>BSQW01000013.1:8295841-9521683 GCA_030161315.1 Eutrema japonicum
ATTAGTAGATTTGAGGTCGGGTCTACTCCTGGTAAGGTCGCAATTGACGTAATTTCTCCTTCCGCGATCTGGATCGTGGAAGGAGTAAATATGGGGTCCGATATCATCGAGTTGAACCGTGAGGCGGTGGCTGAGCCGACCATCCTGCTGGTCGAAGCACTGATATCGGAAAAGTTTAGTCTTGTCACCGGTGGAGGTGGGAATGGCACCCTCCCTGCCCATGGGGAAAAAGGGATTGTGTCCCAGGTGGGAGGGCGAACCGCCAGATGGTGCCTGCCCGAGCCGCTCTTTCGAGGTAATCCTGGCTTGCTGTCATTGAGCGATTCTGCTCTATGAGGCACGATATCTGGTTCCAGATCTCAGCTATTTGATCGGGATCCGATTGATTAAAGGCTGCAGGTCCCGAGGGATCGACAATATCGTCGATCCCAGTCGAGATCCGTCATAACAAGGCTGTCTATTGGTATTGGCGGAGAAGATGTGTCATAGTCACTACAAGAAAACAGCTCATTTCGGACGGTCAAATCCGTTGGTATCCCGTCGGAAATGGCCATTTCCGAGGAATTTCCGATGGATTTTGGCCGTCGGTTCTATCTCGTCGGAAAGTCGTCGGAATTTTCTGACGGATTTCCAAGGCCGAATTTACCGACGGCTTTCCGAGGCATAATCCGTCGGGGATAAATCCAAGAGATTTCCGAGGACTAGTCCGTCCGGAATAATTCCGACGGAATTTCTGATCAATCACATTTTTAGATCGATCGATCCTATATCCGTCGAAAATCCCTCGGAAATTTTCGAGCGATTTTCGAGGGATTTCTGAGGGATCTAGGATCGATCGATCACATTTTTAGATCGATTGATCCTCGATCCCTCGGAAACCCGTCGGTAATTTCCGAGGGATTTTTGACGGTATTTAAAAATTTGTATTTTTTTTAAATTAAATAATTTTACTTATTAAATTAAATAATTTAAAAAAACGAAAACGAAAAATGAATTATATAATTAAAAATATTACAAAATAACATACTTTTTAAAAGTTTTTGAAAGTTGAAAAATTACACAAAAAAATTAAAGAAATCAAAACGGGAAATCATCGAACTTCGATTTGAACCACTCGTTCATCTTATCGCTCTTCGTTATCTGAGTCGAGAGGTCGTCCTCCAAAGTCGTGACCTTCTCCTGGAGCTCTTCCTTTTGCTGGATAAGGTTTGGATCCATCGAGAAACAGGCCGAAGAAGATAGACGTTGGGTCGCAAGCTTACCCAACCCCGGTCGACGACATTTTTTAACTGGTACCTCATACGAAAACAATTAAAAAACATTAGAATTTTTTATTAACAAATAATTATCTAAATTGAAATAATAATCTATATTTTTTACTTACCCCGAAGACTAGATTGTTCATCTCGGACCGAGTGATTTCATTGGATCCGGTGAAGCCGTCCTGCGATCTCTGGATGAGAATCTCGTCTTGCACCTTTGTCACCTTTTTGACGATCTCACTGACGGCTCCATCGTCAATTCGGCCCGTCTTCTTGTTGGTGTGCGTCCTCAACATCAACTGCAGATGATCGGGAACTTCGCCGTATTCCTCCGTCTACAAAATAAATAAAACTGTTAAAGATAATGGTTTTCTTATAAAAAAAGAACTACAAACCGCAAAAATACTTACCATTTCGATTTCGGTAGTCTTGAAGCTCTTTGCCCCGTTGTTGTGGATAGCTTATCTCTTCCCGCTTCGGCGACTCTTCCAGTTCTTGGAGTTAGTCTGAGATAGAGCAACGGTCTTCTGCTCTTGCCAATACGGGATGTAGTCCGTATACACATCCTTGTTCAAACCTTTTGGCTTATCTTTCCCTTTTTTCCAAGCTTTCTTCCACTCTTTCATGTGGCGCAAGAATTGCGTCCTAGCCTCGGACAAAAATTCCGTCTCGACAGTCTTTGTGATCGTATGGTTCCAATTAAATTCTTTCTACAAAAAAGAAATAGAAATATAGATGTTAACAAAGTCTCAAAATATATTACAAAAAATAAATAAAGATTTACTTACCGCAAACGTACGAAACCACATGTTTTGTTCGTCTGACGGAATATCAGAAAATTTCGTGTATGGTTTGTCGAGGATGCTGTGCAACATCTTTAGAATCGACTTGCTAATGCCATTCCCAGAGATTCCAAACTTATAAAAAAACAAATTTAAAAACGGTTATCAAACCCAAAAAATTATTAATTAAGAAAAAAAAAATTATTACCAAGTAGATCTCAGAATAAGGAGTTCCGGATCGAGAACTTTAAGTAGTTCTCGTCCCGGCTGTTGAACGAGCTCTTCGATGGTCATGATCCTTGGTTGAGCTACACTCTCTGTGTCCGGAACGGTACTCTGGCTAGGACCAGCGGCAGTACCCCTCCGCGCTTTTGGCCTCGAATCGCTAGAACGGTCTTGATCGAATCCACCGTAAGACCTACAAAAAATAAAAGCGCGATCATTTTAAAACCATATAAATAATCATAAATAATTTTCTAAAAAATCAAAACATTTTTTTTCAAAAAATACATATATTAAAACCGTTTATTATAAATACAATTTCTAAAAAATATTTTAATAAATAAATATATAAAAAACGTTTTTAAAAAATATATGTATAAAAAACGTTTAAAAAAAAATATATTTATAAAAAAGTTTTATAAAAATATAATTATAAAAAACGTTTTTATGAAATATATTTATAAAAACCGTTTTTTATAAATATAATTTAAAAAAATATTTTTAATTAAATCTAATAATTCTAAAAATTTCAACAAATACTAATCTAAAATATGAACACATATTCAACATAAACTACAAAAAACCACAAATCCACAAAAATCAATGTAATCTAACAACCTAATCTAATTAAAAATCTAACAACCTAATCTAATTCCACAAATTCCATAAAAATCAACCTAATCTAACAACAACATTTTTTAATTTTTTTTAACCGACTTACATTTGTGGGTTTAATAAGAAAGGAGTCAGCGGAGATTGAGAGAGAATATCGAAGGTTGAAGATATTTATAAAGATTTCTGACGGACTCCCTCCTTCGGCAATTCGTCGGAAATCAAATTTAATTAACCGCTTCGCTTTTTATTATTTTTCGTTTGGCGGTTTAATTTCGCGGATAACATTTCAGGATCCGTTGGAAATCCCTCGGTAAATTTCCACTGATTTTCGACGGGCTTTGGCAATTTGATGTTTTATACTTGGCATTTCTTCGGGTGTAAAATACTTATATATCGATATCTGTCGGAAATCCCTCGAAAATTTCCGAGGAATTTCCGACGGGTTTAGGATTTATATTATGAATATTTTATAAATTTTAGTGTTTAATAACCATTAGTGTTACATACTAATAAGAAAAACATTTGAAAACAATCAAAACAAGTTATTTGGGAGTTTGTAAAAATCGATCGATGAACGAGTTCAAGCATTCATAAAAACAAATAGAACATCTAAGGACATTTACGGGGTTACTCCGGGTTTTAACTAAAAAGTTTAAAACGTTTGATTTTTTTTTTTAAAATTCACAGAAACTAGTGTATATTTGTTACTTCTACATCTATGAAGACCTAACAACTTCAAAATCTGGCAAATTTGAGGTTTTATTCCCTAAACCGTCGGAAATTTATGACGGATTTCTGACGGATTCCGCATTTTCAGTTTTAGCCGAGAGAAGGTTGGGTCTTCGGCTAAAATTGAAAAGGCGGAATCCGTCGGAAATCCCTCGGAAATTTCCGAGGGATTTCCGACGAATTCCTCCTGTTCAGTTTTAGCCGAGAGAATTGTCGGTCCTTGGCTAAAACCGTAATTCTCCCAGGCTAAAACCGTAAATACCCCCGGCTAAAACAGTAAATCCCCCAGCTAAAATTGTAAATCCCCACGGCTAAAACTGTAAACCCCCCAGGCTAAAACCGTAAATCCCCCCCCCCCGTCTAAAACCGTAAATCCCTCCGGCTAAAACGGTAAATCTCCACAGCTAAAACGGTAAATCTCCACAGCTAAAACGGTAAATCCCCCCGGCTAAAACGGTAAATCCCCCGGCTAAAACCGTAAATCTCCCGGTTAAAACCGTAAATCCCCTAGGCTAAAACCGTAAATCCCCCCGGCTAAAACCTTACCTTCTCTCGGCTAAAACCGGAGGGATTTACCGTTTTAGCCGAGGACCGAAAATTATCTCGGCTAAAACTGAAGAGGCGTAATCCGTCGGAAATCCCTTTGAAATTTCCGACGGATTTCGGACGGATTCCGCATATTCAGTTTTAGATGAGAGAATTTTCGGTCCTTGGCTAAAATTGTAAACCCCCCGGTTAAAACCTCGAAAATTCCCCGGTTTTAGCCTTGAGAATATTTTCGGGGGAATTTAGGGTTTTAGCCGGGGGATATATACGGTTTTAGACATGGGGGATTTACGGTTTGAAAAATGTTTCAGGACACTTTAGTATATTTGTGTTTAATTTCCGGGAAGAAAACTAGGTTTTTATTTCATAAAAAGGTGAAAACATTACATAGAGAAATAAAATATATTACATAAAATTCATTATTCAGAGTCCGATGAATAATCTGATGTAGCTGAATCGGAGGCTTCGTCAAATTTGCCGATCTCTTCCTCTGAATCCTCAAATACCTCTTAATTCCCGTACATGGTGAAATCAACCACGAGATTAACTTCAAGAGAATGCTCGATCGGACCTAAGTTACCAATTGCGTTTTCCCGCAAAGGGCCGTGCTCTGACATACCATAATATCTTCCCATTGGGTGTATCGACGTAACAGTAATCCAAGGGTTTTGCTTTTTCCTAACACGGGGGTATCAAATGTAGGAAACCGGATCCGATTGTGAAGCAAGATTGAAAGGATCGTATTTGTGAAGTCGCATTCGAGAGTGGACAGATGTAACACCAAATGCGTTCTGGCGTAGACCTCCTACTGGATTATACTAATTGCAATAGAACGCAATGCACCTCAAGTCGAGCATCCCCGGATAATGGACCTCCAATATTTCGCGGAGGACACCGTAGTAGACAACTTCTCCAGATTGAGACGATATACCAGAATTACAAGTTGTCTTTGAGCTTCATTCCCGATGAACCTTATAAGTATACCCTAGGGTGCAATACATCGGATAAGACTGTGCAATAAACGTCGTGCCTTTCACCATCTCAACTAACCAAGTTGGAAACTCATTCCCGAGAGCAGTCATCTAACCAACCTGTTAAAATTTTAATTGGACAATAATCGACACAATGTTTATATATATAAATTATTATACAATTTAATTATATAATAATAAATCATCATTTAACACTTACATGATATTTCAACCAATCACCAAAGTCATTCTGCTTGACGACATCAAGCTCATCCTCTGTGTAATTTGGATATCAATCGCGTATTTGGGTCATGAACATCCTGTGCATGAACAAATGCATTATAAAATTAATAACGTTAGTAAACTTTGTTAACCAATAAAAAAATAACATTTAGGTACCTCTCATATTCTAAAACGTCATCGCAGTTTGTCAGAATATACATATGCAAGTGCATTTGCTCCTCCTCTAATAGTCGCCGATCCTTGCTTTTTCCACTTAGTCGTCCAATCTGAGTAAATATATCGGGAACATAGACAAGATAACTAACTCTGTTCCCTCTATCATCATGACGTGCGGGGCGTCTACTTTTTGTTTGGACTTGCGCTGGAAAGTAGTAACTAGCAAAGTTGGAAGTTTCTTCATTAATGCTCTGTGCGACAATAGAACCCTCGACTTTAGAAAGATTTTTCACCTTCTTCTTTAGGTGGAACATATACCGCTCAAAAGGGTACATCCATCGGTATTGAACCGGCCCACCAAGTGCTGCTTCTTGATATATCATGGTTTTTACCCGTTTTAGGCCATGATATAAGTCCTTTTTATAGAGTCTTTCTGGTATTTTGGAGTCTTTTCAGGTTTTAGGTACGTTTGGAGCATAATTGGAAATATTGAAGCATTTTGGAGCATTTTGGAGCCAAGCAGAGATCCTATAGCTGAGACACCGATTTGATGCCTGAGTATCGATCGATACACTTATGGTATCTATCGATACCCGTCGAAGAGACAGATGGATCGCGACTTTAATGAATATTTCAGAAACTGCAAATTGCCCTAGAAGACTTTATTATTTACAAGAAGCCCCAGAACGTGACTTAGGTTATTTATTAGGGTTTTCAGCCACTTTTGTGAGCTATGCTTTATTTTACTTTGGTTCTGTGAGAGAGCTTTTGGAGGGAGACACGTCTGAAACTCTGTTCGTCCGAGAGAAGATTTCGAACCCTTGTTTTACTCTCTTCTTTATTATTTATTTAATGATTTATTCAGTCATGTTTATTGTTGCAATCTCCATGTCTTAGTAGATCTTCTGTTAGGTTTAGGGTTCTCATAAGGGATTTCTTTGAATGCTAGGTTGATTAATTGTTTAGGGTTCATAATCTGAATTAGTTCTTCGCCTTAGGTTGTTCTCAAAGCTAATTCTGGATTGATCACCTAGAACTTCGATCTTAGGTTAATCGATTAGGCACGACAGTGCAATTGAGAAACTTGATAGAATTTCGGGTGAGCAAAATAACTATTCGCAAAGAGATTTGGTTTAGTTGTTTTGTGAACAAATCAAACTTGAACTAAAAGCTGGTTTAGACTTTATGATTCGCAAAGAGATTTGTAATTCTAGGATTTAGACTTAGATAATTCTCGCAACGAGAGTTGGTTAATTATATTTCAGTGATTTGAGTTCAAGAACCGTGCGTAACCTGAACCCTGATTTGTTAGTTTATCTACATTCTTTGATTTCCTGAGAAATACCCTGAACCTATCTTTCTCCCAATCGAATCACAACTTGTTTAATTTACGTATTTGCTTTCAATTCCATTGATCACTTAGCTTAATTTTCATCTATACAATCTATTGTGTGTTTTCTTGAGTCTCTGTGGATTCGACCCCTAAGTATTATAATCGACAAAACTTTAGTACTTATAGGGTATTAATTTGAGCTTATCAAATTAAAAGCCGTTGCCGGGGATTCAATTCGCCATTAGATTTTAGTTTGAGAATTTCGACTAAGTTCGACCAGTATCGATCGACACCCTAGTGGTATCGGTCGATACCTGTCATGAATTTTTGTGTTACTTACGTTCTTGACTTTTGTGTTTCAGGTGCATGTCTATTCGTGAAACCAGGAGGAACAAGAACACTCCGCTAGTTAGTCTGTAAAACCATCAGCTAGCACTTCTGGAACGCGCAAACAAAAAAGCAAAGAAGCCAGCAGAGATGAACAACAATCCAGTGGTTTTGGTTCAAGATGGAGCTGGTGTTTACAGAGACCAAGAGGGTCAATTGTGCAATGAGAGAGGGCAACGATTGGATGGAGAGGGGAACATCATTCCACCTCCTGCTGTTGTCGAAGAGATTGTCGCAGGGAATGCTATGATTAATCGTGGTAGGACATTTGGTGAGTACAACATGCCTGATCAGTTCTATGCCAATCATCTGCGATTCGCCCTCCTACTTTTCAGAGAAACAACTTTGAGCTGAAGCCTGCTTACTACTCTCTTGTGGGTCAACACCCTTTTCATGGTCTTTCCAATGAACACCATATGGATCACATTGAGAGGTTTGAGGATTTGGTTACAAGTATCAAGTGCTATGGAGTATCCTATGATTACCTCTTCTGTGAGCTCTTCCCATACTCTCTTGGTGGGGATGCAGCTTATTGGCTAAAGCAGTTGCCAGCTGGATCACTGACTACTTGGGAAGAGACTAAGAATGCATTCCTGACAACTTCTATGATGATGCACAATCCGAGGAGCTCATGAATAAGATTTCCCTGTTTTCTCAGGGACCGGCTGAGGCATTTAAGGCTGCTTGGCTCAGATTCAGGTCATATTAGAGGGATTGTCCACATTATGGGTTCATTAATGTTCAGCTGCTGGGTCTTTTCTTTAGAGGGATTGATTGGAGGTACCAGATGGCTTTGGATGATGCGAGCAATGGAAATTTCAACACCAGGTATCCTGAAGACGCTTATGTGCTGATTGAGAACTTGGCATCTAGCAATAGTACCAAGAATGCAGACATGGAGCGCAAGAAGCTAGCTGGTGGGATGGAAGGTTCGCATATTGCTGAGGTTCATGCCAAGTTAGATTCTATGCACAATCAGTTGATGGGCAAAACGATGAAGGCTGTTCACTTTGCAGATGATGTTGAGGTATTCAATGAAGATGAAGTGGAAGATGTTAACTTCATTGGTGGCCCTGGTTTTCAAGGTCAGAGAAATCAATATCAGAATAACAATAGAAACTTCAACAACAATGCTCAGCAAGGAGGATCGAATAATTTTGTCCAGAAACCACTCCAGAGCAGTGGGTATACCAGGAACTATGGGAGTTCATCTTATCAACCTATACCTGCTAAGACCCCATATAGCAAGATTGAGTCTATGTTTGAACAGCTTGTTCAAGGACAACATAAGCTAACTGTGGATTTCAATGGGAAGATGGATGCTATATACAATGATCTGAGTGGAAAGATCGAAGCACTTAACATTCATCAGAAGAAGCTGGAAACTCAGGTTGTTCAGACTTCAGAGGCTGTGAAAAGGCAAGAAGGTTTTCTTCCAGGGAAAGGAAAAAACCCAAGGGAACATATCAATGCAATCACCTTGAGTAGTGGAAAAGAGGTAAATCTAGGAGTGAAAATTGGCAAAACTGCAGAAAATTTCGTCGATCTTGACGATGAAGATTCTTAAATCGCCCCAGTATCGATCGATACTTGCCAGCATCGATCGACACCGGTCCATATACTTTCACGGGATAAATCAAAACCCTGTGTATCGATCGATACCACTCTTGTATCGATCGACACTGATACTGCGGTCGATACAACACCTAAGGTTTTAAAGGAAGTACCTGATGTAGTTGCAAAAATAGTTTACACACCGAGGATACCTTATCCCAAGGCTATTGGGAAGACTAAGAAGGAGGTAGAAGACTCTAGATGCAAGGCAATTATGGATAAGTTGATTGTTGAACTTCCTTTTATCGATGCTATCAAGACTTCTCCAGCTTTCAGTAGATATGTTAAGAGGATGTTATCTAGCAATGTGAACCTTGAGGATGGTGTTCTGATGATTTCTCATGAGTGCAACGCGATCTTGACAAACATGATCACGAAGAAGCTATCAGATCCAGGGAGTTTTGCGTTGGATTGTACAATCTTCACAGAAAGGTTCGAACGTTCTCTTTGCGATCTTGGTTCAAGTGTGCATCTCATGCCATACTCGGTTGCTAAAAGGATGGGGATGACAGACTTCACAGCCACAAGGATCTCCCTGATACTTGCTGATCGCTCTGTTTGACTTCCAGAGGGAATACTTGAAGACGTCCCGATTAAGATTGGGAATTATTTAATCCTGACTGATTTCATTGTCCTGGAGTACGATGCAGAGCCCATAGACCCTCTTATCCTGGGAAGGCCATTTCTAGCAACAGCTGGTGCTTTGATTGATTGCAGGAATGGGAAGATCGCTCCTAACATCAGTGATTTGGTCATGACTTTCCACATGGAGAAGATGATGAAGAAACCAACCATCGATGGTCAGACTTTCTTTGTAGATACCTTTAGTGACATTGCTGAAGAGTACTTCCTGGAGATGCATCCTGAAGATCCACTAGAACGAGCATTGGTCTGTTCAGCTGAGTCAGAGGTTCACTTGGATGATGTTGCTGCTGGATACTCGAAGATGCTCGATACAACACCACCATTATCGATCGATACCCCCATGGTATCGGTCGATACCCTGCGACCAGAAAGGGAGTTGGCCGAAAGTTCTAAGCAAGCTGCTGGGCTTGGAGATTGGAATGAGGAGAAAGCTCCTAAGGTGGAACTCAAGCCACTTCCTGCGAATATGAGGTATGGTTTTCTTGGTCCTAATTCCACATACCCAGTGATTATTAATACTTCTTTGAACAACGCAGAGATTACCTTACTGCTGAGCAAGCTGCGCAAGTATCGCAAAGCTCTTGGTTATTCTCTTGATGACATTTCAGCTATATCACCGGACATGTGCATGCATAGGATTTATCTTGAGGACGAGTCAAAAGCTTCAATTCAGCATCAGAGGAGGCTAAATCCAAACCTGAAAGAAGTGGTTAAGAAAGAGGTCATGAAACTCTTAGATGCAAGAGTTATCTATGCCATCTCGGACAGTTCTTGGGTCAGTCCAGTGCACGTTGTTCTTAAAAAAAGAGGGATAACTGTGGTGAAGAATGAGAAGGATGAGATGATTCCTACTAGAACTATCACTGGACATAGAATGTGCATTGACTACAGGAAGTTGAATGCAACCACAAGGAAAGATCACTTTCCATTGCCATTCATTGACGAGATGTTGGAGAGGTTGACTAGTCATCCCTATTACTGTTTTCTCGATGGATATTCATGTTTCTTCCAGATTCTGATACATCCAGATGACCAAGGGAAGACGACTTTTACATGTTCTTATGGAACATTCGCATATAGGAGAATGCCATTTGGATTATGTAATGCCCCAGCCACCTTCCAGAGATGCATGATGTCCATCTTCACAGACATGATTGAGGATTTTATGGAGGTATTCATGGATGATGTTTTGGTGTACGGATCATCATTCAAGGACTGTTTGGCTAATTTGTGCAAGGTGCTGCAGAGGTGTGAAGAGAAAAACTTGGTCCTTAATTTGGAAATGTGTCCATTTATGGTTCAGGATGGCATCGTGCTTGGGCACAAGGTTTATGAAGCTGGGATTAAAGTTGACAAAGCCAAGATTCAGGTCATGACAAGCCTCAAACCACCGACTTCTGTGAAGGATATTCGAAGCTTCCTTGGTCATGCTGGGTTTTACAGAAGGTTCATCAAGGACTTCTCCAAACTAGCACGCCCACTCACCGCCCTTTTATGCAAGGAGATCACATTCGATTTCACACCTGAGTGTCTTGCAGCCTTTGAGGAGATTAAAAAGGCCTTGGTGAGTGCTCCTATTGTGCAACCTCCTGATTGGACCTTGCCTTTTGAGATCATGTGCGACGCTAGTGATTTTGCTGTTGGATAAGTTCTGAGACATAGAAAGGATAAGAAGCTGCACATTATCTACTATGCCAGCAGGACATTGGATGATGCTCAGAGGAATTACAGCACCACAGAGAATGAACTACTTGCAGTTGTTTTCTCCTTTGAGAAATTTTGATCCTACCTGATTGGGAGCAAAGTGATTGTTCATACTGATCATGCTGCTCTAAAATATCTGATGCATAATAAGGATCTCAAGCCTCGCCTTTGTCGTTGGGTTCTTTTGCTCCAAGATTTTGATATCGAGGTTAAGGACACGAAAGGAATAGAGAACGGGGT
The DNA here is from genome assembly GCA_030161315.1 of Eutrema japonicum. Taxonomy (NCBI): domain Eukaryota; kingdom Viridiplantae; phylum Streptophyta; class Magnoliopsida; order Brassicales; family Brassicaceae; genus Eutrema; species Eutrema japonicum. The sequence goes on from BSQW01000013.1 coordinate 8,307,291, forward strand.
TGTTGTCCATCTTTCGAGGATTCAGATCGATGCAGACGTGCCCATTGATGATCAATTACCAGAAGAGTCCATTTACTTCATTGAAACTAAGTTTCAAATGGGTTTTACCGAAACTTTGTAATTCCCACGAATTGTAGGTTTTGGTATCGATCGACACCCCCTAGTGTCGGTCGATACCCGGCAATTTCCAGACCTGTTTTGACCGTTGAACACCTTTGTGCTTCTTAAGAGTATCTAGTCGGTGCAGCTGATTCTAATCAACCATGGTTCGCTGATATTGCCAACTACCTCGCTGCAGATGCAGAGCCCAAGCACCTCAAGAAATATGACAAGAAGAAGTTTATGCGTGACATAAGGCGATTTTTCTGGGATGAACCTTACATGTACAAGCACTTTTCTGATGGTATCTACAAGAGATGCATTGCTGAGTCATAGGTACCTAATATTCTATTTCATTGTCATGAACCTGAGTATGCTGGACACTTTGCTACTTTCAAGACAGTGTCCAAGGTTCTTCAAGCAAGCTTCTGGTGGCCTACTATGTTTAAGGATGCTCATGCCTTCATTTCGCAATGCGATGCGTGTCAGAAGAGTGGGAAGATCAGTAAGAAACACGAGATGCCACAGAATTTCATCCATGAGGTTGAGATTTTTTATTGTTGGGCCATCGATTTTATGGGTCCTTTTCCTTCGTCATATAAAAACCAGTACATCTTGGTCGCTATGGACTATGTATATAAGTGGGTTGAAGCAATTGCTAGTCCCACCAACGATTCTTCTGTGGTCCTTAAGCTGTTCAAGAGTATTATTTTCCCTTGATTTGAAGTACCTCAGATTGTTATAAGTGATGGCGGCTCTCACTTTATTAATAAGGTTTTCGAGAAATTGCTGAAGAAGCATGGTGTGAATCATCGTGTATCATCCTCAGACTAGTGGGCAAGTTGAAGTTTCCAACAGGCAGATCAAGGAAATTTTGGAAAAGACTGTGGGTACTACTAGGAAGGATTGGTCTGCAAGGCTGGATGATGCACTGTGGGCATACATGACCGCTTTCAAGACACCACTTGGGACTACACTATTTCACTTGCTATATGGGAAAGCGTGTCATATTCCGGTGGAAATTGAGCATAAGGCAGCCTGGGCTACAAAGATGATGAATTTCGACATCAAGTCCGCTGCTGAGAAGCGATCGATTCAGCCGAACAAGCTGGATGAGATTAGGCATCATGCCTATGAAAACTCAAAGCTGTACAAGGAGAGGACCAAGGTGTATCACGATAAAAATATCCTCACTAGACACTTTGAACCCAATGACCAGGTACTCCTGTATAACTCTCGTTTGCATTTATTTCCTAGTAAATTGCATTCTCGTTGGTCAGGTCCTTTCACAGTCAAGGAAGTTAGACCACATGGTGCAGTTGTCTTGACGAACCCTTCTGGCGAATAGTTCATTGTAATGGACAAAGGGTGAAACACTATTTCAGGAGCACTGAGATTCCAGAAGGACACATAATGCCTCTGGATGATGCACCCACTGCCTAAACGGTGGTACAGTCAAGCTAATGACATTAAAAGAGCGCTTGGTGGGAGACAACCCACTGGTAAGTCTGTACATATGAGTCTTTTATTTTTCCAGAGTTTTGTTTTGTGTTTTGCTGTGTCACGTGAATCAGACTCGGAGGCTTAGTATCGATCGATACCACTTGGTATCGGTCGATACCGGTTTTAAACGCAAATATTCTGGACCGACTCCCATGTATCAATCGATACCACTTATGGTATCGGTCGATACCCAACGAGCAGGTAAGTTTTTTTTAAAACCCTCGGGATTTCTCCTTCTTCCTCATTAGCCTCCATCGACCGATACTTCCCACAAATCACCAAATCTTTGTTTCTTCATGGAATTGAGTGATTCAAGGGCCTATCCTTGTTGGATTTTTGTGCTCATTCTCATTATCTCACCCTTTCACTCGATCTACAAGGTATGAAACACAAAACTCCTATTTTTCAATCTGTGACCAACGGTTGGGTTTTCGAATTTTTAACTCTTAGAACTCGCTTTGTTGGACGAATACCACTTGATTTAGTTGTTCTCGGACTAGTCGGAACCCGCCTTAGGCTTAATTGCCATTAGTTTCGACTTTTGGGTATTTTTGGATTGTGGATCTTCGTGCAGCTCGCGATCTGTTGAGTATCGATCGATACCACCTGGTATCGGTCGATGCTCAGTATATTCCTTGACCGTTTTTGCTGTGAGAGATTTTGGATTTATGCTATTTCTCTTTTATTGCTGATGCAGATGTCTACTCGAAAGTGAACACGAACATATGCCACAAGCTCGAATCCACCTGAGGATCCTCCGCATGTGTTCCGTTTGCTCGACAACGTTAAGATCTTCGACGGTCTCACTTGGCGCAGAGGGATGGTGAAAGCCTGCTTAGCGGGAAACCAATACAGGGTGCAATATGATGGTTCAGACGAGGATACACATCTTCCACACGCGTGTGTCTACGCACAATACCTGAGTCTCCTGCTGCTTCACCATCACCGCCTCACTCCGGTCCCACTTCTCACGTGTCTTTGGGCACAACATGTAGGCCTCCTTGGCCTAAGAGTAGTGAGAGGGAACGGATACCTCTGACGCGGGAATTTGAGGGTACATATAAGGAGGTCTCTGAGAGCAGGGCTTGCATTTCCAGGCCTATTTCTGAGGAGTGAGACGATTGTTATTCGTTGTTCTACAACGCTTGGTTGGATGTTGATGTGAGGCCCACCCGTTTCGTCGATACGCACATTATGAGGCATCTGGGTTTTGACAGGGAGCTCGACAGATTGATCCGCAAGATCGGTTTGGGGACGATGCCTACGAGACAGTTCGATCTTCATCCCAATCTAGTGCGCCAGCTCCTTGCTACAGCTCATGTCTATTATACTGGTGCACCTCCAACGACTGCACAGCATGGTATTCTGACCTTCATGATTCGAGGTGTGCGATACCGATTGCCATTTCAGGAGATATGCGACATCTATGGGTTCCACAAAGATTTTTAGAGGTGTGAGTTTCCTCGTCAGTTCCTCGATATTCAGGCATTATGGCGGCACTTTGGGCACGGAGCTTATGATAGCAAGACCACTACTCAGATGGATGTGCGCCATCCTGTTCTGCGCTGCATCGCGAGGATTTTGAGCAACAACCTTCTGTGCAAGATGGAGCCCAACAAGATGAGGGTGGCTGAGCTTATTGTTCTCTCTATCGGTATTGGGGACATTATTGAGGATGAGGCCTACGAGTGGCCTGAGTTGGACCTTGCGGTCAACTTGGGAGCTGTGTTTATGCACCACTTGGTATCGCTGAAGACCAAACCTTTCACAGGACGTGGTGGCACGACCCGCAGGACCGAGACTCTAGCCAAGATTGAGATGGTGGGCAGTCTTCTCACTCCCATTTTTCAGCACCTTGGGATCAGCACCGCGAGCTGCTCGATTGTGACTGCACGTGATCTTATGGACGAGCAGCACTTGGAGAACCTGAGGTGGCTGAAACCAGGTCGACGTTGGTGTTTCAGTACTTCTGATGGAGATTTTCTGGTCCAGCTCCCTAATACCGATCTCACGGACATTGGAGACGATCCTTCTTAGTTGCTCTTGGCTCCTGCGTTTTCTCTTCCTCCACCGCCTGACATGGAGATGGATCCTTTTCAGCGATACGTCGTCGAGACTCTACAGACGATGTGGACTGCCATTTCCCGATGCAGCTGTATGGTTCAACCTCGTCCTCGATCACCGTGCACACCGACGGAGGCTGGCCCATCCCACACAACTGGCGACGACACTTCTGATGAGGAGGATTAGTTTCCCTTCTCCTGATTATCACGTTTCACTTTTCTTTTTTCTTTTTTCTTTTTATTTTCTGTTGAACTTTTGAGTCTTATTGTCAGCATTTTCTTTTGTTTTGGACTTGTGGATTTATGCATCTATGATCTTTTTTTGCATCTGACTTGTGTTTGAGTGATTTAACAGTGCTAATCATACCACTTGGATCATTTGACACAAAATCTGGAGTAACATTTCACCCATTGTCGCTGATCTGCGGACCTGTGTCGACTTAAGCCTGGTATCGATCGATACTAAGCCGTGTGTCGGTCGATACCCATATCCCGTTACGGTAACTTCTTGTTCTTCATGCTTTCATTGAGTCCTTTTGATTTCTTTTACCAACCTTAGGCTAGATAACACTGGGGACAGTGTTGTTCAAGTCTGGGGGAGGTAGTTGCTGACATTGTTTTTGTTTTTCTTAGAATCAGCCATTTTTGAGTCAAAATTTGTTTTATTGAGTCAAAATCTGTTGGAGACTGTGATCTTTTTCTTGACTCTATTGTTCTGACCTTGCTTCTAAGTGACCATTGTTACAGAATCAGTTTTAGATCGACTAATGAAAAATCCAAATTAAGGCTGACCAGTTAACTAGAAGACACTCATGTTTCCAGCAAAGTTCTTTATTGCCTGAGCCAAAAAATTTGCACTTCATCGATGTGATTGATGTCCATAGAGCTTGATTCCTTATTCGTATCTGACAAAGGAACCCACGTGTTTAAACTGATGGTATCTCTCTCCCCTTTTACAAGTTAATAAATAATATGCATTTAAAAGATAAAATGATTTTTTTCTGAGTATAGAGGGTTAGGAAAATTTCCAGCGATCACATTATTCTACTTCAGAGGGAATGATCACACAAAGGTGGAGGTGAGGTTAGGAAAATTTCCTGTGATACCATTATTCGCCTACACCTTTGATTACTATTGAAGGAAGAACCGGGGATTCGGTGGCAAACACCATCAATACTCGCGTTATCTTTAATAAGTATATGCGAGAAAGAACATAATAAAAAATAAGTCTGGGGAAGAGAAAATAATACCAGGAAGTGTGAAAATGGATGGTTCCTTGTCATGATATTGTATGGGAAAGAATCTAGAAGGTTCTTGGTATTAATCACAACAATGAAACTGGCGATGATTTGATTGAATGATGCTGCGAAATAATGTGTATAGTCTGGGAAACTGCGAATGTCTACGGAAAAGTACATAATGGTTAGATTTGGAACTGGTTACGTGTTATGTGGAGCACTAAGGAAAATGGTCAATGTAATGTTTCAAGAACAAGTGAGTCTTTGTGTTTTTCAAACCTCTTTCTCTGGTTTAGTTTATGTTTGCTTGAGGGCAAGCAAAAGCTAAGTCTGGGGGAGTTGATATATCATGATTTTTACCCGTTTTAGGCCATGATATAAGTCCTTTTTATAGAGTCTTTATAGTATTTTGGAGTCTTTTAGAGTTTTTTCAGGTTTTAGGTACGTTTGGAGCATAATTGGAAATATTGAAGCATTTTGGAGCTTTTTGGAGCCAAGCAGAGATCCTGTAGCTAAGACACCGATTTGATGCCTGAGTATCGATTGATACACTTAAGGTATCGATCGATACCCGTCGAAGAGACAGAAGGATCACGACTTTAATGAAGAGACAGAGTTGATATATCATGGTTTTAATGAAAAGACAGAGTTGATATATTATGGTTTTTACCCGTTTTTAGTCATGATATAAGTCCTTTCATAGAGTCTTTACAGTATTTTGGAGTCTTTTAAAGTTTTTTCAGGTTTTAGGTACGTTTGGAGCATAATTGAAAATATTGAAGTATTTTGGAGCTTTTTGGAGCCAAGCAGAGATCCTGTAGCTGAGACACCGATTTGATGCCTGAGTATCGATCGATACACGTCGAAGAGACAGAAGGATCGCGACTTTAATGAAGATTTCAGAAATTGCAAATTGCCCCAGAAGACTTTATTACTTACAAGAATCCCCAGAATGTGACTTAGGTTATTTATTAGGTTTTTTAGCCACTTTTGTGAGCTATGCTTTATTTTACTTTGGTTATGCGAGAAAGCTTTTGGAAGGAGACAAGTCTGAAACTCTGTTCGTCCGAGAGAAAATTTTGAACCCTTGTATTACTCTCTTCTTTATTATTTATTTAAGGATTTATTCAGTCATGTTTATTGTTGCAATCTCCATTTCTGAGTAGATCTCCTGTTAGGTCTAGGGTTCTCATAAGGGATTTCTTTGAATGCTAGGTTGATTAATTGTTTAGGGTTCATAATCTGAATTAGTTCTTCGCCTTATGTTGTTCTCAAAGCTAATTCTGGATTGATCACCTAGAACTTAGATCTTAGGTTAATCGATTAGGCACGACAGTGCAATTGAGAAACTTGATAGAATTTTGGGTGAGCAAAATAACTATTCGCAAAGAGACTTGGTTTAGTTGTTTTGTGAACAAACCAAACTTGAACTAAAAGCTGGTTTAGACTTTAGGATTCGCAAAGAGATTTGGAATTCTAGGATTTAGACTTAGAGTATTCTCGCAACAAGAGTTGGTTAATTATATTTCAGTGATTTGAGTTCAAGAACCGTGCGTAACCTGAACCCTGATTTGTTAGTTTATCTGGATTCATTGATTTCCTGAGAAATACCATGAACCTATCTTTCTCCCAATCGAATCACAACTTATTTAATTTACGTATTTGCTTTTAATTCCATTGATCACTTAGCTTAATTTTCATCTATACAATCTATTGTGTGTTTTCTTGAGTCTCTGTGGATTCGACCCCTAAGTATTACAATAGACAAAGCTTTAGTACCTATAGGGTATTAATTTGAGCTTATCACTTCTCGAGGGAGATGAATAGGAAGATGTTCCATAACATCAAAAAGGCAGGAGGAAAAATTTTCTCGAGGTTGCAAAGGAGAACCGGTATGTTTTCCCCTAGATTTTGGATTTTGGCTGATGTAAGTGATCTCGTGATTAGATCCCGGAAGAAAGCACCAATCCCTGCATATATAATATACATACAAAATTAAATACTTACGTATAATCATCACAAATATAAATATGGCAACATACGTAATAGTGTAAATGTATGTATACCTGAAATAGCTCCATGGACGTTTATAGGAAGAAGACATTCAAATGCAAATGGAAGGAGGCGCTGCATGACAACATGACAATCATGACTCTTCATCCCAGAAAACTTCCCTTCTGAACTATTGATATATCATGGTTTTTACCCCTTTTAGACCATGATATAGGTCCTATTTATGGAGTCTTTCTAGTAGTTTGGAGTCTTTTAGAGTCTTTTACAGGTTTAGGTACGTTTGGAGCATTTTGGAGCTTATTGAGATGCAGAGTCATGCAGAGATGTCAGAAGTTTGGCATTCGTTTAAGACCTTTCCACCGTTGGATTGAGCTCAAATTTGGACACAAGATAGATCAATGGATTTGCTTTCATTTGGAAGTGATTGGAGGCCATTACAACGGTGATATCAAAAGTTATCCCAGTTTTCGTGAAGACTGTCCAGTCTGGCGAGCAGAAGAAGCAGGATGTCGACCGACACTGTTTGGTGTCGACCGACACCGCTTGGTGTCGACCGACACCGACTGCAGGAAAGCAGATACGCGATTTTTAAAGCCTGTAGAGTTTCTCCCTAAGCCCAGAAGACTTTATTAATTACAGAAAAGGCCCAGAATGTGTTTTAGCTTATAAATTAGGTTTTCAGCCACCTGTCTAGGCTATGCTTTATTTCTTACTTTGGTTCTTGAGAGAGATTGGTTACAGGGTTTTTAGAGAGACAATTATGAACTCTTGTTACTCTTTTCTTATTATTCTATTTGATGATCTATTCAATCATGTTGCTTGCTTCAATCTCCATGTCTGAGTAGATCTCTTGTTAGGTTCAGGGTTCTAAATAGGGTTTTCTCTGAATGCTAGGTTGATTGGTTATTAGGATTCACTATCTGAATTAGTTTTTCACCATAGGTTGTTTGCAAAGCTAATTCTGGATTGATCACCTAGAACTTAGATCTTTGGATAATTGATTAGACACGAGAGTGCGATTAATTACCTGACAGAACCTAAGGTGAGCAAAATAACTATTCGCAAAGAGATTTGGTTTAGTTGTTTTGTGAACAAATCAAACTTGATATAAAAGCTGGTTTAGACTTTAGGATTCGCAAAGAGATTTGGAATTCCTATGATTTAGACTTAGATAATTCTCGCAACGAGAGTTGGTTAATTATACTTTAGTGATTTGAGTTCAAGAACCGCGTTAAATCTGAATCCTGCCAGTTAGTTTATCTGCATTCAGTGATTCACTGAGAAATACCATGAACCTATCTTTCTCCTAATTGAATTTACAACCTTTTTAATTTAAGTCATGTTTTCAATACTATTGACTGCTTAGCTTAATTCTCTTTCATATAATCTACTGCTTAGTACTTTTAGGGTATTAATTTGAGCATATCAAATTTGGCGCCGTTGCCGGGGACTCAATTCGCCATTATATTACGTTTTATAATTTCGACTAAGTTCGTCGGTATCGGTCGATACTACCTAGTATCGGTCGATACTCGTCGTTCTCTTTTTGTTGATATCGATCGACACCACCCAGTGTCGGTCGATACTCAACGTGTTTTTTGTTACTTACGTGCCTTGCTTAGTGTGTTTCAGGTGTGAATTTGGAACCTGCAAACAGGAAAGCAAAGAAGCCAGCAGAGATGAACAACACGATGATTCTGATTCAGGATTCTGCTGGAGCTTTGAGAGACCAAGAGGGCCAGTTGTGCAACGAGAGAGGACAACGTCTGGATGGAGAGGGGAACATTATTCCACCTGCTCCTGTTGTCGCTGAGAATATTGCTGGGAACGCGAATGCAGGGAATGTTGTGGTTAATCGCGGAAGAACTATTGGTGAGTACAACATGCCTGATCAGTTTTATGCAAATCGATCAGCGATCCGTCCTCCACCTTATCAGAGGAATGATTTTGAGCTGAAATCTGCATACTTCACTCTTGTGGGTCAGCATCTTTTTCATGGTCTTTCCCATGAACACCCCATGGATCACATTGAGAGGTTTGAGGATTTGGTTACAAGCATCAAATGCAATGGAGTGTCCTATGATTACCTCTTCTGCAAGCTCTTCCCATACTCTCTTGGTGGAGAAGCAACTTACTGGCTGAAGCAGTTGTCTCCTGGTTCGCTAACTACATGGGATGAGACGAAGAACGCATTCCTGAACAACTTCTACGATGATGCGAGATCTGAGGATCTCAGGAACAAGATCTCTCAGTTTTCTCAACGACCAATAGAAGCACTCAAGGCTGCTTGGATTCGTTTCAAGTCATATCAGAGAGATTGTCCGCACCATGGTTTCACTCAAGTTCAGCTGCTGGGTACTTTCTACAGAGGATTCGATTGGGGGTATCAGATGGCTCTAGATGCTGCGAGCAATGAAAATTTCTACACGAGGTATCCTAATGATGCATATGTGCTTATTAAGAACTTGGTTTCTAGCAATAGTACCAAGAATGCTGATTTTGAGCGAAAGAAGCAAGCTGGTAACTTGGAGTTTGCCAGCCTCCTGGGTGTTTGCCAGCCTCCTGGGTAAGTCAATGGAGGTCTACATTGACGACATGTTGGTTAAATCGTTGAAAGAGTAAGACCACATTAGTCAGCTAGGGGAATGTTTCACCTTACTAAACAAGTATAAGATGAAACTGAATCCCTCAAAGTGTACTTTCGGCGTTGCTTCAGGTGAATTCCTAGGTTACATGGTGACTCAAAGAGGAATAGAAGTAAACCCCAAACAAATTTGTGCATTCTTGGAAATGCAACCTCCGAACTCGGTAAAGGAGGTGCAAAGGCTGATAGGACGCATTGCTGCCCTGAATCGATTTATTTTCAGGTCGACTGGTAAATGTCTCTCTTTTTACGAACTGCTAAAAGGAAACAAAAAGTTCATTTGGGATGACAAGTGCATGGAAGCATTTAAGCAACTAAAGGCGTGCCTCTCCTAGCCCCCCCCATTCTGTCAAAACCAATTGAGGGAGAGCTGTTATACCTGTACGTAGCGATCTCCGAGGCCGCAGTAAGTGGCGTCCTCATAAGAGAGGAGCGAGCTGAGCAGAAACCAATCTACTACTTGAGCAAGTCCATAGTAGACGCTGAAACCAGGTTTCCACGAATGGAAAAATTGGCTTTGGCAGTAGTTATCTCAGCTCGCAAGCTCATAGCCATTACGCACAATATTGCATAGCCCCAGCCAGTATGGCAGGCTAGCCAAATGGGCTATCGAGCTGAGCGAATACGATATCGAATATCGACCTCGGACTAGCGCCAAAGCACATGTACTAGCTGATTTCATCATCGAGCTTACAGCTAATAGCGAGATGACCGAAACAAGCTCCGGAACCTGGCAGCTCTACGTTGATGGAACATCCTCGAAACAAGGGGCATGTGTTGGAATTCACCTCGTGTCCCCAACTTATGAGGTCGTGGAACAGTCTTTCAGACTCGGATTCTCAGAGTCGAATAACGAAGCCGAGTACGAGGCTTTAATAGCAGGTCTCCGACTCGCGACTGGGATAGGAATATGCAACATGAATGCATTTAGCGATTCCCATCTCATTACAAGTCATTTTCATGGAGAATACGAAGCCAGAGATAGCAGGATGTAATCATATCTTGCAATAGTCCACGAGCTAGTTACGGGATTCGAAGTCTTCAGCCTGACGCGAATACCGCGAGGCGAAAACACGATCGCATATGCACTGACAGCTCTGGCATCAACCTCGAATCCACTTGTAAAAAGAGTGATTCTAGTGGAAGAAATTGAAAAACCAAGCATTAAAATCGATAAAGTTGTCGAGGATTTAATGGAAATAGACGATGACAACATGGAGTTGGACATAGTACTAGCCTCAATAGATGACGACCTCCCTCCTGAAATAAGAGAACCTGAGGACCCGAAACAAGCTCCGATCGACGCCAGGCATGTTACTCTCCGCGAAAAAATGATTGCAAGAGCTAACTGGCGACCAGCAATTATACGATATATTGAGGGGGGAGAGGCTCCCCCCAGAAAGTAGGAAGCTCGCAAGCTCAAAACCATAGCTTCAAGATATTGTATAATCATCCCCCGCCTTTATAAGTGAAGTATGAATGGCCCCTACCTGATATGTGTCCACGGGCTCGAAGCTTTTGCGATATTGTTGGATGTACACGGAGGCTCGTGTGGCAGCCATTCAAGAGAAAGGGCGTTAGCCATCAGGATCAAAAGGCAAGGGTATTTCTAGCCCACCTTTGTCGCTGACTGCGAAGAACACTCTAAAGCATGCGACAAATGCCAGTGTCATGCTCCCACATTGCATAAGCCTACTGAAAATTTGTCTTCCATCTCATCTCCATACCCCTTTATGAGGTGGTCTATGGACATAGTGGGACCTATGGTAACCTCGGAAAGAAGGATGTGTCGTTTTCTGCTCGTCCTCACCAACTACTTCACCAGATGGATAAAGGCAGGAGCTTTCCAGCAGGTTAAAGCAAAGCACGTACATGAATTCGTATGGCAAAATGTAGTTTGCCGGCACGGAGTCCCATACAAGATTGTAACCGATAATGGTTCACAGTTCATCTCAAATCAGTTCCTCGAATTTTGTGAAGATCACATAATCAGGCTGACAACCTCAACTCCACGTTACCCTCAAGGCAACGGGGAGGCTGAGGCAGCAAATAAACTAATATTGAGCAATCTCAAAAAACGCCTGGATGCTAAAAAGCAAAAATGGTCTGACGAACTCCCTAGAGTACTATGGGCTTGTCGGACCTCACCTCGCAAAGCAACCTCAGAAACACCATTCTCCTTGGCTTATGGGATTGAGGCCGTGGTCCCCGCTGAGGTCGCAGTCCCCAGCCTGATGGTAGATATTTGTCCCGAAAACGAAGCTGAATAACAAAATGCTTCTCAACCAACTCGATGTCATCGATGAGCGTCGAGATCGAGCACTCGTCAATCTTCAAAACTACCAACACACAGCAGCACGCTACTACAATTCAAAGGTCAAATAGCGAAGATTTCAAATTGGCGAGCTCGTCCTACGAAAAGTCTATGAAAACACAAGAGAAAGGAACGCTGGAAAATTGGGTACCAACTGGGAAGGTCCATACCGAATTTTCGAGGTAGTAAAGAACGGCGTATACAAGCTCGCCAGGGTGCACGACAACACACCCGAAAGAAACTCATGGAATGCCATGAAATTGAAGAAGTACTATCACTAAAAAGGCATTTGTAAAAATCAAACTACGAAAAGGGTTGATATCTCCTTAGGGTACGTAGGCAACCTCATAAGGGTGCAACTATTAAAATAAAAATAAAAATCTCTCCTTTAGCCTATTAAACGCAGCTGGGGGTCTCTCAACTTCTATTTACAAGCTAAAAGCTTTACTACATAAATGAACAGCCGTACGAGCTAGAGCATGCTACCAGTTAGCATGGCTCGACTTTGCGTCTAAATTGCAAGGTCACAACCTTTCTAGTCTCTAAATGACAACAACCTCTACGTCTAAGCTGTTTAGGTTGCATGCATGCCTCTAAACGGCTTCGACCTTGCGTCTTAAAATCGCCTGGTCAGCTCCCGAGGTCTCTAAACGACCTGGAAGCAAGGTCCCTGAACGGCCTGGATTTTTGGCTGAAAAACTGCCTTTGATCCAACGAAAAATGTCAGCCTCTAAATGGCGAAAATAATAAATAAGTTTAAGGAAAAACAGAAGATCTTTAAAGAAAAATCAAAATAATTAAAGCCTGCTCAAAGGAGCATAAGTTCAAACCAAAAAGCCTATCAGGACATAACAAGTTCAACAATAAACAGAAACGGATTTAAAATCCTCCCCCGGAACCAAGTTCAAAAAACAGAAAAGGATGAAGAGAATAGAAGCGTCTCTAGCAGGCAGGTTCAGCTTGTTTATCCGCCAAGACAGGTTGATCCAAGGGCAGTGGGAACTCCTTTCTAAGCCCCTGAGAACCAAGGTCCAGCTGATCACTTAATGATTATGCACTTGGCCCAGCAGCCAGCGTAACCGAATCATCGGATACCTACGGAATGTCAAGTTTACCCAAGGAAAAATCTTATACCTGGACGATGGCAATCTCCGCATCCAACCTCAGCTTCTCAGCCTCAATATATTTCCTCTCGGCCTCAAACTCGTTGATGGTCTGATTAATAATATCATCAAGAAGAAGGATGTTGGACTTACACTCCATAATCTGAGTCTCGGTGTCAACCTTGATCTTCTTCTTCTCGAATTTATCCTTTATCCCCAAAAGAATGGTGTGATATTGTTTGGATATCTCCCTCCTCGCAGCCTTCTCAGCCCTCTTCACCATTTCCTTCTGCCTCTTGGCAAGTTTCTTTGAATCCTCTTTGACCTTCTCAACCTGAACTCTTAATCCTACTATACTCTCGCTGGCATAGCGTAAGCCAACCTCAGCAGTCCCAGCTCGCCCCTCGGCGACTCGGAGATCCACCCTCAAATCTTCACCAGATTTCTCCAGTGTAGAGATCCGAGCTTGAAGAGTGTCAGCACGAGCATGAGCCTCCCGAGCAGAGTCTTCTCATCTCTTGGCAAAAACGGCATGATCTTTAACCTGACTTTCCAGAAGGGCGACCTCAGCCATCTTCTCCTCGTTTCGCATAATCCTCCCCACCAGCTCGTCCCGCTCGGTAACCAGATTAGCAATGGTTTTAGCCGCCCTCTCAACCTCCTCAGGCTGAGTAGCAGAGTGGAGATCTTGCTCAAATGAGTGAACTAACTCATTCGCAGCGGAAATCGCCTAAAAAGAAATGTTAAAATTTATGTAGCGAAGAAATCAAAAATAAAAAGAAGAGAAGAGGAAATCGGAGCTACCTGACCAATCGCACCCGCGAACTTGGTATAGCTTTCAGACTTCTTCATATTCCTCAGGGACGGCAGAAAGCAGGAAGAAGGCCTAACACGCCTAAAAAGATTCGCGAGCTGGGAGTTGTTCTTTACGATTGCCTAAGGTCCATCAAAGTCGAATCTAAAAGCATTCGGAGAACTTCCTCCACCACCTTGTGAGCGAGGTGCCACATGCCTTCTTGATGTTTCCTCACCCTTAAATCCATCATCGCGAGACCGCTGAGCCCGAGACTGATGTTCGTAAGAGTGACTGGGTCCTTTAGAAGATACCTTGGAAGTAGACCTTTGGTAGCCCCTAGCTCGCACATCAGGCTGGGCAATTTCAGTCTCACCACCCATTGGCAAGCTGCCGCCATCATCATGATCAGCCTTGGATTCACGGTGGTCATCCCTCTCGGGTTCCTCACGCTACGAGGTCTTAACGCGGACAGATTTACCGAGAGCCTCCTTGACCTTCTTGTCAAGAGCTCCAACTTGCGTCGGGGCAGGGCGTAGTCGCATCCTCTCCATGTATGATAGGCGTTGTGCTTTCTTAGGGGGAACCATCTTGTTGGACTCGGTGGAGCTGTCGCTGCGAGTCAGGTCAATATGGGAGGTAGCGAGGGCAGTATCCGGCACCTGAGAACCGGCCAGAGGATCAACCTCAACGCGAGCTAAATCTTTAGCAATAGCCTCGAGTCTCAGGATAATAGATAGAACCGGGGCCAAAATTTGAATTTGAGGTAGGGGAGATGGAGATCGAGAATCTGCGAAATCAAACAAGGATGATCTAAATGAGGATAAACTCACTATCCAAAAATTGAAATATAAATATACATGCATACAAAACTATGAGCCGGAGAGCAGTTGCAACGGGTAACCCGGGAGTTCGGCGCTCGTGAGCCTGTTGAATCCTATCGAGGGAGAAACGCTTCCAGTCATAGCTCTCCTCCTTGACAAGATCGATGAGCTGTTGAACCTCAGCCGTCACTGTTTTTGAAGAATCGATGGACTCTGCAAAAAGGAAAGCTAAATCAGAACAAAGTAAAAACGATTAAAGAACAGAAAAAGGTGGATACTCGAGCCGGCTCCCTAGGGTTCATGCCGACCAGTAATCTGAGCCCAGGAATGCCGGAGTATTGACTCGCCCTCAATGGATTGCCTGGAAATTCTGAAAAAGAACCACTGGTCCCACCATTTATCATCCATCACATTGAATTTAAAAATGGATCGATTAACCTTCGCCGAAAAATAGTAAGTTCCACGAAAGTGCGAGTTCGCCTTGACATTGAAGAGCTGGTGGAAAACCTCGGTGTCAAATACCACCCCGGATTCCCTCGAACGTACCCAGAGTGCGACAAGGATTCTCATCGCACTGGGCATAAGCTGAGGAAGGGTGAGCACGAGGTCACCGATAATATTGGAAATAGCCGCTGGGATGGGAAAGGTGATGCGGCACCTCAAGAAGAACGCGGCATAACCGCATGCGTAACCATCCGAAGGACTTTCCGGAGAGCTATCAGCTGACGGGACAATGAGATCACAGATATCGAGTCCGCATTAGGCAGAGATATTTGCGAGCTCGGCGGGTGAAATCGTACTCCTTGAGTGAGATTCGAAACGATCGACGAGGGGGAGAGAAGCACCCAGCTGAGATGAAGAAGCCATCGCAGAAAAATAAAGAAATCGATGGCGCAAGAGGGAAATTGGTCGAGTGCAGTGGAAGAAGCACTTTGCACAGAGATATCTCGGTTAAAAGTGAAAAGAGGAAGAAGATTGCTTAACTAAAAGCGACAAGGAATGGAAATAATAAAAAAAAGAAAAAAAAAGAGAGAAGACATCATTACCTTGGCAAGTGGGGAGTTGAGGCGACGTGGGAACTATAAACAACGAGAACCACTCATTTATACCTATCACCCACTCGCCCACTCGCCCTATCACTTCCCTTTAAAATCGTGTATTTACTGCAGGATCCCTGCAAACTCGGCGTCTGAGCAAGCAAGAAATCAATCAAGGATCCGAGATTGCGAGATCATATCAACCAGGAGATCAATCAAAACCCGAGATCGCAGCACCACATCCTTATTGACAAAACAATAAAGATGCTGGGGGCAACTGTTGGGCCAAAGTTCCACACTTAAGGTCCAGCCGGATTGAATAGGCCTAACAAAGAAGCCCAGTATGCGATGAGACCTCATCAAGCGAGCCCGCAAGCTGGATGGAGCCGAGCACGCAGGAAGAGACGAGGTTGCTTGGAGAATGAGCATGCATCTAAAAAGTCAAACACACTAATTCAAGATCCTAGAATCAGGCTCAGCATTGAAGACAAAGATTACGAATTTAATTCTAAGTTTAATGTAAATAATTGAGCTTAGGCAGTTACATTTGAGCGAGTATAAGTTTGAAAGGAGAGCCACATTGTAATGGACCAAATTCTTGGCAAAGATAATAATATACACGTTTTCTCTCTCGAAATTTTCTAAGTTATTCTCAAGAACACACAACCTGAAAAGCTGAGAATTGAGGTTGTGAGATTCTGCTCTCACATGGATGATCATGCGGTAGAAATCGTCGATGATAATCGAACCAAGAAGTCTTACGTCCGTTCTTGAATTGGAACACATCAGTGTTATCTTGACAATACGGACACGCCAACCTTCCATGCATCTACCATCCAGATAGCATACCGTATGCTGGGAAATCACTTATGGTCCACATAAGTACCGCACGCATCATAAAATTCTGTTGCAGGGAAACATCGAACGCTTCAACACCATTTTTCCACAACATTTTTAACTCGTAAATTAATGGCTGTAAGAAAATATCAAGCGATCTCTTAGGATGCTCTGGACCGGGGACGAGGATCGTGAGGAACAAAAACTCTCGTTTCATGCACATAGATGGCGGTAAATTGTACGGTGTAACGATTACTGGCCACAACGAATATTTCCTCTCATGCTTTCCAAAAGGGTTGAATCAATCCGTAGATAACCCGAGGTATACGTTCCTTGGCTCACACGCAAAACTAGGATAAACCTCTTGAAAATGTTTCCATGCTTCTGCATCTGAAGGATGCGCTATCTCTCTAGCTTAGTTATGTTCTGCATACCATCTTATAGGCCCTGCCGTGCGCTGGGATTGATATAACCTCTTCAACCTATCAGCTAGGGGAAGATACCACATCCGTTTATGTGGAACATGTACTCTGCCTCCTGTATCCAGATAGCGAGGGTTGTGACAAAAACGACACTTCAACCGGTTTTCATCCTTTCTCCAATAGATCATACAGTTGTCGATGCACACATCTATCATATGATAAGGTAATCCAAGACCAGCTACAAGCTTCTGAATTCCGTTTACAAACAAAGCAAGAAACGTATATACAAGGGGAGAAGTATTTACAAAGGCAAGTATATATATATATCCGTCGGAAATCGGACGGAGAATTTCAGACCGATTTCCGACGGACTTATAACCGTCGGAATATTCCAACGGAATTCCGAGGAAAGTTAATCCGTCAGATTAAACCGGCCGATTTCCGAGGAATTATAATCCCTCGGAATTCCCTCGATATCCCCTCGGAATTCCGTCGGGTTTTACACGAAACAATCGGAAATGCGGGTGTTTTCTTGTATTGAATAGCTTGTTTAGCTATGTAGGAGACTGAGGTGGAGCGGCGTGAAGCCG
Source organism: Eutrema japonicum (assembly GCA_030161315.1). Lineage (NCBI taxonomy): Eukaryota > Viridiplantae > Streptophyta > Magnoliopsida > Brassicales > Brassicaceae > Eutrema > Eutrema japonicum. Next base: position 8,324,771 of record BSQW01000013.1, read on the forward strand.
CGAGTTACGGTCCCTCCAAATCATGTAGTAGCAGCGTTACATACTAATTTTTGCATAACAAGCATGCAAGTCGGTCCAGTTATTAAAGGGAGTACTTTGGATCGTACGTCTTGTAAGAACACGAGTACAGAGGTGCTGAAGCTACAAGAAATCCGCAGGTGGATTTTTGTACCCGTTTTCACTTCCCTAGAATCAGGGAACCCAATTTAACCCATCAATCAGAAGAACCAGATCCGAACCAGATCCGACCCGGACGGAGAATTAAAATTTAATTATATAATTATATTATATTAAAATATTAATATTTATTTGTTTAGATAGTACTAGGGTTGGGAACGGATATCCGGGGACCGGATATCCGGGGACCGGATATCCGGGGGTTTTTTATATCTTTATCCGGATTCGGGGAGCTCGGATATCCTCCCGAAAATCCGGATATCCGCGGATATCTAGATCAATAAAAAAATATTTTAAAAATATTAAAAAATTAAAAATAATGATAAAAATTATAAAATATGATAAAAATTATTAAAAATAATTAAAAAACAATTTTTACAATATTTTGTAAAAAAAAATAAAATCTGTTATTATAAATGTTTTTAAAACTTATTTATATATATAAATCTCATCATATTAAAAAAATATTAATAAAATATAAATTTTTAATATGTTTAACGGATTCGGATACGGATTGGGTATCCGGACCTCAAAATTTAACTATCCGGATCCTTATCCGACTCCCTCGGATATCCGGATTTTTGGTTCATATCGGATCGGATACCGGATCGGATATCGGATACCGGATAATAGTTCCAAGATACCCAAAAAGGGTTATTAAACCAATGGAGATGGTCTAATGATCTTATCATATGCATGGCAAAATGTGTTCACAATTTTCCTTTTATTTATTTTGATACTTAACCTCGAGAAACAAATATATATACAGAAGCACCAACAATGGTGGAAGTACAAAGACTATGCACAAGGCCTAGTAGGACATGGCCGGGAGTTTGTGGAAACAATAATGCATGCAGGAATCAGTGCATTCGACTTGAGGGAGCAATACACGGATCTTGCAACTATATGGTCCCATATATCAGATGTGTCTGTTACTACCGAACCCACCCATGTTAATCTACCAAAGGATCTTTGCTGCTTGTGTTGTGTGTCTATTATATACAAAACAAAAAAAAAAGTCTGTGTCACTCTAGTGGCCTTATGACACGTATGTTTGGTTTGGTTATAATAATAATATAAACTTTTATATAGTACGTTTTAGCTGCAATTGGAACATTTGAATAAGGGCTCAATTTTGTGGGTATCAATTCGTCTATGTTATCATTAAAATCAAATGCAAGCATCAATTAGTCTATGTTTACCATCACCATTAAACACAAAATCAATAAGAAAACTAAGTATAAAATTCAAAACACAAGCAGATTTATATCGATATCGAGGCAACAATACAAGGAAAGAAAGTATTCTTATCATTTATATATGGTGATCCGATACCAAAAAAGAGAGACCAAGTTTGGGAACGGTTAACACGGACAAGTCTAACAAGAGCGGATCCTTGGTTTATAATAGGGGATCTAAATGAAATAACAGGGAATAACGAGAAACAAGGAGGCAATTTACGACCCGCTTCCTCCTTTATGTCTTTTAACCTGATGATACAACACTGCGGTTTTCTGGAATTCCAATGTTTGGGTAATACAATGTCTTGGCGAGGAAGACGAAACTCGAAAATTGTGCGGTGTCGACTGGATAGAGCCTTAGCAAACGAGGATTGGCACGAGATATTCTCCCATTCATTCGTAGAATATTTAGCAATGATTGGGTCGGATCATAGGCCGATTGTCGCCACTATAGAGGACAAAATACCCCGGAGACGGGGTCAGTTTCGGTTCGATAAACGGTGGATTGGGCGCGATGGTCTTATGGAAACAATAGCAAAGGGCTGGGAAATTAACACAGCGGGAAGCGGGACTCTCTTTATAGAGAAAATAAAGAATTGCCGAAGAGAAATTTCAAAATGGCGGAAAAACAAATTGCCATGTGGCAAAGAGAAAATTAGGGATTTACAACAAGCATTAGAAGAGATCCAAAATGATGATAATAGTACAAACGAGGAACTCATGGATATCACGAGGAAACTAAAAGAGGCTTATTTGGATGAGGAACTATTCTGGCAACAGAAGAGTCGAACCTTATGGGCAACGGTGGGGGACAGGAATACAAAGTTTTACCACGCGCAAGTTAAGAATCGCAGGGCGAGAAATCGCATCACGGGACTACACGATGTATCAGGAGTTTGGGTTACCTCGGACAAAGATGTAGAACAAGTAGCCGTAAACTATTTCGAGGTTTTATTCACATCCACTTCACCAACGGATTTTGAGGAGGCCCTCAGTGAGATTCAAACATTAGTTTCGGACCAAAATAATGATATGCTCACGGCAATGGCCACAGAAGAGGAAGTTCGTAGAGCACTTTTCATGATGCATCCAGAGAAGGCTCCGGGCCCGGATGGAATGACGGCTTTATTTTTTCAAAGATCATGGCACATAATAAAGGCAGACGTTGTCGAATTGGTTAACGATTTTTTGGCAACGGGCTCCTTTGATCAAAGGCTGAATATGACTAACATATGCCTAATACCAAAGACGGGAAGACCAACTCGTATGACGGAATTAAGACCCATAAGTTTGTGTAATGTGGGGTATAAGATCATCTCGAAAGTGTTATGTCAGAGGTTAAAGATATTGCTACCGGACCTGATTTCAGAGACTCAATCAGCCTTTGTATCAGGGCGACTGATATCGGATAATATTTTGATTGCCCAGGAGATGTTTCACGGACTACGAACCAATAAATCTTGCAAAAGTAAGTTCATGGCAATCAAGACGGATATGAGCAAAGCATATGATCGAATTGAATGGACTTTCATTGAACCTATTGAGGAAATTTGGGTTTGCGGAAAAGTGGATTTCGTGGATGATGTGGTGCATACAATCGGTACAATATAAGGTACTCATTAACGGTAATCCCAAAGGACAAATAAAGCCATTCAGAGGTTTGCGGCAAGGGGACCCATTATCTCCGTACTTGTTTATTCTCTGCACGGAGGTCTTGATAGCCAATATACGGAAAGCAGAAAGGGCAAAATCACTTACGGGGCTAAAGGTAGCGAGGGCAGGTCCAGCGATCTCACACTTACTCTTTGCGGACGATAGCCTTTTTTCTGCAAGGCTACGATACAAGAATGTCAAACTATATTACATATACTTAAGCAATACGAGTTGGTCTCAGGGCAACAAATCAATTTTTCAAAATCCTCTTTAAATTTCGGATACACGGTTCCAGAAGCGGTACAGGACGAGATAAAACAATTGCTAGGAATCCAAAATATGGGAGGACTGGGTACTTATCTGGGTCTGCCGGAAAACCTCGGAGGGGCAAAGAGTAAGATTTTCAACTTTGTTGTCGAAAGACACAATGATAGAGTCAACGGATGGACATCTAGACTCCTGACTAAGGGAGGTAAAGAGGTTCTACTTAAATCGGTAGCCACGGCTATGCCAACTTTCGTCATGTCATGCTTTCGGTTACCTAAGTCTATTACCGCTAAACTAACCAGTGCGGCAGCGCGGTTTTGGTGGAGTTCAGACGGTCAACATAAAGGAATGCATTGGATGGTATGGAAGAAGATGTGCCGGAATAAGTTAGATGGCGGAATCGGGTTTCGATCAATAGAGGATTTCAACACAGCTTTACTAGCAAAACAGCTATGGCGGTTAATGGAACAACTGGAATCGCTATTCGCTCGGGTCTTTAAAGGGCGATACTATCGGAACGCAGACCCTCTAGACCCTATTAAGTCATACTCGCCGTCCTTTGGATGGAGGAGTATCATCTCGGCTAGACCTCTGGTTACAAAAGGGCTAATCAAAAGAGTTGGTTCAGGTGGCACCATATCAGTATGGAATGACCCATGGATACCATCCTCTCCCCCGAGGCCAGCAACATGCAAAGGGTACAATTATTACCCAAATCTCAGGGTAAATCATCTGGTTGATCCAGCGACACAAACATGGAACATGGAATTGATAAACGCAATCATCGAACCGACAGATGTGGAATTTATACGCGGAATATACATCAGTAGTATATATCGACCAGATACGCCGGGTTGGCACTATACGAAATCAGGGAAATATACGGTAAAATCGGTATATCAGGTTGGCCAACATATCACAGACAACGGCGACAACTACCTCTACGGTCCAGATATAAAGAAGTTACAGGCACACTCATGGAAATTGACTTGTCCACCGCAATTGCGACATTTTATATGGCAAGCAATCTCGGGGTGTCTGTCGGTCACAGCAAACCTACGCGCTAGAGGAATAAATTGTGACACACAATGTGCTAGGTGTGGCGTGGAGGGGGAAACGATTAATCATGTTTTGTTTGAATGCCCACCAGCACTACAAACATGGGCACTCTCGCATATTCCATCGGCCCCGGGAGTTTTCCCGATGACATCGGTTTTCGCCAATTTTGATCATCTTTTTTGGAGACTTCCAGCTGAGGAAAGAAATTTAATGTTTCCGTGGATTCTGTGGAACATTTGGAAAGCCAGGAATGATAAGGTGTTCTCAAATGTGGACAGAAACCCACAAGAGATTTTGAGGATAGCGGAAACAGAAATAGCAATTTGGGATGCGGCACAAAATAGTGAACCTGACATATCTCACCAACAACCACCGAGTCCCAACACCGGAATAAATGAACAAAATGAATATAACGGGCTCACATGCTATATTGACGGGTCATGGAAGGAAGGAGATAAATTTTCTGGTTTAGGTTGGTTTTGCTTTCAGGAAGGAATTGAAGGAAAGATTATGGGGGCCCGTAATCTACGAAGAAGCCTATCCCCGCTACACGTGGAGTTGGAAGCACTCATCTGGGCGATGCATTGCATGATTGCAAACAACAAGACGGCGATAGCCTTTGCTACAGACTGCTCAGAGTTGGTGAAGATGGTGTCTACACCGAACGAGTGGCCAGCATTTACGCTACAGTTGGAGGAGTTCATGAGGAGCAGGGAGGTTTTCACCTATTTCTCTATCACACAAATCCCACGCACGAGTAACACAGTGGCAGACAAGTTAGCACGAGGTGCTCGAGTCTACCCATCGGAAGTCACTTATGTAAACTCGATACCCCCGATTTGGTTCACCGAATAGGTTTGGGTATCAAGGCTGTTGACAAAAAAAAAAAAAAAGCAGATTTAGAGAAAAATACGTGAAATATAGTTGAGAAAATAGAGCAAAGCGTAAAAGAAAAGGAAGACGTGTTGACTAAAAAGAATTTAGATCATTGCGGAGGAAGAATTGAAATCTTTGTAAGAGAACAACGAGTGTCGGAATCGTGGGTCGGGACATCGGCGACTATCGGGGGACAAACAAAAATAGTAGATAGAGTTTTAATTGAAAATTAACCATTAGGTTGAGTCTAACTAAAAGTATACATTAACCACTATACTAAGAATGGTTTTTAGAAATTAGGGAGCCCTAAATTTATATATTTTTGGAGAGGACTTGAGACAAATGCCTTTTCTAGTACACTATCAACACGGCCCTGTGTGTAATGATCTCCGACAAAACTATGAATTGGCCGGTTAATTAACCGGGGAATATGTTAAAAAAAACTCATAATTTATAAGTTTTGGATTGTTGCTTAAAGGCAAGTCGCTTAAAGGCACATATAACTAGATTATCTTGTGAGCATAAGTAAACAAAATGCTAAGCAGATCAGAACAAGGCTGTCTATTGGTATTGGCGGAGAAGATGTGTCTTAGTAGCTTGTTTAGCTGTGTAGGAGACAGAGGTGGAGCGGCGTGAAGCCGCGAGTAAAGGTCCCTCCAAATCATGTTAGCAGCGTTACATACTAATTTTCGCATAACAAGCATGCAGGTCGGTCCAGTTATTAAAGGGAGTACTTTGGATCGTACGTCTTGTAAGAACACGAGTACTGAGGTGCTGAAGCTACAAGAAATCCGCAGGTGGATTTTTGTACCCGTTTTCACTTCCCTAAAATCAGGGAACCCAATCCAACCCATCAATCCGAAGAACCAGATCCGACCCGGACGGTGAAGATCTTATCTTCTTAAGTCTTGACCAAGTCAAATTAATCAGCACTAGCTCAGCCAAACCACTAGCTTAGGTTACATTAGTCAGATCAGGCCACCTTCCATAGGCATAGATAGGTGGTGGAGGAACCAGCCAATCGGCCATAAACTATTATTAACTACTTGCGACTTAAATACAAGATGACATACTCACCGTTGCACTATAAATAAACTTTGATCTTAAGCTTATTTCCTCACACATAACACATACATATACATTGAAAACAAAGCGATAAATAATCATGGCTAAGTTTGCTACCATCATCACCCTTCTCTTCGCTGCTCTTGTTCTCTTTGCTTCGTTTGGTGAGTAATGATCTTATCATATGCATGGCAAAATGTGTTCAAAATTTTCCTTTTATTTATTTTGATACTTAACCTCGAGAAACAAATATATATACAGAAGCACCAACAATGGTGGAAGCACAGAGACCATGCACAAGGCAAAGTAGGATATGGTCGGGAGTTTGTGGAAACAATAATGCATGCAGGAATCAGTGCATTCGACTTGAGGGAGCATTTCACGGATCTTGCAACTATATCTTCCCATATCACAGATGTGTCTGTTACTACCGAACCCACCCATGTTAATCTACCAAAGGATCTTTGCTGCTTGTGTTGTGTGTATTATATACAAAAAAAAAATAAGTCTGTCACTCTAGTGGCCTTATGACACGTATGTTTGGTTTGGTTATAATAATATAAACTTTTATATAGTACGTCTTAGCTGCAATTGGAACATTTGAATAAGGGCTCAATTTTTTTTAAAAAAAATAATTAATTTTCTTTTAAAATATGCATAGAAATGTGGATTTTTTTTTGACACCTTGAAAAATAGTATTGTAAGAAATTAAACGGAGACTAATCTAAGTAAGTATTTGCTGATACCGATGAAAACAAAACAAAAACCATAGTTATTTATAGTTTTCTCTTTTAGCTGAGAGTATTTTTCTGCCCTCGCCTCCAATATACGTTACAAGTTAATTCCAAATACTCAGTCACAACAGCTCCAACAGAATGAAAACTCGACCTTGTATAAGGCTCCATGCGCTGACCAATACCATCGTGCCAGGGAAATACAAATGCGGTAGCTAGCAGCAATGGTTGGTCGACATCGTTATTGGATGATTGATCATCGGACCGGGTATAACACAGTTATATATAGATTCAATATGCGAGTTTAAAAGTCAATGATCATTAACACATCAAATATTATAACAAAAAATATCATATTATACGATCACTAACGTTTGAAAAGTTAAAAACAGAGGAATGCATACAAAGGATGAAACATAGGAAGGGTTTCATCCTTGATTCTATAATCTTCTTTTTTAACTATATGTTTTGTGTAATATGCACAATATTTAAATCTAAATCAATATTTACATGTCCTTCCTCTCTTAGCATTTGTAGGTCCGGACAAAATATCCAGAACCAAAAAACCGAATTAAAATCGAACCATATTAGAAGATACCAAACCGAATCAAATAGTTATAAATACCTGAATGGAAATACACAGTCGCGTTTTTGAGATTTTTGTATCTAAGATGAATTTGGAATTGGAAAATATCTAAATAAAAATAGTAAATAAAAAATGCAACTGTGTGTTTTGATTTAAGTTTTGATTAAAACGTCCTAATTAATTTAAGAGCTAAATTATGTGAACCCGATTTTGTTAACGAAACCGTCACTAGTTTTGACAGTTTTTGGCTGGTTTTAGCGTTTTAAGTCAAATCTGTTATAAACTATATATATATATATATATATATATATATATATTATATATATGAGAAAGGTGAGAGAGAAAGATATCAAAGCTAGTAAAGATGAGAAAGTGGAGATGTGTTTTTCTCTTAATGTTTGCTTGTGTTGAACTTACAACATATATATATATATATATATATATATATATACTAGAGAATAAATTAATATAATATTATGTCGGTAAAAACTTAAGAAGAGAGTCGGTGAATGAAGTCGGTAAAAGATGGATTATCCATTCTTAACACCCCTTGATTATCTATCACTATTAATGTATTGGGTACTGCTTCGTTAAAAACTTTATCATGGAAAAATCTAATGGGATAAAAACAACGATAAGGAAAAAAGAGTACAGTGACGCAATCTCCCCCTGTAATGATGGATATAGGATTCTCTTCATAAATCTCGTAGATGACGCATTCCGATACTTTGAATATGTTTTCGGAATGTTGTTGTGGGAAACGCCTTTGTAAAGAGATATGCTGCATTGTCATTTGAACAAATGTACTGGATATCGACTTCTTGATTCTTCTCGAGTTCTCGAGTGTAAGAGAAAAATCTTGGAGGATATGTTTCGTTCTATTACTCTCGATATAACCTTCTTTGAACGACACATGCAGCATTATCTTCGAACAATATCGTTCGTTCCTTATTGGTGATTCTTCCGCTTGCTTCTTTAATGTGATGAGTCAAAACGAAATCAGTAAATTTGTGTGTAACCCAGAATTGCTCGGACACCGCCAACCGCTTTTCTCCCTCCTCCTCCGCCGTAAATGGCAGAAGTGATAATTTCATGAGATCCTCCGACTACAAACAATTGGACATAAAGCTGGAATAACTGAGATAGTAGATGCATTAACCCTTTTGAAGTGTCGGTGTATTGTAGCTTCGTAGAATACAAACACCACCGTCGCAGATGTAATTCTCGAGATCCAGAGACGTCCTTTCCGAAACAGCTAAAGATATTCGTGAGGAACCCCATTACTCTTTGATTCTATAGAAACTTTATCACAGACACATGGGTTTTCTAGATTCTCTGCATTTTGTATACATTGTATGCTATATAGAAGAAAGAAAACTCCAAGATTTCATAACTCAGAGGTGGAGATAAGGAGTCAATGGTGGTGTGCTAAACAAAAAGAATCTTGTAATTTTTTTAAGACTGGAATTGAAACATGTTGCTAATATGATTGGTTGGTTGAAGACAAATAAGTCTTTTTGTTCAAGCATTGTTGTTAGCGAACACACAAGGGAAGGAGACGAAGAAAAGGGGAAGAAGAAGAAGAAATGTCAGGTCGAATTTGGTAATCGGATCTTAATCGGTTTTTTTTATCCAGTTAAGTCTTGGTTTACGTGGTTAACAATTGTTTAGAAAATAGTAAATCGAGTTAAATCATATTAAATTTATGGGTTCTGAGGATTATTCCGACGGTATATACGTTTTGAACTTTCAATTTGGAGAGATATACGTTACGAACTTTATTTTCGGGGATATTTAGCACGGATCATAGTTTGGGAGACCTCTAATGCTATATGATAGTTCTCATGGAGAAATATATCGTCGACGCTATAAACTTTTATGTACTACGTACTACTGTTTCTTTTTGTCTATATTTTTTCTTCAACAAGACCAATATTGGAGATAGGGGAGTTTTTTTATGTCGGATTCGTCAATTAACCTGTCTAAACCGATTATGGTATCGATTTCGGCTTTTGCTTTTTCATTATTTCTGAATGGTTTAGCACATTTGAATTCACCCATTCTAATGTTCCAGTTAAGGTATAACCTCTATAAATACAATAAAACCTATATAAATTAATAATATCGGGATTTTAAAAATTTATTATTTTATAGAGATATTAATTAATCAATAAATTAATATTTGTTAATTATAGATATATTATTTTTAGTCATAATTTTTGAAAATTGTTCTTCAAGTTATGATATACTAATGAATTTAGATGAGTTTAATTGTTAAAATAACATGTTTGAACTTGAGATTATGATTAAAAATTTCAAATGTCGCAATAGAATGTGTGTTATTAGCGTACTCGACTATTAAAAATAATACATACTAAAACTTCAAGATTTAGAAAAAATTGTGACTACTAATATATATTGATGATAAAATTGAAGGCAATACTACGATATTTTGGAAAGTACGATACTTTGGAAAATACTTAAGCATAAGAAAACAATTATCGCATCTAAAAATCTTCACAATTTTTGGATGCATATCAAGAAAATAACACTATAAATTTTTGATCTAATAAAACTAATTCGAGATAAATTTTAAGAAAAAAACATATAACACTATATTCATACTTTAGTAAATTATCTTAGATATATATGCATAAGATTATATAATTATTAATTTATGATATGATTGTGACCATATATTTACATAGAGGTTTCCTAAAAAATATTATTTTATCGAATTTTGTTAATTTTTACACTTGTCCGACTCGGGACCGGAAATATTTATTATTTTATAGTATTTATTAATTTATCGAATATTAATTTATAGAAGTTTTATGTATTATACATACCTATCCAATCAGAATCATCAAAGCAATCATAATTAACTCTTACTAATTATTTTTTTTCCCCAAACAATATTCACAAACCACTTTTCGAATGTCGAAACCATTTATAAATGTTTAGTAAATTATTTTATTAACTTTTAAAAACCCCTTCCTAAATATTTGTAAACCATTCCTAAAACTTTTCGTAAATGTTTAGGAACACCTTCTTACATCTCTAAACATTTCATAAATATTTAGTATGGTATTCCAACATATTTATAATCACCTTTCAAAACGTAACCGCTTTTCGAATGTCGAAACAAAATCTAATTATTTAGTAATTTATAAACTATTAGGAATCCCTTCCTAAAGATTTGTAAACTTTTTCTAAAATTTTAGGAACACCTTCTTACATCTAGAAATATTTTATAAGTGTTTAGTATACCATTCTAACATATTTATAATTACATTTCTGAACGTTTAAACTGTTTCACAAATGTCGAAGCCATTTTTAAATTTTAAGTAATTTTTATTAAAGTTGTAGGAAGTCTTCATGAAAATTAGTAAATGAGTCCTAAAATATTAGTAAATCTTACCTAAAAAATGTGAAAATTTTAGATTGTTATTTATTAAAAAATTGAATTCTTTAATTTAATATTTATTTTTAATTAGAAATTAAATAAGTAAGTATAAAAAAGGATTTGTAACATACAAAATAATATTAGTATCGTGACTTTTAAAAATTGGTGTCATGGATGTCTTTAAAACTAAAAAGTGCCATTTATAAAGTATATCTCTAAAAAAATGACAGAAGCAATAGATTTAATTCCCAAATGGATACGTCAGGATCATGAATGTTATTGACAATGGAATGAGAATTACATAAGGCATGCATCGGTGTCGCTAGATGCATCGAAACATTGAACAAACAATCGTATTAGAACTCAGTTCGTTGATTGCGATAGAGAAAGCTAAGAAAAATATTTCTGTTAATGAACTGAATTAATTAGTTACAATTAGAGTCTAATACAACTATTTATACGTCCGGTGTGATCACATTTACATAACCAGATATAATTAACTCCAACAAATAGTATAGCCAGTAAACGTTGAGCTAACACAGACCCGATAAAAGCCCGTCTCGGAATCAATATCCACTTTTACCTATTTGAAAAATTATATGAACGAGCCCAATACCACCAAGGCACCAACGGTTGATCCCTACACCAACCCATCAACCTGAAGATCCAAACCCAACCCGGTATATATGGTCCCATGCTTTGACTAATGCCATCATGTCATGGACATACTAATGCGGTTGCAGAAACAGTCAAGTCCATTATTTAGGCAGCTAATGTTCTTGCGATCACAGTTTTTGACACACACAGCAAGACTTTGTTTACATCTCTCAATCTCAATTATTATTTTTCTATAATCAACCCAGAATCAAGAAAAATCGTAACGCGGACTAAAAACATGAGTATTTTTTTTTTGATGACTCAAGGGTAAATCCAGACCCATGGAGAGGTCCACACAAATTTCCTGGGGATGTACCACCAACGGGCTAAGCGTACATCCGGGTTTGCAAATGGGGCATAGACATTAGCCTCATATCCCATTTGGCCACAAATGAGAGAGTTTGTTTTCAGAGAGCTTCGAACCCAGGGGAAAAGCTGTCAACTCATTCCCAGGAGTTCAGTACCACTGGACCACCACCCTTGTGGTTTAAAACATGAGTATTTTGCTCGTTCACATTTGGTAACCATAGTTAAAAATTGATTTAGTGCTAAGATGTCAATTTTAACTTGTGCGGTTAGATGAATTAAGTGTATAAAATCACTTTTTAGAACTCAACTCGCACCGATGATTTTAGACCGGTGAGTGTGGTGACATCGTTGTAGTTTCCTTTGCCACTCAAGCAAATGACGAATCAAGTATCCTTGAAGTCCTAATTTCCTCCTTTAGCTGTATACTCATGCAACGAACCTCGTAAGAACAAATCCATTTTTATAATGTTAAGTCATATCCATTTTTTTGTCAACAACAATGTAATGCATTTTTGAGTGGTGACAGAGCAAGGTCACTTACACAAATCACTAGATTACATATTTTTATCAGCTATATCCATATTTTTTTCTTTCTAAAGGTTGTTATCTCACTACAAGAAAACATCCGATTTTCGACGGCTATATTGGTCGGAATACCGTCGGAAAACGGCTTTCCCGACCAATTTCCGACCGATTTGGCTCGTCGGGAATATCGCGTCGGAAATCAATATTGGTCGGAAATTGGTCTGGAATTTCCGACGGATTCCCGACCATTATTTTCCCGACCAATTAGCGACGTTATAAAGCGTCGGTTATTACCCGACGAGTTCCCGACAACAGTCCGACTAACTTATTTCTGACCAAATACCGACCATACTTTTTCGACTATATTCCGACCAATTTAACTTCCGACCAACTTCCGACTAAACAAAATCCCGACCAGATTCCGACCAACCTCAATTCCGAACAAATTCCGACTAAACTAAATTCCGACTAGATTCCGACCATCCTAAATTCCGACCAACCTAAATTCCGACTAAATTCCGACCAAGTTGAAATACTGTATATAAATTCGAAATTATTTTGGAATTTTGAATTTTGATTAATTAATTTAATTTAATTTAATTAATTCGAAAATAAAAATTTAAATTAATATTAAACATTAAATATTATAAAATAAAATATTTTTGAAAATAAAACAACAGAAACAGTTTTTAAAACATTAAACATATTAAACATTTGCGGATCCCGATCCCGATCCCGTTCCCGGGTAATCCGGAAACTTCGCTCTCATCCAAGACGACATGCTAGCGATATCTGACCTCGCCTCCGAAAGCTCATCTTGCGTGGCACCTAACTTGAATTTGGTGTCCGTTTTCGCCGCCTCCAAAGCTTCTACTTTGGACTTGAGCTCTTCATTCTGCTGGATGAGATCTTCAGAGAAAAAAGAACCAGAAGAAGACCGGTCGTCCATAAACGGGATCGTACCCAAACCCCCGCGACGCCGCCCTTTTTTATCAAGAGGAAATTCCTGTATAAAATATAAATAAATTAGAACATAATAAAATTATAATGTAAAACTAAAAAAAAAAAAAACTTACGTTCATAACGAGACTGTTGACCGCTTCCCGCGACATCTCGAATGAGGAGGAGGAGTCACCTTGTGACTGTTGGGTCAGCTCGATGTCGATCTTCTGCTTCGTCACGTTCTCGTAGATCTCCCTTATGAGGGGATCCTGAATAAGCCCGGTTGTCTGGTTCGTATGGCACCTCTTCATTAAGTCCAAGTGATTCGGACGCACACCTCCGGCCTCATTAGTCTATAAAAACGAATAAAAAAAATATGAATAAATAATTTAATAATTAATTAAAAAGAGAAAACAATGTCAACAATAAAAGATTACCATTTGAATTTCTCGGGTCTGGAAGCTGCTCGAACCGGAGTTGTGGATGTATTGGCCATTCCCGTTGCGCTCACTCTTTCGGTTTCCCGAATTAGTCTTCGAGAGTTTCTCTGTCGCCGGCTGTTGCCAATATGGTCTGTAGTTATTCCAAACCTCCAAATTCAAGCCTTTCGGCTTGTCTGCCCCTTTCCTCCACTTTTTCTTCCACTCGTTCATGTGTCTCTTGAACTGCGTACCCGCTTCCTTCATAAATAACTTTTCCACCATGACACTGTGAGAGGGATGCCATGTAAACTCTTGCTACGAAAACATAAATAAAAATGCTTAGCAAAATATTAATAAAATACTTATAAATATAGGAAAAATATAGTAATTGACAACTTACCGCAAATTGTCTAAACCAAATTTGTTTCTCATCATACGGGACTTCTGAAAACTTCTTGTACGGTTTGTCGAGGATCGAATGGAACATCCTCATAATGGCCTTGCTTATCCCGTTGTTCGATATACCAAACCTACAAAAAAAAAATAAACTATAAACAATTTGATATTAAATATATATATATATATGAACTAAGAGTTTTTACCATGTCAATCTTCCAACGAGATGTGGATCAAGCCGGATGTGCAAGTCCCGGCCCGGTTGTTGGACTAACTCCTCGATGGTCATGATTCGAGGAACTTGACTCTGCGACTCTGGGATAGTCGATGCGGCCGGACTTGGTGGTTCTGCCCCTCGAGTCGAACCACCGCTACGTGGAGGTTGTTGCATCCCTTGAGACGAACCACCGATGCTCAAGTTCGCGAAACCATCGTAAGACATTAACAAAAACGCAAAATTTGTTAGATATTAAACGCAAACGCAAATTATAAATAAAACGCAAACTATAAATAAAACGCAAACTTTGTTAGATATTAAATGCAAACGTAAACTAAAATTAAAACGCAAACTAAAAATAAAACGCAAACTATAAATAAAACGCAAACTATAAGTAAAACGCAAACAAAAAAGATTACTATGAAAATATTCACAAAAACACAAAACAATTACCAAAAACCCGGAAAAATTACCAAAAACCCGAAAAAATTATGAAAATTCATAAAATTATAAGAAATTTATGAAAAAGAGTAATAATAAATTTCTTAGTTATGCAAAATAATGAAAACGTTTTTTATTTAATTTTCAAAAAATCTTAAGAAAATCTTAGATTTAAAAACGTTTTATATACATGATTTTTATAAAATTTAAAAATTATCTTTTTGTATTTTTAATCTAAAAATTATTTATTAAAGTTTTATATTCATAATAAAAATTATAATTAAACAAATATACCATAAAAACCTAAACCAAAAAAAATTACAACCTAAACTAAAATCTAACAACAAATCCAAAAAATCCCACAACAAATCCCACAAATCTAACCCACAAATCTCACAAATCTAACCTCAAATCACAACAACTAACATCCTAATCTCGAATCTAACCACAAATCTCAAGCTAAAACAACTACACATCCTAATCTTCAAATCCAAACAACAACAACCACAAATCTTAAAATTACTTACATGGTAAGAAGAAGTCGGCGGCGGAGGAGGGACGGCGGCTGCGGAGGAGTGACGGTGGCTCCGGCGGATGGCGGCTCCGGCGATCTACAAAACAAGAGACGAAAAAAAAAATAGGAGAAGAAAAGAGGACGAGAAGAGGAAGAGAATAGGGAGAGAAGAGAAGGAAGAGGAAGAGGGAGACTTACCAGGGAGAGGGACGGCGGTGAAGGTCGGCGGAGAGAGAGAATCGACGGTTTGAGAGAAGAGAGATCGACCAAATGAAGAAGAAGATGCGTATGTGGTATTTAGATCTGCGTATTTCCGACCACCGAATCGGTCGGAATTTGGTCGGGTTTGAAAATATCAAACCGCCAAAATATTTCATTTAGCGGTTAATTTCCGTGGGTTTTATTTCAGGTTGGTCGGAAATCGGTCGGTATTTCCGACGAGATTCCGACTAATCCATAATATTGCATGTCTTCTGATTGGTTTAGATATATTTTAAACACTTAGCATTCTTTTCGAAAATATTCATATTGGTCGAAAATTAGTCGGAATTTCCGACCAATATGAATATTTCTGAAAAAAATGCTAAGTGTTTACAATTAGAGGACATTTTCAGTAACTGTAAAAACACATGTAAACATCTTATGTCTAACAAATATGTGGCAAAGTAAACATATAATAAAATATATGATGTTTTTATAAATTGAAAGTATATCGAATTAAACCGTTAATAATGAAACATTCACTTTATATTTATACTTTTCGGTTTCTTTTAGGTTTTATAGGATATGCCCCAAAATTGGTTTAGTTAAGATATATGGAAATTGAATTCTTTCAAAAGATCATATCTAACCATATTAAACATAGTCCAAATCAAATTTATGCGGTTTGATGTTTCGAAACCCCAAAGGGTCGGAATTTGGTCGGAAATGTCGAGAAATTCCGACCATTTTCCGACCAAAAAAAGAAAAATATTAATATTGGTCGGAAATTAGTCGGAAATTCCGACCAAATTCCGACCATTTAGGGTTTCGAGTATAAAATACTAAATTTTCAAATTGTATACTGTATAATAAACATGTAAACATCTTATGTCGAACAAATATGTGGCAAAGTAAACATATAATAAAATATATGATGTTTTTATAAATTGAAAGTATATCGAATTAAAACGTTCATAACGAAACATTCACTTTATATTTATACTTTTCGGTTTCTTTTAGGTTTTATAGGATATGCCCCAAAATTGGTTTAGTTAAGATATATGGACATTGAATTCTTTTAAAAGATCATATCTAACCATATTAAACATAGTCCAAATCAAATTTATGCGGTTTGATGTCTCGAAACCCCAAAGGGTCAGAATTTGGTCGGAAATGTCGAGAAATTCCGACCATTTTCCGACCAAAAAAATAAAAATATTAATATTGGTCGGAAATTAGTCTGAAATTACGACCAAATTCCGACCATTTAGGGTTTCGATTTTCCGACCAGTTTCCAACCAAAAAAAGAATAGCCGAGGGAAGTTTTAGCCGGGGGAAGTTTTAGCCGGGGGAAATATAATTCAATCCTTCCCGACCATTTTCCGACCGATCCTCGTGTCCGGTCGGAAAATGGTCGGAATATATAATTAAATGTATTAAAAAATACGTAGACCATATTTAAGCATTTGAAAATTTTCGAAAATTTTGTTGATTTAAAATAGATGCATATGAAAAAACATTGTTAAAAATTTATTCTGAAACTGATGAATAAAATTAAATAGATGTATAGGAATCCTTATTAATTAAAAATATTTGTACAACTAATTAAAGCATGTGAAAAAAGTTTCATAAATTTGTTACTTAAAAATAAATGCATATAAAATATTTTTTACAAAAACATATTCTGAGTCCGATGAATAATCTGAAGAAGCTGAATCGGATTCCTCATCAAATTCTCCTCTCTCTTCTTCAGAATCCTCAAATAGTTCGCCCATGCCGGTGAAGTCAACCACAAGGTCAACCTCTAGAGAATGCTCGATTTCACCTAAATTACCAATTGGCATTTCCTGTAAAGGGTCATGCTCGGAAACACCAGATATCATTCCTCTTGGTTGTATCGATGTTACTGCAATCCACGGATCTTGCTTGTTCCTAACCCGGGGGTATCGAATGTAGGAAACCTGGTTTGCTTGTGAAGCAAGAATAAATGGATCGTATTTCCGATGTCGCTTGCCTCCGTGAACAGATGTCACACCGAATTCGTCCTGACGTAGACCTTCCACTGGATCATACCAATCGCAATAGAACACAATGCACTTCAAACCAATCATTCCTGGATATTTGACTTCTAATATTTCGCGGAGTATTCCGTAGTAGACAAATTCTCCGGATGTAGACGAAATACCGTAGTTGCATGTTGTCCTTGAACTCCCATCACGAAAAGCCTTAAAAGCATACCCCCGAGTGCAATACATCGGATAAACACTTGGAACAAAAGTAGGGCCACGCACCATCTCAACTAACCATGTGGGAATCGATGTCCCGGTAGTATTCATCTGATCAACCTGTACAATTTGTGGACACTCATAAACAATATGTGTAAGCATGTAAAATTTAGTTTAATTGCGGGAAATCGAGCACTTACGTAATATTTCAACAAATCCGCGAATTCATTCTGTTTACGGACCATAAGCTCATCCTATGTGCAATTTGGAAACCAATTCCTTATTTGCTCCATGTATATACTGTGAATAAAACAAATACATTATTCAAAATACTATCAAGGATTAATTTTTGGTAATTACTAAACAAATACATTATTCAAAATCAAGTGACGTACCTCTCATATTCGAAAACGTCTTCGCAGTTTGTCAGAAGATATGTATGCAAATGCCTTTGTTCCTCCTCTGTTAGTCGTCTAGACCTCCCTTTTCCACTAAGCCTTCCAATTTCTGCAAAAATATTTGGGACATAGACCGGATACAGCGGTTTTTCTCCTCCATCATCATGACGTGCAGGTCGTCTACTTTTAGTCTTCACCGAAGATGGAAAGTAGTAGCTAGCAAAGTTGGATGCTTCTTCATTCACGCTCTGTGCAACAATATAACCCTCGACTCTTGCAAGATTTTTCACCTTCTTCTTTAGGTGGAACATATATCGCTCAAACGGATACATCCATCGATATTGAACTGGCCCACCAAGTCTTGCTTCCCTAGGAAGATGAATAGGAAGATGTTCCATAACATCGAAAAATGCTGGTGGAAATATTTTCTCGAGGTTGCATAGGAGAGCCGGTATCTTCTCCTCCAAATTTTGGATACTGTCTGTTGTAAGTGATCTCGTGCATAAATCCCGGAAGAAAGCACCGATCCCTGCATAAATGATAAATAAAATTAGTAAAATTTAGACAATTTAGATAAATTTAGTAAAATTTAGATATAATTTTGTAAATTATAAATGTACCTGCAATAGCTCCATGGACGTTTCTAGGAAGAAGACCGGCAAAGGCAAATGGAAGGAGGCGTTGCATGATAACGTGACAATCATGACTCTTCAACCCTGAAAACTTCCCTTCTCCAATATTAACGCAATTACGAAGGTTAGATGCGTATCCGTCTGGGAATTGAACACTATGCGTAATCCAGTCGAAGAACACCTCATTTGAAGGCTCATCCAAACGGAAAGCGGGGGCCAGAGATTTTCCGTTCGCCATTATATGGAGTTCTTTCCGAGAACAAATTTTTGGCAAATCCAATTTGGCCTTCAAATTATCTTTCGTCTTCCCTTGCACATTTAGAACAGTATTCATGATGTTGTCAAAAAAGTTTTTTTCAATGTGCATGGCATCTAGATTATGGCGCAGCATATGGTTCTTCCAATATGGCAAATCCCAAAAAATACTCCTCTTGTTCCAATTGTGGTACTCGCCACAACCATCTACGGAAAAATGACCATTACCACCACATGAAACCGTATTCTCAGCACAACAATCTCTCAACTGAGTGATGATGTTATTCCCATCCGGCTCAGGAGGTGGACCATCAAATACTTTTTTGTTCTTCTTAAACAATGTCGTGCTCCGACGATATGGATGATCATGCGGCATAAATCGTCGATGACAATCGAACCAAGAAGTCTTTCGACCGTGCTTCAATTGGAACGCATCAGTGTTATCTTGACAATACGGGCATGCCAACCTTCCATGAGTCGACCATCCAGATAGCATACCAAATGCTGTAAAATCACTTATGGTCCACATAAGTACCGCACGCATCGTGAAATTCTGTTGGAGAGAAACATCGAACGCTTGAACACTATCTTTCCATAACATTTTCAACTCATACATTAATGGCTGCAAGAAAATATCAAGGGATCTCTTAGGATGCTCCGGTCCGGGGACAAGAATCGTGAGGAACAAAAACTCTCGTTTCATGCACAAACTAGGCGGCAAATTGTAAGGTGTGACGATTACTGGCCACAATGAATATTGCCTCCCATGTTTCCCAAAAGGGTTGAATCCATCTGTAGATAACCCGAGGTATACGTTACTTGGCTCAGCCGCAAAACTAGGATACACCTCTTAAAAATGTTTCCACGCTTCTGCATCTGAAGGATGCGCAATCTCTCCATATGAGTTATGTTCTGCATGCCATCTCATAGCTCCTGCCGTGCGCTCTGATTGATATAACCTCTTCAACCTATCTGTTAACGGCAAATACCACATCCGTTTATGTGGAACTGGTACTCTTCCACCCGTTTCCTGATACCGAGGTTTCCCACAAAAACGACACTTGCGACGGTTTTCGTCCTTTCTCCAGTATATCATACAATTGTCGATGCACACATCTATCATCTGATACGGCAATCCAAGACCAGCTACAAGTTTCTGAACCTCGTAGTATGAAGCCGGTGAGAGATTATCTTCAGGTAAAATATCTTTCACAAAATCAGCTATCGCATCCACACAATCCTCTGCCAAGTTGAAATCGGTCTTTATTGTCATCAACCTGCTTGCAGTTGATAAAGGCGATATTCCCTCTCTACATCCTTCGTATAGTGGATGCTTAGCTGCATCTATCATATCAAAAAACTTCCGAGCTTCTAAATTAGGCTCCTCTATTCTAATACCATCCGGAACATACGATGCTACGTTTTCGCGATACGCATCATTCACCATCTGAACGTTTGCATCTACTTCCGGTGTTGGTTCCTCTATTCTACCCGAATAATTAAAACCACTACAATGATGTTGCACCATTGCATCAGTTTCTCCATGCATATACCAAATCTTATAACTCGGCATTAACTCATTCCTATAAAGATGCTTCCATACTTCCCCAACAGAGACTAATCTATGATTCCGACATTTAGGACAAGGACAATACAATTTACCGTATTCCGATGTCATGCTATTGTTTGTCGCAAATGTCATGAATTCCTCAACACCTTGTGCATACTCATCCGTCAGTAAATTCGTCGCTGGATCTTGCCGTGGTCTATCCATCCACGATCGAAAATAATCTCTAGTGTTTGGATTTGAAGAAGACATTTTCTATTTTTTTTTTTGGTGTGAATTGTGAATGAGTGTGGTGTTGTATTTATAATTAAAATTTCCGCGGATTCACGACCAATTTCCGACCATTGTAAAAAAAATTCAAACGGCTAGTGCAACGGGCAGATTAACGTATATATTTCGTCGGAATTTAGTCGGATTCCTTACTGGTCGGAAATTTAATCCAATTTCCGACCAATTTCCGACTATAATAATATTCGCCAACGGCTATAAACGGCTAATGCAACGGGTATATTAACGTGTATATCTTGTCGGAAAACAGTCGGAAATTGGTCTGTAATACCGACCAATTTCCGACGATTTTTAGTCGGTCTCCAATACGTCGGAAATCCGTCGGGACTTCCGACCAAATTTTTGACCATCTTAGAATTGTCGGGAATTACCGACCAATTTCCGACGGGTGTGTTTTAATCGGAATGTCGTCGGTATGTGGTCGGAAATTCCAAACCATTTTAAATTGGTCGGAAATGTGGTCGGAAATCGGGATGTTTTCTTGTAGTGTCTATACATAAATAGTTATGAACTTTTTGTAGGAATTGTAGACACTTTTAAAAGGGCTCGGACTTCTTCAATCTTTCCATATACTCCTCTTATCACCAGACTTCTTCCATATATATAATTAATTTCAGAAATCCTTTTTAAAAAAAGGGTTCGGACTTCTTCAATCTTTCCATGTACGTACTCCTCTTATCACCAGACTTCTTCCATATATATATATAATAAATTTCAAAAATCCTTTTTTAAAAGGGTTCAGACTCCTTCAATTTTTCCATCTACTCCTCTTATCACCAGGCTTCTTCCATATATTGATATATATCTTATCTTCGTATTATGTAAAGCTGGATATTTCAAAGTTAGTAATTCACCGGGTCGCGACAAATTTTCGGTCAATCGATCAGATTTTAACACGTGTAATTATAATAAAAGAAAAAAATTATAATCCCCATAATATTTACAATAAAAATAAAAACTTAAAATTATTTTTTAATCCTAAAAGGTAAAATTTATAAACAAAAAAAAAATGACAAAAACTGTAAATTTATCCAAAAATCCAAAGTAAATAAAAAAAAGAAAAAGGAAAAATTTATAATCCACATAATATCTTATATATATATATATATATCTTATTATATAAAAGTGAATGTTTCAAAGGGTCTAACTCACATGATCGTGACACGTGTTAAGTTAATCGATCTGATTTTGACACGTGTAAAAGTAATTTACAGTTAGATTTTGACACATATTATTAACAATAAAAGAAAAATTTATAATTGATCACTAATCATAAAAGGTAAAATTACTAAACAGAAATGAAAAATAGAAATTGTAAATTTATTCTAAAACTCAAAACTAATTAAAAAAGAAAAATTTAAAATTGGAAAATGTTATAACCGAATCATAATTTTAAAATGTAAAGTTACTAAACAGTTTGTTATTTATCTTAAACAAAAGAAAAACTTATAATTCATTCTTAATATTAAAATGTAAAGTTATTATATAAAAATGAAAAATAGAAAATGTAAATTTATTCTAAATTCTAAAAATAATCAAAAAGACAAAAATTGAAGAACTTTTATAACAGATTCATAATTTTAAAAGGTAAAGTTATTAAAGAAAAAAAATAATTTTTTTTTATATTTATCTTAAAAGATAAAATTAATGAAAAATTCCTTTTAATTCTATATAAAAAATAAATATACGAGTATTTAAATAATACAAAATAAATCATATTCGAATAAAAATATGAATATGAAAAAATAAATAGTTGAAAATATGCGGCAAAATTTAACATATCTTCACAACTCTTAATATTTAAACAAAAAAGAAAGAAAGTCAAACGCATGTATCGTACGATAACAATCAAAAGATTGAGGATCCATTTGCCCAATAACCAAAAACCAACTCAAAATAAAGAATATTGTCATCTCTATAATATTATTTAAGAAGACATTTTTGAAAATAAACTTTATTTTGTAAATTATTACATGAAATGACATTACAAATAACAAAAAATAATTGAAATAGGAAAGAATAAAATTGTCTTTTACAATTAGTGATAACAAATTAACAATATGAAAATATTTGTTTTGTATTAAAGATGTTATCTATTATATATTTTTAAATAATAACCAATCTATAAGAGTTTGTGAACTAATCACAAAACTAGAGTCATTAAACGGTGCATAATAGAGTTATGTTTTCAAGATTGTGGGTTTTACGGGTTAGCCCGAATAATATTTTAGTCCACTGTAAAACGGGTTAAATAGACAAGTTATTACATTTGACAACTCTATCTATAATCATAAGTTAAACATATTATAAAATTCAAATAAAAGAAAAATTTCTTATATTTTAAAATAATTTATTTAAAAAAATTACCCAGCGCTAATTATAGTGCGGATTAAATCATAGTTATGAATTAATTATGAAGCAAATAACCATTGAGCGTTGATGTGAAGACTAAAAACTCCCTCATACAAGTTTCACATCATTTTGTCTCTTTCAGATTGTACTGTTTTGATGTGTCATGTACTATTTTGATAAATAGACTTTATTGCATCTTGTTTTTATTTAATATTTTAATATAAATTAATTAAATTTCATGATCTTACTTAAAACACATTTTTCCTGCATCCGACATAGTTTGAATTTTTAAAATCGGATATAGATCTTTCTAAATAGTGAATAATATTTGTAACTCAAACATGTTGTACTATATAGAATCACACATAAATAAAATGTTGTACCATACTATTTTTTCATAAACCATACATAAATAAACTTTAAATCTAAAATATTAAATCATAAATCCGAACCCAAAACATAAGCTTCAAAACGGTATAAATAAATTCAAAACTTGAAAATGATGTATTTATTACAAAAAAGAATATAATGTTGTTGTGTTCTATATGATACGGCGAGTTACTATATCCGGTGTTGTTTATCTGAAAAATATAGTATAGACCGTATTCTTAATTATAATAATTATCCATTTTTTAAAAATAATTCATACATAAATCAATTTCAAATAAAAAATACTAAACCATAAATCTAAAAGCTTCAAATCCTATAAACAAACATAAAAATTGAAATGGTGGTTAAACTAAAACAATAGAATAGAATCTACTGTGTTTTATATAGAATTTTAAAATGATGTATTTTATTAATTTTGAAAGAATTACTATATTTTTTAAAGGATGTATTTTAAATAAATTCAAAATTTGAAAATGATGTATTTTTGTAATTTTGAAAGAATCATTATAGTTTGTAGTTTCATTTAAAACTAAATAGAATAGAATGTGATTGTGTTATATATATAGTACTATAAGTTCTTAATAATACTTGTTTATCCAATTTTGAGAAATTTGTGTTCATTGAAAAAAATTCAAACCATGGCATATGCAGAAAAAAAAAGTTATTGAAGAAAACCAAAACAAATAAAATAAGATGGGGTGAAAAAAAAAAAAGAAAGAAAGAAGAGACAGAGTAAAAGTATGATGTATATAGCGTAGCGTGTGAAGGTTACTTAATTAATATTGTAGGATTTTTGGTTATTCATTATAATTTCCCAAAGTCTAAGCTCACCATCATTTCACTATAAATAGAGGTCGATATTATGCTTATTTCCTCACACTTCACAAACATTCAAAAACAAAAGTAATAGTTATGGCTAAGTTTGCTTCCATTATCACCCTTCTATTGGCTGCCCTTGTTCTCTTTGCTGTTTTTGGTAAGTAATGATCTTATCGACTAAATGAGTTATCAATTTGCTCTTTTCAGGTTAGTTTTTTAATGATTAGTAATTAACTTTGTGAGATATATGTATATGCAGAAGGACCAGCAATGGTGGAAGCGCAGAGGTTGTGCGAGAAGCCAAGTGGGACATGGTCAGGAGTCTGTGGAAACAATGATGCGTGCAAGAATCAGTGCATCAACCTTGAGGGTGCACAACATGGATCTTGCAACTATGTCTTCCCATATCACAGATGCATCTGCTACTACCCTTGTTAGTCTACCAAAACTCTTTGGTGGTTAATTGTGGGTGTATATTTACAATTTCTTGTGCGTTTATTTACATTAAATAAGACTGTCGCTCTATGAGTGACCTGATGACATGTACCAGTTATGTTTATGTTGGTTTGTTTTAATATTATAAACTCTCTTTTTGTGCATATATGTTTGTCTGCAACACGACCATTAAGTAGGAATATTGTTTTTTTTTTTAACTAACAAATGAAACATATACAACTTCTGTTAGATGTGTTATCCTACTACTGTGTAATCAGTGCTGTGCGAAGATTTTTAGGACTTAAAGCGAGTTTAAAAATGGATTCTTTCTACATAATTACAAACAGGGGCGAATCCAAAAGATTTTTTGACCGAGTGCATTCATATTAAATTAATAAACATTAAATAAAATAATAAAAAAATAATATCATATTAATTAAGAATTTTAACAAAAACGATTTGGTTAACATAAATGGGCGGTAAATTTTAAGTTATTTATGTTTTCTTAAATGGGCTAAGTTATTTTTATCTTGTTAAATAGATTGAATTTGTTTTGTTTCTTCTTTTGGACTTTATCTAATTTTTAATGGGTGTAAATTCCAAATTATTATGGGTGCACATAAAAAATAAGGTAAAAAATACATGAATTTTAAAAAAAAAAATATGGGTGCATGTGCACCCCCTCATCCTTAGCTAGCTTCGCCCCTAATTACAAAATACTCCAAAATTAATGATGTTTAACGTTTTTTACACAAATTAAGAAATCATTTATTTATTTTTATCTAAACTAAAATATCATTTATTATATTTCTAAACAAAATTCAACCAATGATAAAATAATTTACAAAATACAAATGGTAAAAAAAAAACCTAATTAATTTTGCATTGAAAATTTAAAATATCATATAATTTAAAATATTTTTTCCCTAAAACATCACTTATTGTAAAACGAATGAAGTACTGAAAAAACCAGTGAAAGATAAAAGTCTAAAACGTTTTAAAAGATTTTGATAGAAAAATGCTTAAATGTCAATATATTGGAAAGGAACACGAAAATAGATACTCTCTCCAAGTTATTAAGTTCACTAGATGAATACCCGCATATTTTTTTATATTAAAATATATCATTGATCTGACAAATTAGTAACAAATTTTTAATCATTAAATTACATAGAATTGAAGTTTTTTGTTAGAAAATTTTGTATTTTCTCCGAACATTAAGTTATTTTTAACCAATTTTTAATCATTCATAATATTTTATGTATTTATCTTTTCACAAACTTACCGTTAGTATAGTGTTTACTTTTAAGTTTATTGGTTTATAGAACTAAAAGCATAGGTGAGAACTACTACAATATTAAATAGAAATTGATAATAATTTACTACAATCATCCTTTATCCTCAAAAGTTTATCTTTCAAAATTCTGGTGTTTTCCTGTTGTTAAAACTCTTGCGCATTAGGATAATTGACACTTTGATCATCAGGCCACATGATAAACTGATATTAATATTTTCTCCTACTGCTATCTCATCCTACACAACGCGTTTGTAAAATTTACTAAGAACATGAAAAATGGGTCTATACCTTAAAATTGGTTGTCCTCAATTTAATTGGTATTCGACACACAACATCAGTTTCAGAAATCGGGTCGAATTAAGGATGGCGATTTAGACGGTGTCGCGATATTGAAATCAGAGCTGTTCTACAACATATCGCTTTTTTACCACCTCCATGGGAAACTGATGTCACTCTCTGGAAACATGGGAATGACGATTTTAAAGATTACTTCTCCTCGAAGAAGAACTGGGAAGCAAATCAGAGCACAGAAGCCGAAAGTTCCTTGGTACAAAACAATGTGGTTTAGTCGTCAAGCTCCATTCCCCGTCAGTCATTTATAACGTGGCTCACGATCAGAGATAGACTCTCCACCGGAGCAAGAACACGAGCTTGGGGTCAAATTCAACCTTGTAATATCTGCGGCGAATGGAATGAGTCAATGAGACAAGAGATCATCTTTTCTTCGCTTGTCCTTTCACTTTCACGGTTTAGAGCTCCTTATGTGCGAGACTTATAGCGCGTCGAATCAATCCGGATTGGAGCATTACTCTAAATTCTCTAATCCAGAATCGTCTCAATGCATCAGACCAAGTGCTGCATTATTCCAAGCAACGATCAATCACACTTGGAGAGAACGTAACGGCCGACAACACCAGCGACAAACCCACACGTCGAACGATATTGTAAGCAACATTCGAAAGGAAATCAGAAATCTTCTCCTCTCACTTAGAAAGAAATGGTGACTTAGTTAGCCAGTGGCAAGACATGAGTGCACTGTGATTAAGAAGCTCTGTTTTCTCTTGCTTAATGCTCTGTTTTTTCCCAAGAACTGTGCTCCCTAAACTCTTTCAACTTTTGTTAGAGTTACTGTATTTTTTCTTTTGTTGACTTGATGAATATAACATTTAAAAATAAAATAAAAAAGAACTGATATAGGAACTGTGCAATCGTTTATTTTATTTTTCCATAAGTGCACCATCTCCAATGTATTTTTCTATTTTTAATTCTAAAAAAGAAATATTTTAAGTATATTATATTTCTATTTTATTATTAATATTTTTTATTTATAAACATTTACAATTTAACTCCACTTATTTTATTCTTTGCAAAACTTCCATAAATTATGATATTATTTAAATTATAATATTATTAAAAGTTTGAAAATGGTGTCACCCCTGTTAAACGCGTATCAATTCCATGTGGTTTCGAGCATACATCTTTAGAGTCGAAAAATCATACCAATGAAAAGAAAACTTGTTGATCTAACAACATCGGTTATCAAAACTTTAGAAGAAGAAAATAAGCAATTTTTGGAACAATTAAAGACGACAAGCGCACAAAAACAACATCAGTTGGAGATTCAAAATAAGAATTATGCTTTGAAAGAGATGAAGGAGAAAAATACAATTTTATATTGTGACTTAAATTCCGTACAAGATCCACATATTTGTGCATATATTCAGGCTGAACAAGCACGAATTTTACAAAAGAGGGGTGATCAACAAGCTTCTCCTTTATCTACTTCGTTTGGACAATATTTTAACAATATTGGTGGATCCGAAAGCAATTTACCGGAGTATTAAGTCATTATTTTTTGTTGTTTAAATTTATTTTTTGTTGCTTATCTTTAATTTCAATATTTTCTATGTTGTTTATCTTTAATTTTAGTATTTGTTTAATCAAAATTGCTAAAAAAGTTAAATCAAAATATAAAAGTTAGTCATAAATATAATGATTTAAAATTAAAAGTACCATTTGATAAATAAAAAAGTTCAACTCTAAAATAGAGTATAAGAAATAGAGTTACTTCAAATATAGAGTAAGAAATAGAGTTACTCTATTTTAGAGTTGAAGATATTTTTGAAAATAAATTTTATTTTGTAAGTTATTACATATTATGCCACTATACATAAGAAAATATAATTGAAATAAAAAATGATATAATTGTCTTTTAAAATTATTGATGAAAATATGTAAAATATTTATTTATCATTAATGAGGTTATTTACTATTTAGTTTCTTAATTATTTTTAATATTAAATATTTTTAAATAATAATAAATTCAGATATATTCAAACAAAAAAATATATTCAAAATCTTGTTATAATTTATTATATTTTATTTGAATATATATCAAAATAAAAGTTAAAAAATATTTTACTAATTTTATAAAAAGTTAGACATAAGAAAATTGAGTTTTTAAAAAAAAGTTCATAAAAAATCAAACAATGCATATTATAGTTATGTTTTCAAGATTATAGATTTTTTGGATTAGCACGAATAATATTTTAATCCACTGCAAAAACGGGTTAAATAGAAAAATTATTCCGTTTGACAACTCTATCTATAATCATGAGTTAGACATATTATAAAATTCACATAAAAACAGTTTTTCTTAAATTTCAAAACAATTTCTTAAAAAACAAATTATTCCGTGCTATAATTAGCGCGGGTTAAGTCCTACTAGAATATTAAGAGATTTTTGTTTAAATGTTTTTGGAAGTACGTGTGGCTGATATGTAAATTTGTTTTGTTTCTATTGTTTATTACATCTGAATTTTTGGTGATGTGTTGCTTTTTTTTTTTTTTTTTTGGGACAACATTTTCTTCTTATTGCTTAAACTTTCATAATACAAATAGAGGGAATTATCCATCCTCTTTGATAATGACAATACAAGTTAAAAACGTTAAACCTTGAAGCAGATAAAGAGTGGTCAAATGACAACGAATTCGAGACTAAACTCGAATGCGTCGATAGGGTCTTCACGGCAAAGTCGGAATGTTTGGAATTAGTCACACCAATAGATAATATTGTGATAAACTTGAAAGTAGTGGGAACTAAACATCGGGTGAGGATTGTGATGTCCTCGAGGATACCCTGAAATTCAGTACCACAAGAGCCTGAGATGATGGCTCTAGCCAATTGTAAGGAGTCGGATTTTACCAAGAATGTCCTTATTTCTTCAGAGGCAGCTTGGGAGGCTGCACGGATTGACACCAGAGATGAAGAAGCCTCGGATTTACTCAGATGAACCTCGGTTTGACAACTAACATTTGTGAGAGTTTCATGGAAGGGTATGGACACCACAAGCAACTTTGCCTTGGATTTATTCATAAGACCCTCATGCCATTCAAACAAGGCGATATGGTTGCCACTAGAGGGAACAAATGTGTAACCGATGGAAACCATCGGGAGAGAACTAACTACAATCGGGTTCCATAAAACCAGATGCATCCACTCAACAATCAACAAATATCTTCCAAACGAAGAAGAAACGAAGAGTGGGCAAATGCAAACCTGGAGGACGGGAGAGGAGGGGAGATGGAGAAAACGGGAAAGGAGCACAATGCTCTGAAGGAAGTGGTCATGGCGGTGGTTGGATTGAGGCTAGCCAAGCGAATTCGTGACTCCAAAGGACCCGAACAGCAAAGCGGAAGATGAAGGAACACTACAAGAAAACAAGTTTTTTACTACTGCAAAAACAGTCAGAAATCAGTAGCAAAACACCATGTTACGACTGATTACCGACTGATTTCTGCAGTAGGTAAAGGTCTCGTCGCTAAGAAAATCAGTTGCAAAATTGCTACTGATTTACGACTGATATTAGGCGGTCACTATTCAGTCGCTAATCAGTAGCAAAATTTTACGACTGATTAGTGACTGAATAGTGACTGAATTTTTCTACTACAGCCGTAGTCGGTAATCAGTCGTAAAATTTAACTACTAAATTGCGACTGATTACCTACTACTTTAGCTACTGATTTGCTACTGGTTTGTGATTTTTTTAACGACTGATTTGCTACTGGTTTGTGATTTTTTTACGACTGATTTTAGCTATTCAGTAGCAAAATATAGATACTGATTAGCGACTGATATATTGTTTAAATTAAAAAAAAAATCAATTTATTAATATAAATATAGACTAATTACATATAAAACATTCAAGTTTACAAAAATAAAGTAAAACAAATGAAGAACACAAATCCATACACCAAAAACATAGTACAGCAGAGTTCATATTCAATTAGACTTCCAAGACCAGATTCAAACCACTATATCGACTCGAAATAAGAACAAAACAAAACATAGTACAAAACAAAACAATATCCTCCCTGAAAAACTCATAACACTTACTCTCTCACAGTATTGATCTTCAAGCCATTGTAGTTAACTACAAGCCTCACACTCATAACAATATCCTCCCTGGAAAAGTCAGATAAAAGATTTTCAGAAGAAATGTCCAATTAGACACTCAAAGCTACACCAACTAGACCAGATTGGAATTCAAACCAATAAAAGTGTACAAATCTGTCAAAGACGTAATACTATGAGCAAAGGCTATATAATACCTAAGAAGGTCTTTGTATAAGTCATCGCATTTATCGAGTTTGCTCGCTGGAATAGAGGCATACTTTGGGCCAAGCTTCTGGCAGACCGAGGAAGGATAAACATCTAGTGCACAGAAGTTCCAGTTAGAAGCAAAAGATGACAGATGATTCCATAAAGATAGGAAGATACAAAAGTCGAATGCACTTACAAAAACCAAATGCATATACTTTTAGAGATTTGATTCTGATAATTTGCATTGTCCGAGATCCAGTTGCAACCAGCACCTTAAATTGGGATTAATGCAATACGTATCAATATGTCGAAAGTGAAATCTCTTCTCTGGTGACTCCGACCAGATACTCTAACATAAAAATGTAATGACAAAGAATAACAACTGAGAAGGAAAAGCTATAGGAACCTCAGAAGTAAATCCAGAAGCATTTTTCTTCAACAACATTGGGAATTCGATACCAGTGCGAGGCTCAACTGTTTGTCTTTTCCAGTCCAATTTGTGAAAGCTCAAACCACTATATTCCTCACGACTCGAAATAAGAACGGATCGAGTCACAAACCCAGAAAAAAATGAGTTGAATCCAGAAATCGAAAACAGTGAGAAACGAAGAAGATACTTTAAAAACGGTCAGATCTGCTCCTCCGAGTGCATCCCGAGCTCAGCCTGACTTGCGACCACCGACTAACCTTCTCCTAGCTCTCGCCGCCGTCCTCCAGCACTTCGGAGCACCGTCACGCCGCCGCGCCGAAAGATCCCGCCACCGCACCGCACGCCGCAGATACAGGCTGCTTCGCTACTCCCTGAGACGACGCGAAACGGAGTTCCGATGAACCCTACGGCCAAAACGCCGACCTCAGCCGAAGCCAAAACGCCGACACATATCGCTCAACCTAAAATTAGATCTTGTCCGTTGATAGGACGAAGACACGAGACTGGGAAGAGATTTGATCGGGAGATAGATCAAAGCCTTGAAGGGAGATGAAGGAAGAGGAGAAGAAGGGGACAAGAGGCGAAAAAAAAAAAATTAGATCTTGTCCGTTGGATTTATTATATCAACGGTAGATGATAAATCAAAGTGCAATCCTTCTCTCAATGGATTATCCAATGAGAAAAAAGCTTTCATTATATTGTCATTTGGTTAGATTTATGCTTAAAAATAATTATAAGTACATAGTTTAAGATTGGTTTTATGTAAAGTATATATGTAAATGGTATAAAGTATTAGTTTTATGTATATATAATGATTATATTTTGATTTTATGGTTTATGATTTAACTTCTATGATTAAAAGTTTAAATTTTTAAGGTTTAGAGTTTATGATTTAGGGTTTGGAGTATATGTTTAAAGTTTAGGGTATGGGGTTTGAGGTTTAGGTTTAAGAGTTAAGGTTTGAAAAAAAATTTATAAAACTTGACTTTTTTTATAAGTGTTGGATCTTAGTTTATGATTTAGGGTTTGGACTTTGGAGTTTAGGTTTAAAGTTCAGGGTATGGGGTTTGAGTTTTAGGTTTAAGAATTAAAGTTTGAAAAAGATTTATACGAGAAATTTCTACTAGTGTGTGTAAGATCTAGTTTACAATTTAATATTTAGAGTTTATGATTAAAGGGTTATAGGTTTAGGGTTTAGGGTTAAGGGTTTGTGTTTGGGGTTTAGAATTTATGATTTATAAGATGATTTATTTATAAAAATTGTAAGTGTTGAATTTTTTTATATTTATGTGTAAGATCTAGTTTATAAATTAATATTTATAGTTTATGATTAAGGGTTAGAGATTAGGGTTTAGGGTTAATGGTTTGTGTTTGGGGTTTATAATTTATGATTTATAAGATGATTATATTTAAAAAATTGTAAGTGTTGAATTTTTTGTATATTATTTGATATGCATGTGTAAGATGTAGTTTACAATTTAAGATTTATAGTTTATGATTAAGTTTTAGGGTTTAGGGTATGTGTTTGGGTTTTAGAATTTAATATTTATAAAGTGATTATATTTAAAAAAAATTGTATGTGTTAATTTTTTTTGTATATTATTTGATATTTATGTGTAAGATCTAGTTTACAATTTAAGTTTTAGAGTTTATGATTAAGGGTTAGAGGTTTAGGGTTTAGGATTAAGAGTTTGTGGTTGGGTTTAGAATTTATGATTTATAAAAAAATTATATTTAAAAAATGTGTAAGTGTTGAATTTTTTGTATATTATTTGATATTTATGTGTAAGATTTAGTTAGAAAATATATAGAAAATTTCCCGACTGATTCCCGACTGCAAACCAAATTAGGTACACCAACCACCAAATGAAATCCACGTGATTTATAACTACTTTTTGCTTCTGTTTTGCTACTGATTTGCTACTGTTCTACGACCCACCGAAATCAGTAGCAAATCAGTCGCTAAAATAACTAATGATTAGCTACTGCATGTTTCTGACTACAATTCAGTCACTAATCCGTCGTAAAACGGCTACTAATTAACGACTGAAATTTTTAGTCACTAAATATCTACTGATTTGCGACTGTTTGAAAATAGTCGCAAATCGATCGGAAATCAGTAGCGAAACAGTCGATAAATTTACCGACTGCCTAATCAGTAGCAACAATCACTAGCAAAAACCTTGTTTTGGTGTAGTGGAAGATGGAGGAAGTGACGACGAACAAAGATCGGACGGGGAGGCAAGCTAGATCCGGCGGGTCGAGAGGGTCGGGAGGGTCAGGAGGTTCGAGAGGGTCGAGAGAAGAGGTCACCGTTAGCATATCTGGAAGCACGGTAATCACCGTTGCACTATAAATAAACTTTGATCTTAAGCTTATTTCCTCACACATAACACATACATATACATTGAAAACAAAGCTATAAATAATCATGGCTAAGTTTGCTACCATCATCACCCTTCTCTTCGCTGCTCTTGTTCTCTTTGCTTCGTTTGGTGAGTAATGATCTTATCATATGCATGGAAAAATGTGTTCAAAATTTTCCTTTTATTTATTTTGATACTTAACCTCGAGAAACAAATATATATACAGAAGCACCAACAATGGTGGAAGCACAGAGACCATGCACAAGGCAAAGTAGGATATGGTCGGGAGTTTGTGGAAACAATAATGCATGCAGGAATCAGTGCATTCGACTTGAGGGAGCATTTCACGGATCTTGCAACTATATCTTCCCATATCACAGATGTGTCTGTTACTACCGAACCCACCCATGTTAATCTACCAAAGGATCTTTGCTGCTTGTGTTGTGTGTATTATATACAAAAAAAAAAATAAGTCTGTCACTCTAGTGGCCTTATGACACGTATGTTTGGTTTGGTTATAATAATATAAACTTTTATATAGTACGTCTTAGCTGCAATTGGAACATTTGAATAAGGGCTCAATTTTTTTTAAAAAAAATAATTAATTTTCTTTTAAAATATGCATAGAAATGTGGATTTTTTTTTGACACCTTGAAAAATAGTATTGTAAGAAATTAAACGGAGACTAATCTAAGTAAGTATTTGCTGATACCGATGAAAACAAAACAAAAACCATAGTTATTTATAGTTTTCTCTTTTAGCTGAGAGTATTTTTCTGCCCTCGCCTCCAATATACGTTACAAGTTAATTCCAAATACTCAGTCACAACAGCTCCAACAGAATGAAAACTCGACCTTGTATAAGGCTCCATGCGCTGACCAATACCATCGTGCCAGGGAAATACAAATGCGGTAGCTAGCAGCAATGGTTGGTCGACATCGTTATTGGATGATTGATCATCGGACCGGGTATAACACAGTTATATATAGATTCAATATGCGAGTTTAAAAGTCAATGATCATTAACACATCAAATATTATAACAAAAAATATCATATTATACGATCACTAACGTTTGAAAAGTTAAAAACAGAGGAATGCATACAAAGGATGAAACATAGGAAGGGTTTCATCCTTGATTCTATAATCTTCTTTTTTAACTATATGTTTTGTGTAATATGCACAATATTTAAATCTAAATCAATATTTACATGTCCTTCCTCTCTTAGCATTTGTAGGTCCGGACAAAATATCCAGAACCAAAAAACCGAATTAAAATCGAACCATATTAGAAGATACCAAACCGAATCAAATAGTTATAAATACCTGAATGGAAATACACAGTCGCGTTTTTGAGATTTTTGTATCTAAGATGAATTTGGAATTGGAAAATATCTAAATAAAAATAGTAAATAAAAAATGCAACTGTGTGTTTTGATTTAAGTTTTGATTAAAACGTCCTAATTAATTTAAGAGCTAAATTATGTGAACCCGATTTTGTTAACGAAACCGTCACTAGTTTTGACAGTTTTTGGCTGGTTTTAGCGTTTTAAGTCAAATCTGTTATAAACTATATATATATATATATATTATATATGAGAAAGGTGAGAGAGAAAGATATCAAAGCTAGTAAAGATGAGAAAGTGGAGATGTGTTTTTCTCTTAATGTTTGCTTGTGTTGAACTTACAACATATATATATATATATACTAGAGAATAAATTAATATAATATTATGTCGGTAAAAACTTAAGAAGAGAGTCGGTGAATGAAGTCGGTAAAAGATGGATGGATAATCATTATCCATTCTTAACACCCCTTGATTATCTATCACTATTAATGTATTGGGTACTGCTTCGTTAAAAACTTTATCATGGAAAAATCTAATGGGATAAAAACAACGATAAGGAAAAAAGAGTACAGTGACGCAATCTCCCCCTGTAATGATGGATATAGGATTCTCTTCATAAATCTCGTAGATGACGCATTCCGATACTTTGAATATGTTTTCGGAATGTTGTTGTGGGAAACGCCTTTGTAAAGAGATATGCTGCATTGTCATTTGAACAAATGTACTGGATATCGACTTTTTGATTCTTCTCGAGTTCTCGAGTGTAAGAGAAAAATCTTGGAGGATATGTTTCGTTCTCGATATAACCTTCTTTGAACGACACATGCAGCATTATCTTCGAACAATATCGTTCGTTCCTTATTGGTGATTCTTCCGCTTGCTTCTTTAATGTGATGAGTCAAAACGAAATCAGTAAATTTGTGTGTAACCCAGAATTGCTCGGACACCGCCAACCGCTTTTCTCCCTCCTCCTCCGCCGTAAATGGCAGAAGTGATAATTTCATGAGATCCTCCGACTACAAACAATTGGACATAAAGCTGGAATAACTGAGATAGTAGATGCATTAACCCTTTTGAAGTGTCGGTGTATTGTAGCTTCGTAGAATACAAACACCACCGTCGCAGATGTAATTCTCGAGATCCAGAGACGTCCTTTCCGAAACAGCTAAAGATATTCGTGAGGAACCCCATTACTCTTTGATTCTATAGAAACTTTATCACAGACACATGGGTTTTCTAGATTCTCTGCATTTTGTATACATTGTATGCTATATAGAAGAAAGAAAACTCCAAGATTTCATAACTCAGAGGTGGAGATAAGGAGTCAATGGTGGTGTGCTAAACAAAAAGAATCTTGTAATTTTTTTAAGACTGGAATTGAAACATGTTGCTAATATGATTGGTTGGTTGAAGACAAATAAGTCTTTTTGTTCAAGCATTGTTGTTAGCGAACACACAAGGGAAGGAGACGAAGAAAAGGGGAAGAAGAAGAAGAAATGTCAGGTCGGATTTGGTAATCGGATCTTAATCGGGTTTTTTTATCCAGTTAAGTCTTGGTTTACGTGGTTAACAATTGTTTAGAAAATAGTAAATCGAGTTAAATCATATTAAATTTATGGGTTCTGAGGATTATTCCGACGGTATATACGTTTTGAACTTTCAATTTGGAGAGATATACGTTACGAACTTTATTTTCGGGGATATTTAGCACGGATCATAGTTTGGGAGACATCTAATGCTATATGATAGTTCTCATGGGGAAATATATCGTCGACGCTATAAACTTTTATGTACTACGTACTACTGTTTCTTTTTGTCTATATTTTTTCTTCAACAAGACCAATATTGGAGATAGGGGAGTTTTTTTATGTCGGATTCGTCAATTAACCTGTCTAAACCGATTATGGTATCGATTTCGGCTTTTGCTTTTTCATTATTTCTGAATGGTTTAGCACATTTGAATTCACCCATTCTAATGTTCCAGTTAAGGTATAACCTCTATAAATACAATAAAACCTATATAAATTAATAATATCGGGATTTTAAAAAAATATTATTTTATAGAGATATTAATTAATCAATAAATTAATATTTGTTAATTATAGATATATTATTTTTAGTCATAATTTTTGAAAATTGTTCTTCAAGTTATGATATACTAATGAATTTAGATGAGTTTAATTGTTAAAATAACATGTTTGAACTTGAGATTATGATTAAAAATTTCAAATGTCGCAATAGAATGTGTGTTATTAGCGTACTCGACTATTAAAAATAATACATACTAAAACTTCAAGATTTAGAAAAAATTGTGACTACTAATATATATTGATGATAAAATTGAAGGCAATACTACGATATTTTGGAAAGTACGATACTTTGGAAAATACTTAAGCATAAGAAAACAATTATCGCATCTAAAAATCTTCACAATTTTTGGATGCATATCAAGAAAATAACACTATAAATTTTTGATCTAATAAAACTAATTCGAGATAAATTTTAAGAAAAAAACATATAACACTATATTCATACTTTAGTAAATTATCTTAGATATATATGCATAAGATTATATAATTATTAATTTATGATATGATTGTGACCATATATTTACATAGAGGTTTCCTAAAAAATATTATTTTATCGAATTTTGTTAATTTTTACACTTGTCCGACTCGGGACCGGAAATATTTATTATTTTATAGTATTTATTAATTTATCGAATATTAATTTATAGAAGTTTTATGTATTATACATACCTATCCAATCAGAATCATCAAAGCAATCATAATTAACTCTTACTAATTATTTTTTTTCCCCAAACAATATTCACAAACCACTTTTCGAATGTCGAAACCATTTATAAATGTTTAGTAAATTATTTTATTAACTTTTAAAAACCCCTTCCTAAATATTTGTAAACCATTCCTAAAACTTTTCGTAAATGTTTAGGAACACCTTCTTACATCTCTAAACATTTCATAAATATTTAGTATGGTATTCCAACATATTTATAATCACCTTTCAAAACGTAACCGCTTTTCGAATGTCGAAACAAAATCTAATTATTTAGTAATTTATAAACTATTAGGAATCCCTTCCTAAAGATTTGTAAACTTTTTCTAAAATTTTAGGAACACCTTCTTACATCTAGAAATATTTTATAAGTGTTTAGTATACCATTCTAACATATTTATAATTACATTTCTGAACGTTTAAACTGTTTCACAAATGTCGAAGCCATTTTTAAATTTTAAGTAATTTTTATTAAAGTTGTAGGAAGTCTTCATGAAAATTAGTAAATGAGTCCTAAAATATTAGTAAATCTTACCTAAAAAATGTGAAAATTTTAGATTGTTATTTATTAAAAAATTGAATTCTTTAATTTAATATTTATTTTTAATTAGAAATTAAATAAGTAAGTATAAAAAAGGATTTGTAACATACAAAATAATATTAGTATCGTGACTTTTAAAAATTGGTGTCATGGATGTCTTTAAAACTAAAAAGTGCCATTTATAAAGTATATCTCTAAAAAAATGACAGAAGCAATAGATTTAATTCCCAAATGGATACGTCAGGATCATGAATGTTATTGACAATGGAATGAGAATTACATAAGGCATGCATCGGTGTCGCTAGATGCATCGAAACATTGAACAAACAATCGTATTAGAACTCAGTTCGTTGATTGCGATAGAGAAAGCTAAGAAAAATATTTCTGTTAATGAACTGAATTAATTAGTTACAATTAGAGTCTAATACAACTATTTATACGTCCGGTGTGATCACATTTACATAACCAGATATAATTAACTCCAACAAATAGTATAGCCAGTAAACGTTGAGCTAACACAGACCCGATAAAAGCCCGTCTCGGAATCAATATCCACTTTTACCTATTTGAAAAATTATATGAACGAGCCCAATACCACCAAGGCACCAACGGTTGATCCCTACACCAACCCATCAACCTGAAGATCCAAACCCAACCCGGTATATATGGTCCCATGCTTTGACTAATGCCATCATGTCATGGACATACTAATGCGGTTGCAGAAACAGTCAAGTCCATTATTTAGGCAGCTAATGTTCTTGCGATCACAGTTTTTGACACACACAGCAAGACTTTGTTTACATCTCTCAATCTCAATTATTATTTTTCTATAATCAACCCAGAATCAAGAAAAATCGTAACGCGGACTAAAAACATGAGTATTTTTTTTTTGATGACTCAAGGGTAAATCCAGACCCATGGAGAGGTCCACACAAATTTCCTGGGGATGTACCACCAACGGGCTAAGCGTACATCCGGGTTTGCAAATGGGGCATAGACATTAGCCTCATATCCCATTTGGCCACAAATGAGAGAGTTTGTTTCCAGAGAGCTTCGAACCCAGGGGAAAAGCTGTCAACTCATTCCCAGGAGTTCAGTACCACTGGACCACCACCCTTGTTTGCATCTGAACGTTTGCATCTACTTCCGGTGTTGGTTCCTCTATTCTACCCGAATAATTAAAACCACTACAATGATGTTGCACCATTGCATCAGTTTCTCCATGCATATACCAAATCTTATAACTCGGCATTAACTCATTCCTATAAAGATGCTTCCATACTTCCCCAACAGAGACTAATCTATGATTCCGACATTTAGGACAAGGACAATACAATTTACCGTATTCCGATGTCATGCTATTGTTTGTCGCAAATGTCATGAATTCCTCAACACCTTGTGCATACTCATCCGTCAGTAAATTCGTCGCTGGATCTTGCCGTGGTCTATCCATCCACGATCGAAAATAATCTCTAGTGTTTGGATTTGAAGAAGACATTTTCTATTTTTTTTTGGGTGTGAATTGTGAATGAGTGTGGTGTTGTATTTATAATTAAAATTTCCGCGGATTCACGACCAATTTCCGACCATTGTAAAAAAAATTCAAACGGCTAGTGCAACGGGCAGATTAACGTATATATTTCGTCGGAATTTAGTCGGATTCCTTACTGGTCGGAAATTTAATCCAATTTCCGACCAATTTCCGACTATAATAATATTCGCCAACGGCTATAAACGGCTAATGCAACGGGTATATTAACGTGTATATCTCGTCGGAAAACAGTCGGAAATTGGTCTGTAATACCGACCAATTTCCGACGATTTTTAGTCGGTCTCCAATACGTCGGAAATCCGTCGGGACTTCCGACCAAATTTTTGACCATCTTATAATTGTCGGGAATTACCGACCAATTTCCGACGGGTGTGTTTTAATCGGAATGTCGTCGGTATGTGGTCGGAAATTCCCAACCATTTTAAATTGGTCGGAAATGTGGTCGGAAATCGGGATGTTTTCTTGTAGTGTCTATACATAAATAGTTATGAACTTTTTGTAGGAATTGTAGACACTTTTAAAGGGGCTCGGACTTCTTCAATCTTTCCATATACTCCTCTTATCACCAGACTTCTTCCATATATATAATTAATTTCAGAAATCCTTTTTAAAAAAAGGGTTCGGACTTCTTCAATCTTTCCATGTACGTACTCCTCTTATCACCAGACTTCTTCCATATATATATATAATAAATTTCAAAAATCCTTTTTTAAAAGGGTTCAGACTCCTTCAATTTTTCCATCTACTCCTCTTATCACCAGGCTTCTTCCATATATTGATATATATCTTATCTTCGTATTATGTAAAGCTGGATATTTCAAAGTTAGTAATTCACCGGGTCGCGACAAATTTTCGGTCAATCGATCAGATTTTAACACGTGTAATTATAATAAAAGAAAAAAATTATAATCCCCATAATATTTACAATAAAAATAAAAACTTAAAATTATTTTTTAATCCTAAAAGGTAAAATTTATAAACAAAAAAAAAATGACAAAAACTGTAAATTTATCCAAAAATCCAAAGTAAATAAAAAAAAGAAAAAGGAAAAATTTATAATCCACATAATATCTTATATATATATATATATATATATATATATATATATATATATATCTTATTATATAAAAGTGAATGTTTCAAAGGGTCTAACTCACATGATCGTGACACGTGTTAAGTTAATCGATCTGATTTCGACACGTGTAAAAGTAATTTACAGTTAGATTTTGACACATATTATTAACAATAAAAGAAAAATTTATAATTGATCACTAATCATAAAAGGTAAAATTACTAAACAGAAATGAAAAATAGAAATTGTAAATTTATTCTAAAACTCAAAACTAATTAAAAAAGAAAAATTTAAAATTGGAAAATGTTATAACCGAATAATAATTTTAAAATGTAAAGTTACTAAACAGTTTGTTATTTATCTTAAACAAAAGAAAAACTTATAATTCATTCTTAATCTTAAAATGTAAAGTTATTATATAAAAATGAAAAATAGAAAATGTAAATTTATTCTAAATTCTAAAAATAATCAAAAAAGAAAAAAATTGAAGAACTTTTATAACAGATTCATAATTTTAAAAGGTAAAGTTATTAAAGAAAAAAAATAATTTTTTTTTATATTTATCTTAAAAGATAAAATTAATGAAAAATTCCTTTTAATTCTATATAAAAAATAAATATACGAGTATTTAAATAATACAAAATAAATCATATTCGAATAAAAATATGAATATGAAAAAATAAATAGTTGAAAATATGCGGCAAAATTTAACATATCTTCACAACTCTTAATATTTAAACAAAAAAGAAAGAAAGTCAAACGCATGTATCGTACGATAACAATCAAAAGATTGAGGATCCATTTGCCCAATAACCAAAAACCAACTCAAAATAAAGAATATTGTCATCTCTATAATATTATTTAAGAAGACATTTTTGAAAATAAACTTTATTTTGTAAATTATTACATGAAATGTCATTACAAATAACAAAAAATAATTGAAATAGGAAAGAATAAAATTGTCTTTTACAATTAGTGATAACAAATTAACAATATGAAAATATTTGTTTTGTATTAAAGATGTTATCTATTATATATTTTTAAATAATAACCAATCTATAAGAGTTTGTGAACTAATCACAAAACTAGAGTCATTAAACGGTGCATAATAGAGTTATGTTTTCAAGATTGTGGGTTTTACGGGTTAGCCCGAATAATATTTTAGTCCACTGTAAAACGGGTTAAATAGACAAGTTATTACATTTGACAACTCTATCTATAATCATAAGTTAAACATATTATAAAATTCAAATAAAAGAAAAATTTCTTATATTTTAAAATAATTTATTTAAAAAAATTACCCAGCGCTAATTATAGTGCGGATTAAATCCTAGTTATGAATTAATTATGAAGCAAATAACCATTGAGCGTTGATGTGAAGACTAAAAACTCCCTCATACAAGTTTCACATCATTTTGTCTCTTTCAGATTGTACTGTTTTGATGTGTCATGTACTATTTTGATAAATAGACTTTATTGCATCTTGTTTTTATTTAATATTTTAATATAAATTAATTAAATT
Organism: Eutrema japonicum; assembly: GCA_030161315.1. Classification (NCBI taxonomy): domain Eukaryota; kingdom Viridiplantae; phylum Streptophyta; class Magnoliopsida; order Brassicales; family Brassicaceae; genus Eutrema; species Eutrema japonicum. The sequence goes on from BSQW01000013.1 coordinate 8,367,347, forward strand.
TCATGATCTTACTTAAAACACATTTTTCCTGCATCCGACATAGTTTGAATTTTTAAAATCGGATATAGATCTTTCTAAATAGTGAATAATATTTGTAACTCAAACATGTTGTACTATATAGAATCACACATAAATAAAATGTTGTACCATACTATTTTTTCATAAACCATACATAAATAAACTTTAAATCTAAAATATTAAATCATAAATCCGAACCCAAAACATAAGCTTCAAAACGGTATAAATAAATTCAAAACTTGAAAATGATGTATTTATTACAAAAAAGAATATAATGTTGTTGTGTTCTATATGATACGGCGAGTTACTATATCCGGTGTTGTTTATCTGAAAAATATAGTATAGACCGTATTCTTAATTATAATAATTATCCATTTTTTAAAATAATTCATACATAAATCAATTTCAAATAAAAAATACTAAACCCTAAATCTAAAAGCTTCAAATCCTATAAACAAACATAAAAATTGAAATGGTGGTTAAACTAAAACAATAGAATAGAATCTACTGTGTTTTATATAGAATTTTAAAATGATGTATTTTATTAATTTTGAAAGAATTACTATATTTTTTAAAGGATGTATTTTAAATAAATTCAAAATTTGAAAATGATGTATTTTTGTAATTTTGAAAGAATCATTATAGTTTGTAGTTTCATTTAAAACTAAATAGAATAGAATGTGATTGTGTTATATATATAGTACTATAAGTTCTTAATAATACTTGTTTATCCAATTTTGAGAAATTTGTGTTCATTGAAAAAAATTCAAACCATGGCATATGGAAAAAAAAAAAAATTATTGAAGAAAACCAAAACAAATAAAATAAGATGGGGTGAAAAAAAAAAAAGAAAGAAAGAAGAGACAGAGTAAAAGTATGATGTATATAGCGTAGCGTGTGAAGGTTACTTAATTAATATTGTAGGATTTTTGGTTATTCATTATAATTTCCCAAAGTCTAAGCTCACCATCATTTCACTATAAATAGAGGTCGATATTATGCTTATTTCCTCACACTTCACAAACATTCAAAAACAAAAGTAATAGTTATGGCTAAGTTTGCTTCCATTATCACCCTTCTATTGGCTGCCCTTGTTCTCTTTGCTGTTTTTGGTAAGTAATGATCTTATCGACTAAATGAGTTATCAATTTGCTCTTTTCAGGTTAGTTTTTTAATGATTAGTAATTAACTTTGTGAGATATATGTATATGCAGAAGGACCAGCAATGGTGGAAGCGCAGAGGTTGTGCGAGAAGCCAAGTGGGACATGGTCAGGAGTCTGTGGAAACAATGATGCGTGCAAGAATCAGTGCATCAACCTTGAGGGTGCACAACATGGATCTTGCAACTATGTCTTCCCATATCACAGATGCATCTGCTACTACCCTTGTTAGTCTACCAAAACTCTTTGGTGGTTAATTGTGGGTGTATATTTACAATTTCTTGTGCGTTTATTTACATTAAATAAGACTGTCGCTCTATGAGTGACCTGATGACATGTACCAGTTATGTTTATGTTGGTTTGTTTTAATATTATAAACTCTCTTTTTGTGCATATATGTTTGTCTGCAACACGACCATTAAGTAGGAATATTGTTTTTTTTTTTAACTAACAAATACAACATATACAACTTCTGTTAGATGTGTTATCCTACTACTGTGTAATCAGTGCTGTGCGAAGATTTTTAGGACTTAAAGCGAGTTTAAAAATGGATTCTTTCTACATAATTACAAACAGGGGCGAATCCAAAAGATTTTTTGACCGAGTGCATTCATATTAAATTAATAAATATTAAATAAAATAATAAAAAAATAATATCATATTAATTAAGAATTTTAACAAAAAACGATTTGGTTAACATAAATGGGCGGTAAATTTTAAGTTATTTATGTTTTCTTAAATGGGCTAAGTTATTTTTATCTTGTTAAATAGATTGAATTTGTTTTGTTTCTTCTTTTGGACTTTATCTAATTTTTAATGGGTGTAAATTCCAAATTATTATGGGTGCACATAAAAAATAAGGTAAAAAATACATGAATTTTTTTTAAAAAAATATGGGTGCATGTGCACCCCCTCATCCTTAGCTAGCTTCGCCCCTAATTACAAAATACTCCAAAATTAATGATGTTTAACGTTTTTTACACAAATTAAGAAATCATTTATTTATTTTTATCTAAACTAAAATATCATTTATTATATTTCTAAACAAAATTCAACCAATGATAAAATAATTTACAAAATACAAATGGTCAAAAAAAAACCTAATTAATTTTGCATTGAAAATTTAAAATATCATATAATTTAAAATATTTTTTTCCCTAAAACATCACTTATTGTAAAACGAATGAAGTACTGAAAAAACCAGTGAAAGATAAAAGTCTAAAACGTTTTAAAAGATTTTGATAGAAAAATGCTTAAATGTCAATATATTGGAAAGGAACACGAAAATAGATACTCTCTCCAAGTTATTAAGTTCACTAGATGAATACCCGCATATTTTTTTATATTAAAATATATCATTGATCTGACAAATTAGTAACAAATTTTTAATCATTAAATTACATAGAATTGAAGTTTTTTGTTAGAAAATTTTGTATTTTCTCCGAACATTAAGTTATTTTTAACCAATTTTTAATCATTCATAATATTTTATGTATTTATCTTTTCACAAACTTACCGTTAGTATAGTGTTTACTTTTAAGTTTATTGGTTTATAGAACTAAAAGCATAGGTGAGAACTACTACAATATTAAATAGAAATTGATAATAATTTACTACAATCATCCTTTATCCTCAAAAGTTTATCTTTCAAAATTCTGGTGTTTTCCTGTTGTTAAAACTCTTGCGCATTAGGATAATTGACACTTTGATCATCAGGCCACATGATAAACTGATATTAATATTTTCTCCTACTACTATCTCATCCTACACAACGCGTTTGTAAAATTTACTAAGAACATGAAAAATGGGTCTATACCTTAAAATTGGTTGTCCTCAATTTAATTGGTATTCGACACACAACATCAGTTTCAGAAATCGGGTCGAATTAAGGATGGCGATTTAGACGGTGTCGCGATATTGAAATCAGAGCTGTTCTACAACATATCGCTTTTTTACCACCTCCATGGGAAACTGATGTCACTCTCTGGAAACATGGGAATGACGATTTTAAAGATTACTTCTCCTCGAAGAAGAACTGGGAAGCAAATCAGAGCACAGAAGCCGAAAGTTCCTTGGTACAAAACAATGTGGTTTAGTCGTCAAGCTCCATTCCCCGTCAGTCATTTATAACGTGGCTCACGATCAGAGATAGACTCTCCACCGGAGCAAGAACACGAGCTTGGGGTCAAATTCAACCTTGTAATATCTGCGGCGAATGGAATGAGTCAATGAGACAAGAGATCATCTTTTCTTCGCTTGTCCTTTCACTTTCACGGTTTAGAGCTCCTTATGTGCGAGACTTATAGCGCATCGAATCAATCCGGATTGGAGCATTACTCTAAATTCTCTAATCAAGAATCGTCTCAATGCATCAGACCAAGTGCTGCATTATTCCAAGCAACGATCAATCACACTTGGAGAGAACGTAACGGCCGACAACACCAGCGACAAACCCACACGTCGAACGATATTGTAAGCAACATATTCGAAAGGAAAATCTTCTCCTCTCACTTAGAAAGAAATGGTGACTTAGTTAGCCAGTGGCAAGACATGAGTGCACTGTGATTAAGAAGCTCTGTTTTCTCTTGCTTAATGCTCTGTTCTTTCCCAAGAACTGTGCTCCCTAAACTCTTTCAACTTTTGTTAGAGTTACCGTATTTTTTCTTTTGTTGACTTGATGAATATAACATTTAAAAATAAAATAAAAAAGAACTGATATAGGAACTGTGCAATCGTTTATTTTATTTTTCCATAAGTGCATGTAAGACCATCTCCAATGTATTTTTCTATTTTTAACTCTAAAAAAGAAATATTTTAAGTATATTATATTTCTATTTTATTACTAATACTTTTTATTTATAAACATTTACAATTTAACTCCACTTATTTTATTCTTTGCAAAACTTCCATAAATTATGATATTATTTAAATTATAATATTATTAAAAGTTTGAAAATGGTGTCACCCCTGTTAAACGCGTATCAATTCCATGTGGTTTCGAGCATACATCTTTAGAGTCGAAAAATCATACCAATGAAAAGAAAACTTGTTGATCAAACAACATCGGTTATCAAAACTTTAGAAGAAGAAAATAAGCAATTTTTGGAGCAATTAAAGACGACAAGCGCACAAAAACAACATCAGTTGGAGATTCAAAATAAGAATTATGCTTTGAAAGAGATGAAGGAGGAAAACACAATTTTATATTGTGACTTAAATTCCGTACAAGATCCACATATTCGTGCATATATTCAGGCTGAACAAGCACGAATTTTACAAAAGAGGGGTGATCAACCAGCTTCTCCTTTATCTACTTCGTTTGGACAATATTTTAACAATCTTGGTGGATCCGGAAGCAATTTACCGGAGTATTAAGTCACTAGTTTTTGTTGTTTAAATTTATTTTATGTTGCTTATCTTTAATTTCAATATTTTCTATGTTGTTTATCTTTAATTTTAGTATTTGTTTAATCAAAATTGCTAAAAAAAGTTAAATCAAAATATAAAAGTTAGTCATAAATATAATGATTTAAAATTAAAAGGACCATTTGATAAATAAAAAAGTTCAACTCTAAAATAGAGTAAGAAATAGAGTTACTTCAAATATAGAGTAAGAAATAGAGTTACTCTATTTTAGAGTTGAAGATATTTTTGAAAATAAATTTTATTTTGTAAGTTATTACATATTATGCCACTATACATAAGAAAATATAATTGAAATAAAAAATGATATAATTGTCCAAATCAAATTTATGCGGTTTGATGTTTCGAAACCCCAAATGGTCGGAATTTGGTCGGAAATGTCGAGAAATTCCGACCATTTTCCGACCAAAAAAAGAAAAATATTAATATTGGTCGGAAATTAGTCGGAAATTCCGACCAAATTCCGACCATTTAGGGTTTCGAGTATAAAATACTAAATTTTCAAATTGTATACTGTATAATAAACATGTAAACATCTTATGTCGAACAAATATGTGGCAAAGTAAACATATAAAAAAATATATGATGTTTTTATAAATTGAAAGTATATCGAATTAAAACGTTCATAACGAAACATTCACTTTATATTTATACTTTTCGGTTTCTTTTAGGTTTTATAGGATATGCCCCAAAATTGGTTTAGTTAAGATATATGGACATTGAATTCTTTTAAAAGATCATATCTAACCATATTAAACATAGTCCAAATCAAATTTATGCGGTTTGAGGTTTCGAAACCCCAAAGGGTCGGAATTTGGTCGGAAATGTCGAGAAATTCCGACCATTTTCCGACCAAAAAAATAAAAATATTAATATTGGTCGGAAATTAGTCGGAAATTCCGACCAAATTCCGACCATTTAGGGTTTCGATTTTCCGACCAGTTTCCAACCAAATAAAGAATAGCCGAGGGAAGTTTTAGCCGGGGGAAGTTTTAGCCGGGGGAAATATAATTCAATCCTTCCCGATCATTTTCCGACCGATCCTCGTGTCCGGTCGGAAAATGGTCGGAATATATAATTAAATGTATTAAAAAATACGTAGACCATATTTAAGCATTTGAAAATTTTTGAAAAATTTGTTGATTTAAAATAGATGCATATGAAAAAACATTGTTAAAAATTTATTCTGAAACTGATGAATAAAATTAAATAGATGTATAGGAATCCTTATTAATTAAAAATATTCGTACAACTAATTAAAGCATGTGAAAAAAGTTTCATAAATTTGTTACTTAAAAATAAATGCATATAAAATATTTTTTACAAAAACCTATTCTGAGTCCGATGAATAATCTGAAGAAGCTGAATCGGATTCCTCATCAAATTCTCCTCTCTCTTCTTCAGAATCCTCAAATAGTTCGCCCATGCCGGTGAAGTCAACCACAAGGTCAACCTCTAGAGAATGCTCGATTTCACCTAAATTACCAATTGGCATTTCCTGTAAAGGGTCATGCTCGGAAACACCAGATATCATTCCTCTTGGTTGTATCGATGTTACTGCAATCCACGGATCTTGCTTGTTCCTAACCCGGGGGTATCGAATGTAGGAAACCTGGTTTGCTTGTGAAGCAAGAATAAATGGATCGTATTTCCGATGTCGCTTGCCTCCGTGAACAGATGTCACACCGAATTCGTCCTGACGTAGACCTTCCACTGGATCATACCAATCGCAATAGAACACAATGCACTTCAAACCAATCATTCCTGGATATTTGACTTCTAATATTTCGCGGAGTATTCCGTAGTAGACAAATTCTCCGGATGTAGACGAAATACCGTAGTTGCATGTTGTCCTTGAACTCCCATCACGAAAAGCCTTAAAAGCATACCCCCGAGTGCAATACATCGGATAAACACTTGGAACAAAAGTAGGGCCACGCACCATCTCAACTAACCATGTGGGAATCGATGTCCCGGTAGTATTCATCTGATCAACCTGTACAATTTGTGGACACTCATAAACAATATGTGTAAGCATGTAAAATTTAGTTTAATTGCGGGAAATCGAGCACTTACGTAATATTTCAACAAATCCGCGAATTCATTCTGTTTACGGACCATAAGCTCATCCTATGTGCAATTTGGAAACCAATTCCTTATTTGCTCCATGTATATACTGTGAATAAAACAAATACATTATTCAAAATACTATCAAGTATTAATTTTTGGTAATTACTAAACAAATACATTATTCAAAATCAAGTGGCGTACCTCTCATATTCGAAAACGTCTTCGCAGTTTGTCAGAAGATATGTATGCAAATGCCTTTGTTCCTCCTCTGTTAGTCGTCTAGACCTCCCTTTTCCACTAAGCCTTCCAATTTCTGCAAAAATATTTGGGACATAGACCGGATACAGCGGTTTTTCTCCTCCATCATCATGACGTGCAGGTCGTCTACTTTTAGTCTTCACCGAAGATGGAAAGTAGTAGCTAGCAAAGTTGGATGCTTCTTCATTCACGCTCTGTGCAACAATATAACCCTCGACTCTTGCAAGATTTTTCACCTTCTTCTTTAGGTGGAACATATATCGCTCAAACGGATACATCCATCGATATTGAACTGGCCCACCAAGTCTTGCTTCCCTAGGAAGATGAATAGGAAGATGTTCCATAACATCGAAAAATGCTGGTGGAAATATTTTCTCGAGGTTGCATAGGAGAGCCGGTATCTTCTCCTCCAAATTTTGGATACTGTCTGTTGTAAGTGATCTCGTACATAAATCCCGGAAGAAAGCACCGATCCCTGCATAAATGATAAATAAAATTAGTAAAATTTAGACAATTTAGATAAATTTAGTAAAATTTAGATATAATTTTGTAAATTATAAATGTACCTGCAATAGCTCCATGGACGTTTCTAGGAAGAAGACCGGCAAAGGCAAATGGAAGGAGGCGTTGCATGATAACGTGACAATCATGACTCTTCAACCCTGAAAACTTCACTTCTCCAATATTAACGCAATTACGAAGGTTATATGCATATCCGTCTGGGAATTGAACACTATGCGTAATCCAGTCGAAGAACACCTCATTTGAAGGCTCATCCAAACGGAAAGCGGGGGCCAGAGATTTTCCGTTCGCCATTATATGGAGTTCTTTCCGAGAACAAATTTCTGGCAAATCCAATTTGGCCTTCAAATTATCTTTCGTCTTCCCTTGCACATTTAGAACAGTATTCATGATGTTGTCAAAAAAGTTTTTTTCAATGTGCATGGCATCTAGATTATGGCGCAGCATATGGTTCTTCCAATATGGCAAATCCCAAAAAATACTCCTATTGTTCCAATTGTGGTACTCGCCACAACCATCTACGGGAAAATGACCATTACCACCACATGAAACCGTATTCTCAGCACCAAAATCTCTCAACTGAGTGATGATGTTATTCCCATCCGGCTCAGGAGGTGGACCATCAAATACTTTTTTGTTCTTCTTAAACAATGTCGTGCTCCGACGATATGGATGATCATGCGGCATAAATCGTCGATGACAATCGAACCAAGAAGTCTTTCGACCGTGCTTCAATTGGAACGCATCAGTGTTATCTTGACAATACGGGCATGCCAGCCTTCCATGAGTCGACCATCCATATAGCATACCAAATGCTGTAAAATCACTTATGGTCCACATAAGTATCGCACGCACCGTGAAATTCTGTTGGAGAGAAACATCGAACGCTTGAACACCATCTTTCCATAACATTTTCAACTCATACATTAATGGCTGCAAGAAAATATCAAGGGATCTCTTAGGATGCTCCGGTCCGGGGACAAGAATCGTGAGGAACAAAAACTCTCGTTTCATGCACAAACTAGGCGGCAAATTGTAAGGTGTGACGATTACTGGCCACAATGAATATTGCCTCCCATGTTTCCCAAAAGGGTTGAATCCATCTGTAGATAACCCGAGGTATACGTTACTTGGCTCAGCCGCAAAACTAGGATACACCTCTTGAAAATGTTTCCACGCTTCTGCATCTGAAGGATGCGCAATCTCTCCATATGAGTTATGTTCTGCATGCCATCTCATAGCTCCTGCCGTGCGCTCGGATTGATATAACCTCTTCAACCTATCTGTTAACGGCAAATACCACATCCGTTTATGTGGAACTGGTACTCTTCCACCCGTTTCCTGATACCGAGGTTTCCCACAAAAACGACACTTGCGACGGTTTTCGTCCTTTCTCCAGTATATCATACAATTGTCGATGCACACATCTATCATCTGATACGGCAATCCAAGACCAGCTACAAGTTTCTGAACCTCGTAGTATGAAGCCGGTGAGAGATTATCTTCAGGTAAAATATCTTTCACAAAATCAGCTATCGCATCCACACAATCCTCTGCCAAGTTGAAATCGGTCTTTATTGTCATCAACCTGCTTGCAGTTGATAAATGCGATATTCCCTCTCTACATCCTTCGTATAGTGGATGTTTAGCTGCATCTATCATATCAAAAAACTTCCGAGCTTCTAAATTAGGCTCCTCTATTCTAATACCATCCGGAACATACGATGCTACGTTTTCGCGATACGCATCATTCACCATCTGAACGTTTGCATCTACTTCCGGTGTTGGTTCCTCTATTCTACCCGAATAATTAAAACCACTACAATGATGTTGCACCATTGCATCAGTTTCTCCATGCGTATACCAAATCTTATAACTCGGCATTAACTCATTCCTATAAAGATGCTTCCATACTTCCCCAACAGAGACTAATCTATGATTCCGACATTTAGGACAAGGACAATACAATTTACCGTATTCCGACGTCATGCTATTGTTTGTCGCAAATGTCATGAATTCCTCAACACCTTGTGCATACTCATCCGTCAGTAAATTCGTCGCTGGATCTTGCCGTGTTCTATCCATCCACGATCGAAAATAATCTCTAGTGTTTGGATTTGAAGAAGAGATTTTCTATTTTTTTTTTGGTGTGAATTGTGAATGAGTGTGGTGTTGTATTTATAATTAAAATTTCCGCGGATTCACGACCAATTTCCGACCATTGTAAAAAAAATTCAAACGGCTATGAAACGGCTAGTGCAACGGGCAGATTAACGTATATATTTCGTCGGAATTTAGTCGGATTCCTTACTGGTCGGAAATTGGTCGGAAATTTAATCCAATTTCCGACCAATTTCCGACTATAATAATATTCGCCAACGGCTATAAACGGCTAATGCAACGGGTATATTAACGTGTATATCTCGTCGGAAAACAGTCGGAAATTGGTATGTAATACCGACCAATTTTCGACGATTTTTAGTCGGTCTCCAATACGTCGGAAATCCGTCGGAACTTCCGACCAAATTTTTGACCATCTTAGAATTGTCGGGAATTACCGGCCAATTTCGGACGGGTGTGTTTTAATCGGAATGTCGTCGGTATGTGGTCGGAAATTCCCGACCATTTTAAATTGGTCGGAAATGTGGTCGGAAATCGGGATGTTTTCTTGTAGTGTCTATACATAAATAGTTATGAACTTTTTGTAGGAATTGTAGACACTTTTAAAAGGGCTCGGACTTCTTCAATCTTTCCATATACTCCTCTTATCACCAGACTTCTTCCATATATATAATTAATTTCAGAAATCCTTTTAAAAAAAAGGGTTCGGACTTCTTCAATCTTTCCATGTACGTACTCCTCTTATCACCAGACTTCTTCCATATATATATATAATAAATTTCAAAAATCCTTTTTTAAAAGGGTTCAGACTCCTTCAATTTTTCCATCTACTCCTCTTATCACCAGGCTTCTTCCATATATTGATATATATCTTATCTTCGTATTATGTAAAGCTAAATATTTCAAAGTTAGTAATTCACCGGGTCGCGACAAATTTTCGGTCAATCGATCAGATTTTAACACGTGTAATTATAATAAAAGAAAAAATTATAATCCCCATAATATTTACAATAAAAATAAAAACTTAAAATTATTTTTTAATCCTAAAAGGTAAAATTTATAAACAAAAAAAAAATGACAAAAACTGTAAATTTATCCAAAAATCCAAAGTAAATAAAAAAAGAAAAAGGAAAAATTTATAATCCACATAATATCTTATATATATATATATATATATATATATATATATATATAAATCTTATTATATAAAAGTGAATGTTTCAAAGGGTCTAACTCACATGATCGTGACACGTGTTAAGTTAATCGATCTGATTTTGACACGTGTAAAAGTAATTTACAGTTAGATTTTGACACATATTATTAACAATAAAAGAAAAATTTATAATTGATCACTAATCATAAAAGGTAAAATTACTAAACAGAAATGAAAAATAGAAATTGTAAATTTATTCTAAAACTCAAAACTAATTAAAAAAGAAAAATTAAAAATTGGAAAATGTTATAACCGAATCATAATTTTAAAATGTAAAGTTACTAAACAGTTTGTTATTTATCTTAAACAAAAGAAAAACTTATAATTCATTCTTAATCTTAAAATGTAAAGTTATTATATAAAAATGAAAAATAGAAAATGTAAATTTATTCTAAATTCTAAAAATAATCAAAAAAGAAAAAAATTGAAGAACTTTTATAACAGATTCATAATTTTAAAAGGTAAAGTTATTAAAGAAAAAAAAAATTTATATTTATCTTAAAAGATAAAATTAATGAAAAATTCCTTTTAATTCTATATAAAAAAATAAATATACGAGTATTTAAATAATACAAAATAAATCATATTCGAATAAAAATATGAATATGAAAAAATAAATAGTTGAAAATATGCGGCAAAATTTAACATATCTTCACAACTCTTAATATTTAAACAAAAAAGAAAGAAAGTCAAACGCATGTATCGTACGATAACAATCAAAAGATTGAGGATCCATTTGCCCAATAACCAAAAACCAACTCAAAATAAAGAATATTGTCATCTCTATAATATTATTTAAGAAGACATTTTTGAAAATAAACTTTATTTTGTAAGTTATTACATGAAAGACCATTACAAATAACAAAAAATAATTGAAATAGGAAAGAATAAAATTGTCTTTTACAATTAGTGATAACAAATTAACAATATGAAAATATTTGTTTTGTATTAAAGATGTTATCTATTATATATTTTTAAATAATAACCAATCTATAAGAGTTTGTGAACTAATCACAAAACTAGAGTCATTAAACGGTGCATAATAGAGTTATGTTTTCAAGATTGTGGGTTTTACGGGTTAGCCCGAATAATATTTTAGTCCACTGTAAAACGGGTTAAATAGACAAGTTATTACATTTGACAACTCTATCTATAATCATAAATTAAATATATTATAAAATTCAAATAAAAGAAAAATTTCTTATATTTTAAAATAATTTATTTAAAAAATTACCCAGCGCTAATTATAGTGCGGATTAAATCCTAGTTATGAATTAATTATGAAGCAAATAACCATTGAGCGTTGATGTGAAGACTAAAAACTCCCTCATACAAGTTTCACATCATTTTGTCTCTTTCAGATTGTACTGTTTTGATGTGTCATGTACTATTTTGATAAATAGACTTTATTGCATCTTGTTTTTATTTAATATTTTAATATAAATTAATTAAATTTCATGATCTTACTTAAAACACATTTTTCCTGCATCCGACATAGTTTGAATTTTTAAAATCGGATATAGATCTTTCTAAATAGTGAATAATATTTGTAACTCAAACATGTTGTACTATATAGAATCACACATAAATAAAATGTTGTACCATACTATTTTTTCATAAACCATACATAAATAAACTTTAAATCTAAAATATTAAATCATAAATCCGAACCCAAAACATAAGCTTCAAAACGGTATAAATAAATTCAAAACTTGAAAATGATGTATTTATTACAAAAAAGAATATAATGTTGTTGTGTTCTATATGATACGGCGAGTTACTATATCCGGTGTTGTTTATCTGAAAAATATAGTATAGACCGTATTCTTAATTATAATAATTATCCATTTTTTAAAATAATTCATACATAAATCAATTTCAAATAAAAAATACTAAACCCTAAATCTAAAAGCTTCAAATCCTATAAACAAACATAAAAATTGAAATGGTGGTTAAACTAAAACAATAGAATAGAATCTACTGTGTTTTATATAGAATTTTAAAATGATGTATTTTATTAATTTTGAAAGAATTACTATATTTTTTAAAGGATGTATTTTAAATAAATTCAAAATTTGAAAATGATGTATTTTTGTAATTTTGAAAGAATCATTATAGTTTGTAGTTTCATTTAAAACTAAATAGAATAGAATGTGATTGTGTTATATATATAGTACTATAAGTTCTTAATAATACTTGTTTATCCAATTTTGAGAAATTTGTGTTCATTGAAAAAAATTCAAACCATGGCATATGGAAAAAAAAAAAATTATTGAAGAAAACCAAAACAAATAAAATAAGATGGGGTGAAAAAAAAAAAAGAAAGAAAGAAGAGACAGAGTAAAAGTATGATGTATATAGCGTAGCGTGTGAAGGTTACTTAATTAATATTGTAGGATTTTTGGTTATTCATTATAATTTCCCAAAGTCTAAGCTCACCATCATTTCACTATAAATAGAGGTCGATATTATGCTTATTTCCTCACACTTCACAAACATTCAAAAACAAAAGTAATAGTTATGGCTAAGTTTGCTTCCATTATCACCCTTCTATTGGCTGCCCTTGTTCTCTTTGCTGTTTTTGGTAAGTAATGATCTTATCGACTAAATGAGTTATCAATTTGCTCTTTTCAGGTTAGTTTTTTAATGATTAGTAATTAACTTTGTGAGATATATGTATATGCAGAAGGACCAGCAATGGTGGAAGCGCAGAGGTTGTGCGAGAAGCCAAGTGGGACATGGTCAGGAGTCTGTGGAAACAATGATGCGTGCAAGAATCAGTGCATCAACCTTGAGGGTGCACAACATGGATCTTGCAACTATGTCTTCCCATATCACAGATGCATCTGCTACTACCCTTGTTAGTCTACCAAAACTCTTTGGTGGTTAATTGTGGGTGTATATTTACAATTTCTTGTGCGTTTATTTACATTAAATAAGACTGTCGCTCTATGAGTGACCTGATGACATGTACCAGTTATGTTTATGTTGGTTTGTTTTAATATTATAAACTCTCTTTTTGTGCATATATGTTTGTCTGCAACACGACCATTAAGTAGGAATATTGTTTTTTTTTTTAACTAACAAATACAACATATACAACTTCTGTTAGATGTGTTATCCTACTACTGTGTAATCAGTGCTGTGCGAAGATTTTTAGGACTTAAAGCGAGTTTAAAAATGGATTCTTTCTACATAATTACAAACAGGGGCGAATCCAAAAGATTTTTTGACCGAGTGCATTCATATTAAATTAATAAATATTAAATAAAATAATAAAAAAATAATATCATATTAATTAAGAATTTTAACAAAAAACGATTTGGTTAACATAAATGGGCGGTAAATTTTAAGTTATTTATGTTTTCTTAAATGGGCTAAGTTATTTTTATCTTGTTAAATAGATTGAATTTGTTTTGTTTCTTCTTTTGGACTTTATCTAATTTTTAATGGGTGTAAATTCCAAATTATTATGGGTGCACATAAAAAATAAGGTAAAAAATACATGAATTTTTTTTAAAAAAATATGGGTGCATGTGCACCCCCTCATCCTTAGCTAGCTTCGCCCCTAATTACAAAATACTCCAAAATTAATGATGTTTAACGTTTTTTACACAAATTAAGAAATCATTTATTTATTTTTATCTAAACTAAAATATCATTTATTATATTTCTAAACAAAATTCAACCAATGATAAAATAATTTACAAAATACAAATGGTCAAAAAAAAACCTAATTAATTTTGCATTGAAAATTTAAAATATCATATAATTTAAAATATTTTTTTCCCTAAAACATCACTTATTGTAAAACGAATGAAGTACTGAAAAAACCAGTGAAAGATAAAAGTCTAAAACGTTTTAAAAGATTTTGATAGAAAAATGCTTAAATGTCAATATATTGGAAAGGAACACGAAAATAGATACTCTCTCCAAGTTATTAAGTTCACTAGATGAATACCCGCATATTTTTTTATATTAAAATATATCATTGATCTGACAAATTAGTAACAAATTTTTAATCATTAAATTACATAGAATTGAAGTTTTTTGTTAGAAAATTTTGTATTTTCTCCGAACATTAAGTTATTTTTAACCAATTTTTAATCATTCATAATATTTTATGTATTTATCTTTTCACAAACTTACCGTTAGTATAGTGTTTACTTTTAAGTTTATTGGTTTATAGAACTAAAAGCATAGATGAGAACTACTACAATATTAAATAGAAATTGATAATAATTTACTACAATCATCCTTTATCCTCAAAAGTTTATCTTTCAAAATTCTGGTGTTTTCCTGTTGTTAAAACTCTTGCGCATTAGGATAATTGACACTTTGATCATCAGGCCACATGATAAACTGATATTAATATTTTCTCCTACTACTATCTCATCCTACACAACGCGTTTGTAAAATTTACTAAGAACATGAAAAATGGGTCTATACCTTAAAATTGGTTGTCCTCAATTTAATTGGTATTCGACACACAACATCAGTTTCAGAAATCGGGTCGAATTAAGGATGGCGATTTAGACGGTGTCGCGATATTGAAATCAGAGCTGTTCTACAACATATCGCTTTTTTACCACCTCCATGGGAAACTGATGTCACTCTCTGGAAACATGGGAATGACGATTTTAAAGATTACTTCTCCTCGAAGAAGAACTGGGAAGCAAATCAGAGCACAGAAGCCGAAAGTTCCTTGGTACAAAACAATGTGGTTTAGTCGTCAAGCTCCATTCCCCGTCAGTCATTTATAACGTGGCTCACGATCAGAGATAGACTCTCCACCGGAGCAAGAACACGAGCTTGGGGTCAAATTCAACCTTGTAATATCTGCGGCGAATGGAATGAGTCAATGAGACAAGAGATCATCTTTTCTTCGCTTGTCCTTTCACTTTCACGGTTTAGAGCTCCTTATGTGCGAGACTTATAGCGCGTCGAATCAATCCGGATTGGAGCATTACTCTAAATTCTCTAATCCAGAATCGTCTCAATGCATCAGACCAAGTGCTGCATTATTCCAAGCAACGATCAATCACACTTGGAGAGAACGTAACGGCCGACAACACCAGCGACAAACCCACACGTCGAACGATATTGTAAGCAACATATTCGAAAGGAAAATCTTCTCCTCTCACTTAGAAAGAAATGGTGACTTAGTTAGCCAGTGGCAAGACATGAGTGCACTGTGATTAAGAAGCTCTGTTTTCTCTTGCTTAATGCTCTGTTCTTTCCCAAGAACTGTGCTCCCTAAACTCTTTCAACTTTTGTTAGAGTTACCGTATTTTTTCTTTTGTTGACTTGATGAATATAACATTTAAAAATAAAATAAAAAAGAACTGATATAGGAACTGTGCAATCGTTTATTTTATTTTTCCATAAGTGCATGTAAGACCATCTCCAATGTATTTTTCTATTTTTAACTCTAAAAAAGAAATATTTTAAGTATATTATATTTCTATTTTATTACTAATACTTTTTATTTATAAACATTTACAATTTAACTCCACTTATTTTATTCTTTGCAAAACTTCCATAAATTATGATATTATTTAAATTATAATATTATTAAAAGTTTGAAAATGGTGTCACCCCTGTTAAACGCGTATCAATTCCATGTGGTTTCGAGCATACATCTTTAGAGTCGAAAAATCATACCAATGAAAAGAAAACTTGTTGATCAAACAACATCGGTTATCAAAACTTTAGAAGAAGAAAATAAGCAATTTTTGGAGCAATTAAAGACGACAAGCGCACAAAAACAACATCAGTTGGAGATTCAAAATAAGAATTATGCTTTGAAAGAGATGAAGGAGGAAAACACAATTTTATATTGTGACTTAAATTCCGTACAAGATCCACATATTCGTGCATATATTCAGGCTGAACAAGCACGAATTTTACAAAAGAGGGGTGATCAACCAGCTTCTCCTTTATCTACTTCGTTTGGACAATATTTTAACAATCTTGGTGGATCCGGAAGCAATTTACCGGAGTATTAAGTCACTAGTTTTTGTTGTTTAAATTTATTTTATGTTGCTTATCTTTAATTTCAATATTTTCTATGTTGTTTATCTTTAATTTTAGTATTTGTTTAATCAAAATTGCTAAAAAAAGTTAAATCAAAATATAAAAGTTAGTCATAAATATAATGATTTAAAATTAAAAGGACCATTTGATAAATAAAAAAGTTCAACTCTAAAATAGAGTAAGAAATAGAGTTACTTCAAATATAGAGTAAGAAATAGAGTTACTCTATTTTAGAGTTGAAGATATTTTTGAAAATAAATTTTATTTTGTAAGTTATTACATATTATGCCACTATACATAAGAAAATATAATTGAAATAAAAAATGATATAATTGTCTTTTAAAAATATTAACAATATTTAACAATAAGTAAGTTTTAACAATATTTAATGCTATTTCAATAAGTTTTAACAGTCGTTAACAATAAGTTTTAACAATATTTAATGCTATTTCAATAAGTATTCACGGGCATATTTTGAAAAAAAAAATTAAAAGTCAAATCACATTAATGAACGTAGACCATCTTTTTCTATAAACTCGATAGTCACTTTTTTGTTTCTCATTAGTTTTATTTTCCTCTTTTTTAACATTTCTTTTTTCTTCAATATTTATCTGCTTCTCCTTCTATTTTCTTCCTAAAAGCTAAATGAATCAAAAAAACAACAAAAAGAAAGGAAAGCAAAATGAAGAAGTTGAATCTCAGGATGTTCGACGTATTTACGATATCAACTCCACTACCAGAGAATTTGATTTGAACAAAACATTTTTTTATGACGTAGGAGAGCTTCATCCCAACAAGGAAATGGAAGACACTATATTGGATATGCTGAAGATATATTTGCCTAAGTTTTTTTAGTTTTGGTTTTCCCCTGTGGATAATCTTTTGTTTTGTTTCCTCTTTCACTGTCTTTCTAGATAATCTTATTTCTTTCTATTTGGTTCTCTTATAACCATTGGAGTAATGTACTTGGATAAAAGACGAAGACTATAAAATTAAATTTAAATAAATTCATTTTACTAATGCAAAAAATGTAAAGTTGTTCCGATTAATCTGTAACTTTTGTTTTATGCAAATATAAACTCAAAACAAATCTTTAATAAATCTGCAACTTTTGTTTTATGTAAATATAAATTGAAAAAAAAATCTTTATAAAAAGATAACTTCTTCCAAAATTGATCGGCCGATTAAACAAATCTTAAAAATCTAAATGAATTACAGATCAAACATAAAATGACAATAACAAAATTATTGTTTTTTTGGTTGGCGCCACTCTAATTTTTTTTTTAGCAACAAAATAGTGGCTCCAAACTTTAAAATTTTGACAACATTTTAATTAATTTGAAATCAAATAAACAGTGTCGTAGAGTGGTGGAGGAGCATTATCAATTTTTGATAGAGCATTTAATAAGGGAGTTGAGAGAATTTTTGGAAAGTGGAAAAGACAAAAAGTATTTGTGCTTCTCTCTTGTATTTATTATTTCTTAATATTAGTGAAATTTCTAAAACATCAAGTAATGTGGAACTGATGGAGTATATATTTAGAGAAATTGCACTCCATGTGTTTCAAAAAAATAAAAAAATTGCACTGTGCGGTATTTAAGTAGATAACAAAATCGAACACTGTGCAATTTTATTAAATCATGTTTTACTCTTTGACCTCTTTTACATGTTCTTTTTATTTTTTCTTTCTTATGTGACTTCGTCTCTCTCTCTCCTCCAATCTTCATCTTTTTTTTTCGTTTCATCTTCTTCTAATCTCTTTTCATTCGTTCATCTCTTACAATCTTCAATTTTCTAAACCACTCATTCTAATTTGCTTTTTTTTATTTGAGCAAAAATAAAGTAATTAGATATTTATCATATCTTCTTATTTCATCTTCTTCCTAAAATTAACAAAAAAAAAAAAACAAATCAACCCATTTATAATAACACCGACAGAGTTACAATTTTGAATAGAACTGACACAACTCTAAACCAAGTCTAACTCACTGACCATAAGCGAGTCACTAATCAGATCTCAGCCATTTTTCACCGCAATTGAGTTTATGGCTGAGTCGGATGGAAAATTGGTTGCAACATGATTGGGTTAGTTTGGCCATATTCACGAAGTTTTGAATGCAAAGTAAAAGATGAGATTGAGATGTAGATATAAATAGATGTAACGGTATAAATATATTTTAATATTGTAAAACATTATTTTGACATAATATATATTTGAATAGCGAGTTATGTTTACTTGTTGCGTGTTACAAAAATCATTAATATACACAAAATATAAAACCAATCTAATACGATATATATAACTCATTATTGTTATCCACCTAACATATTTATTATCGTATAAACACTAAAATTAAATATACATCTATATATTTATATATTTTATATACGATACAATAATTGTTTACCCGTTAGAAAAACATGTTACTTATTACTATATTGTATATACATAAAATCTATTGGTCTTCATAAGCTCTTAAGAGCCAATGGGTACATTGTAAAATGAGAAAATTCCTCAAACTAACCTCGTCCATAAGGAATATTACTAGAGTAACTCCATGTCTACTAGACTAACATTAGAATGTTGGTTAATGTCCATTTTATCCAAATGTTGTATTATATTACGAGTATACCATTAATTATTTGGTTTTGATTTTGTTTTTTTGAAAAAAAAAATAATGAAATAAAAAAAGAATATGAAAAATGGGATCAGCTATGGTCTTTCATATCCTCGCCGCATGCTATTTGGTCACCGTCTACGCTCGCGACCTCCGTATATAAGTCAAAGGATCTGCAAACCAAAGGGGCTCGCACCGCCAATAGCCCCAAAGAGCTAGCGGAGATGAGCGATGTTGTGTTCACGATGGTTGGAAACGATGACGATGTCCGATCGCTGCTTCTCGGTCCTGATGGTGTACTCTCGGGACTCAAACCAGGCGGAGTAACCGTGGACATGACTAGCAGCCAGCCAGCACTGGCGCGCGAGATATATGCAGAGGCGAGGCGGAGGAACTGCTTGGCGGTTGACGCCCCGGTGTCGGGTGGTGACGCCGGAGCACGAGAGGGGACGCTGGCGATTTTCGCCGACGGTGATTCTGAGATCGTGGAGTGGTTGTCTCCGGTGATGAAGAACATGGGAATTGTGAGGTATATGGGAGCGGTGGGGAGTGGACAGAGCTGCAAGATCGGGAATTAGATCTGCGCAGGAACCACCTTGGTGGGACTCGCGGAAGGGATGGTGTTCGCCGAGAAGGCGGGTTTAGATCTGCGCAGGAAGCAACTTGGTGGGAACCGCGACGAAGGATGGTTACGGCGAAGGAGATGGACTTTGGGGGAGGTGTGTCGAGGGTTCCGGCGAGTCATCTGTCTTGGTTGGCGACGATTGGGGGAGAATGGGCGGTTGACGGCGGCGAAAACCCTAATTTTATAGTTTTTTTTTTGCGGCGGCGGCGAAACCTAACCGTCAATTTTTTGTGTGTGTTCAGATAACTTGTTTAATATGTGTTTCCGGTCTATTGAACGGGATTCCGGTGAGAGCAAAGATTTTCCGGTGAGGAATGTTAAATATTGTATATCTTTGGTGGTAGATTTTGTAACGCTTGATGGTAGATTTATTAGTCTGATAAATGTTGTTTGGTATATTTGTTTATATATAATTGTAGATTTGTTTGTACATGACGGTAAATTTGTTTATATATGGCGGTAGGTTTGTTTATATATGACGGTAGATTTGTTTTTATATGACGATTGTATGTATATAGATGACGGTAGATATGTTTTTATATCACGGTAAATTTGTTTTTATATGACGGTAGTTTGTATATATAATGCGGTAGTTTTGTTTGCTATATTTTTTTAACTTAATGGTAGACTTATTGTTAACGACTGACTTATTCTTTCTTCTTCTCCGACAGGTATTTGGTTTCTTCTTCGGCCATATTACTGCCGTCTAAAAATTTCGGTGGTAACGGTTCTGAAATTTGAGGTGAGAAATAGTTTGTTCATAATGGCAGAGTTATATTAATTATTTGATAGTAGATTTGCTTGTTAATGATTGTAGAGTTATCGTTTTATATGATTGTAGATTTTTTAGTCATATATTTGAACTTTATATATGAATGATGACATTTGTTTGTTCTTCTCTGATAGGTTAAGGGCTTCGCGACGGCGGACAGGCCTCCGACGAGATTCCCGGCATGTTCTTCTACGGTTGTAGATTTGGATTTGGTAGATTTAATTATTTTTGAAATGATGGTAGATTTATTATTGTATTGATGGTAGATATATATTTGAATTTGTACAAATGATAATTGGATTTTAGATGATGCTATTGTTTTCAAATTATAATTGTTGCAAAATTCTTGAGTCATGTGTCAAACATTTCATCTTTTCTACCATGTTTGCTATCATTCACTTTCTTTACTTTCACTTTGCTTAATATGTATAACTAAGGTGAGTAAGATTTTAACCAAAAACACATGACTCAACACAATGATATAGGCAAAAAACACACCTATTCTATAAACCAATACTGAAAACAATCGAGCACAAACCCAAAGAATTACAAAGCTCATATGCCATATTTGACACAAACAATTGAGCACTACTACAATTTTTGATGTGTCATTTGACATTTTAATGTTCAAACCTTAGAGTAATTTGAGTTAAATGTAACAGAATAAACATAAATAAGAACAAAAACCCCTAAGTTAAAAGATAGTTATTACACAAAAGAAAACCAAAATGACATAAGGTGAATGTTTAAGAGAACCAATATGATATAAGTTCAAGGTTAATCTTAACCAAAAAATAAAGGAGGATAACAAAATAAATCTACCATCGTTACAATAAATCTACCATCAAACACTAAAAAATTATCATTACCAATACACGGTTTTAAATCTACCGTCATTATAAATAAATCTACCGTTACCAATACAAATCTACCGCCAAAGAAATAAATTTACCGTCACGAAAAAATAATTCACACTGATTAACTTACCACCAAAAGAAATAAGTCTACCGTTTTGTAAGATTAATCTACCACCATGGTTAATAAATCTACCAAAAAAGTCAAACATTTACCGTTAGTCAACGGTTTGGTCGTAAAGTCTATCAACTCATAAATAAATCTACCATCAAAGACAATTTATCTACCACAAATAAATATATCTACCGCGTCGTTAAAATAAGTCTACCAAAATAAGTCTACCAAGATTTAATAAATCTATCATCTTTCAAACAAATCTACGGACCAAAATTTGAGTTGACCAACATCAGACAAGTCTACCGTCAAAGAACGGTATACTTTCGTTTTTTTGCGCGCTGAAAAATTAATGGCAGTTTTGTAATTGCGTTTTTGTCAACAAATGTCATAAGGGTATTTTCGGTATAGGAGGTTAGTCTAATAATAAAAATAAAAGTATGTCAAACTAATAATAAACATAAATTTTAAGGTTACTTTAATAATCCACCCTTGTAAAATATTGTTTTTTCCTTCATGTTTTCCTTGTTCTTCTTGTTTGTCCGAGTTAATTCATTCGATTTCTTTGTTGAAATTAAATCCACAACCAGAGTCAAGTTCACTAAAATGGAGTACATAACCTGAAATTAACTAATTAATAATTGAGTTATCGTGCGAAGCAAAAAGTTAGAGATAAATGTATATGTTTATTTGGTATAATAAATATTTTAGTATGTTTCAAAATAGTTTAACATGTTATAAATATATATCAAAAATGGAAGTTAACTAGTTAACAATTAGAATACCTAGTTTAACATGTTACGAAACCATATAATTTGTTTTACTATATTTGTATATATATGTCAACTCGAACCCAACTCACTGAGTCGACTCGATACATCCGAGTCAATTCAAATGAATGCTTTTCTCGATTGTTTTTCCGATATTTTTCTATTTTTCAATCTCCAAGCTGTCTCTGAAGTTGATTGGTGAACGGTTTTTTTCGTGGGATTTTTGTCGGCAACATCGCCATTATCAGAAGTTCAGAACCATGGATTTCATTGAATTTTCGTCGGATCCTCGCGAAATATTTTTCGAATCTTTGCTATGAAGCTGAGGAATCAAAATCTTGAAAGTTTGTGGGATTTGTATTTTCTCTAATCCAAAACAGGTTTTGCCTCTAATGGTGAAAATTAGACATATAGGAAGAGAGACTAATCCCACAGTTTTTGCTTCTAATTCGGTTTTGAATCCGAATTACCCGAAAAAACCTAAAATAATCTGAATAACCCGAATATATATAAATTATATATGCATATGTATATAAGATATATACATAATATGATATATTTATAAAAAAATTTCTGGTATCCGCTCAGGTTTCGGATTATACCTGAACCGACTGGAGAACCACTACAAGAAAACAGGCAATTTGCAACGAACGATATCGTTGTAAAATCGTTGCAAAAGAGGGTTTGCATCGAATTTGCGACGAAAATGATATCGTTGTTAACTGATCGTCGCAAACCACAAATCGTCGTAAATTCGTCGCAAAAGTACGAGGGAAAACACTTCGTCGCTAAATCGTCGCTAAATGTTCGTCGTAAAATCGTCGTAAATGTTACATTGAAATTACGACGAATATGAATACGTCGTAAAATCGTTGCTAATTCGAAGGAAAATCTGTCATTGTAAAATCGATGGAAAAAAATTATCGTCGTTAATTCGTTGCAAAGCAATCGTCGTAAAATCGTGGCTAAATAATCGTCGTTAATTCGTTGCAAAGCAATCGTCGTAAAATCGTGGCTAAATAATCGTCGTTAATTCGTTGCAAAGCAATCGCCGTAAAATCGTGGCTAAATAATCGTCGCAACATCGTTGCTAATAAATCGTCCTAAAATCGTGGCTAAATAATCGTCGCAATATCGTTGCTAATAAATCGTCGTATAATCGTTGTAAATAGCCACGATTTTATAACGATTATTTAGCAACGAATTACCATCGAATCACCGACTATTCTATATATGATTTTTATTATTAATTTTAAAATTTTATTAATTTCGAAATTATAAAATAAAAATTTTAAAAATATTATATAATATAATTTTATTAAAAAGAAAATATAATAATCTGTTACAAAAAAAAAAAAACCAAAATTAGAATTCGAAATCCTAAATCTAAATAACTATATCGTAATCGTCGAGATTGACATCGTCTTCGGGACGTCTCGACGAACCGGATGTGCCTGCCGCTGTCTCTGCCTCTGCCGCTGCCGCTGCATCTGCCTCTGCTCGGAGTCTTCGCTTTTCCCGTAGCATAGCCTGCATTGTCGGGTTCCCTGTTGCCAAGATGTCGAAGAGTTCGTCATTCTGCGTAGCATCCAGTTCAACCCGCTGCTGAAGACTCGCAATCTTCGCCTGATATGCCTGAGACCGAGTAGCCTCGGT
Organism: Eutrema japonicum; assembly: GCA_030161315.1. Taxonomy (NCBI): domain Eukaryota; kingdom Viridiplantae; phylum Streptophyta; class Magnoliopsida; order Brassicales; family Brassicaceae; genus Eutrema; species Eutrema japonicum. The sequence continues at coordinate 8,391,579 of BSQW01000013.1, forward strand.
CTCAACCCGCTCCTGAAGACTCGTAATCGTGGCACGTAACACGACTGGATCATCTTCTGGCAATCGGCGTCGCGGAGCATATGAAGAAGCAGCCGAGACATCTCGAATAGATCCCATCCCGACAACCTTCCCCTTTCTCTTAGGGGCAACCTATATTTAAATTTTTCATTTAGAAATTTTTAAAAAATCAAAAACTAAAAATTAATAAAGAGTAACTATTCTATATATATACCTGCTCGAAGATCCGGTCAATATCGGGTGTGGTCAACCCTCCAGACATGACCGACGAACCACCGGGAGAGAGCTGTTGAGAGAGCTGTGTCTCTCGATCGGTGACTCTGGAAGTCACCTCATTGAAGATGTGCTCGGCAGTCTCGGAAACAAAGGAACCATCCTTCTTCCGGTGCGTCCGCTCAAAAACCCTGGTCATCGGAAGGAGTACACCTCCTTCTTCGGCGGCCTAAAGAAAAAAACTATGTTATTGGCAAAGTAAATTAAATAAATTAATTTAAATAAATTTAATTACCATCTGTAGACGAACACCCGCAAAAGGTGTTTACCCAGCTGTATGAGGCAGAGCCTTGAGTCGCCCGTCCGAATCAACGGTGTTGCGGGAAGCCGAACACTTCTCAGCAATGATGATGGACTTCGGTTCCAGCCAATACCGCACCAAGCCGTCCCAAACGGCTTTATCCATGTGGAGGGGCTTTGCTTCATCGCCATCCTTCTTCCATGCTTTCTTCCACTCCCCAACCACGCCTTGGATACGAAACTTTACCCTCTCGAGAAATAAAGTTTTAACCTCCTCATGAATAGAAATATCCCAATGATATTTTTGCTGCACGAGAAACAAAAATAATTACACATTTTATAAAATTAAATTAAATATATATTTAAATATAATTAAAATAATTAAGAGAAAAAAAAAATATTTTTTCCATACGTACCGCAAACATCTTGAACCATGTGTCCTTGACGTGTTGAGGAAGCTGGGAAAAATTGGTATGCGGCTCGACAAAATAAGACTTGATGATGTCGGAAACGGTGCGTCCAACTTTGGATTCAACTCCAAACCTGAAACAAAAAATTGTAAAATTTTGAATTGTTAGAAATAAATATAAATATGTAATAATAAATGTAAAAAATAAATATTTATATATATTACTATTCCGACCCGTCAGTATGATCCGGATCTAATCTTTTAAGCCTATGACGCCCCGGCTGTGCAAGCAAATCATGAACCGTCATGTGTGCATACGGGGCCGGGGCATAGCCTCCAGATTGCGGAATCTGAGGTGGTTGTGGAGGCGGCGGAGGTTGCGTCACAGGGACGAAATCCGTCTCTGTAGCCTCAGAAGACGGAGGCAACCCGGGACCCGTAGAATCACCAATATCTCTCAAAAACTGAGCGTAATGTGCACGACGCTGGCCCATCTGCATAAAAATGAAAAAACATTACTATCTATAAACATCCGGGCAGTCTGCTATTTTTCCTAATTTGATTCCGTTTCTACCGACCTAAATTATTTCATTTTTATCTATACTAATTAATTAAAAACATAAAAAAAAAAAATTTACCTTTTTTCGCAAAGAATTCGGAAGGAAGTTATGATCAGTTTTTCTTTTGATTTGTTTGTAAGTGAATTGGCAAGGAACTCGCGTGTATATATAAGATTACTTGTCGTCGCGAAATCGTCGCTAATCTGCGACGATTTCGCGACGATTCGTGGCTATATCGAGGCAAATTAACCGTAGCTAATTCTTCGCTAACTTTGCAACGATTTTGTGACATTTAAACACGCGGGAGTTTAATTGACCGACACGCGGTATATTGACCGACACTCGGTATATTTTATGACAGATCGTCGCCAAATCGTCGCAAAGTAGCATCGAATTTGCAACCTTCGGCGTTAGCAACGATTTAGCCACGATTCTTCAATATTCGTTGCCAAATCGTCGCAAATTTGGATCGAATTAGTGAGGATATTTGTAAAATCGGTTTTAGGGTTTAGGGTATAGGTACGAAATTGTAACGTCGATTGCAACGTTCCAAAAACAACTTGACATGTTTACTGTAAATCCAAATTCATGAAATTATCAATAAGTTCATCGATATTGAAAAATAAGTAAAACATATAGTTTGCGTATATGTTAGATACAATGATTCAGTTTGTGGAAATTATTGTGATTCGCCGAGTTTTCATTTCCGGACAATTCTCTAAAGTCACGATCAATTTCTTTGAAAGATGCATAATACAATGAGATGGTAATTGATATATCATGGTTTTTACCCTATTTAGGCCATGATATAAGTCCTTTTATAGAGTCTTTTCTTGTGTTTTGGAGTCTTTTAGAGTCTTTCACAGGTTATAGCACGTCTGGAGCTTAATTGGAATTATTGGAGCTTTTCTGGAGCATTCTGGAGCGAGACTGAAGTCTGATGACTAAGAGCCCGATCTGAGCACCGAGCATCGATCGATACCCCCTGGTATCGATCGACACTCATCGAGATTTCATGGGCCGCGACTAATTATGAAGTCTTGGAGAATTGCAAAAGCACCCAGAAGACTTTGATAATTACAAGAAAGCCCCAAATCGTGATTTAGGTTATAAATAGGATTTTACAGCCATTGTTTAGGCTATGCTTTATTTTGCTTTAGTTTAAGAGAGATTTTTGGTGAGAGACAAGTCTGGTTTCCCTTCGTCCGAGATCAGATCTCAAGAACCTTTTGTTACTCTTATATTCTATTGATGATTTATTCAAACATGTTGATTGTTTCATTCTCCATGTCTGAGTAGATCCACCTTAGGTTTAGGGTTTTCTCATAAGGGTTTTCTTTGAATGCTAGGTTAAATATCTTTTAGGATTCACCATCTGAATTATAGTTCTTCGCTTAGGTTGTGTTCATATCTTGTTCTAGATTAGCTACCTAGAATATAAATCTTAGGATAATTGATTAGGTACGAGAGTGCAATTAATTACCTGATAGAACCTAGGTGAGCAAATTGATTATTCGCAAAGAGATTTGGTTTAATTAATTTGTGAACATATCAAACCTGTTGTTAAAGCTGATTTAGACTTTAGGATTCGCAAAGAGGTTTGGAATTCTTAGGATTTAGATTTAGATAGTTTTCGCAACGAGAGTTGGTTAGCTATATTTTAGTGATTTGAGTTCAAGAACTGCGCTAAATCTGAATCCTGTTAGTTAGTTAGTCTGCATTCACTGATTTCCTGAGAAAAACCCTGAGCCTATATTTCCCAATTGATTTACATCTCGTTTAATTTCTGCACTGTTTTTAATTACATCTATCTGGCTTAGCGTAATTCGACACTTCATAATTTATTGTGTGATCTCTGTGAGTCTTTGTGGTTCGACCCCTACACTTACTACAACAACTGCTTTAGTATCTTAGGGTATTAAATTGAGCATATCAATTTTGGCGCCGTTGCCGGGGACTCAATTTCGCCATTAGATTTTAGTTTAGAATTTCGACTAAGTTCGTCGGTATCGATCGATACTCACTAGTATCGGTCGATACTCCGGCGACTTCTTTTTTGGTATCGATCGACACCACTTGGTATCGATCGATACTCAACGTATTTTTCTGGTTACTTACGTGCTTTGCCTAGTGTTTTCCTTGCAGGTGTATGCCTGTTCGTGAAACCAGGAGCAACAAGAGCACTCAGCTAGTTGGACTATCACTGGAACAGCTAGCGCTTGTGGAACGCACAAACAGAAAGACCAAGCAAACATCAGGGATGAACAACCCAGTGGTTTTAAGAGCTGATGAAGCTGGAATTCTGAGAGACCAAGAGGGTCATGTGTGTAATGAGAGAGGGCAACGACTTGATGAAGCTGGAAACATCGTTGTCCCTGCTCCTGTTATTGAGATTGTTGTGCCAGCTGGGCGCGGCAACGTTGGCAATGCTGCAGGTGTTCGAGCTCAGACAATTGGTGAGTACAACAGGCCAGAGCAGTTTTTCGCCAATCGGTCAGCGATTCGTCCTCCTGCTTATGAGAGGAATGACTTCGAGCTGAAACCTGCTTACTACACTCTAGTAGGACAGCATCTCTTCCATGGTCTTCCTCATGAACATCCAATGGACCATGTAGAGAAATTCGAGGACTTGGTCACTAGCATCAAGAGCAATGGAGTGTCCTACGACTATCTCTTCTGCAAGCTCTTCCCCTACTCTCTGGGTGGAGAAGCTACTTACTGGCTGAGGCAGCTATCTCCTGGATCGCTAACTAATTGGGAGGACACCAAGAGAGCCTTCCTGATCAACTTCTATGATGACGGGCGATCTGAAGATCTGAGAAATAAGATATCCACTTTTTCTCAAGGACCTACTGAGGCGTTCAAGGCTGCTTGGACAAGATTCAGATCGTATCAGAGAGATTGTCCACATCATGGATACTCTGATGTGCAGCTGCTGGGTATCTTCTTCAGAGGAGTAGATTGGAGATATCAGATGGGTCTGGACTCTTCGAGCAATGGTAATTTCAACACCAGATATCCTGAGGATGCTATTGTGTTGATTGAGAACTTTGCATCTAGTAGTAGCACCAAGAGCGCAGACTTCGAGCGCAAGAAGCTGGCTGGTAACATGGATGGGTCACAGATCGCTGAAGTGAAAGCTCAGCTAGATTCTATGCACAGTCTTCTGCTGGGAAGGACAACAAAGGCCGTCCACTTTGCTACTGAGAATGAGGTGGAAGATGTTAACTACATAGGTGGTTCTGGTTTTCAGGGTCAGCGATTCGGATACAACTCCAATCGAAACTTCACCAACAATGCTCAGCAAGGAGGGTACCAATCCCCACCACCCAAAGCTCCTGAGAGTAAGATTGAGGCTATGCTTGAACACCTGGTTCAAGGGTAGGAGAAGATGACAGCCACCTTCAATGGTAAGATGGACACCATGTACACCGATTTGAGTGGAAGGATCGAGGCACTAAATACGAGTCACAGGATGCTGGAAACTCAAGTAGCTCAGACTGCAGCAAATTCCAAGGGAAAATCGGTTCATGCACACGTCAATGCGATCTCCTCAAGTGCAGAGAATTACGAAGAGGATTCTGAAATCGCCAGAGCATCGATCGATACCCCCAGGTGTCGATCGATGCCGGTTACAATTCTGAAACGGGACACTTCCAAAACCCGTGTATCGATCGATACCCCACTGGTATCGGTCGATACCAAGGCAATTTCTGAGGAGACACATGATATTTCGACCAAGGAGCCTCAAGTAGCAGCAGCACGGTTCAATATCGCCCAATTTTGGGAAGACTATGAAACGAAGTGTCAGGCAGCGATAGCTGAGGAACGAGCTGAGAAAAGAGCTCGCAAGCCCAAGAAGGAGAATCCTGTACCTAAACACCTCAGAGATCCCATCTCTCCAAAGCAGCTGCGTGGCTTTGAGAAGATGGTAAGAAGGATTTCCCCTGATTCAACCTTTGAAGAAGCCCTAGAGTGCCGTCCTCTGCTAAGTCACTTCAAGGATTGCAGAGAAACTGAGGAAGAGATTAAGGCACTCTTCATTAAGGCTAGAGGTCCACCTCCACTGAGACAGTTGACCCCAAGGGAGGATCCAGGGAAATTTGTAGTTCCATGCTCTATCTCTGGAGTTGAGTTCAAAGAGTCTCTTGTCGACTCAGGGGCTAGTGTCAATGTCATCTCAAGGGCAATTGCAGAGCGGTTAGGAGCTGATATTCGATCACCAGAGGCATCTATCACATTCGCGAACAACTCCACCTCGCTTCCACACGGTACTATCCATGGTTTGCTGGTCAAAGTAGGAGACTGTCTAGTTCCTACTAATTTTCAGGTTGTAGAGATGGGTGCAATATCTCGTATGCCTATCCTTTTGGGACGACCGTTCATGGCTACTGCAGGCGCGATCATAGACACACCTAATAAGAGAATCTCTTTCTCTTACATTGACAGAGGGGTCTATTATGGTGTCATTCCCCCTAGGAGTGCTCCCACACATGTGTCTAGCATCGAGGTTGTCACAGGAGAGTCGCTAGCGATTGATATTTTGGAAGAGCCTCCTGATGAGCCTACTGTCGCAGATGTTCCAGGTGAACCGCCCAGCACCCCCAAAGAAGTTGCCAAGAAAACTAAGGCAACAAAGAAGAAGGCCAAGAGCAACAAAGTTGAGAATCCCCATGTCACTTTGATACCTCAGAAGTGTAATGGAGATTTGATTGAGTACAAGGTCAAATGCAAAGGAGCCTTGAAGCCATTCTCTAAGGCAAGAGTCCTTCTTACTTCTGAGCTGAAAGAGAAAGGGCAGGAGTTTGTGGACAGCATGCTAAGCAGAACTTTGAAGCTAGTAATGTCAAGTGATGGAGCCTGTTTTGGTGCAAGCTCTCACTCTTATCCAGCCTAAAAGGCGTTACAGTCAAGCTATTGACGTTAAACGAGCGCTTGGTGGGAGGCAACCCACTTGTGAGTCTGTTTTTGATTCGTTTTTATTTTTATTTTCGTTTGTTTTGAGTCTGTGTCAGGATGAACAAGGAGCAACTCGAAATCGCCTAAGCATCGATCGATACCCCTATGGTATCGATCGACACCAATCGCGGATGAAAATTCACAAAGTCGATCTAAGCATGGTATCGATCGATACCATGCCGTGTGTCGATCGACACCGACTGTTCCAGAACGGTAATTTCTTGTTTCTCTTCGTTCTATCCTTTTTCTTTGTTTCTTTCACTGACTCTAGGCTAGATAACACTGAGGACAGTGTTGTTCAAGTCTGGGGGAGGTGTCTGCTGACATTGTTTTCGTTTTTCTTAGAGTCAGTCGTTTTATCGAGTCAAAACTGTTTTATTGAGTCAAAATTTGTTGGAGATGATGATCCTGTGCTTGAACCTATTGATTTGATTTTGTTTTTGAGTGCACAGTGTTACAGGATCAGTTCTAGATCGACTAATGAAAAATCCAAAGGCTGACCAGTTGACTAGAAAACATCCATGTCTCCAGCAGAGTTCTTCTGAAGCCTGAGCCAATTTTTGCATTTCATCAATGTGGTTAGTGTTCATAGAGCTTGATTCATCATTCATATCTGATAAAGGAACCCGTGTGTTTAGAATTATGGTATCTCTCTCCCCTGAAATAAGTTGATAGATTAAGAGCATAAAAGATTGAAATGATTTTCTTCTGAGTAGAGGGTTAGGAAAATTTCCAGCGATCCCATTATTCTACTTAAGAGGGGATGATCACACAAAGGATTGGAAGCGAGGCTAGGATTTTCCTATGATGCCATTATTCGCCTACATCCTTTGATACATAGAGAGGGAAGAACCGGGGATTTGGTGGCAAACACCATCAATACTCGCGTCTCCTACCTTGATATGTATATGCTAAGCTGAAAAAAAAATAAATAATAATAAGGATATAATAAGAAATAAGTCTGGAGGAGAGAAATTGATACAAAAAAAAAAAAAGTGTGAAAAATGGTGGTTCCTTTGTCAAGATATTGTCTGGTAAAGAGTCTAGAAGGTTCTTAAATATTAGCTGCAGAGATGAAACTGGCGATGAGGGCTTTACTTGAACAATGCTGTGGGATTTTGTGTGGAGTCTGGAAAAGCTGCAAATGTCTACGGAGAAGTACATGGTGGTTAGATCGAAAGCTGATCAGGTGACATTTGGGTACTTGGGAAAAGGGTCTTTTCGATAGTTCAGGAACAGGTGAGTCTCTACGTTTTCAAACCTCTTTTTCTGGTTTAGTCTTCTATTTGCTTGAGGGCAAGCAAAAGGCTAAGTCTGGGGGAGTTGATATATCATGGTTTTTACCCTATTTAGGCCATGATATAAGTCCTTTTATAGAGTCTTTTCTTGTGTTTTGGAGTCTTTTAGAGTCTTTCACAGGTTATAGCACGTCTGGAGCTTAATTGGAATTATTGGAGCTTTTCTGGAGCATTCTGGAGCGAGACTGAAGTCTGATGACTAAGAGCCCGATCTGAGCATCGAGCATCGATCGATACCCCCTGGTATCGATCGACACTCATCGAGATTTCATGGGCCGCGACTAATTATGAAGTCTTGGAGAATTGCAAAAGCACCCAGAAGACTTTGATAATTACAAGAAAGCCCCAAATCGTGATTTAGGTTATAAATAGGATTTTACAGCCATTGTTTAGGCTATGCTTTATTTTGCTTTAGTTTAAGAGAGATTTTTGGTGAGAGACAAGTCTGGTTTCCCTTCGTCCGAGATCAGATCTCAAGAACCTTTTGTTACTCTTATATTCTATTGATGATTTATTCAAACATGTTGATTGTTTCATTCTCCATGTCTGAGTAGATCCACCTTAGGTTTAGGGTTTTCTCATAAGGGTTTTCTTTGAATGCTAGGTTAAATATCTTTTAGGATTCACCATCTGAATTATAGTTCTTCGCTTAGGTTGTGTTCATATCTTGTTCTAGATTAGCTACCTAGAATATAAATCTTAGGATAATTGATTAGGTACGAGAGTGCAATTAATTACCTGATAGAACCTAGGTGAGCAAATTGATTATTCGCAAAGAGATTTGGTTTAATTAATTTGTGAACATATCAAACCTGTTGTTAAAGCTGATTTAGACTTTAGGATTCGCAAAGAGGTTTGGAATTCTTAGGATTTAGATTTAGATAGTTTTCGCAACGAGAGTTGGTTAGCTATATTTTAGTGATTTGAGTTCAAGAACTGCGCTAAATCTGAATCATGTTAGTTAGTTAGTCTGCATTCACTGATTTCCTGAGAAAAACCCTGAGCCTATATTTCCCAATTGATTTACATCTCGTTTAATTTCTGCACTGTTTTTAATTACATCTATCTGGCTTAGCGTAATTCGACACTTCATAATTTATTGTGTGATCTCTGTGAGTCTTTGTGGTTCGACCCCTACACTTACTACAACAACTGCTTTAGTATCTTAGGGTATTAAATTGAGCATATCAGTAATACGTTAGGGTTTAGGGTTTAGGGCAAAGGGTTTAGGGTTTATGACAGATCGTCGCCAAATCGTCGCAAAGTAGCATCGAATTTGCAACATTCGGAGTTAGCGACGATTTAGCCACGATTCTTCAATATTCGTTGCCAAATCGTCGCAAATTTGGATCGAATTTGTGAGGATATTTGTAAAATCGGTTTTAGGGTTTAGGGTATAGGTACGAAATTGTAACGTCGATTGCAACGTTCCAAAAACAACTTGACATGTTTACTGTAAATCCAAATTCATGAAATTATCAATAAGTTCATCGATATTGAAAAATAAGTAAAACATATAGTTTGCGTATATGTTAGATACAATGATTCAGTTTGTGGAAATTATTGTGATTCGCCGAGTTTTCATTTCCGGAAAATTCTCTAAAGTCACGATCAATTTCTTTGAAAGATGCATAATACAATGAGATGGTAATACGTTAGGGTTTAGGGTTTAGGGCAAAGGGTTTAGGGTTTAGGGTTTATGACAGATCGTCGCCAAATCGTCGCAAAGTAGCATCGAATTTGCAACATTCGGAGTTAGCGACGATTTAGCCACGATTCTTCAATATTCGTTGCCAAATCGTCGCAAATTTGGATCGAATTTGTGAGGATATTTGTAAAATCGGTTTTAGGGTTTAGGGTATAGGTACGAAATTGTAACGTCGATTACAACGTTCCATAAACAACTTGACATGTTTACTGTAAATCCAAATTCATGAAATTATCAATAAGTTCATCGATATTGAAAAATAAGTAAAACATATAGTTTGCGTATATGTTAGATACAATGATTCAGTTTGTGGAAATTATTGTGATTCGCCGAGTTTTCATTTCCGGACAATTCTCTAAAGTCACGATCAATTTCTTTGAAAGATGCATAATACAATGAGATGGTAATACGTTAGGGTTTAGGGTTTAGGGCAAAGGATTTAGGGTTTAGGGTTTATGACAGATCGTCGCCAAATCGTCGCAAAGTAGCATCGAATTTGCAACATTCGGAGTTAGCGACGATTTAGCCACGATTCTTCAATATTCGTTGCCAAATCGTCGCAAATTTGGATCGAATTTGTGAGGATATTTGTAAAATCGGTTTTAGGGTTTAGGGTATAGGTACGAAATTGTAACGTCGATTACAACGTTCCATAAACAACTTCACATGTTTACTGTAAATCCAAATTCATGAAATTATCAATAAGTTCATCGATATTGAAAAATAAGTAAAACATATAGTTTGCGTATATGTTAGATACAATGATTCAGTTTGTGGAAATTATTGTGATTCGCCGAGTTTTCATTTCCGGACAATTCTCTAAAGTCACGATCAATTTCTTTGAAAGATGCATAATACAATGAGATGGTAATACGTTAGGGTTTAGGGTTTAGGGCAAAGGATTTAGGGTTTAGGGTTTATGACAGATCGTCGCCAAATCATCGCAAAGTAGCATCGAATTTGCAACCTTCGGAGTTAGCGACGATTTAGCCACGATTCTTCAATATTCGTTGCCAAATCGTCGCAAATTTGGATCGAATTTGTGACTATCACAATTAGCGACGATTTAGCGACGATTTCTTTGAAATCCCTCAAACCCCAAACTAAATCCCATTTCCGATCTCCACTCATTTCCCACCGTTGTTGGGGCAATTAATAAATTACATGACACATAGACACATATGTCTCGTAATTTATTAATCTCCGCACCGGCGGAAAATGAGTGGAGATCGGAGATGAAATCTAGTTTGGGGTTTAAGGGATTTCATAGAAATAATATGACTTAAATTTCACAATAACAACTCGATCACAATATTATATTAATACATTAAATTCACAATAATTTCTAGCTAGCGCGGTCACTCTGATTCATTTTCGGACGAAGAGTAGTACACATCCGTTTCTTGATCATCTGGTTCATCACTTTCTTCGAACTCATCTTCCTCATCTTCCTCATCTTCTTCCTCTGTATCGTCTGGGAGATATTCAACTTGCCTGTTTTGAGGATCTATCAAAAGGATGTCTTCATTGCTCTCATTTAGTTCTGGCATATCAGAGCAATGATCTTGCTGCATTGGTAGTTCCTCATCAACCCCCACAATTCGACCCCTCGGAGAAACTTTTATAACTGATAACCATGAGATACGGGTGGTGCGAACTCGCGGATATGGAACAAAGCTGACTTGTTCTTCCGCACCAACTCGAAATATGGGGACAGGTGCTTTCCCATTGCTTGTAATATGTAACTCATTCCGACAACAAAGATCAGGCAAGTCTAACCTTGACTTACCGCTGTCTTTAGTCCTTCCACGCACGTTTAACAATGTATGCATGATGTTATCAAAAAAGTTTTTCTCAATGTGCATGACATCCAAATTGTGTCTAAGCAAATGATCATTCCAATACGGAAGCTTCCAGAATATGCTTTTCTTATGCCAATTGTGATGCTCCCCATATCCATCCGGCATATTAGCTGGAGTGTGCCAATTTCCACCACGATTGACTGTTTCCAATGCACCATAATGATCAATTTCTGCTTCTAGATCTTCCCCATAAATATAAACAGGAGGAGGAACACGAACAGTTTTGTTCTTTCTAAACAACCGCTTATTTCTTCGATATGCATGATGAATCGGTAGAAATCGGCGGTGACAATCAAACCAACTTGTTTTCCGACCATGTTTCAATTGAAACGCATCTGTCCGATTGAGACAATATGGACAAGACAATCGCCCATGCGTAGTCCAACCTGACAACATCCCGTAAGCAGGGAAGTCGCTTATTGTCCACATAAGCACCGCACGCATTGTAAAATTTTTTTTCCTTGCAAAATCATATGTCCGAACCCCGGTATACCACAACTGCTCCAATTCCTGTATCAGAGGCTGCAAAAACACATCAAGGGAACGCTTCGGATGCTTCGGACCTGGTATTAAAATATTCATGAATAAAAATTCCCTTTGCATGCACATATCTGGGGGTAGGTTGTAAGGCGTTAGGATTATTGGCCATAAAGAATATTGCCTACCAGACATACCAAACGGACTAAATCCATCTGTGCAAAGACCAAGATACACATTACGTTTCTCTCTAGCAAAGTCTGGATGTACCGTCTTAAAGTGTTTCCACGCTTTTGCATCTGAAGGATGAGTAACCTCCTCATCTGTTTGCAAATGATCTGCATGCCATCTCATCGATGCAGCTGTCCTCTCGGACTGATAAATTCTTTTTAATCTATCAGTTATAGGAAGGTACCACATCCGCTGGAACGGTACCTTACTACGACCAGAACCTTGCTGCTTATATCTTGGCTTATGGCAAAATCGACATTCCAGCAACTTATCATCATCTTTCCAAAAAAGCATGCAATTGTCAGCACAGACATCTATCATCTCAGAAGGCAACCCAAGACTATAAACCAGCTTCTGTATCTCATAGTAAGTTTCAGCTGCTAAATTGTCCTCTGGCAAATACTCTTTAATCAAATCAGCCCAATCATCCATGCAAACCTCAGCTAAGTTATGATCAGTTTTAATAGTCATCATCCTAGCCGCCAACGACAATTTAGAATGTCCTTCTCTACATCCATCGTAGAGTGGCTGATTTGCAGCATCTAGCATATCATAAAAAAATTTTGCATCTAGATTGGGTTCCTCATCATCATGATGATCATGTGCAAATGTACTTACGGTTTCATGAAATGCATCCGTAACCATGTCATGAATCCTATCATTATCTTCACCATGCTGCTCCGCATGCTCATTAAATTGATTAAAATTATTTGATTCATCAAAATTCGATGCTTGATAATTGCTACTACTACTAGCTGCATTTCCCCCATGACCCTCTCCATGATAATACCATATATAGTAATGCGGCATAAACTCTATATTTAATATATGCGACCACACCTTCGAGATAATGATAAATTTCCTATTCAAGCATCTGGCACAAGGACAGTACATCTTACCACTGATAATCGTATTATTTATACTTCCTGCCTGATGCATGAATCCCTCCACCCCATCACTGAACTCATTTGTTAGTGATCCCTCTGAATCAAGACGATTATACATCCATCTTCTAATTTCGTATATTGACATTTTTTTTTGGTCAGAAAGAAGTAAATATTGTTTTTGAATATGAAATTTTAATTATGAAGTTGGCCACTATATATAGATTTTTATTTTCACTACCATCGAATTACCTACGATTTTACATCGATTTCGCATCGATTTTACAACGAATCTAAAAATGTTTACATCGACTTTACAACGATATTAAACATGTTTACCTAACTAAACACCGTGAACTTAAAACGTGCTCACCTAACTGATTAATCGTTGGGAAATCGATGTAAAGTTCAAATTATACTAATCATTGCTAATTCGTGGGTAATTTTACGACGATATTACAACGTTTTATATAAACGTCGTAAAATCGTCGCTAAGTTACAACGATTTTACGACGATTTTGATAATCGTCGTAATGTCGTCGGTAATCGTTGTATAATCGTCGCTAATTAGCGACGATTTGACAACGAAAATTATCGTCCCAATTTTGCGACGACTTTACGACGTTTTCAAGAATCGTCGTAAAGTCGTCGCGAAAACGATGGAAATTTGCAACGAATTAAAATCGTCGCAAAAATTCGTTGCAAATTGCCTGTTTTCTTGTAGTGAACCGAATTAGATTTACACAAAAACCTTTCGGATTTTACACACAAACCAAAACCGAACCCAATATTTCGGGTCGGTTTGGGTCAGGTCCGGCGGGTCCAGTTTTTATGCCCAGCCCTAGCATCGAAATCTGCTCTGATACAAGTAAGGATGCTTTCTTATTATTGAATATTGACCGAGGTTATATATATATACATGAACGAGAGAATTTTCTAGAAATATCTAATTACAGAAAGTGAATATTGAGATACTAAACAGATGATTCAGCGTATCCTTAACACAAACTAGTTAAAGATATTTGCAAAGTCACCCTATCTCATCTCTTGAAAGCGAACAAAGTGGATAGAAGTTGCAATTCGAAGCTGCAAATGAGAAGCTACTACATAATCTTCTTTTGAATAGAACTCGTGATCTCTTTACGGTGTAGACTATATCATAGTATCCTTTTTTGTCTGTTAATCCAATCATAGTATCGTTGAAGTCCTCATTTCCTCTTCTAGCTCTATACCCATGCAACGAACTTTGAAAATCTCTGACAATTCACCAAAAATTGTGTAACTATGACTTGGTCAAGAGCTTATCTCCTAATTGAGTCTTGACAAAGTATAATTAACCAGCCGCCCATGTGAACGATGTGACACTAGCTCAAATCCAAAGCAGTCGCTTAGGTTACATTAGATAGAGACGCAACTAACCAGTGGCAGAGCTAAAAAAAAGTACTTACTAGGGACAAAAAAATATTTTAATAAAAAATTAAACACATTAAAAATTTAATATATATCATTTGTGTGTTTCGTAAAAACATAACTAATATTAGGTTGCTATATCTTTTTACTTTAATTTAGGTGGTTCATTTATTTCATGTATTTGGTTTTTTTTGTCTTTTGTATCTAAATTAATTTTGTATTGGAATCAAAAATTATTTTAAGTTGGGGTCAATATAATTTTTCTTCAAAACATATAACTGAATTTTAAAAAAATGACTGGGACAGCTGATCCCCTCTCACTTTACTTCCTCCGCCCTTGCAGCTAACCATAGGTAAAAGATATATATGTGGTGAAGATTCCAGCCGTCAATTATGAATAGGCCAAGATCTTATCTTCCATGTTGTCTACTGGAAGACACTGACTTTTTAATTTGTGGGGTTACCACGTTATTATGCGATGCACAAGTAAAGACTAACTCATCAGCATTTCACTATAAATAGAGGTTGATCTTAGGCTTATTTCCTCACACTTCACACACATAAATAAAAAAAGGTAGTAACAATCATGGCTAAGTTGGCTTCCATCATCGCTCTTCTCTTCGCTGCTCTTGTTCTCTTTTCTGCTTTTGGTGAGTAAATTATATGCATGACAAAGTGAGTTTTTTTTTTATTTTTCAGATTTTCTGATAATTAACATTGATATATATACATAGAAGCACCATCAATGGTGGAAGCGCAGAAGTTGTGCGAGAAGTCAAGTGGGACATGGTCAGGAGTCTGTGGAAACAACAATGCGTGCAAGAATCAGTGCATCAACCTTGAGGGAGCACGACATGGATCTTGCAACTATATCTTCCCATATCACAGATGTATCTGTTACTTCCCATGTTAATTATTCTACCAAAAAACTTTGGTGCTTAATTAAATATTGTGTGTGTATTTTACATTTTCTCGTGTGCTTATTCACATTAAATAAGCATATGTCACTCTATGAGTGACCCCTTATGCATGTACCAAGAATTTCTATGTTGGTTTGTTGTACTAATAAAATGTTTTATATGCTACGTACAACGTACTCAGAGCCGTGTGTGTTTAATTTGGTAAAATGTCTGTATCTTTGTTGGTGTTTGATTCTTAATTTTGTTTTTATTTGTCTGAGGATTCTCCTAAAATTGTTGCCGTTCTTTTTTTTTCCCAGCTGTATTCTATTCTCTTTTATATTTATTAATTGTTATGCAATATATATATACTAGGATTTAACCCGCGCTAATTATAGCGCGAAGTAATTTAAAAAAAAATTTGTTTAAAATTTAAGAAAATTATTTTTATCTGAATTTTACAATATAATTAACTAATGATTATAGATAAAACTATCAATTTGTAATAATTTGTCTATTTAACCCGTTTTGCAGTGAACACAAATATTATCTGGGTTAACCCGCAAAAACTTATAATATTGAAAACATAACTCTAATATGCACCGTTAAATGATTCTAGTTTTTGTGGTTAGTATACGAACTCTTATAAAAAAAAAGTTTTATTGTGTTTAACTTTTTATAAAATTAGTAAAATACTTTTTAACTTTTGTTTTGATATATATTCAAATAAAATATAATAAATTATAGTGAAAAACATAGTAAGATTTGAATAGATTTTTTTCTTTGAATATCTATGAATTGATTATTATTTTGAAATATATAGTATTAAAAATAATTAAGAAATTAAATAATAAATAACCTCTTTAATGTAAAATATATATTTTCCATATTCTAATCAATAATTTTAAAAGACTATTATATCATTTCCTATTTCAATTATTCTTTGTTATTTGTAATGGCATTTATGTAATAACTTACAAAACAAAGTTCATTTTTTAAATGTCTTCTTAAATAATATTATAGATATATATATATACTAGATAAGTACCCGCATATATGCGGGTTTATAATTTAATATTTTATAACCCGTTAAAAGAAATTAAAGACAAAAAATGGAAATCAAAATTAGATCACCCGTGAAAATATATAATACATAAATTTAGAAACAAAGTTTACGATGAAATAAATATATACTTTGCAATAAAAATTTGGTGAAGAGATGTAGTAAATAGCTTTGGATACGATTATTGGACTTTTAATTTATTTTTTTTGTAATTGACACACTACCAAATTTTGGTTTATATAGAGGTGAGAAATTATAATTCTTTTTCTTTTATGATTAATTTTCTTAATCTAAATGGAAAAACTAAGAATTTTTTTTTCTTTTTTTATATTAATTTTGCTTTTTAGGATAAATTTTATTTTTAAATTTTATTTTTTACTAACTTTATCTTTTAATATTAAATTTTTAACTTTGACTTTTCAGAATTTTTAAGAGTTTTTATTAATCGATTTTAATTTTTTTAACTTTGATTTCTAGTTATCAAACGATTAATACGTACTAATCTATTTGATTTCTATTAGTCTTGCTTATGTACATAATGAAGCATAATTTCCTGACATAACGAAGCATAATTTTCTCTAACATAATTTCGATAACGTACAACATAATTTAGCTTTTATTTTAGATAAAGTACAACATAATTTCGGGTGTAGATAACGAAGATATGTGAAACGGATGTATATAATGAAGATATTTCATAACATACATCATAATTTCGATTACACATAAGATTATTTCGGGTGTAGCTTATGTGTAGTGGGTGTATATAACGAAGTTTTTTTGTTGTAAAATTGAGAAACTATAAAATTTGTTATATAGAGGTGAGGAATTAGAATGTCTTTTCTTTATAGGATTGTATTCCTTTTTTTAATTTCCTTAATCAAAATAGAAAATTTTGTATCTCCTTTTTTAAGACTTTAGCTTTTATCTTTTTTTTAAGTTTAGCTTTTATGATATTTGTTGGTTTATTTTTTTTTTTTTTACTTTCCTTTTTAGGATGTCAATCTATTGTTTAATTATTTTATTATAAACATGAATTTGTTTTTTTTTTAAAACCGTAAGATAAATTTCGTTTATCTAAAAGCGACATTTATTTTCCTTTTTTGTGCTAATTTTACTTTTACGATTAAGTCTAAATTATATTTTTTCCTTTATTGTTAAATAAAAAAAACTTTAAGATAAATTTCCTTAATCTAAAAGCAACATTTATTTACCTTTTTGTGCTAACTTTACTTTTAAGATTAAGTGTATATTATATTTTTCATTTATTGTTAAATATTTTGTGTCAAAATGTAATTGGTAATTTTTTACACATGTTAAAATTTAATGGATTAACTCGACACGTGTCGCGATATTGCGAGTTACTAACTTTGAATCATTCTCCTTTAGATAGATAGATAGATAGATAGATAGATATTTTTTTTTTCGCTAGATCGAGGGATCTAGCATTATATAATAAGATATATATATTACTTGATAACATTTCCAAATTTTGGTTGGATATTTTTAAAACGTTTCTAACTTAACTTCGCAGCGCTTTCAAAAAAGATTTTGATTTTGAATCGATTCTTAAAAAGGAAATAAATTTAAATTGAGTTTTCACGTAACCTAACTTTAAAGAAGGTATAGTTCAAGCCTTTCTTTGCTGTGATGTTTGTTATTGCTTTTTCACAACCTCCCCTGGTTGCTTTTTCATTTTTAATTGTTTTCTCCAAAAATTGATTATTATTATTATTTTCGACCATAGCTTCTCCTCCTGGTTGAAAACGATTTTTCTTTCGATTAGTTTTTAGATTTTCTTATCCAAAAAAGGATTTTTTCCCCCCTTCTCGGTGGTACGAATTTGTCAGAGGCTAATCCAGGGGAGTGGTATAACTACAAAATTACATTTAACCTCTATATGTGGCTGCGATTTTACAAACAAACTTGTACAAATAATAATTTAATTCAAATTTTTGAACTTTGTTAATCCGCACCCTCTTGCAAATTTTCTTTGTTTAGATTTTAGTTTGAGGGTTGTGAGAATATCCAAGCACAAATTAAATGCGATGTGGTCGTGACAAATCACAACTACATTAGATGAGACATATAGAAGGCAGGCTGAGAAACCAGCCATCAACAAGGAACTAGTCAAACAAAACATTTAACCTCCTCCCCCACCCCAAAAGAAAACTAGTCAAACAATAGCTTATCTTCTATTCTTTGCTACTAGTGTTTTCATATTGGCTACTAGAAGACTAATGTGTGCTTGATTTGTAGGGTTATGACACATGTATTTGTTAGGAAATAACGTCAATTTTCCGTTAAATCAGATATATGGAAACGATAAAACACACATAATTTGTTAATGGAGTTCGGCCAACTTTGCATACATCTCCGGACCTGCTGCAGATCTTTTATTATTAACGGAGAAAATTTTACACCACTCTCAACTCACACCCAAACCCGATAACACTCAAGAAAATTACTCTCTTAATTTTTCTCACATAGAAGAATTTTCTCTATTCTCTTTTCTCTCTTCACGTTTCTTCTTCTTCTCTTATTTGGGATTTTTGGGATGATACTCAGAGCCGTGTGTGTTTGGTAAAATGTCTTTATTTTTGTTGGTGTTTGATTCTTGATTTTGTTTTTATTTTTTAAATGTGAAAACAAATTAGGTATTTATAAAATCTTCAGTACCAGCGCTTAGAAATTTGAAAACAAATTATTTAAAAAAACAATTTAGAAAATCGATACAGTTTTTAAAAAAAACAATTTAGAAAAACAAATATATACTTGATAACATTTCCGAAATTGGAATGGATGTTTTCAAAACGTTTCTAACTTAACTTTTGCAGCGCTTCCTTAAAAATTTTGATTTTGAATCGATTCTAAAATAAATAAATAAATTTGATTGAGTTTTCACGTAACTTAACTTTAAAGAAGGTACAATCTAATATATATAAAAAAAAATAGAGTGATTGAAGTCAATATACATGATTGACCAGTTTGTTAGGTGTATAGCAATGTTATTTTGAAAATTAGGAAAGTATCAAAAGAAGAAAAAAAATTAAACCATTAATATTCTTTTTCTTTTATCTAATTATACAAATGCCATTATAATGAAAATTTTCGTCCCGTCGTTGGTTGTCGACATACACTGTTCATTCACCGCCGATGTTACTGTTCATCTGTTGTCGACATACAATATTCATCGACAATTTTACTGTTCATATGTTGCCAACATTTGGATAACAAGTTAACATTTAGTGGATAACTATTTGGAGAATAACTAATATATAACAATAAACAAATAATATTTATTTTAACGATGTTAACATGATAACAATAATAATAATAAGTTATACATAATTATATTAATAACAATAACATATAATAAATAACAATAAACATATACTATTTATATTAACGTGTAATTTATACAGAATATTCATCAATAATAATAACGAGATTAACAAGATGACAAATAAAGTATTAAGTTATATAGAATTATACCGATAACAATAACAATAACGAATTACATGTGCTATGATAACTATATTAACAACTAATTACACATGCTATGCTACCGATAACAATAATAACAACTAATTACACGTGCTTTATATGATAACTATATTAATGTACTATGATATCAATAAATCTTTGTTTCCTTAAAAACTTTCGTGTTAACCAAACCAATTCCATTGTTTTTCAAGAGACGAAACTGATAATCGAGGACAAAACTCTTCGGGTCGGTTCAAGTCAAGGATCTTTAGTTCGTGTTGTCCGTCGAGCGATCTTTATATCAAGGACAAAATTGGATTGTGGCTCCGATTAAAACGGTTGAAGAACCCGATTTGGTATTCAGTTCGGATAAAACCCAAAATCAGCAGCACAACCACGACGAGAATCTCACCGTGAAATCGTGATAGCTTGAATTTCAGTAGCGAACATTCTTTTTCATTTGGTAGCCGAAACATATGTCGAGAACATTCTTGTTCATTCATCTCATCGAGTTTCTGACAAAACGTGCAAAGCTTGACGATCCAGTCGGAGTCTCCGAAGGCATCATGTGAGCTACCGCTAATAACGCAGCCATCGTACTTCTCGTTGGGAAATTTATTATCGATCAATCAGAATAGATGTAGACATTGAAGTAACCTCCGTATGTCTTCTTCACAAACTCTAAGTCGCACGTTGCCAGAAACAGAGCGAACCTCTTCTTCTGCTCCTTCATGTTGAGATTTGATCCATGTCTCGATAATCACGGAATTGAGCAATAAGTAAAAGACACAGAGAATTAACGAGTTCAGATCACGGTGTGTGATCCTACATCTCGGCCTGGAGCTTTCCAGTAATCCACTATCACCACAGATTACAAAGAATTAGGGTTTCTCACAATATCTCTAAGAACAAGAAATATCTCTCTAGTTTCTAGAGAGAATTTCCAGGATACAGAAAATCCTCACACATACCTGTCTTTATATAGACTAGGGCAATTACAAAGTTAAGACGGTTTAAACCTAAACCAAAGCCCAATAGGAAAAACACATTCCTAATTGACTAACCCAAGTCGCGGGCCTAATTAATACTCATGATTTTCATCACCAAAGCCCAACAAACTCCACCTTGATGACAATCATTTCCGAGTATAACTTCTTCATATTTGCATTCATGTGCCGCTCCAGACAATCCAGCACCTTAGTGCTCTTCTAAGTTGAGAAAACTCAAAGCCTTCTCAAACTTATCCACAGGAAGTACCTTTGTTAACATATCAGCCGGATTCCTCTCAGTCGGGATCTTCGACAGCTTCACTTCACCAGAAGAAACAATATCCCTGATAAAATGCATCCTCCTGTTAATATGCTTTGTCCTCTCAAGATGAACGTTGTTCTTGGCTAAACTTAAGGCACTCTGAGAATCACACCAGATCTCTACCGTGTCTTGTTTGAATCCGAACTCCTCAGTCAAACCTTTTAGCCAGATAACTTCTTTCACAGCTTCCACCAACGCCATATACTCTGCCTCAGTTGTAGACAGCGCGACAACATGTTGAAGACTCGATATCCAGCTTATAGCCGTCCCACCAGCAGTGAAGACATAACCTGAAATCGATCTACTTCTGTCCATATCCGATGCAAAGTCAGAATCACATAAACCTTCAACCTTAAAATCTTTTGTATTCCTGAACACAATCTTTCGATCCTAGGCACCTTTCAAATACCTTAGCACCCACTTCACAGCAGTCCAATGTATCATGCTTGGCTTACTCATGAACCTACTAACCAAACCAACCGCATACGCGAGATCACACCTAGTTCCTAACATCGCATACATGATACTCCCAATAGCATTTGAATATGGAATATCATCCAAAATTGTCTCTGCTTCATCATCTTTCACAGCAGACAACTTGAAGTGCGAACCAATAGGTGTAGAAACTGATCTAGCGCTTCATCCATATTGAATACCTGCATAATCTTCTTGATGTAACCAGATTGAGACAAGGTGAGAACTCCACCTTCACGTTCCCTCTCAATATCCATCCCAAGAATCCTTCTTGCAGCTCCTAGATCTTTCATCTCAAATCTACTGCTCAACAGATCTTTCACAATCTGTATCTCCTTCATATCCTTTGAAGCAATTAGCATGTCATCAACATACATGAGTAGGTAGATAAAACAATTACCTTTGCTTTCCTTTATGTAAACACAGTGATCGAACTCACTCCTTTTGAATCCACGACTTACCAAAAATTGATCAAAGCACTTGTTCCATTGCCTTGGAGCTTGCTTAAGTCCATACAATGCCTTTTCCAACAAGCAAACGTGGTCCTCTTTTCCTTTAACCACAAAATCTTCATGCTTCTCCATATAGATCTCCTCTTCAAGCAAACCATGAAGAAACGCAGTCTTGACATCAAGTTGTTCTAATTCCAGATCCATATTTGCTGTAACCGATAGAAGAAACCTGATAGAAACATGCTTCACAACCGGAGCAAACACTTCTTGATAGTCAATACCTTCTTTCTGAGAATAACCCTTGGCTACCAATCTAACTTTATATCTCGGTTCTTCTACCCCTGGGATACCCGGCTTCAACCTGTAAACCCATTTGCAACCAATCACTTTTCTACCTTTTGGTCTTTTAACCAACCTCCAAGTCTTGTTCTTATCTAGAGAACTCTTCTCTTCAACCATACCTCCATTCCAGAAAACTTTATCATTACTTTCAACAGCTTCCTGATAGTCCCTAGGTTCTTCAGAACTTATCTTGACAGCAGTGATTAAGGCGAAACTCGCTAAATCATAATCACCAAGATATCCAGGTCGCCTTGTTACTCGTTTAGACCTGTTTCGAGCTAACTCCCAATCTTCTAGAGGTACATCATCTGTTTCCTGATCTCCAACAACTCCACCTGAAGATCCAACTTGGTCATTATCTTCAGTAACAGAAGTTGTCGCATCTGGTCCTCCTCGGTGTCGATCGATACTCGGGATGACATAGATCGACACCACCTCAGAAGGCTCACGAGACTTTTTTTTTTCGTGTCCGTGTCGATCGATACTTGGGGTGGTATCGATCGATATATACACTCTCAGAAGTCGGGCTCTTCTGCACATATTCTTCCACAGGAACTTTATTCCTCAAGTCTTTGAATATTGTATCTTCCACAAAGACTACATTCCTGATAATCACACATCTTGATTCATCCAGGAGCCATACCTTGTACCATTTGACTCCCTCTGGATAGCTTATGAAAATTCCCTTCATAGCTCTTGATCTTAACTTCCCTTGATCTACATGAACATATACCAATGACCCAAATCTTCTCATGTGTCCATAACCCGGCTTTCTTCCCAGCCAAAGTTCCTCAGGAATACTGCTATCTAAGGCCGATGATGGGCTTCTATTAATTTGGTACACAGCTGTACTGCTAACCGCTTCCGCCCAGAATTCTTCACCTAAGCCACTTCCATCCAGTATACAACGCACCTTCTCCATTATTGTTCGGTTCATGCGTTCCGCAACAACATTTTGTTTTGGAGTATATGCACAAGTCATGCGCCTCTCAATCCCATGCTGCTTGCAAAGCCCGTCGAAGTCTTTGTTCACAAACTCCAACCCATTGTCTGTTCTCAGACATTTCACTTTATTGTTTATCTGATTCTCAACCAGTTTCTTCCATTCACAGAACTTTGTGAAAGCTTCACTATTAACAGACAAGAAGAGCACCCACACCTTTCTAGTGTAATCATCAATGATAGACATGAAATACTGCTTACCAGAGATACTTGGAGTGACCGATGGAGATCCCCAAAGATCTGAGTGAACATATCTCAGCGCTTCTCCTGAATTGTGTTTTCCAATGTTAAAGCTCAGTCTCTTGGTCTTCCCCATTACACAACTCTCACAGAAATCCAGCTCCCTAATCCTTCTCTTGTCAATGATGCCTCTTTTTACCAAGATCATCAGATTCTTCATGCTCATGTGTCCCAACCTTCTATGCCACAAAGCCGTCTCGTCTTTGGTTGGTTTCCTGGTAACACTTATGTTTGACTGTCCTACCACAGTCTCTTCATTAAGCAAATACAAAGAACCACATAGAGTGCCTTGAAGACCCATCTTCCCATTCTTATAGAACCTTGTTTTTCCTTTGCCTCCAGCATGATCAAACCCAAGCTTATCCAATGTACTTGTAGATATTAAATTTCTCTTCAACTTAGGAATATACTTGACATTCGTCAATGTCTTCACTGTGCCACCACATGCTTTTATATTGATGGAACCTATTCCTTTAACCTCCACAGAATATTCGTCCCCCAGTAGCACTTGTCCAGAGTTGAGCTCCTCAAATGTATCAAACCAGTCTATTCTTGAGGTCATGTGATATGAACAACCCGAATCAATCACCCACCTCTCTAGATGCCAATTTTCCGAGACTGATAACGCATCAACTCCTGCTGATTTTTCGATGACAACCACTGCCGTGGCATCTTCATCATCGCCGCCCTTCCGCTTCTTCCAAGCATAGCAATCAGCCTTCACATGTCCTTCCTTCTTGCAGAACCAGCATGTGACTTTTGTTCCCGATCTCGACCTGCTTCTGCCTCGATTCCCAGAATTTCGTTGATCCCTATTTTGCTGTCTCCCACGAGCCACATACGCTTCACCAGTGCTTTGTGAAGTCGATATTCCCTTAGCTTTAAGCTCAGTTTCCTTCGATTTCGCTGCATTCACCACATCTTCAATAGAGATGGACTCTCTACCATACTTCAATGTCTCCTTCATGGAGTCATATTGTGGTGGCAAGGAACTGAGTAGTAGAATTGCCTGCACTTCATCCGTAACTGTAACCTTTACACTAGCCAACTCCGAAATAGTCTTCAAGTAGTCATCGACGTTTTGATCGATTGACTTAGACCCATCCATCTTAAATGTATAGAGTTTATACAAAAGATGAATCCGACTCTGTAGAGTCTTGGTGTTGTATAATCTCTCTAGTGCTACCCAAAGATCACGTGCTGTTGTGCACTCCTCTGTTTTCCTGAGGACATGATCTCCTAGATGGAGTGTCAAAATATCCATAGCATTCTCTGCTCGATCCTCTTTCTTGACTTGTTCTGCTTTAAGTCTCTGTTCGAAATCCTCCGCTGATTCATCCTTCTTGATAACCAGCTTATCCGGCTCATTGGTTGGTGTTATTAGCTCGCCTTTCAATACCCAAAGATTCATGTGAGCTAACATCCTTCTCTTCCACATAGAGTAATCACCTTGTCCGTCGAAGATGGCTATCTGCACCTTCGGCTTCTTTTCTGAAGACATCTCGATCAAACGAACTTCTTAACACGCTTCTGCTACCGTATCGATCGATACAAGATGGAGTGTCGATCGATACCAAACTTTTCTTCGTCTTTCTGCGAACACGTAACAGACGTATCGATCGATACCAGGAAGGGGTGTCGATCGATACTTGAGCGATCTGCGCGATCTTCTTCTTCGCGCCGCAGACAGCTTTTTCTCCCGGGCTGTCAGATTGAAACCCTAAACCGATTGATGCCTTGATTCCAGATATCAATCCAGATCTAAAACCTAGATCCCTGCAGAACTTCTCTGTCCAATTGCTCCCAAACCTAAAACCTAGGCTCTGATACCACTTTGTTGAGATTTGATCCCTGTCTCGAAAATCACGGAATTGAGAAATAAGTAAAAGATACAGAGAATTAACGAGTTCAGATCACGGTATGTGATCCTACGTCTCGGCCTGGATCTTTCCAGTAATCCACTATCACCACAGATTACAAAGAATTAGGATTTCTCACAATCTCTCTAAGAACAAGAAAGATCTCTCTAGTTTCTCTCTAAAATTTCCAGGATACATAAAACTCTCACACATGCCTGTCTTTATATAGACTAGGGCAATTACAAAGTTAAGACGGTTTAAACCTAAACCAAAGCCCAATAGAAAAAACACATTCCTAATTGACTAACCCAAGTCGCGGGCCTAGTTAATACTTATAATTTTTTATCACCAAAGCCCAACACTTCATCTTCTTTTCGAAGATGAACCGATGCAAAAAAAGAGTGAAAAAGAGAGAGATAAAGAGCAGCGGAGAATGAAATGTTCGTCGGAGAAATCGGAGAAGTAGAGAGAGAATAGATGAGTGGTTTTTGTTTAAAAAATAAAAAGGGTAAAACATAATTTACCTAACTAAAACATTGTATAAAAAGTGGTCAAATATACTCACCTAATTTTGAAATTATTGGTTACCATGTTTTGATACTTCTCTAAAAAATAAAAGAACTCTCTAATGATGGATACATCATCATTTAAAAACAAATAAAAAAATGATACGTGTCCAACTTATAATTATATCTCTATAATATTATTTAAGAATAAAATTTTGAAAATAAACTTTGTTTTTTAATTTATTACATGAAATATCATTACAAATAAATAAAGATAATTGAAATATGAAAATATATAATTGTCTTTTAAAATTATTAATGAGAATATGAAAATTATTTATTTCCCATTAAATAAGTTATTTACTATTTAGTTTCTTAATTATTATGATATTATTAAATAATAATCAATCCATACATATTCAAAAAAATATATATACGAAATCTTACAATATTTTTTACTATAATTATTATAAAATATTTTACTAATTTTATAAAGAGTTAGACACGAGAAAATTGATTTTTTAAGTGTTTGTAGACTGACCACAAAAATCATAGTCATTAAACGGTATATATTAGAGTTATGTTTTCAAAATTATAGGTTTTTACGGGTTATGCTGAATAATATTTTAGTTTATTCCAAAACGGGTTAAATTGACAGGTTAGTACGGATTGATAGTTTTATCTATAATCATTAGTTAGGCATATTTTAAAATTCAAATAAAAATAATTTTTGTTAAATTTCAAAACAATTTTAAATAAAATTATATAGCGCGGATTTAATCCAACTATATAATTAAAAATGAAACATTCAACCAACGAGGCAACGATCCTAGAGCCAGATTCGCTAACCCGGACCCAGGAGAAGCTCGTCGTCCGATCTCAAACGGAATCAAATTTTGATCCGCACCTCCTTTTTCAAACCTCTTCTGGCTCTTCCCATATATATGTATCTATGGGCATGGCCCATACGTTCACCAATAACATTGTGCTACGTGGAAAATTGTATCCCGCGACCATCCTCAGACGCCACATGGGGGAGAAGTGTTAGAGCTACCGGAAAAAAATGTGTCACCAATAAAATTGCAATGTAACTTTCGTCACAAATACATACTTTAACCCTTTAGGATTATTTTAAACAATCCATCTCAAGCATGCCAGTTTTTGAATAATAAGAACAAAAACGGAAGCGTACATGATAGATCCATTGTTTAGGTTCTGAAGTTTAAGAAATGTTCTTCCAAAACAAACCCTGAATAGCTTTAGGTCTCTGTTGATAGGATGCAGAGAGTTTTCTGTATTTCAGATTAGGGTTGCAATGGGGACCATAACCTTCTATTTATATAGAAACAATTTCTAATTCGGCCCTTCATCAAATTAGAAATTACTGAATGTATCCTCACATTAAATTTTCATAACACTTATGCCCCATAATCTTTTATTTTATACTTAAACGACCACATAAGTTTTGACTACTTTAAATAATGACCCTAACACATTGATTATACACGTATGACCCCAAAATAATTCTTACAATCTCCCACTGGGTCACATATGTATCCAAAATTGTGTTAGACTTTATGAGCTCAAAATTGTCATTATGTAGCAGGGCATAAACAATCACGTCCATTGACTATAGAAATATAGGATCACATCGGTCTTCGTTATAATAAAAAATAACTAAACCTTCCATGGTCACTGAAATCAATATAGTCAAATGACATTGATCAATTATGAAAAATGTGGCATGAAAATCACATGAAATGTGATCAATACATGTCGATTTTCAACTGGTCCTACCTTATTGAGATCCTTTAACTTTATTGTACAAAGAGTAAACATAAAAAAACTTTATTTCTGATCAGAAAATAAAATGTGCATAAACACAAACCAAAACATAAAACCCAAAACCAAATGAAAAACTCCCACTAATCCAAATGATCATCAAACACTGAAACACTCATTCAAGCAATATGCTCATGAAAGACCTTCGGTGAAATACCTTTAGTGAGAGGATCTTCTATCATGGAGTTTGTCCCTAAGTGTTCTATGGAAATCTCTCCACTTTGTACTCTCTCCTGAACAACCAGGAACTTAATTTCAATAAACTTAGACTTTGTCGCACTCCTATTTTTGTTTGAGTACTGAATCGCTGATTTATTGTCACAATACAACTTTAGTGGTTTTTCAATTCCTTCAAGAATTTGCAGCCTAGTGAAAAAATTCTCCAGCCAAAGTCTATGATTGGATGCCTCAAAAACTGCTACCAATTATGCCGCCATTGTGGAGGAAGCTACGAGTGATTGTTTCGCACTACGCCAAGAAATAGCTCCACCAGCCAACAGAAAAACAAAACCTAATGTAGATTTTCTACTATCTTGACATCCAGCAAAATCAGAATCAGAATATCCAATGATCTCCAAGTTATCTGATCTCTGATATGTGAGCATATAGTCCTTTGTTCTCTGCATGTACCTCATGACTCTTTTGGATGCTTTCCAATGGTCCAAACATGGATTACTTAAGTATCTGCCCAAAACTCCAACAATGTACGCTAAATCTGGACGCGTACAAACTTTAGCATACATTAGACTCCCTACAACCGACGCATAAGGAATCTTTTGCATCTCCTGAATTTTTAAATTTCCTTTAGGGCACTGACTGAGACAAAATTTGTCTCCTTTAGCGAATGGGGTGTCACATGGTTTGCAATCATGCATGCCAAATCTCTTGAGTATTTTATCGATATAGCTCTTTTGAGACAATCCAAGAATTCCTCGAGTTCGATCTCGATGAATCTGGATTCCTAATACAAAAGATGCTTCACCAAGATCTTTCATCTCAAAATTTTCCTTAAGAAATTTCTTGGTCTCATGCAGCATGCATATATCGTTAGTGGCTAGTAGTATGTCATCAACATACAATACCAGGAAAATGCATTTACTCCCACTGAATTTTTGATACACACAATCTTCAACCAAATTCACCTCAAAACCAAATGAGGTGATTACTTCATGAAACTTGTGGTACCATTGATGAGAAGCTTGTTTTAGTCCATAGATGGATTTATTTAACTTGCATACCATCTTCTTTGAATCACCTAATACAAAGTTTTCTGGTTGCTCCATATAAATCATCTCATCAATGTTTCCATTGAGAAACGCTGTCTTGACATCCATCTGATGAAACTCTAAGTCGTAATGTGCAACAAGGGCCATGATTATCCTAAAAGAATCCTTTGATGAGACTGGAGAAAATGTTTCTTTGTAGTCAATCCCTTCTTTCTGAGTATAGCCTTTAGCTACTAGACGAGCCTTATACCTTTCCACATTACCACTTGAATCCATTTTAGTCTTAAATATCCATTTGCAACCAATGGGGTTCTTTCCTTCTGGTAATTGTACAAGGTCCCAAACCTTATTGTCTAGCATTGACTTATACTCTTCTTCACTAGCTTTGACCCACTTATCTGAATTGGAACTACTCATGGCCTCAGGGAAGTTGATAGGATCATCTTCCAACTGAGTTTGATTTTCCTCTTGTTCCATAAGAAACACTATGTAATCATCCGAAACAGCGCTTCTCCTTTCTCTAGTGGATCGCCGCAAAGGCACTTGTTCTTGTTGCACTAGTTCCTGAGGATTTTGAATTTGACATTCATGTTCGATAACATTGTCATCTTCATTTTGAGGAAGGATTTAAGTATCAACTTGAGGTTCCAAATTTGCTTTATCCAAAGCAACTATATGAATCGGTATAGAACCTGAATCCGATTCTTCCTCAAAGGTGGTGTCTTTAACTTCATATCTCCCCCCAAATTCAACATCCTCAAAGAACGTAGTTGTTCCCGTCTCAAAAATATTCTTATGTATGGGATCATAAAACTTATAGCCCCTAGATCACTCAGAATAACCAACAAAGTAACTGCTCACAGTTCTGGAGTCCAATTTTTTCTCAAACGGCCTATAAGGCCTAGCCTTAGCTGGACATCCCCAAATGTGAAAATGCTTTAAACTAGGTTTTCTGCCAGTCCAAAGCTCATAAGGTGTTTTTGCAGTTGCTTTAGTTGGCACTCTATTAAGAATGTAAGCTGCAGTCTTTAGTGCCTCTCCCCAGAGTGATTCAGGTAAGGTGGAATGACTGATCATACTCCTCACCATATCCTTAAGAGTACGGTTGCGTCTTTTTGACACACCATTCACGCTGGGAGACCCATGCATGGTATATTGTGGGACAATTCCACACTCCTCTAGATATCTGGAAAATTGTCCTGGACGTTGTTCACCTGAACCGCCATACCGACCGTAATATTCACCACCACGATAAGATCTGACAGATTTTATCCTTCGCTCAAGTTGGTTCTCAACTTCAACCTTAAATTTCTTGAACACGTCCACAGACTCTGACTTTTCATGAATAAGAAATAAGTATGCATATCGAGAGTAATCGTCTATGAAATATATAAAATATTGTTGACCGTTCCAAGATGCCGTAGGGAATGGTCCACAAATATCTGTATGTATCAACTCAAGAACTTCCGTAGCTCTGTATGCACCTAATTTCTTTTGTTTAGTATGTTTTCCTTTAATGCAATCCACACAGACATCACAATTTGTGAAGTCAACAAAACCCTATATACCATCCGACACAAGTCGCTCAATTCTATTTTTAGAGATGTGACCTAAGCGTTTGTGCCACAGAGTTACTGAACTTGCATTTTCGAATTTTCATTTAGTACCCCTTGATTCAACACTTAAACTTTCATCATGAGAAGTTAGAGTGTCAAGCATATAAAGACTGTGATTATCCATAAGTGTACCAGTTCCAATTAAAACTGAATTTAAAGACAAAGTAGCTTTTCCATGCTCAGTTAGACAAAAATAACCAGATTTGTCTAAATAAGGACCAGAAACCAAATTCCGTCTAAATGACGGTGCAACAAAAGTGTCTTTCAAATCCAAAAAACGACCAGTGCTAAAAAACAATCTAAAATGCGCAATTGCCTCCACATCCACCGGAAATCCATTAGCCACATGAATGTGTCTTTCAGCTTCAGTTGGTTTTCGGTAGCTCAGGCAACCCTGCAATGAAACACTGATGTTAGTAGTTGCACCTGAATCTAACCACCAAGTGTTTCTGGGTACTTCAACTAAGTTCACTTCAGAACATACCATAGCAAGGAACATACCTTTCTTTCCACGCCAAGCGTGGTACTTTTGGCAGTCCTTCTTCATGTGTCCAGCTTTCTTACAAAAGAAGCAGGTATCTTCAACCTTAGTCTGCTTCTTTTGAGATGGACCTTTAGCAGCATCATTCTTAACAACCTCAATTTTCCTTCTCTTGCCATGACCCTTAGAGGTGTTAACCATATGAGCACTTTCAGACCTTTCTTGTTTCATTATATCCTCCTCATTCACACAATACGAAATAAGCTCATTAAGAGACCATTTCTCATTCTGTGTGTTGTAACTGGATTTCAATTGATTGAATTGAGGAGGAAGAGAGTTCAAGACAAAAAAATATGAGCACTTCTTCTGGAAGCTCAGTCTTGAGAGTCTTAAGTTTTGAAACAATGTTGGACATTTCCAAAATGTACTCCCTTATGTTTCCTTTGCCGTGATATCTCATGGTACTAAAGCGATACAGAAGCGTACTTATTTCTGATTTATCTCTACTTGAAAAACGCATGTCCATCTCAGCAAGGAACTGTTTGAGATCTTTGATCTCCTCATCACCTCTAAAAGTTCATGGAATGGTGTGCATAATGATCATTAAACCAATACGATTAGAACGTTCCCACTTCTCATAAACAGCCTTATACTCATCAGTGCTCGTGTCTATAGGAGAAGTAGGTTGTTCCATCCTTAACGCAAGGTCAAGATCCATACACCCAAGGACAATCTTAACTTTACTTTTCCATTCCTTGTAGTTGGAACCAGTAAGTGTTGGAATTAAACCTAAATTTGCAGATACTGTAGTGAAATTTGCTGAAAAACAAAAACAATCCTTAATTAGTAACTCATTACTTAATCGAAGATAAATCAATAATAAATTATAAACGATTGTACAACCCATCTCAAGATATCAAGTGAAACATTAATATCAAGTCTTTGGACAGTAATATTAATTGCTAGCAATACTCTTGTTGTAATGATCAAACATTGAAAATAATACATGATGAATAATAAACCTATCTTTGGATCGATTTATCATTCACATGTTTATTCTTATAATTATCACATGTATGTATGTAATCCGGCCAATTATAAACCTACATTTGGGTTGATTTAATATTCGCATGAAAATACATACACACAACATTCAATACTATTTATGGAAAAAATATCCACAATAGATGTTACTTTGGCAACATATTGCATCAATAAATCCAATTCAAATATTAAACTTGGACGATCAAAATTATTTATTGATTAGAAAACTTGATTTATTCTTGTTCGGACACATATCTATAAGTCGGGGGACTCTTTACGCAAAAATAGCAAACTGGCAGAACTGTTGAAGAAGGGAAGGAAAGGATACTAAGAGTCTGTCAAGTGATGGGTTCGAACCCTGTCATAAGGATCAGCTGAATTTTCTCCCCTTTATGCGCTTATAGGGCTTTTATCGGCCCAATTTGTTATTTTTATGTGGGTCAAAGCCCAAAAAAAAAACGGGCCAACCGAAAAAAAGCAAAATAAAACGCATCACCAAATAATGAAACGCACAAAACCTTCGGAGGGTTTTGAAAAAAAACCTTAAAATTATCAACATAACCGCCATGGACCACACTATAGATCCGATCTGAAAATACTCGAAACTTATGTGCAAGTATTATAGATCCGATCTGAAAATACTCTAAATTTTCGAAACAATTCCTGAGTTTCAAAAAAAATTACAACCGCATGAGCAAAGCTTTAGATCAGATTTTCCAGCAACTTTATTTTCAGATCTACGATCTAAACAAGTTATTCTCTAGAACAATACCAAAACTAGATCTAAACATGCAAAACTTAAACCACAGATTCCAGAATACTTAATCTAAACAAGAACCTTAAGATAAACTAGATTCAACAATCTGAATTTTTCACCAAATAAATAAATATGAATTTTAATCATATGAACCTTGATTATCAAACAGAAACTGAACATGGTGCTCTGATACCAATTGTAGGATTAATCTAAACAATCCATCTCAAGCATGCCAGTCTCTGAATAATAAGAACAGAAGTGGAAACGTACCTGATGGATTCATTGCTTAGGTTCTGAAGTTTGGGAATGGTTCTTCCAAAGCAAATCCTAAATAGTTTTAGGTCTCTATTGATAGGATGCAGAAAGTTTTCTGTATTTCAGATTAGGGTTGCAAAGGGGACCATAACCTTCTATTTATATAGAAACAATTTATAATTCGGTCTTTCATCAAATTAGAAATTACTGAATGTATCCTCACATTAAATTTTCATAACACTTATACCCCATAATCTTTTATTTTATACTTAAGTGACCACATAAGTTTTGACTATTTTAAATAATGACCCTAACACATTGATTATACACGTGTGACCCCAAAATAATTCTTACAAACCCTAGTCAAAATTAATGAATTAGATAGAACTACATTTCAAGAGCCATATATTTTGTTATTTGAATTCATAATGATATGTTATAGGAATACATATTTTGGGTTCACCTGGAATGCATTTTAAAAGGATAAAATCTTCATGAATGATAAATTCATTTACATTCTTTGTAATATTCATCCGTTAGAATGAAAGAATGGAACAAAGATTTCATTTCATCTCGTGTATTACGAATGAAAAAAAAAACTATTATTTGAAAAATCATCCCACATAAAATAGCAGTGGAATAAATGAGATATTTATTTCATTCCATGAAATTCTATTAATCATCATTCCTTTTATTTAGCAAAATCTTTTTTATTAATTACCAGTTACACCCTTTGTTAATTATGAAGTTATTAGAAAGAACGAAAACTACAACCTAAATATTTTTCTTTTGGTAATTTTGTTTTCATATTTTAAAAGATTATAATAATTTTAAAGTGCGCATAACTAAATTTCTTATGTATAATAGGGAAAAGGGTATATCAATATATTGTAATTCTTGTTAAAATGTTTAGGTAGTAAACATTCAGAATGTTTGTTAACCAACAAAAAAAATTAAGAACATTCAGAATGTTATATTCTTCTGCCATGAAACTAGTTAAAGATATTTGCAAAGTCACCCTATCTCATCTCTTGAAAGCGAGCAAAGTGGATAGAAGTTGCAATTCGGAGCTGCAAATGAGAAGCTACTATATAATCTTCTTTTGAATAGAATTCGTGATCTCTTTACGGTGTAGACTATATCATAGTATCCTTTTTTCTGTTAATCCAATCATAGTATCGTTGAAGTCCTCATTTCCTCTTCTAGCTCTATACCCATGCAACGAACTTTGAAAATCTTTGACAATTCACCAAAAATTGTGTAACTATCATGACTTGGTCAAGATCTTATCTCCTAATTGAGTCTTGACAAAGTATAATTAAACAGACGCCCATGTGAACGATGTGACACTAGCTCAAAGCCAAAGCAGTCGCTTAGGTTACATTAGATAGAGAGTAAGGTTGTCAATCGGGACGGCCCGGCCCGAAACCCGTAAAATTTTTATATATAATTGAGTCTGGTCTGGTTAGGTCCGAAAAAATATCGGGCCTATATTCTAAAACCCGATCCGGCCCGAACATGGTTATAGGATTTTTTGAGGTTTTTTGGATTTTTCTTTGACATGTATAAATCGTATATAAATATCACTGAAAATCTATAGATAATAATTTTAAAAATATGAAGTAAATAGAATGAATGATAATATTATTTGGATCACGAAACGTAAATTTACTATCCCGATTGGGTTTGACCCGAAAACCCTGATTTTTTTTTGGGTTTATATATTTAAGTTTGAACCCAGTATTTTTTAGGACCGGCCAACCCTCGAACTTTGGTCCTAATTGACATCTTTAATATAGAGGCAGAAACATAGGTAAAATAAATATATGTGGTGAAGATTCCAGCCATCAATTATGAATAGGCCAAAGATCTTATCTTCCATATTGTCTACTGGAAGACACTGACTGTTTAATTTGTGGGGTTACCACGTTATTATGCGATGCCCAAGTAAAGACCAACTCATCAGCATTTCACTATAAATAGAGGTTGATCTTAGGCTTATTTCCTCACACTTCACACACATAAATAAAAAAAGGTAGTAACAATCATGGCTAAGTTGGCTTCCATCATCGCTCTTCTCTTCGCTGCTCTTGTTCTCTTTTCTGCTTTTGGTGAGTAAATTATATGCATGACAAAGTGAGTTTTTTTTTTATTTTTCAGATTTTCTGATAATTAACATTGATATATATACATAGAAGCACCATCAATGGTGGAAGCGCAGAAGTTGTGCGAGAAGTCAAGTGGGACATGGTCAGGAGTCTGTGGAAACAACAATGCGTGCAAGAATCAGTGCATCAACCTTGAGGGAGCACGACATGGATCTTGCAACTACATCTTCCCATATCACAGATGTATCTGTTACTTCCCATGTTAATTATTCTACCAAAAAACGTTGGTGCTTAATTAAAAATTGTGTGTGTATTTTACATTTTCTCGTGTGCTTATTCACATTAAATAAGTCTGTGTCACTCTATGAGTGACCTTATATTGACATGTACCAAGAATTTCTATATTGGTTTGTTGTAATAATAAAAAGTTTTATATGCTACGTACAACGTACTCAGAGCCGTGTGTGTTTAATTTGGTAAAATGTCTGTATCTTTGTTGGTGTTTGATTCTTAATTTTGTTTTTATTTTCCTGAGGATTCTCCTAAAATTGTTGCCGTTCTTTTTTTTTCCCCAGCTCTATTCTATTCTCTTTTATATTTATTAATTGTTATGCAATATATATATACTAGGATTTAACCCGCGCTAATTATAGCGCGGAGTAATTTTTTTTAAAAAAATTATTTTACAATTTAAGAAAATTGTTTTTATCTGAATTTTACAATATAATTAACTAATGATTATAGATAAAACTGTCAATTTGTAATAATTTGTCTATTTAACCCGTTTTGCAGTGAACACAAATATTATCCGGGTTAACCCGCAAAAACTTATAATATTGAAAACATAACTCTAATATGCACCGTTAAATGATTCTAGTTTTTGTGGTTAGTCTACGAACTCTTATAAAAAAAATTTCTTGTGTTTAACTTCTTATAAGATTAGTAAAATATTTTTTAACTTTTGTTTTGATATATATTCAAATAAAATATAATAAATTATAATGAAAAATATAGCAAGATTTTGAATATATTTTTTTCTTTGAATATCTATGAATTGATTATTATTTTGAAATATATAGTATTAAAAATAATTAAGAAATTAAATAATAAATAACCTCTTTAATGTAAAATATATATTTTTCATATTCTAATCAATAATTTTAAAAGACTATTATATCATTTCCTATTTCAATTATTCTTTGTTATTTGTAATGGCATTTCATGTAATAACTTACAAAACAAAATTCATTTTTTTAAATGTCTTCTTAAATAATATTATAGATATATATATATATATATATATATATATACTAGATAAGTACCCGCATAAATGCTGGTTTGTAATTTAATATTTTATAACCCGTTAAAAAAAATTAAAGACAAAAAATAGAAATCAAAATTAGATCACCCGTGAAAATATATAATACATAAATTTAGAAACAAAGTTTACGATGAAATAAATATATACTTTGCAATAAAAATTTGGTGAAGAGATGTAGTAAATAGCTTTGGATACGATTATTGGACTTTTAATTTTTTTTTTTTTTGTAATTGATACACTACCAAATTGTGGTTTATATAGAGGTGAGAAATTATAATTCTTTTTCTTTTATGATTAATTTTCTTAATATAAATGGAAAAACTAAGAAATTGTTTTTCTTTTTTTATATTAATTTTGCCTTTTAGGATAAATTTTATTTTTAAATTTTAAATTTTATTTTTTTAGTAACTTTATCTTTTAAGATTAAATTTTTAACTTTGACTTTTCAGAATTTTTAAGAGTTTTTATTAATCGATTTTAGTTTTTTTAACTTTAATTTCTAGTTATCAAACGATTAATACGTACTAATCTATTTGATTTCTATTAGTCTTGCTTATTTACATAATAAAGCATAATTTCCTGACATAACGAAGCATAATTTTCTCTAACATAATTTCGATAACGTACAACATAATTTAGCTTTTATTTTAGATAAAGTACAACATAATTTCGGGTGTAGATAACGAAGATATGTGAAACGGATGTATATAATGAAGATATTTCATAACATACATCATAATTTCGATTACACATAAGATTATCTCTGGTGTAGCTTATGTGTAGTGGGTGTATATAACGAAGTTTTTTTGTTGTAAAATTGAGAAATTATAAAATTTGTTATATAGAGGTGAGGAATTAGAATGTCTTTTCTTTATAGGATTGTATTCCTTTTTTTAATTTCCTTAATCAAAATAGAAAATTTTGTATCTCCTTTTTTAAGACTTTAGCTTTTATCTTCTTTTTTTTTAAGTTTAGCTTTTATGATATTTGTTGGTTTAATTTTTTTTGTTTACTTTCCTTTTTAGGATGTCAATCTATTGTTTAATTGTTTTATTATAAACATGAATTTTTTTTTATTTTTTAAAAAAACCGTAAGATAAATTTCTTTTATCTAAAAGCAACATTTATTTTCCTTTTTGTGCTAATTTTATTTTTAGGATTAAGTCTAAATTATATTTTTTCCTTTATTGTTAAATAAAAAAAAACTTTAAGATAAATTTCCTTAATCTAAAAGCAACATTTATTTACCTTTTTGTGCTAACTTTACTTTTAATATTAAGTGTATATTATATTTTTCATTTATTGTTAAATATTATGTGTCAAAATGTAATTGGTAATTTTTTACACGTGTCAAAATTTAATGGATTAACTCAACACGTGTCGCGATATTGCGAGTTACTCACTTTGAATCATTCTCCTTTAGATAGATAGATAGATAGATAGATAGATAGATATTTTTTTTTTTTGCTAGATCGAAGGATCCCGCATTATATAATAAGATATATATATATATATATATATATATATATATATATATATATATATATATATATTACTTGATAACATTTCCAAATTTTGGTTGGATGTTTTTAAAACGTTTCTAACTTAAATTCGCAGCGCTTTCAAAAAAGATTTTGATTTTGAATCGATTCTTAAAAAGGAAATAAATTTAAATTGAGTTTTCACGTAACCTAACTTTAAAGAAGGTATAGTTCAAGCCTTTCTTTGCTGTGATGTTTGTTATTGCTTTTTCACAACCTCCCCTGGTTGCTTTTTCATTTTTAATTGTTTTCTCCAAAAATTGATTATTATTATTATTTTCGACCATAGCTTCTCCTCCTGGTTGAAAACGATTTTTCTTTTGATTAGTTTTTAGATTTTCTTATCCAAAAAAGGATTTTTTTTCCCCCCTTCTCGGTGGTACGAATTTGTCAGAGGCTAATCCAGGGGAGTGGTATAACTACAAAATTACATTTAACCTCTATATGTGGCTGCGATTTTACAAACAAACTTGTACAAATAATAATTTAATTCAAATTTTTGAACTTTGTTAATCCGCACCCTCTTGCAAATTTTCTTTGTTTAGATTTTAGTTTGAGGGTTGTGAGAATATCCAAGCACAAATTAAATGCGATGTGGTCGTGACAAATCACAACTACATTAGATGAGACATATAGAAGGCAGGCTGAGAAACCAGCCATCAACAAGGAACTAGTCAAACAAAACATTTAACCTCCTCCCCCACCCCAAAAGAAAACTAGTCAAACAATAGCTTATCTTCTATTCTTTGCTACTAGTGTTTTCATATTGGCTACTAGAAGACTAATGTGTGCTTGATTTGTAGGGTTATGACACATGTATTTGTTAGGAAATAACGTCAATTTTCCGTTAAATCAGATATATGGAAACGATAAAACACACACAATTTGTTAATGGAGTTCGGCCAACTTTGCCTATGCCTCCAGACTTACTGCAGATTTTTTATTATTAACGGGGAAAATTTTACACCACTCTCAACTCACACCCAAACCCGATAACACTCAAGAAAATTACTCTCTTAATTTTTCTCACAAAGAAGAATTTTCTCTATTCTATTTTCTCTCTTCACGTTTCTTCTTCTTCTCTTATTTGGGATTTTTGGGATGATATTTCTTTCTCTCAAAGCTTTGGTATTTATAGATGTTGAGGGCTTGGTGAAAGCCACAATTGTTGAAGAAACTTGCATCCTTTTGTTGACATTGAGTGTCACCAACTCCCAAAGAAATCCACCGTCCATGATTTCTTCTCACCAACCCAAAACTAACAATCTCCCACTTGAAGACTGATTTCAATCTGTATTCACACCTTGATCAATGCAGCAGGTTTTCTAGGCTTGTTACTCTAGCAAGCCAACTGAGGTTGTACACAACCTCAGCTTATCGTACGGCACGACCTTTGTTAGCATGTCTGCCGGATTCTTACTTCCTGGGATCTTTTCAAGCACCAACACTCCATCTTCCAAAGCTGATCTGATTAAATGATACTGAAGTTGTATGTGCTTTGTCCGAGCATGGTAAACTGGATTCTTTGCCAAATCAATGGCACTCTTACTATCACAGTACAACACATTTTTCTCTTGGTCGAGGCCTAGCTCTCGTAGAAATGACTGTAACCACATCATCTCCTTTGTTGCCTCTGTCACCGCAACATACTCAGCTTCACAGCTTGATAGAGCTACAATTTTTTGCAACTTTGAAACCCAACAAATTGCAGTACTACCAAAAGTGTAGACATACCCGGATGTGCTCTTCCTACTGTCAATGTCACCTCCATTGTCAGCATCAACATATCCCTGCAATCCCATCTCAGACTTCATGAAACACAATGATAAACTTGGATTTCCCTTCAGATATCTAAAAATCCACTTAACAGCTTCCCAATGTTCCTTGCCGGGATTACTCATAAACATGCTAACGACTCCCACTGCATGTGCAATGTCTGGCCTTGTACATACCCTCGCGTACATCAGGCTACCAATAACAGAAGCATATGGAACTTTATCCATATATGCCATCTCGTCTTCAGTCAATGGGGACTGATCTCTGGATAACCTAAAATGAATTGCCAGGGGAGTACTAACTGGCTTCGCGTCATCCATATTAAACCTCTTGAGGACTTTCTTCACATACTCCTCTTGAGATAACTTAAGACCCTCCTTGCTTCTACTAATTCTCATCCCAAGAATTTGTCTTGCTTCTCTCAGGTCTTTCATCGCAAACTCTTCTGAGACTTTCGTCTTCAAGTTGTTGATCTCATGCAAGTCTGCTCCCACTATAAGCATGTCATCAACATACATGAGCAATATCAAGTAGGAATCTTCAAGCCTCTTGAAGTAACAACAGTGGTCAGCCTCACACCTCAAGAAACCATCACCTTTGATGAAGCTGTCAAACCTTTTATACCATTGTCTTGGAGCTTGTTTCAAGCCATACAAACTCCTTTGAAGCTTACAGACTAGCTTTTCCTTTCCTTTGACCTCAAAGCCTTCGGGTTGCTTCATGTAGATTTCTTCATCCAAATCACCGTGAAGAAATGTTGTTTTTACATCCATTTGTTGAAGATGTAAGTCTTCCTTTGCTACCAGGCCAAGAACAGTTCTAATTGTCACCAACTTGACTACAGGAGAGAAGATTTATGTGTAGTCTATGCCTTCTTTTTGTTGGAATCCCTTTACAACAAGCCTCGCTTTATAACGCTTGCTTCCATCATGTTCTTCTTTTATTCTGTAGACCCACTTGTTGTGCAATGCCTTTTTCTCCTTAAGCAACTCAGCTAACTCCCACGTGTGATTGGACATCAACGAGTCTATCTCATCATTCATTGCAAGCTCCCACTTAATCGATTCATCAACTTGCATTGCCTCTTCATAACTGTTGATCCGTAAATCACACAAAAAGGGTAAAACAGTACTTTTAATCGGAATCTCGTTTATTGATCTAAGTCGGCGGTTACAACAGATTTTAAGTAAGAAAGCAAAGACAAAAGACTTGAGATCGGTAATGAGCTCTCTTGTATTCTCTGTCTCTGCGGAAGTTGTCCCTCTTTTGAATGAGGCGATGGCCTCCTTATTTATAGTGTTTTTGAGGCGGTTGACAGGAGGACTTCTCCTTTTCCGAGTTCGATTAGGAAAAGGAAATCTTCCGGTTTTCTCGCCGAGATAAGGATAAATTCCTGATATCTCGATGAATCAACCGAAGAGAATATTTCCATTTCCGAGATCGGCGGGAAAGAGGAAATATTCCGGTTTCATCTGTTGTAACGGACTGGGCTTGTGCTGGGCCCAGATCGGTAGCCGAGGTGGGCTTTCAGCGAGATCCCGAGCTCGGCCCAATGTTTTCGGGCCGACTTATCCTCGATCCGAACCATCGTAAACCGGTCTTGATTGAACCGATCTCGGTTCGAACCGAGTTAAACCAGGGGGTGCTAATCCCCCCTCTAACAATTGGTCCCCCCCTCAGTTCGGCGAGGGAGTTTATGAGTTCGGCGAATTTTTGAGGAGTATTCTTTAGCTCGGTTAAAACTGAGATCGGTATGATCTGATCAGATTCTGTTTCGAGTTCGGCTTGATGATACGAACTGTACGAGTTCGGCGAACTGCTTAAGTTCGGCTTTGATGATACGAACCGTACGAGTTCGGCGAACTGCTTAAGTTCGGCTTGATGATACGAACTGTACGAGTTCGGCGAACTGCTTAAATTCGGCTTGATGATACGAACTGTACGAGTTCGGCGAACTGCTTAAATTCGGCTTTGATGATACGAACTGTATGAGTTCGGCGAACAGCTTAAGTTCGGCTTGAAAGGACGGATCCTCTTTCGAATTTAGTGAGTTTTTCTTGAGAAGAGGGCGTCGTTTCGTCTTCCCTTGTCGCAGAATTCGAAGAGGTGCGCGTCGATTCGTCTTTTCTTACTATGGAATTCGAAGAGTCGCGCGTCGATTTGTCTTCTTCGATCGCGGATTTCGAGGAATTGTCATCATTGCGTTTTCCCTTATAAATACTGTTCGGTCCTCCTTCATTTCTCACTTCTGCTTTGCTTCCGAAAAGAAAAAGGTACTTTCTCTCTCTAAACGCTCTCCCTTCTCTCTAGAATTTATTTTTCTTTCCGTTCGCCGATCATTCCTCCGCCGTGGTTTCTCCGATCTGCTTGAAGATCTTCAAACTTTCCGGGCGATCTTCAACTGTTCTTCGTTAGTTTTCAAGCTGTTCTTCACCGATTCCTTCCTTCGATCGAAATGATCTCTGAAGGTGATTCGATATCTGTTGGTGACCGATCTCCGAATCAAGACTTCCCGGACCTTAGACGTTTTATGGATGATTCTGTTTCGAGCTCGGATATGCGAGATCTACTCAGACGTAACTCGCGTCGTGGTGAAGCAAGCAGTTCCAGGGTCACGATCGAGGTTCCTCAACTTGCTGATGAGGATGAACTTGAAGAAGTCGTTGAGCCAGATGAACAGATTCGGGCAGATCGGGAATTTGCAGTTCGGCTCGCGGAGGGCGGTGATGTTGCCTGTCCGGACGATCACGTTGTATCGCCAGCGGCTCGTCAGGATGATGTTTCCAGGTCGGCTACCGGACGGGTGGTTGAAAAGCCCGCGAGTATTGGGCCGTCTCGTTCCAAGGCCGAGACGGTCCAAGTTACTTTGGAAAGATGCAATGCTCCGGATGGCATCCTTGTCAAGATCCCGAAGAAGACCGACCGCCCGTGGGACGCTCCTGACGGTTATCTTTGTGTTTACGAGGAGTATTTTAGGAGCTGTGGTCTTAAGTTCCCCATCCCGGAGCTCTTTTACAAGTATTGCAAGAGGCGGCATATTGCGATCTCCCAGTTGATGCCGGCCACGGTAATAAACCTCATGGGTCTGCTTTCTCTTGGAGAGGAGTGCGGCATACCCATCTCGGCGAAGATCTTCGAAAAATTGTTCCGGGTGAATTTGTCGAAGGCGAAACCTTGGTATTTGTCAGCCATTGCGAAGCCAGAGTGTGACCTCGTCACCGGGAATAAACCGAGCAAAGTCAACAACTGGAATGCTCGGTATTTCTACGTGAAGATCGATGAATCTTCTGTCGAGTGTCCAAACGGGAGTTACCGAACTCAAT
The DNA here is from genome assembly GCA_030161315.1 of Eutrema japonicum. Lineage (NCBI taxonomy): Eukaryota > Viridiplantae > Streptophyta > Magnoliopsida > Brassicales > Brassicaceae > Eutrema > Eutrema japonicum. Next base: position 8,434,832 of record BSQW01000013.1, read on the forward strand.
GGAGGACGCCGATTGGTAGATATTCGTTTCTGATTTCTTCTAGTACCTTATTTTGCCTAAGTTATATTTCTTCGTTTCTTTTTCAGATCGTCACATACCGGGCTTCCTCATCACTACGCCGGGATTCACCTTTATCCACGCCAAGGAATTAAGTGCGGCAGGGAAAGCTCGGTGGCCAGAAGCTTACCAGGAGAAGCTTGATTTGAAGGTGAAGAGAGCCCTTAGAGGTATAAATGTCATTTTTGTAGTTCGATACCGATACCAATTTTTCAGGTGTTCATATCGCTTTTTCCTGTTACAGCAAAATCATCACGTCGTCCGAGGAAAATGAAGTTCGAGGACATACCCAATCTTTCAGCCGAGATGGAAGGCGATGATATGGATGTGGACGCTTCCATGCCCGACGACCGAACGGACCCCGAGATCACTGCTGCTGATGAACAGGTCGGTCAAGAGGAGGTTCCTGCTGGGGATCGGATTCCTTCGACCGAACGGGCAGACCCGGAGGTTTCGGCCGAAGAGACTGGCCAAAGGGACGCTTCTGCTGGGGAGCACGCTTCTCACCCGGCTGAGAAGAAGAGAAAAAGGAAGACAAAACGCGGGTCCCGGCGGGCTGCTGGTTCAACCGCTGGGGTCAGTACCGAGCACGCCGAAGGTGGCGAAGGCGACGGGGGAATTGCCGAGCCCCAACAAGCCGATGGAGATACGATTGTCCTATCGGACAGCTCTCCAGTGCCGAAGAGACGTCAGACGTCAGGTCCTGAAGTCGATTCCTGGGATTTCGTCGAATCGTATCGGCGTTTGAGCTTCGGTCCGGACTTCCTTCCACCGGTTGACTGCCTTCGCCAATCGGAGGCTTATAAGAAGCTGGCCCAGACTACCGCCGAGGTAACTTTTCTTTTCAAGTTCGGTGTCAATTTCTTTCGATTGCTTTATTCTTAAAGTTCGTTACTTCTGCAGATGGTCGCTCAGACGAATGGGATCATCGGGCACTACGACCGTGAGCTCGGAGAATCGCGCCGCACAGCTTTCGAGGCGAGGGTTCACGCGACGGAGCTTCGCAAAGAGCTGCGCATATCCGAAGACCGAGTGGAGGCAGGTGACCGTGCGGTAGCCGAGCTGAACCGTGAAATTGCTGCCCTGAAGAGGTCCAATGCCGAGCTGGTGTTGGAAAGAGATGCTGTATCGGTGAAGCTGTTCGCGGAAACTTCGCGACTGAGGGCTGGTCGCACCCAGCAGATTTCTAGGAGGAAGGCGGTCACCGAAAAGTGCGAAGTCCGGCTCCAGAAGGTAAGGGACCACTTGTCGGCAGTTGAGCGGGCGAAGAAACCGTTCCTCGTTATCAATCAGGTTCAAGGGGTACTCGATTTCTGTGAAGGCCTCAAGAAGAAGCACGGTATTGATATCCCCTTGTCTCGTATCGATCGGCTCGAAAAGCTTAAGGCCGAAAAGATGAAGGAACATGCCGCGATTGACCTATGTGAGCTGGATGAGGCGGACTTGGTTGTCACGCCTTTCAGCGATCCGGTGCATCCAGAGGTCTCGACGTCGATGGGTAATGAAGTGCCACCGGGCCTCGACGAGTTTGGATCAAATCGGGCTTCCATGTCGGCTGATCGCGCTGATGCGATGCGGAAGCAAAACATCTGAGCCCCCCCTTTCTTTTGTAATATTTTTCTCCTGCCCGAATGGGCTTATAACTTGACCTCTTGGACCGGAGGGTTTTTAAAATCCGGTATCCGTCTTGTAACTTTGCCCGAGGGGCTTTTGAACGAATTCGATTTTTATTGATCTTCTTTTTTGAATGTTTAAGTTTTATTACTTCTCGAGTTATTCTTATGACGAATTTTGGTATATTTGAAGTCGTACTTAATACGAACTTCTCAAACTTATCGTACACAGTGGTGCCGTAAATAGTACGGTCTTAGCCGGGTGAAGAGGACAAGTTCGACTGAACCCGTTCGAGGTCGGCAATCCTTATCGTAGATCGGCTTACTGATTTTGCGGTTGTTGAGAAACCGGCTTACTGGTATTTGCGATTGTTGAGAAATCGGCTTACTAAATTTTGCGACTGTTGAGAAGTCGGCTTAGATTTGCGAGGAAGGACGTTCGGCTTGACCCTAGAGTTTAGTTTAAGAGTACGTGAACAGCTTATCTTAATATGCTCTAGGTTTTCTCAGATTGAATCCGAGTGTGCGAAACGGGCTCGGCTTATTTGGCTCGGATAACCTGAGAAGTTGGTGCGAGACTGATCTCGGCTTTGAATGTGGAAAGTGTGTTATCCATTGCACCGTGAGGATGCGTGCGAGCTAAGCTCGGCTTTATCAGGTCGTCTGGCCAGGACGTTGATATGGGAACCGTTGATGGTCCAAAATGCGAACTGTTGTAGTTCGGCAAACGTAAAGTTTGGCTTAATGATACGAACTGTTTGGAGTTCGGCAAACTCAGAGTTTGGCTTTGGAAAATACGAACTGTTTGAGTTCGGCAAACATAAAGTTTGGCTTAGGAAAATACGAACTGTACGAGTTCGGCGAACTTCTTAAGTTCGGTTTAAAAATACGAACTGTTGTAGTTCGGCAAACATAAGTTTGGCTTAGGAAGGTACGAACTGTACGAGTTCGGTAGAATGCCTTGGTAATATATTTTTATTAATGTTATAGCTGCGCCTTGTGAGGGCTGCCTACGTACCTTCGAAAGAAGGATCAAGCCATTCGTAGTTCATGTTACATTTTAGAATCGAGCGTATGTGTAGTAGCTCGGTGATCCTTTTTTTTTTTTTTTTTTTTTTTTTTTTTTTTTTTTTTTTTTTTGTTGGCGCTCGAAGGTTGGCCTAGATGTAATACCGCTTGAGGTTCATGGAATTCCACGAACGGGGAATGGGGGTTCCGTCTAGCTTCATGAGTTCGTAGACGCCAGGTTTGACTACCCTCATGACCTGATACGGTCCTTCCCAATTTGTGCCGAGCTTGCCGGCATTCTTTTCTTCGGTGCCTTCGAAGACTTTTCTTAAGACGAGGTCGCCGTCGGTGAAGTGACGTCCGCGGACCTTTTTGTTGTAGTAGCGTGCTGCCAAGTTCTGATAATTCTGAATCCGAAGTAAGGCTTGATCGCGTTGTTCCTCGAGATTGTCGAGGTTATCGAGCATGATTTCGTCGTTAAGATCAGGATTTTGTACGAGCATCGTCCGACGGATAGTCGGGATGGTGAGTTCGGCGGGGCATAGGGCTTCCACGCCATAGGCCATGTAGAAGGGGGATTGCCCCGTTGACGACCTTGGGGTCGTTCGGTAAGACCATAAGACGCCGTCGAGTTTATCTGACCATGTCCCCTTACGAGTATCCAATCGTTTCTTGAGGCCGGCTATGATCGTTTTGTTCGTTGCCTCGGCCTGACCGTTGCTCGGCGGGTTTGTTTGGTCTAAAGGTACGTCTCCTACCGTTATCGTTACGGTACGGTCTGTTTGAGGGTTGGAAGGCTCCTTCGACTGGAACTTCCCCCTTTTTATACTTCATCATTAAAAATTCCTGTAGGTGTCGGCACTCCTCGGTCGAATGATTTCCATACCGGTTATGGAAATTGCAATACGATGCGGATTCAGTGGTGTCGGACTCTTTTGACTCTTTCGGCTCATCCGACCGAACCCAAGTGTTTGACCAGGATTGCTGAGTTTGGACCGTATTGACGGGTTGTTTCGGGGGAAGGTACAGTCTTTCTTTAGTGGCGGGCTGTTTCGTGACTGCGTGTCGCCTATCTTTCTCGGATCTTTCCTCCTCCTCCATGATGAAGACATGCGCCCTGTGCAGGATGTCCTCCAATGTCTTTGGATTATTGCGTTTGATTTCCCTGTGAAAGTCTGATTCGTACCAGGTGGCTTTGTAAAGAGCCTCAATTGCGGCTTCGTCATCGATCGTGCAATGGGATACAACTGCTTTGAAACGTTCCATGAAGTTGCGTAAGGGCTCGTCCTGCTTCTGCTCGAGGGCCCAGAGTTCGGCGTTCTTGGTTTTCTGCTTGACAAACATGGTGAAGCGTTTGAGGAATTTGGTAGTGAGCTCGTTATAGCTGTTTACCGAACTTGGCTCGAGTGTCGAGAACCAATCGAGCGCGGCTCCGGATAAGTTCTCCACGAACAGTTGGCACATGGCTGCGTCCTTCTCAGTTTCCGAGCCGAAACGAAATCGGTTCATTGAGATGGCAAACGAGGTCAAGAAGCGTTTAGGATCGGTAAACCCTTCGTATGATGTGATCTTGACTCTCTCCAATCGCCGAACGGGAGTGTTGATGATCGTATCGGTAAATGGTGTCCTCTGCGACTCCTGAATTACCCGGTCGATTTCTGGTGCCGAACTTGTAGCCTGGTGGACTTTGGTCCGCATCTCTTGCAGTTGGGCCTGTACCTTGGCGAATTCCAGATTTACGGCAGCTTGATCTGCGATGTTAATTTCCGAACCGGACGCGGATCTTCTTGTCGGCGGGTCAACTGTGCCCGGGGGTCGAGCGTCGGTTAAGTCGGATAAGAGATTTCGGCGCAATGTGTTTTCGTTGGTGGGGGTGATCGGGTTTGGTTCGAGGATACCGATCTGATTTCGGCGTTCGAAGTGGGATGCTATCAGTGAGGCGATCCGTTCTTCGTTCCTTTTATTGATCTCGGCGAACTGCGTCGCCATGGCTTCCATGAAGGCGGTCGGATCCGTGAATATCGAAGCAGCCGGAGGCGGCGGAAGGGTTGTCGGGAGGTTGGTTCGATTATCCCCTTCAATAAGTGAGTTCGGAGGAAGCCCTCCTTCGTCTGTTGGTAGCTCGGTATTGACTGGATTGGGTTCGTCAATGGGCGGGTTTCGACCGTTGTTGTCCGAGCTGTCGACGAGGGCTGCGGTGGTATTGACTGGAAGAACCATTGCCGAACTTCAATCAAACGATATCCGAAAGTACTGTTCTATTTGTCCCCACAGTCGGCGCCAATTGTTGATCCGTAAATCACACAAAAAGGGTAAAACAGTACTTTTAATCGGAATCTCGTTTATTGATCTAAGTCGGCGGTTACAACAGATTTTAAGTAAGAAAGCAAAGACAAAAGACTTGAGATCGGTAATGAGCTCTCTTGTATTCTCTGTCTCTGCGGAAGTTGTCCCTCTTTTGAATGAGGCGATGGCCTCCTTATTTATAGTGTTTTTGAGGCGGTTGACAGGAGGACTTCTCCTTTTCCGAGTTCGATTAGGAAAAGGAAATCTTCCGGTTTTCTCGCCGAGATAAGGATAAATTCCTGATATCTCGATGAATCAACCGAAGAGAATATTTCCATTTCCGAGATCGGCGGGAAAGAGGAAATATTCCGGTTTCATCTGTTGTAACGGACTGGGCTTGTGCTGGGCCCAGATCGGTAGCCGAGGTGGGCTTTCAGCGAGATCCCGAGCTCGGCCCAATGTTTTCGGGCCGACTTATCCTCGATCCGAACCATCGTAAACCGGTCTTGATTGAACCGATCTCGGTTCGAACCGAGTTAAACCAGGGGGTGCTAATCCCCCCTCTAACAATAACATTCAGGCTCGCCTCTATCTGTGAGTAGAATGTAGTGATAGTAGGATTTTTACTAATCAATTACTCAAATCTCACTCATGTCATTGTAGTATTTGAGGTATCGAACCACAGAGGTTAAGATTGAAGCATTAGGAATACATGAATCTTCCTAAGCTAGAGCAAATGTTTTTGGGTTTTTCTGTTTATGAAAAAGAAAACAAATGCAAGAAGGAAAACAAAACACAAAGACACAAGACAAAAGTTTTGGATCATGAACTAAGCTATCAATGAGATGGGTAACAATCAAACAATGAATCATTTGGAAGCATTAATCACTATCTTAGAACATGGAACTCACAAATATGACTAATCCATTTCTATGGCACTAATCATTTTGTTAATTATCTAATCAACAACAAATTTCCATTTGTGATTAAATAATCAACAAGCATTAAGAAAAAATTCCAATTAGTTCACTAACACCCTAAACATCAACTTCTATTGGCTAGGATATGTATAGCTCACAAAAGGTTCGGGTCAAGCAATTCATTTAAACTCGGGTCATGAGTGAAATGCCTAAGATCTAGAAATGAATGAACAATCATAATCTAGTCTCGAATCTATCCCTAATGCATGGGATGAGACCAAAAAATCTAACTAATCTAAGGTGTAGTACTAGGTTTCGGTTTATCATGTCAAATATAGCATTGAGAACCAACCTAAGTGAAAGACTCATCCAAGATCATCCTAAATTATCATCATCTAACCATCAATCAACCATTGACTAAAGATGCCTAAACATTCAATGCACATTCATTCTTATGACATGGATCACACAAGTAGATTAGTTCACTTCCATGATACTAATCCATTTACAAATCATCTAGTTATCAAGAACTTCCGTTAGCAACTAAATGATCCATAATCATTAAGCATTAGTCCATACAAGTCAACAATTCACCTTAATCATCAATTTCTATTGGCTAAGAATTTAATTACATGCTTAGAAGTTTTCTAGACATTTCATCGAACACCTTCCGGGCGAGAAATGTCTTAAGTTCTAGAAATGAGTTTTCAATTCAATGCTATCATTAAGATCCTTCCTAACATGAGAACAAATGCTTATCTAGTCCTAAGCATCAACAATCAACCATCAAACCATCCAAATCAAGCAAAATCCAAAATCCAACAAAAAGGTCTAAAGAACATGAAGAACACAAGGGAAAAAAAGACAAAAAGATAAAGAACAAGAATAAAATAAAGATAATATAAAGATAGGTTGAATAATCCTTCACTAGAGTGGCATGAATGATGAAGATCCATCCAAAATCATCTTAGGAAGAGTTTGGGATAAAACCCAACTCTAGAGAAAAGAAAACTTGCATCTAAAAATTAGGTTTTTCACTATTTAAAGAAGTTTGGGTTTTTAACAGGTCCTATCGGTCGGCCACAGCCCGATGCCACGCACCGATGCACTCTCAGATTCGCAGAACTTCCATCGGTCACTTGCATCGGTGTCTGGCGTACCGATGCCATTCTTGTCGTCGATTGTGAGCTTCCCATCGGTCGGCCACAGCCCGATACCACGCATCGATGGACTTTTACATCGGCTAGGCAGAGACGTCTTCAGTAAATCCGTAATAACTCCTCAACCAAATGTCCAAATGGCCTGAATCCAACTCCTGTAGACAGATGACTCACTCCTCTACAACTCCTATGAAGACCGTTGAGGCTGATTCATAACGGAGGGCCTTCGTCCAGCTACATCGTTTTGGTATCTCGGATGGGCTTTGCATTCCTCTTATGCTCCATAACTCCAAACATCATCAATTGTCTCCAAGACACCTAGAAACACTCCAAATGTATGCAAAACTCACTAAGACCTAATGCAAACACCTATTACTCTAAATGAGACCTAAATGAAAGACAAGACCATGATCATGCATGCGAATTACACAAAACTCTAAATGAAATGCATGCTAAAACATGCAATATATGAGTATATCATGTAGTTGAGCGATGGAGAAAATCTTACAGATTTCTTGATGATTCTGTTTGACTGTCGCAACTCTGTAACTGGCGTATGGGGGATCTCTTCGGAATCATCATTCTCATATGCCTCACTATTCTCTTCTTGAGAAATATGTTCTTCTAATGTTGTGGTATCTTGTTGCAACCCTGGTGCTTGGATATCTCCCAAATCAACAGCTACAGACTCCTTCCTTTCTGAGCTTTCTTTTTGTTTATCCTTGTACAAGGTTCCTTCATTGAACACAACATTCTTGCTGCGGATGATCTTCCAATTTTTGTCATCCCAAAACCGGTAACCGAACTCCGTGTTACCATAACCAATGAAGTAACACTTCTTAGATTTTGCATCATGTTTACTTCTTGCAGCATTATCATCATGAACATAAGCTAAGCAGCCAAACACTTTTAGATAAGAAAGATTTACTTTCTTTCCGCTCCAAACTTCTTCAGGGATCTTGAATTCCAATGGAACAGATGGTCCTCTTTTTATTAAGAAGGCTGCGGTATTGATTGCATCCGCCCAAAATGTCTTAGGCAATCCACAATGCAATCTCATGCTCCTTGCACGCTCATTCAAGGTCATGTTCATCCTTTCAGCTATTCCATTTTGTTGAGGCGTTCCAGGAATAGTCTTCACCATCTTTATCTCATTATCAGCGCAGTATCTTCTGAACTCTTCGCTAATGTACTCTCCACCATTATCAGACCTTAGGCACTTCAACTTGAGATTCGTCTCAATCTCAACTATGGTTTTCATCTTTTGAAAACCGAGAACACTTCATACTTGTTCTGCATGAAGTAGACCCACACTTTCCTTGTGGAGTCATCAATAAAGGTCACATAGTAGTACGAACCTCTTAGCGATGCGACAGATGCGGGTCTCCACATATCAGTGTGCACCAGCTCCAACTTCTCAAATTTTGGCTCTCTACCTTCTTTTGAGAAATTAACCCGTTTCTATTTTTCAAGGATGCAACTTTCACACATCTCATGATTCACCGTCTTCATATCCGGAAGAACGCCATTTGCTACCAAAAGCTTCATGCCTTTCTCACTCATGTGTCCCAACCTACAATGCCACAACTTGGTTTTTTTGGCATTCTCGACAACATCAACTGTATCTTGATAACTCATCGTCATATAAAGAGTGCCTCTTTTATGACCTTTAGCAACCACCATAGAACCTTTCTTTACTCTCCAGGCTCCACCACCAAAATTGACATTGTGCCCTGTATCATCAAGTTGTCCTAGCCCTGGGCATTTCGGGAATCGGGACGGGAAATTACGGGTAAGGGACGGGAACGGGAAGTTCGAGAATCTGTAAATACTATCCAAACTATTCCCATAAAATAACGGAACGGGAAATTACGGGTAAGGGACGGGAATGGAAAATTCGGGAAAAAAATATACTACCCAATACATACCCAAAGTGAAATTAAATCGGGTAAGGGACGGGAAAGGGACGGGTAAGGGTTTGTGTAATTCGGTTATTAAAAGTTGTTGTTTGTTAACAAGATCTCTATAGTTAATTAAAAACTGAGAATCACCATTTCCCATATAACAAAAAAGAACATCATTACATACCAACTAAGTAATATACCAATTACATGGTTTTCACCTGCATATTTATCAAGTTACAATAATGACACAACGATGAGAAATGTGTCATTATCCAAAACAAATCGAGCTAAGTACAAAAAATAGTTAATTTAAGTTCTAACTTCTAAGCAATGCATAGTCTAATAAAGTGATCTCAAACATCCACCTAAAAGATTCATCAACACTTTATGTTGCTGCTCCGACTGCATTTTCCATCTCTACAAAAAACAAAATTTAGATATTAACTTCCAAATATTATACACATAATCAATATATCACAAAAATCTGTAGACAAAAAGTATATCAATACCTTCTTCACAAGCATATATGGTGTCATTATCTTCTACTACCTGTTGCATAACCTTTGTTCCATCATACCGAAGTTAGCAACGTAACCAATTATGTGTAAGAAGCAAGGCCTCAACCATTTTATGAGTAAGAGAACTCCTATATTGGTCTAAGATTTGGCCCGATGTACTAAATGCAGATTCGGATGCTACGGTGGAGACCAGAATTGCCAAAATATCTATGGACATGAGTGCTAAAACCGGGTACATTGAACTGTTTCGCTTCCAAAAATCCAGAACATCATACTCCAAACCCAATGCATTACGTTTGTGAGACTCTATCTTTTCCATCAAGTACAAATCTAACTCATTTTTTGTCTCCTCAGCATCTTCGTTATTCTGAGACATGTTTCCCCACTCTCCAAAAGGATCATCTTCTTCATCGCAATCACCAATGTCCATATCATTTTCTGATTCATCAACAGCCACAGTTTTGCTGCCACTAGCACCACTCGTAGCACTACCCATCATCTTGTATTGTGCATAATAAGCCACATACAACTTTTTTAACAAATCCAAGACTTCAGCTTTGATTTCAGAACACTTTGGATTACCCTTTCCATAAATCTTTTCAAGACAAAGCATTACAAATCCCATCTTACTACGTGGATCCAAAACAGCTGCAACAATGAGAATATTGTTAATTTTCTCCAAACCCTCCCAATACTTATCGAATTTCTCTTTCATTGATTTACCCATCTTACTCCAACTAAGATCAGGATGAGCAGCCATGGACTTTAATACTTTTTCAACCTTGCAAATCTCATTGTAACATCCACTAGATGTTACTTTTTTCGAAGCTGAAAACACCAAAGTAACATCATAAAATTTCTTTAAGAACGTTAACATCCATTCAACAGTCTCCCAATCTTATGGTGATGGTGGGTCAACCCTTTTTACTTTGCTTATAGGATCGTCCTCTGCAAAGTAATATGCATAAAGCTTGTCTTCCCTAGCCATCCGCTCAAATGCTCTTCTGAACTTCAAAGCAGCTTTCAGCATAAGATATGTAGAGTTCCACCTAGTTCCACAATCCAAAATCAAGTTTTCTCTTGTGATTTTCTCTTCATCTACTTTCTTTTGAAATGCTTCAAGTCTAGAACCAGATGATCTAATATATTTGACTGAAGTCTAGAACCAGATGATCTAATATATTTGACTGCATTCCTCACACGCCACACTACTTCTCTTCTCAGCTAAACCATCTTTGACAATTAAATTCAAGATATGTGCACAGCAACGAACATGTAGAAACTCACCTTCCAATACTAATGCATTTGATCCCCAATTCATCAACCTATTCTTCACAATCCCAACAGCGCGATCATTTGCACTAGCATTATCAACTATTATAGAGAATATCTTCTCTATCCCCCAATCATACAAACATGCTTCAAGTTTCTTAGCTATTGTATCCCCTCTATGATTAGAAACGGGAGTAAAGCCAATGATTCTTCTATTCAATTTCCACTTCTCATCTATAAAATGGGCAGTAGTTACCATGTAGCTCACAGTGGTAATAGAAGTCCATATATCAGTTGTAAGCGACACTCTTTGTCCACACAAGATACTTTTCAACCCAACTTTTTCAGAGTTAAACATCTTCATCACATCTCTAGTTATTGTGTGTCTTGAAGGAATAGAGTAGCTTGGACATAACTGACTAACTAAATGCCTAAATACAAGGTTATCCACAAAAGAGAACGGTATAAGCATTATAATTGTTGCTCGCCTACACTTCTCTTGATCAAAACTTCAAGAAACAAGACTAGGAATTTTTTCTCCATCACTAGCTAGCTCTTTCTGATTCTTAGCTTTACCTACTAAGAAGTTTTGATATACCTTGCAAGAAATTATGTGTTTTTTCATACCAGTAGTTCCCGTACGAGTTGTAACCTTTATCGAATCTCCACAGTAGGTGCAAATTCATTTCTCTTGATCAACTTCAGACCTAATAAAGTTACTCCACGCAGGTGCCCTTTTAGGTAGCACTTTCTTAGGTTTTGGACGCAAGATAGAATCTGGTGGTAGTCCTCTTTTCTGATTTGATTGAATTTGTTCTGATGCTTATGTGTCGACCATAGTTTTTTCTTATCCGTTCTTACAATGTAAACGGGAGGAGGCAGCATATAGAAGATATAACTATTTTATATACAAAATTATTAGGTTTAGTTTTTAGATTATGTGGGCTACGACAAAAAAAAGATTATATGGGCTTATTAAGTTTATGGCCCATTTGTTTGTAAATTGTTAATAGATTGAATTAAAATCAGAATATGTAAAATTCTGTTTTTGCATTAACCAATAACCAAAAGTCCAAAACCCCCAAAATTCCACTTCTTGTAACTACTCAATGGGAAGTTCGGATAATGCCGCTCCCTTCCCTACCCTTTTCCTTACCCATTTGAGTATTATTTTCGGACCCAAACGGGAAATTACAATTTTCCTTTCCCCAAAAATTAGGGAAAATTGGGACGGGAACTGTACGGGACTGGTTACCCTTCCCAAAATGCCCATGCCTAAGTTGTCCTACTGAGATCAGATTTCGCATCAACTTTGACACATGTCTAACCTTTGTAATCTTCCACACGCGTCCATCTGACATCTTCAAGTTGATATCTCCAATACCAACTATGTCCAAAGGTAAACTGTCTGCTAGATATACCTTTCCATAATTTCCAGCAACATAATTCTCCATAATGTTGTGGTGTGGTGTGGTTTGGAATGATGCTCCTGAGTCAAGAACCCAAGAATCGATCGGGCTATCAACATAGGAGATCATTGTTTTGGTGGTGTTTACAGCTGCATCATGAGCTTCACTTTTTCTTGGAGAATCAACAGACACTAACAATGCATCAACAATTTCATGTGTGACTGCATTGGCTCCGCCTCCCTTGTTGTCTTCCTTCTTCGGTGGTACCCAACAATTCTTTTTGATGTGGCCTGTCTTTCCACAATTCCAGCATTCAGTAGGCTGCTTGAATTTGGAATGACTTCTTCCATTCTTTGACTTTGATCTGCCTCTATTCCGGTTGTTTCTGTCTTGGTTTCTGCCTCTGTTTTCCACGTTGAAAGCAGAGCTCATTGATGTTTCGCCAGAGTCTATCCTACGAACTTCTTCCGTAAGGATACGATCTCGAACATCATTAAATTTAAGCTTCTGAGTACCCACAGAATTACTAACCGCTGCCCTCATTGGCTCCCAACTATTTGGCAGAGATGCCAGCAAAATCAGTGCTCGCACTTCGTCATCAAACTCAATTTCAACGGATGATAATTGGTTGACAATCGTGTTAAACTCGTTCACATGTGCTGCAACATGGCCACCTTCTTCCATCTTCAAGTGGAAGAGTTTCTTTATGAGAAATACCTTGTTATTTGCTGAAGGTTTCTCATACATATCCGAGAGAACTTTCATGAGCCCTTCCGTGGTCTTCTCCTTCGCAACGTTGTGAGCAACGTTTTTTTACATTGTTAACCTAATAACACCCAGAACCTGTCTATCAAGTAGATCCCACTCTTCCTGATCCATCTTCTCAGGCTTCTTGCTCAGCGGTTGATGAAGCTTCCTTCCGTACAAATAATCCTCGATTTGCATTCTCCAAAATGCATAATCTGTACTGTCAAATTTCCAGATACCGTGTGCCGAACCATCTTCACCTCCCATCGTTTTTGATTATTTTTGCGAACCACCGTGTATTTGAACACCTTCGTCGACAAACCGATGTCGCCGACAAAATTTCACTATTTACTATTCACGTGAACAGTAACCTCGCATGAAATTTGACTAGAATCACCCAACCCGCTCTGATACCAGTTGTTAGGAAATAACGTCAAATTTCCGTTAAATCATATATATGGAAACGATAAAACACACACAATTTGTTAACAGAGTTCGGCCAACTTTGCCTACGTCTCCGGACCTACTGCAGATCTTTTATTATTAACCAGGAAAATTTTACACCACTCTCAACTCACACCCAAACCCGATAACACTCAAAAAAATTACTCTCTTAATTTTTCTCATAAAGAAGAATTTTCTCTATTCTCTTTTCTCTCTTCATGTTTCTTCTTCTTCTCTTATTTGGGATTTTTGGGATGATATTTCTTTCTCTCAAAGCTTTGGTATTTATAGATGCTGAGGGTTTGGTGAAAGCCACAATTGTTGAAGAAACTTGCATCCTTTTGTTGATATTGAATGCCACCAACTCCTAAAGAAATCCACCGTCCATGATTTCTTCTTACCAGCCCAAAACTAACAGTATTGTAATGTGAAAAGTAAATGACTAAACTCACCATCATTTCACTATAAATAGAGGTTATATGCTTATCTCCTCACACTTCACATACATAACATTCAAAAACAAAAGTAATAGTCATGGCTAAGTTTGCTTCCATCATCACCCTTCTCTTCGCTGCCCCTTGTTCTCTTTGCTACTTTTGGTGAGTAATGATCTTATCATATGCATGGCAAAATGAGTTTTTAATTTTCTTTTTTCTCAGATTATTTGATATAATTAATGTTGATCCCGGGGATCACTAAAGATGTTTAAGAGATTGATTACGGAATGAGATGTTGATCCCGGGGATCACTAAAGATGTTTAAGAGATTGATTACGGAATGAGAGGTGAGATTTTCGTTAATTAGAGCAATTTAACCACTATTAAAGCAGGCCGGGAGAAAGATGAGTAGGCCGGGGGCCGTGTTTCTTTTTATTGATGGTGAGAGAAATGAATAATTTAGAATTACGAACTGGTTCCGAAGGACGTCCAGTTCGGCGTTCTAAACTGTTGCCTTGTTACAAAGAGAGAGAGAGAGGGAGATCGGGTGACTTGTCGTAGGTCAAAAATGGCCAAAATCCAGTCCCCTGTCATTAATGATATTGATGGGTATATGTAGTCGGGGTTGGCTTCCTGCTCCCCGGGATCTCGGGGCCACGTGGTGTCTTCGGCCTCTTTCGCGGGTAAGGTGGCCTAGGAGGCGTGTTCCGGCTTTCGGGGAGAGAGGTCATGATGAGCTCGGCGTGGCGTGTTGCAGGGCAGTGCACTGTTTAACCAACTCTCCTCCACGTGTCTTCCTCTCCTTCGTCAAGGCTGCAAGGTTGGTGAGATGTCGAGGTCAGCCCATACTCCTGCTCAGACAATACACTGTTCGACCAACTCCCACTTGCCCTCTGCTCTTCTGACATCCCTGCCTTGGTGAAGTGTCAGCCCGGGCCCGAGGTGCGTCGCTTTCAGGTCGGCGACCGAGCCGAAGAGGAGCCTTGCAGGTCGGTGCTTTCAGGCCGGCGACCGAGATGAAGAGGGGCCTTTCCTAATATGGGCCTAACTAATTGGGGGTGCTAGGCCCACCTCCAACAATAGGCCCTCCCCCAGTTCGGTATCGCGAGGCGAAGCGAGCATGCCGAAGTTGATCTAATGCTAGTTCGGCGCATCTTAGGACGGTCTCTCCGTGCTCGCACGTGTTGATCTTCCCGAAAATCCGTAGATGGTTGGCGCGTACCCATCACGTGAGAGAGCGAAAGGTCGCCTCTTTTTTCGCGTGGGACGCCCACGCGTGGCGTGTGATAGAGGCTTCGCGTTTATCGAGGTGTCGCCTGCTTTTTGGCGTGGGAGCACGAGGAGTCGTCATCATTAGGTTTCTGGGCGGCCGTGCTTCTTTTGACACGTGTCCAGGCGTCGCTTCACTGTCTCCCTTCTTCTATTTAACCCCCCTTTCTTCCTCCTGTTAAAACCTTCTGCGCATAACCCTAAGGTAACCTCTTCTCTCCGATTTCCTCATTTCCCTTCTTGCTTTCTTTCTGTATTTTTCGATTTCCTCCTCTCTGTGCAATGGCGCCGATGTTAGACGGTATTAGGGCTGAGTCG
The DNA here is from genome assembly GCA_030161315.1 of Eutrema japonicum. Lineage (NCBI taxonomy): Eukaryota > Viridiplantae > Streptophyta > Magnoliopsida > Brassicales > Brassicaceae > Eutrema > Eutrema japonicum. The sequence continues at coordinate 8,450,194 of BSQW01000013.1, forward strand.
AGCGAAGAATCGGCGTCCCGTGGTGGCGGTAGCGATTCTCCGAGTTCTTCCTCCGATGGTTCCGGACGTGCCTCCTCTCCGTGTCGAGGCGCAGACAGTGGGGAACAGTCTGCTCCTTCGACTTCGGGGGCCGCCCCGCTGCTCCCGGGGACCCATCTCCGGAAGAAGACGGTGGTTAGATCTTCCTCTGGCGGTCGCGGCGTTGGCCAAGCTGGGGGTAGAACCGGGCATCTGGGCGACCGCGGTGGTCGTCAGGGCGGCCGCGGAGGCGGAGTTCGAGTGGCCAGGGTGAGGTCTCCCCTGGTTCCTTACGAGCAGGGAGGGTCACCGACCTGTAGCACAGCGGAATCGGTGACTCTCCTGAGGGATTTGTGCGACTTTCCTGCTGGCGTCGAGCTCAGGCTACCCAGGGCGGAGGAGCGCCCGTGGACTCCTCGGCCGGGCTTCGTCTGCCTGTATGAGTCGTTCTTCCAGAAGTGAGGGTTGCGCCTTCCTCTCCCCGAGCTGTTCGTCCAGTATTGCCGGGCGCGGGGCTTGGCCTTCTCGCAGGTCTGCCCGTCCACGATCCAGGGGATGATCGTGCTACTGACCTTGGGGCAGGAATGCGACGTGGAGGTGACGGTGCCTATTTTCGAGGCACTCACCCAGCAGAAGGCAAACCCTGGGATTCCTGGGACCTTCTATGCCGCTTTCAAGCCCGCGGCGAACGTCCTTGAGGCACCCAGCTCGGGGTCTAAGGCGAGCAAGCTGTCGAAGGTCGAGGACTGGTCTCGCAGCTACTTCTACATCCGGGCTACTGACGTGGTTGGGCTCGACCCGTCGGCGAGATACACCCGGGATTGGAACTTTTCCCCGGGTAGGGATTTGCAGGTCGAGCTGACTTCTCTTCTTCGGTTTTGTCTGACTGATGCTGTTTGCCTTGCTTTCAGGTCCTCACTCTTCTAGGTTCAAGCTGCCGGACTACGCGGGTATCGTTGCCGTGCTCAGGTCAGTGCGTAGAAGAGAGTGGAGGTCATTCACTTCGGCGAGAATAGCAGCAGCAATGGCCGGAGGTCGCTAAATTTTTTTTTTTTTTTTTTTTTTTTTTTTTTTTTTTTGCCGAACTGACGGTTCTTCCGTTGCAGGTAGAGCAAGGTTTGCCGGTCCGCTGTATGCGGACTCGTTTGTGGCGCCGCCGCTGCCGATACCCGAGGTGCCGATCCGGCGAAACCCGGCACCACGGGTTGGGGGGGAGTCCTCCGAGGCGGCTCCTTCGAAGAAGATGGCGGCTGAGGCTACCGGTGGTAAGGCCGGCAAGAAGAAGAAGAGGGCCGAGGTGGGCGGCTCCTCTGCCGCGGGTCGGGATGGAGTCCGATCGGAACTGGCCGGGGTCGAGCCCGGGGTGTCTGCGGCCGAGGTGCCGGCAGGGGGTGTCGTGGAGACCCGGACCCAGGGGGCGAAGAGGTCGCAGTGCGGGCGACTGAGGGCGGCGAGGCGATCGTCGTCGTGGAGGATCCTGCTGCTGTGCAGGAGGCCGAGGACCGCAGCGCTGATGGAGGCGGCGCCTCGGGAGGTTCCGACGATGGGCCTCGGGACTATAGCTTCTTCTTTACCCACGAGGACGGAAGCAGCTAGATAATCGTCGATCAGGACGAGTGCGCAGAGCTGGCGCAGGCCATGATGTTCGGGCAGAAGCACCCGCACTTCGTTCCGTTGGAGATGGCGGAGTCCGATACCTTCCGTCAGGTGGCGCGATCCGCAGCTCGGGTAAGCTTTCGCTGCTGATCTTGTTTCTATCAGGATTCGTTTGTACGTTTTTGCTAACCGCTGGTTTGTTGCAGACGATGGCCCTTACCGCCTTTCTAGCGGAGGCCTATGAGAAGCGACTCGCCGAGAAGGACGCGTCGCTCAGCTTCCTGCAGGGGCGCCAGGAGGCCGGCGCGCAGATCCAGTCCGTTCTTACTCGCGGGCTGGAGAAGGACTTAAGGGAGGAGAAGGCCCGGTCTGCGGCGCTGGAAGAGGAGGCGGCGCGGGTGCGATCCCGGGCCATAGAGGTGGGCAGTCTTCAGGGCGAGCTGGTGGCTGAGAGGGCCCGATCTGCCGCCGAGAGGGCTCGGTCGGCTGCTCTGGAGGAGGAGGTCGGGCTCCTGAAGGGGGAGAGGGAGACGCTCCGATCCAGGGTGAAGGGGCTGGAGGGCGCCATAGGCCGGGCGAAGGTGGCCGTGGCCGCGGAGAGCGACCGGGTGACAGCCCGGTGGGAAGCGCGGAACCGGAAGTGGTCCGCGAAGATGGAGAAGATCCGCGCCCATCTGGACGGGCGCCGCCGGGCCTTAGAGCCTCACCTTATGTACAACCAGGTGATTGGCGTAAGGGCCTGCCTCAAGAGGATGGAGGCCGAGGATGGGGTGTCGGTGCCGTGGTACCGGTACCAGAAGCTGGACGAGGATGAGGCGGCATTCGGTGCCGTGCTGGACGGAATGGACTTTCCGGACTTGACCCCGGAGGATCTGGACATCCCTCTGGATCGCGCTCATGGCGTCCAGCTCGAGCGGCTCATGCCCGTCGCTCCTTCGGAGGCGCCCTATGTGGATCTGACTGAGGACGCTCCCTCGGCTGCTGAGATCGTCCAAGCAGATCTGCCAGCACAGGACTCGGCCCCGTGTGCTGATGAGGCCGGCACTGACGCGCCATCCGGTGAGACCGTGGTTGAGGAAGAGAGGTCCGAGCAGCCCTTCCTTGGTGAGCATGGCACCAATGAGAGGATGGTGTGCCCGGGCGATTTAGATGGTACCCGTGCTGACGGGGGTGATGACCGACCGGCCGATGCGGCCTTGTAAAAACTTCTCTCTTTCTTTTTTTTTTTTTGTAGTTTTTCCTTTTTGTTTTCTTCTCTCCTTTGTAAAGACCGGGCCGTAGGCCGTTTATGTAAGGACCAGGCCGCTGGCCCATCTTTTTATGACAACAAGGCCGTTGGCCCTTTTTCTCTCTTCTTTTTTTTTTGTAGGTGCCGTTTCGAGGCTTTTGTAATGATTAGGCCGTGGGCCCTTTTTATAATAACGAGGCCGTTGGCCTTTTTGTGATAATCGAGGCCGTTGGCCCTTTTTTTTGTAAGTGCCGTTTCGAGGCTTTTGTAATGACTAGGCCGTGGGCCCTTTTTATAATAACGAGGCCGTTGGCCCTTTTGTGATAATCGAGGCCGTTGGCCCTCTTTTTTTTGTAAGTGCCGTTTCGAGGCTTTTTTATCGGTAGAGTAGGTCGTAGACCGTACCCTGTCATGTATGCAGGTCGTGGACCGTGCTCTTGTATTGGGTGCGAGGTATGACTCGGCTTGAGATACTTATTGATTGTGTATCTTTAATATTTTTAGTGGGTGCGAGGTGATCTCGGCTTAAGGTACTTATTGCTTGTTGATCCCGGGGATCACTAAAGATGTTTAAGAGATTGATTACGGAATGAGATGTTGATCCCGGGGATCACTAAAGATGTTTAAGAGATTGATTACGGAATGAGAGGTGAGATTTTCGTTAATTAGAGCAATTTAACCACTATTAAAGCAGGCCGGGAGAAAGATGAGTAGGCCGGGGGCCGTGTTTCTTTTTATTGATGGTGAGAGAAATGAACAATTTAGAATTACGAACTGGTTCCGAAGGACGTCCAGTTCGGCGTTCTAAACTGTTGCCTTGTTACAAAGAGAGAGAGAGAGAGGGAGATCGGGTGACTTGTCGTAGGTCAAAATTGGCCAAAATCCAGTCCCCTGTCATTAATGACATTGAGGGGTATATATAGTCGGGGTTGGCTTCCTGCTCCCCGGGATCTCGGGGCCACGTGGTGTCTTCGGCCTCTTTCGCGGGTAAGGTGGCCTAGGAGGCGTGTTCCGGCTTTCGGGGAGAGAGGTCATGATGAGCTCGGCGTGGCGTGTTGCAGGGCAGTGCACTGTTTAACCAACTCTCCTCCACGTGTCTTCCTCTCCTTCGTCAAGGCTGCAAGGTTGGTGAGATGTCGAGGTCAGCCCATACTCCTGCTCAGACAATACACTGTTCGACCAACTCCCACTTGCCCTCTGCTCTTCTGACATCCCTGCCTTGGTGAAGTGTCAGCCCGGGCCCGAGGTGCGTCGCTTTCAGGTCGGTGACCGAGCCGAAGAGGAGCCTTGCAGGTCGGTGCTTTCAGGCCGGCGACCGAGCTGAAGAGGGGCCTTTCCTAAGATGGGTCTAACTAATTGGGGGTGCTAGGCCCACCTCCAACAATTAACATTGAGATATATGTATATGTGCAGAAACACCAACAATGGTGGAAGCACATAAATTGTGTGAGAGGCCAAGTGGGACATGGTCAGGAGTTTGTGGAAACAACAACGCGTGCAAGAATCAGTGCATTAACCTAGAGAAAGCACGACATGGATCTTGCAACTATGTCTTCCCAGCTCACAAGTGCATATGCTACTTCCCTTGTTAATCTACCAAAACTCATTGGTGGTTAATATTAGGGGTATTCAATTTGGCAAAACCAAACTGAATTGAAATAGAACAATATAGTATGATTTCGGTTATATCATATAAACCGAATGGATGTAATTTTTTGAAAACAGTAGAATACAGATACGGTTTGGATATAAACTGATTAAACCAAAAAATTGATTAGTTCAAATTTTCTAATATAAATAGTATATTTTATACACTATAAACTATCTTTATATTAAAGATTTGATTCAGAGTTTAATGTTTTATTTGATGTTAAAGACAAATACTTTACTGTTTTTTTCTTCGATTTTTTATTCTTTACGAGTTGTAGAGTTTCGTGGTTTTACTAAAACATGGGCTTTCTCTTCTTTAGTTTAATCCTTCCGATGCTTTCTTAATTACGATTTCTAATTTTCTATGTAGAATAATCGAAATTCACATAATCTGAAATTAAACCGAACATAATTCTTATTTTCAATTTAAAATCAAATAAACCGAAAACCGAGAATATCTAAACCAAATCATACCAAAATAGATATGGATTTAATACAGTAGCTATTTTTTGTGAATCGATAAACCACAAAATCAAAAAATCCGAACCGAACCGATATCCGGATTGAACACCCCTAATTAATATTGTGTGTGTATTTTACATAAAATAAGTCTGCTTCACCATCCATTTACGCGTGACTTTATGACATGTATCAGATATGTTTATGTTGGTTTGGTTGATATAAAGTTTTATATATCACAAAAATAGCATCAGTCTATATATATAAAGTTGTGCATAACATCATGTCCAGCTCTTTAAAAAAAAAAAAAAAAAAACATCATGTCAAGTTTAATTAAACAAGTGAGTAATAAAATATGTATTGAAAAAAAAAACCACATTGATTTCGGCGATGAGCTGCTAAGTTTAAGGGTCGCGTACAGTGGTACTTTAAAGACTATCAGCAAACATCGGCCGGTGGTTGAAGCCTCGCGGTGGCGAAGAAAGAACGACGACGGGGATGGAGCAAGCGGGAGCGTTTAAACACCCTAAACTCTAATGATGCCATGTGGTTTTTAACATTAGAGTACACGTGGTTTGGACGTGTCTAATGTTTGTAAGTTTGTAACGATTTCAATTTCCATGATCCATCACGTGGTCGAATAAAGGTTTTATCGGGCTTTTTGGAGTTTTGGGCCAAATATCATTTGTATTTGTCCTGTTGGACTTCCATAATAATATGGATTGACGGAAAAAAAAAGTTACTTACTTGGCTAATTCAAAGTTTTAAAAAAAAAAACAAAGTGGTGGTGTATTCAGTATGAATATTGGTTTTGCTAATCAGAAAGGATTGAAAGGGCATATATCTTGAATAATAAAAAAATGCCAAAAAAGGGCTAATCAACAAAAAAAATACATATATATATATATATATTTGTTTGTCGAAAACTAAACTTTTATTCAAACTAAATCAAAGAGTTCAAGAAGGCTTGAAGGCTTGTTTTGTAATCAAATCCGCCTTTGAATTGGCAGAACGAGGAATGAATCGAAAAGATATCGAAGAAAAAGATAAAGTCAAAAGGTGAATATCGGAAACAATTGCATGAATATGAGTTTTTTGAGAGTTGAGGAGGTTAATTAGAGTTAACGAATCCGAAAGCACTTGAAGATATCCTCAATCCCTCGATTCATTGCTTGGAGCAGAGATTCGGGGACAGCCCACGCCTCACCTGCTAACGCCGAGGTTACATTCTGGCGATGGGCGTGATGTTCTGATTCTCGATCATCCGTATTCGAATGGAAAAGACAACCCATACCACAGGTTAAATTGTTCGCTTGCCAGGCTGCATCAACAAAGCACACCAAGAAAAAATGTATATACGGTCAGAAATATTTGTTTTCTAGATCTATACCTGGCTCGGCTATAGAATCGGAAAAGATTTTACTAAATGCATATATTTCCTCACAAAAAAAAATATATGTCAATTTACATGACTTGATAAAATGTTAATGCTTAGCTTATTATGTTGTTGTAGAAAAGAAAACTCATATATATATCCCAATACCAAGATTTGTAATTAGGGTTATATATATATATAAACGAAAATGTTAATTAGATGGATTTTGAACCAGCAATGGCATTCTGCACCAGATTCAATATTCTTAAGCTAGCCTGATCTTCACTTGAACTGTGTATCACACATTGTGCTACTCATTACTCAATATTGTAACAAATGTTTGTGTCTTGATTGTTGAATATCCTTGTACGTAACAAATATTTGTGGGTTGATGTATTAAAAAGTTTCTGAAAACTTCTATATGTTGTTTAACTAGAATTACCTTTGACCATTTCAATTTTAGTTTAGTCTTGATGCTGCAGATCTTAACACCATCTCCACTAGGTTTGGTCTTCGCCCTTCCCCCCTTCCGGTTAAATACCACTGTGCACAAGGAAACTAACAAAGGAGGATTGTGACCCGCTTATCACTCGTATCAAAGCAAAAACTACAGTCTTGGACCACAAAATTCTTAAGCTTTGCGGGAAAGCTGCAGCATATCTCCACTGTGATTTCAAGTATTATACGGTTTTGGTTCCTTCCTTTCGCAAGGTTCTATAGAGGGATCATGGCTGATGGAACTTGGTATGTGGCCTAAATATTTTTTTTCAAGTCCAGGATGTTTTCAGAAGTGCATTATTGGGTATATTTTGGTTCATTTCATATTTTCACATGGTTTATATTCAAATAAACCAATTGGATGCAAATTAATATGCAAACCAAGATCAAGATTATGCAAAGACATCTTATATAATGAAGCATTTTCACGTGTGAGCTATAGACCGATAGGTCCCATCTTTAGATCGATCGGTCTCCTCTTATTGGGATTATTATCATCTTTATTTCCAAAACAATTATCATCTATTGATATATATCAATAATCTTCTAGGTCTTTTTTTATTTTCATAATCTTGGTATGGTCCAACTCATCGATCTACCAATACTTTCCCTAAGAAAATAGGTTTACCACCTTCCATTTAGACCGATCGGTCTTTTTATTTGTAGCATATAACCCAAGTTCGAAGGTAGCATTTTCACTGGGCCCGTAAAACAACAACTCGGTGAGTCGGTTACTGGAGATAGTATAGCTGAACCGAATCCGGTTCGAGTCATTCTCGGTTTAGAGTTAACCACTTTAATTTGTGTGTGTATTCTTCTGACTTCTGAGTATGCTATTGCTACGTGTCTGTGGCACGTGCTAGTAGGGCAACGAAGCAAGCTGTTGGTAGTACGTGGAATGCTATCCAACTTTGCGGATGACGAAAACGAATTTTCCTTCGATTAGTTTTTAATATATATATATATATATTTTTTTTTGTCAAAACGGATTTTTCTTCTTTGGCAGTGTTTAATCCAGGAAATTTAGTTTTGAGGGAAGTACAAAATTACATATAAGATAATACAAAATTTTGAACTTTGTTAGTCCGCACCATCTTGCAATTTTGTTCAAACCCACTATGTAGCTAGAATTAGCTACACGTTTAGATCTAAGTTTGGTATGATTGTGAGATCAATCACAAAGAAGGTAAAGAATTAACAACCTGTTTTATCAACTTGCTTAATAATGATGAGTCGAGAAGAAAACTCCATAACAAAATATCCAACTTCATTGTTTGAAATTAAATGCGGTCTGGTCGTGATGAAGATATTTAACTTCTTGGCCGACTATGTTAAGACATTTAAAAAGTAATCGAAGGGAGATATTTAACTTGTTTAACTTCTTGACCAAGTCAAAAAAAAGCCGGCTGTGTGAACAGTCAATTTTAGCCACCGAATCAAATTGCAACCGAACAATTTAGCAGTGAAAACCAGTTATTCATAGTTGCGTGTTAACATTGTATACTAGAAGACGGTGTGAGTTTAATTTGTGGGGTTAAACACTTTATCGTACGATGCACACGTAGTGAAAAACTTACTCCCCATCATTTTCTTCACTATAAATAGAGGTTGCTCTTAAGCTTATTTCTTCACGCTTTACACACATACATACATATTCAAAACAAACTACTAATTAATAGTCATGGCTAAGTTTGTTTCACTCATCACCTTTCTTTTCGCTGCTCTTCTTCTCTTTGCTGCTTTTGGTGAGTAACGATCTTTATCATATCCATGGCAAAAAGAGTTTTAACTTTTCCTTTTTTCATATTATTTGATGATTAACCCTGTGAGATATATGTATGTATATGCAGAAGCACCAACAATGGTGGAAGCACAGAAGTTGTGCGAGAGGCCAAGTGGGACATGGTCAGGAGTCTGTGGAAACAATAACGCGTGCAAGAATCAGTGCATTAACCTAGAGAAAGCACGACATGGATCTTGCAACTATGTCTTCCCTGCTCACAAGTGTATCTGCTACTTCCCTTGTTAATATGCCCATATATAAACTCTTTGGCATTTAGGTGTGTGTATTTTACATAAAATAAGTCTGTGTCACTATCAATGTATCATTGAGTGACTTTATGACATGTATCAGATATGTTTATGTTGGTTTGATTATAATATGAAGTTTGATGTACCACAAAAAATAGCAGTCAGTCTATATAGAGAGAGGTGCATATATAACATCATCTCCAATTTAATAAGAAAGTGGCTTACCTAGCCAATTCAACTTTATATATAAAAAGCTGGTGGTGTATTCAGATATGAATATCTGGTTTTGCTATTCAGAACGTATTGGAAGGGCCTATACTTTAATAATTAAAAAATGCTAAAAATATAAAATAATATTTTTTTGTAAAACAAAAACAAAATTTTAAAATGACACTATTTATAAAACAGAAAGAGTATTTGTAATCTATTTATTAGACTTGTACTTGGCTATAGAATAACACAGTGAGGCAGTTTTGGAAACGATTACTTACTAAATGCATGTATTCACACACACAAATATGTCAATTTACATGACTGGTAAAATATGCATGCACTATGGCTTAATCTGCGTTATTGTTAGTTAGAGCGTGGAATAATTCTTTTTAAGTTAATTTTTTTTTTAATTTTTTATTTGAATTTTATGATATACATAACTAATGATTATAGATAAAGTTGTCAAACCGAAATAATTTGTCTATTTAATCTATTTTGTAATAGACTAAAATATTATTTGGCCTAACCCGCAAAACCTCTAATCTTAAAAATATAATTATAATATACACGTTTAATGATTCTAATATTTGTGATTTGTCTACAAATTCATAAAAAAAAAAATCAATTTTTGTGTCTAAAAAATATTTTCAACTTTTTATATATATGTACATAAAATATAATAAATTATAGTGAAAAATATATCAAGATTTCGAATATAATTTTTTTTTTGAATATATATAGATTAATTATTATTTAAAAATATATAATATCAAAAGTAATCAAAAAAATAAATAATAATTAACCTTTTTAATGGTAACAAAATTTTCAATATTCTTTTTATAATTTTAAAAGATAATTATATAATTTTTTATTTCTTATTTCAATTATTTTTCGTTATTTATAATGTTATAATATGTAATAACTTCTAAAATAAAGTTCATTTTCTTAAATGATTATTTAAATAATAATATAGAAATTTAGTAAATTGTCATGACTGATAAAATGTTTACGCGGTTTCGGAAAGGATTACTAAATGCATTTTTGGCATATTAATATTAATATCTTAAATATGTCTAATAAAATATTTAAACTTTCACTAATTTGATTAGGGTTAAATTAGGAATTGATAAGTTTGAATACCTTTTACTTTTAGTATTTTCAAATTTTGAATAATCCAAACGGATAATTTGGATACAAATCCTATATGGCTATATCTAACTCGTTTTTGTATTTCGTTAAAAAATTATTAAGTTGTCACAAATGGATAATAAAATAATATATACGGATATAAGATGAGATTTTTTTTTTTTTTTTGAATTAAATGTAAAATTGTATTCAATAAAAAACCTTTTTTACAATAAATGCATCAACAATAGAATTTTTTTGAAATGTTTGTGGTTACGTTGTGGAGCGTGTGGTGAACCACACCGTTAGACCTTCCTCGTATCGATGGTTCTCCATGTCATGCATGGATTGAGCTAAGGCGATTTCGAACATTTTTGTGTATGAACTTGATTAATGGAGTATGTGGTCAATAGATTTTTCCATGTTTTCTAGTATTTTTTTCACGCCAAGTGTGATATAAGGTTGCGAGAAATTCAATTCATATGTTGAACGGGTCAAATTATCCGTCTCGAGATCGACAAGCCTACTATGGCCCAATATCTCGACCATGGTTTAAGTTTCAGTACGAAGCTGCCTGTTTGTTGGAGACATTTTGAGCCATCTGGCATGCAAACTGTTTGCACTTGTCAAACATTAACACTGTCCTTTTCACAAATGTTGAGTGAACGAGAAGCCAACAAACTTCAGTCTCTACACCTTTTAATTTACTAATTGTGTAGAATAGTTTTGCAAGCATCGTAGCAAGAGATAGATTTAACATTAGTTATCTATAGAATAAATTATTTGACTTGAAGTAAAGACAGATTTCAAGTCGTAGACACTCCTTCTGTTTGTTAGTGATATCTTGATATATCACACAAATTAAAAAACTTTTAGTTATGTAAATATATCTTTATTTAATATATTATTAAAATAATTGATAATGACTTAAAGTCAAAGAAAGTAAAATTTGGGTGAAAGAATAGGAACTTTGTCTACACAATACATTAAAAAAATATATATATATATAGAACGATATTTTGTATTAAACAATAAAAATATTCTAAAACAATACATTTTTATGAAACGGATGTAGTACATATTAATACATCTACTTTTATAAGATACATAATTATGTATTTTTCAAAATCCAAATCCACATAATTCTTTAACTATTTGGGAATACAATTGAAAATCAAAGAGAAACTAGACAACATATATATGCCTTAATTTGAGGCAAGCATATACACAGAGTCGACCGTAAGTTTTAAAAAGTCACAAGCTAAAGAACAAAATGTGCCGTTTTATAATGTGTGTGTTTATCTCCACCTACCAGATGGAAAATTCTAGAAATTGAAGTTAAATCCGGGAAAAAAAAAACCCTACCAAAACATTCGAATCCAAACCGCTTCACATCATATTTTTAACTAATGAACACGTTCTGAAGAAAATCTCAACCGTTACACGGCTCGTTCCTTGCCTTAGATATTCTAAATTCTTTATGACCAGAAAACAAAGTGGGCCTAAACTCACTACTGGGCCTCGAGTGAGCCTTCGTGTTATTTTTTTTATTTCTTAGCTTCCAATTTGTGTTAGTCTTTGTGGCTCCCCATTTCATTTTCATTTTCTTTTTCCAATTTTTCGTTTCAGCAAAAAACATATTGATGTCACGCGACTCACTCATGAAAGAATTATATTTTATTCTCTTATTTTCCAAAGATGTCGCTTTAACTACAAGCATTAGAACTCCATCAATCATGGTAAATTTTAAATAAAAAATCCTAAATTCAGAAATTCATTTCATGTAAGAATTAAAAATGAATGGGAAAAGGTGTTCTTGGTGAAGAGTAGTTAGAAGCGTAGTGCTAACTCTAACCCCTTCTTTAGTTTCAAATGATTGCTTATTAGCTCATATCTTCCCACTATATATAATTGCTGAAAATATTGGTGAATCCATCTATTGCATGAAGAAAATGTAATAATGCGACCGTATGATTTGGCTAAAAATCTTGTGGGGACAATTCGTTGCTTGTCATATGCTCATTGGTAGGTTGAATGACAGTTGAGTCACGTTCTTGAAAGATTTTTCGTTTCCTATATAAGTCGTAAAGATGAAGGAAACTCTCAAAATTACAATAACAAAATACTCTTGACAAAAATAAAACTATATTATAAAGAGAAAATGTTAAAGAGATTTGATAAGAGGAATGAAATGGTGCCGTAACACTAAGTCGCACGTTCTTGACGAGAGTCGTCACAATCCAAATATTTTATGACTCCCCATAGTTTGGTCGATTGTGCTTAACTTGTATTTGCTGTCTTTTGTTTTTACAATTTTCGTTTATGTTAATTATGGTCAAATTAGAGAATAAAAGAATCCATGTTTAAACAAGTGAATTAGGTTTGTTTTTTGATGGTAGTTGGCTATCTTATTCAAATATTAATTTCATAATGTAAATACAGTAGAAATTCTATAAATTAATATTCGTTAAATTAATAATTTGATAAAATAATAAACTTTTTCGATCCCAAATTAAGTTCTTGACCCAATTAATCTCTTTATAAATTAATAATTCTTTAAATTAATAAAATATTATAGCTCCAATATTATTAATTTATAGTCTTTACTTTATACTAAACTAAAAAGATAAATTGAAAATTAAAAAAAAAAAGATAAAAACTCATTACAACATATAATTTCTCATTCAAATTCAATTTTTATTTTATCGTCTGAAATATTATCTATTATAAATCATGATAACATTTACATGGCCGGTTTTATAACGGACAACTCTACTTTCCTACAATGATTTATGATCGACGGTTCTACTTGTTTACACTATGTTCGTGATAGACAATCTTACCCTTGAAAGCGGATGATTCAATTTGCAACGCAGTTGAAATTTCTTATAATTTGTTTTTTAATTTGTATTCTCAGAAAATCGAACTATCCATGTTGGTGTATAAATATTAATGACTATTTATTCAACCACTGAACCGAATGCTTTTACTTCAATTTCGAATATAAAGTGCCAAAAATAATATTAAAAAAATTAAAGTGGGGTGAGTGTAAATGATAAGGTGTACCATTAGCTGGCATAAGGTTGTGTGTAAAAAGCTCATCTCATAGTCATCAACGGCCGAAAAACATAGAAAAAACAAAAAAGCAACTATATTTCTCATTCTTCTGTGTTCTGTCACAATAATCTCTCATCGATTTCGCTTTGCTATTTTGTATTTTTGCCCGTTCTGCTGTTCGGGATTGGAAAGTTTTCGAGTTCGAATTTTAGGGGTTTTTTTCTTATTGAGTTAAAAAAAAGGTTGTTTCTTGAGAATGGCTGGGATTTGAAGAAGTAGAAGAGGAAAAAAATAAATAGTAGATTTTTGTGAGTTTGTGAATTTGCGGCGAAGATGAGCGCTTCGAGGTTCATAAAGTGTGTCACCGTCGGCGATGGTGCCGTCGGAAAAACCTGTATGCTGATTTCTTACACGAGCAACACTTTCCCTACGGTAATTGAATTCATCGCTAAGCTTCCTTCTTTGTTTTCTTGTTAGACAATAGTGATCTTGAAGCTTCTTTGACAATGGATTTTGGAGACTATGGTCTATTGTTCTCGAATGTGTTTAGCTGGTTCTTTTTCTAAATACGTTTTTTGCTTTCCCAGATCATCTGAAAATAATCCTTCGTATGTACTGTGTGTTTTAGGTCATCTCTAAAATGAAATTGAAATTCGGTTGAAAAAAATTGTTACTAAAGTTGACATTTTGTTCAAAACTTTTCATGATGCTTCCATGGGTTTAGCTTCTTATATATCATCGTTAGCTACGAGAATATTAGTCAAATCGACAATCTTGTGCCTTTTTGTGTGTGTTTATGATGTTCTGTTCTAATTTGTCTTGAGAAGTAGTTTTAGTTTATAAATAGAAAAGGGTGATTTAATCAACTCTCATGACTTGTTATTGACTATCAGGACTATGTTCCAACTGTTTTCGACAACTTCAGTGCTAATGTGGTTGTAGATGGGAACACAGTGAATCTTGGATTGTGGGATACAGCCGGTAAAATAATATCCTTTTGAAGCCCATCAAATCTGGTTTCTTGGTTTTTTTGGGGGTTTCATTTTGACCAACTCTTGGGTTTTTGCAGGTCAAGAAGACTATAACAGGTTAAGGCCATTGAGTTACCGTGGTGCTGATGTCTTCATTCTTGCCTTCTCGCTTATTAGCAAGGCTAGCTATGAGAATGTAGCCAAGAAGGTTAGCTCTTTTGTTGATCTCTAACTTTCTCCATTTGATGAATAACCTTTCTTATTTGCTTTTTGATCTCAGTGGATTCCTGAGCTCAGGCATTATGCCCCTGGCGTTCCCATTATCCTCGTTGGAACAAAGCTCGGTATCCTCTCTGTTCTTGTCTAAAACTCTTTCCTGATTATAAGAAAGAGACAATAGTTCAGTTTGTCTTATTAAATTTCCGATTTTGCAGATCTTCGAGATGACAAGCAGTTCTTTATAGACCATCCTGGTGCAGTACCGATTACTACAAACCAGGTAGATAACTCCACAATCCAACATTCTTTCAGACAGAAGTTTTTGCCAGATGAGTTCTTGATGGGGATTTGTTTTTAATTGTTTGTCTGCAGGGAGAGGAACTAAAGAAACTGATAGGATCTCCAGTTTACATCGAATGTAGTTCAAAGACGCAGCAGGTACACTCATATAACTCATATCTCACATGTTGGGTTTTTGTATAAGAGACTGAAAATGTCTTTGAATCTTGGGTTTTGCAGAATGTGAAAGCAGTCTTTGACGCAGCCATAAAAGTGGTGCTTCAGCCACCGAAGCAAAAGAAGAAGAAAAAGAACAAGAACCGTTGTGTGTTCTTGTGATCATCTTTATAAAGTATGATTTAGGTAACAAACGAAGCTGAAGAAAAACAAAACCAGCATCAAATGCAGCAGCAATGTGTATAGTTGTTGAATCGGGCTTGTTTCGGTCTTTACACACTTTTTTTTTGTTTTGCTGGTGAATCTAATGAGTGAAGTGTGAGGCCAAGGGGATTCTGGTTAAGAGAAAGGGATGAGTTCTTGGTGTGTTGATGTTGTACTTTTGCTATGTAGACTAATCTCATACTTTTTTTTTTGTTTTTGCTATTGGGATACATTTCGTATTTTTAACAGATGAGTTTAATTAATTTTATTATCTTATTTTCTATTCTAAAATTATAAGCTCAGGTTCTTAATCTTTTGTCGATCTTATTATGGTAATGAGCTTTGGTATTGGCATGTAAATAGATGCAGACAAAAAAAAGTAGAAGATATAAGAACGTATTGTGATGGATTTTTGTATACAATAGAAACAAACGTTGAATTGAGGCATGGATTCAAAGAATGGTTTTCCGAAACGAGGATTATATACTATACACACAGAAAATAAAAGATTACATAGGTTTCTCCATTTTTGTCATGGACCGAAAAGAAAACAAACATGAGTATACACATCCTTTTCAGTGTTTTCACCATTTCTTCCGAAAATCGACAAACATCAAATCCAAAGGAATTTAGCTCTATGGGTTCGATTCAGGGCTGTGTGGCGGATACAAGTCACAACTTGATGAGGTCGTATTTGTCACCCATCAAGCCACCTTTCTGTTTTTGGAACCTAATGTAACGCAATGTACTTGTAAAAAAGGGATCTGAGTGGATTGTTGTGTTACCGTTGTCGCTTTGCATCTCGGTGTTGATTAACTCTATGAGGCTCTGTATATCAGATGGAGTGATATGTGGATTTCCTTTCTCAAAGAAGTAAATGTACCTGTTGTATGTAAGAAACCATTATTAATATTGAGATGCTGCTATGTGTATGAACCAATGTCAGATTTTTTTTTTTTTTGTATTGGTTCAGTATACTGACTTGTTCAAGATTTCAACAAACAGCGTGACTGGTCCGCTGCTACCTCGGGTTGCAGTAGCCATTTCTTGAGCTGCGTTTGCTATCCTCAGTGCACGTCTTAAACAGAGAAGAACTCTGCATCATAAGGGAATTGATAAGTTTTGGAGATAAAGGACATCATTCAATAGTCACTACCTGTGGTTTATTTTTCTCTGCGGAAAAAGCAGTTAGAGAAATATGAAAGTAATGAAAAACAAAAAGCAGTTACCTTTCTCCATCTTTGATGCCATCTAGATCATCAACCCAAAAGAGGTGAGAGCATGCATAAACCGCTCGACATTGATCAGGCTTCTTTAGAAGCCTTGCTGAGTACTGGTCACAAGGAAAACTCAACTTACATTTTTGGACATAAGTTGAGTAGAAAGTATACCAATGAGAAAACATTGCCAAAATATTTGTACCCCGGTTGCTTTATGTGTCAAGGTGTCCCTATTTTCAACACCAAAGACGTTGATCCTTTGCAAGGTTCCAACAATCAGATGAATTGCAGTTACCTGTGCCTTGGAGTCCTATAGTATAATAATAACACAGACAAGAAAATGAAAGTATACAAGTTTAGGAGAGAATTTTAGTTGTGTAAATTTCACACAGAAAGAAAAATAAATTACCGCGATTTCTTCCTCATATAATATAAATGCTTGGGTGAAAAACTCATAAGCAACAGGCTCAAGATCACAATCACTTGCGGCCTGATCATCAATCCAAAACAAGAGAAGTTATTGAGAATGCTATGTCAGATTACACCTTGCCTACAGACAAATTCTAATTTTGTTGGTGACCCTATAGATTACCTCAGCGCACTGGAGGTAGAGCCTTAGAGCAAGTTCAGGACATGGAACTGAGGAGAGAACCTCGATTGTCTGGAACAAAAAGCACATGTTCAATAGATTATCAAAAATATTGAGCATTACAAGTGACGTATCATTAACAACTTAATTTTCGCATAATGCAGCTCGGAGGAAAAAATTAAAACTAACATAAATAACCTGATATTGAAAAAATGTGTTTAAGTTTTGGTGGATAATTGAATAATCTAATACGTGAAATACACAGTACACTGCTTCAAGTTAGTCACATAGAGAAGGTAACTCCTGCATTGATTTTCAAAAGATGATCTGAATTTATCAAGGAGATAAATGATTCACAAGAATAAAGAATAAGTGTCTAACATCTGGGAATCCAGCCTCAGTGAAGTAACACATGTTTCTCTATAGAAGATGTATTTAAAAAAAAAGGAGAGCTCATAGAACCTGGTTGAGAATCTGAAAAATCTTCCTCGGGGTTGCTGGGATATCTTCTCCAGTTATATCTCCACCCTGGGATTCTAACTGCCTGACCAACTGTGGCGGAAACATTTAAGCAACTCTTAAAGTCAACCATTTGTCTTAAAGCAGAGAATCTAATCCCTCTGGAGTGATCACTTGAAAATGGTCACACTCAAGGAGTAGTGTAAATAATAATATCATATGAGAAAGCATTCCACATAAATAACTGCATATGTTAAAACGTGCAATATACTGTGTAATTCATGTAGAACTAAAGACTACTTTTTTTTTCAGTGACAATAAGAATCCCAGAAATAAACAATGAGAGAGTGTATCAAAACTTTTATAGAGCATCTATCGCATTGTACGATAAAATCTTAAGAGGCAATATCTGCCTTGATTGGGTGGGTTTGTTGTGCAAGGGTACATATACACAAGTAACACAACTGGATACACACACATACAACCACGTTATAGAGAAAATAAGAGAAATACCCTGAGTGCAGAAAAAATAAGTGGAGGAACGGTGAAAGGCAGGCGTCGAGGTCCTCCTGTCATAAGATGCTTTCTCACAACACATATAATCTGCATATCAGTAAAGTACTTAGGTAAGTAATTTGTTTACTCATAAGATAAGATGCAAAATGAAACCATGGTCTCATAGGCATAGCCCAATGCTTATATATATGACTTCTGTTAAAGAACGTCAATGGGCCTGAAGCCGGCCTGCAGGTCAATTTAGGAAAGCAAGCGGCTTCAGGGGAGTGGAGCAACAAACTCACTCAGATGTACAGTTCCAAGGAATAAAAACATGTTCAGGTTAAACGAAAAAGTCACTGTAACAATTCCATACATATCTACTAAAACCATGGGAGGTCCGGAAACAAAATGCATATAACTACTGAACTGAAAACTTAGTATTTGTATCATGTTTTCACCTTTAGCATCTCCTCTGGTTCTTCATTATCAAGCATATGTATCAGCCGGGCTACTGAATTTTGTTCCTCTTGAAAATCCTCCTCATCAAGCTAAATGCGAACACAGAAAATCCATGAGGACCAAAATGTTAGATTAGAGCTGACAAGAGTTACTGATAGTGATTGCAAACCACGTGGGAAAAACCAAGGAAAAAGTTATAGCACCTCCTCCGTGTCGGTTCCATCCAAATCCTTAATAAGTCCTTTTATCAATTCAAACAGCACCTCAACCTAGTGAACACAAATTGGCATATTAGTACAGTAGATATATATACGTCTCTAACTGAAGAAAGTAGTAAGGATACCTTATCAGCAGTTGAAATACACGAATCGTTTTTCATTATACTTTGAATAATAAGCATTGCCATTACTTTATTTGTTCCATCATCAAGATGATCCATGACACGTGGATAATTTGACAGTGTGAGAGCTGTAACTATGTCACTGTATTTTTCTAAAGGAGCACTCAGAAGGGCAACAACTTGTTTCATTGCACGGGCGTCCTCCAGCTTGGGCACACTGGAAAGCTTAACTACACATGCGCCCTACAAAGTTTGCGGATCAAGAGTTAGTTTAAGACCAGCACTACACTAGATTCAACTAATCATAAAATCTAAACAATGCATCATACCATTCACAATAAAAACAATGTAATTCTGAAATGGAATAAAATTATATAGCGTAGATACAAGCTACATAGACAATATTAAGTATGGCACAAATTTAGGAAAGATGGCGACAGAAAGAAACTATACCAATACTTGATCCACATAGTCAAGCCGATCAGGGTGAACTCGGAGTGTAAAAGTCAGAAGAGAGACAAACAAAGTCATAGCTCCAACAATAGGCATCTCCATCTGTGTATCTATCACCTGCGACTCACAACAAGTCCATACGTCATATAAATGTATTACAACAAAAAACAAAGCATCATATGCAGGCTGGAGGAACCAAAGACTTGAAGCATTGAGTCTATTGATCAACAGAACTTACAATATGAACTGAGGCCGTTGGGTCCAGACCGGGAAAATAAAAAGGGTTTGAGATCAAACTAAACTAGATGCATCATCCGGAAATTTGATAGCTTGATGTTTTAATGGTTTTTTATTAAAAAGTCTGCATAAGTTTACATGCGCTCCCATCTACCTACTGAACCCTCAAATCTAACAATCAGAGGACAGACATTTTCAGACTGTGGTGGCATTATTTTCCATCACAAGTCATAGATGTAACTGATTTGACGATGCCTTAGAGAAGACAAGATTAGAAAATAGTATGACAAACTACAATCAAGCTGACTAGTTCTCATGGTACTGGGGACCTACAAAGGACTATTCTAAGGGACGTTATGTTTCAAGAATATCCAGCAATTAAAAGAAATTTCATTTATAAAAGATTTTTCCTTTAATGGAGACAACCTTTCCAATTGCATTGCTCAATTTAGCAAAAGCTTCCACTTGCAAAAATTCGTGTAGCACCTGCCCAGAAGTAAAGAATAGAGACATCTCAGTAACATTAAACAAAAATAAAAAGTCACAAAGATAGCTCAATAGACACTTACATCTGGACTTGAGGCAGCATAGTTTGACAACCGGTCCATCAGCTGGGTTAACACTATCTTGGTGTCAACTGTTGGCTGAGAAATTATTTCTTAAAGTCAGAGGAAGGAAAAAGGTCAAAGATTTCAAGTGGCAAAAGTACAGAGCATGGAAACAAAACAAAATGCTCTTTGTCGAGGATCTCCTTTAAATTTATAATTGGTGAGCCAAAGCCCAAGCCACCAAGAAATAAGCAAAAAAAAAACACCAATTACTAGCAAACAACAAGAATAGTGAATAGCAATACAGACAGCTCAGATAGACCCCTTCAGGAGATAATTACAGCATAAGAACAGTTAATCAGAATCAGCCGACAACCATCTTAGATAACATACGATTGCATTGGAGATTAGGAAAGAGAAAAATCTCGATTGCTAGCCTACCCACCATCAGTTGGGTACAAGCAGCCAATAATGTCTCAAGAGTCTGCAAATGGTACTCATCAGGAAAGACTTGAATTATGCACTCCATCAGATAATACTGAGCCAGCTCATCTTTACAGTTGACGACCTGTTCAGGGTTTCCAGATTTATCAGATTATACAGCAAATGAAGTCTCATCCATATCAAAAATAACCTGGTAATAGATGCAAAGATGAACTGTTGAACCTGCTCTAAGACCCTAGGAAGAACAGTCTCTTTGTACATCTCAAGGTCAACACCTTCGATCTGTCCTAGAACGTGCAGATTTTTTCCAACCTGAGAGGAAAACATTAGATACAACTTATTGGGCAGTCACATGGTAAAATAGGGTATTCAGTCCAGTAGTGGTATTGATATTACAAGATCACGAAGTTCGTTCCTCTCTTTCTGCTGCTTTTCTCGAACTGTTCCAGGTCCCTGCAGTCCAAGGAACACCTCAGCTCAGGTTCACCAATATCAATGATTCACAAGCACCACACAACCTGCATGACCAAAAGCATGCTCTTCATGGTTCATTTATGCTTCAGTCAGAGGCATGCAAGTGCAGAGGTGCTATGCGTATCTAACTATCATCAACTCTTCATAGATCGAAAATTCACCTGATGCTGCATTCGAACCCAGAGCTTATTCATCTCTGTGAAATTTTGTAGCACAAATTCCACAGCATCCATCACAGTATTCGCATCTCTGCAGGAGAGTTGCAAGGAGAGTAAACAAACAGCTAAGCACCCAAGTTTCATGGAAAAAGGATAGAGAAGAGCATAGTTACGACACACCCTTCATAGTCTGAGCCAATCTCAGGTAACTTATCCCTGCTCACTTGTGCAAGATAACTCCTCAAAAAGAGCCCACGAATTGGATGTTGAACACCTCGACACATCTCCACGAGATCCTTGAGAACATCCTTAGAAGGAGCTTGCTTGCTTTTGATGTAAACAGATCCTACTGTACATAGCAGATACCTGGTAGACGGGCATCATGAGTTTCAATTACAGTGCAAGACGAATCAATGCAGACTAAGAGAGAATGGTGGAAAAGAACAGAATCTCTTTATGCGCCTAGTTGCCTAGATAGATGTATACCACATCGCCATTATCTAGTCTAATCTCATAACTGTTGTACAATCTTAGCTAAATGATTGAGACTATCAGATCTTCATCGGATCAGTAGAAACAGAAACTAGCTCAACGAAGAAAATGAATCAAAATCATCTGCTTACATCCTGGGTAATATGTTCCCGGCATGTTGAACAAGCTCATATAAATCCACCACCGGTAATCCATGCCTACTCTCATCCTTGAAGAAAATCTCCAGCTGCCTCAATTGATCGAAAGCTCGCATATCTAAATCGGTCGAAGAAATCCGAAACCATTAGAAACGGTCAAACAAGCACGAAATCGAGAGATTCAAAGTTGGGGCGATGGAATCTACAAAGATCGTAATATTTCTGAGGAGATAGCTTGGACGTCCGGAGCTCAGATAGCATCAGAGCGGAGTACTTGAGGACTTCTCTGAGATTATTCGCGTCCTGAGAAACGAAGAGAAGAAAAATTCATCAGATCAAAAAGGAATCGGAACTCGGCGGAGAGAAATTATGAGCAACGGACCAAGGCGCGATGCATGAAGAAAGCGTTGTGCTGGATTCCGGCGATTCCTTCCGCCAGCCACTTCTCCTCGTCTTCTACTCCGGCGAGCGTCCTCATCCTCTCTCTCTCTCTCTATTCCTCCCAGTGTCAGCAGTTTTTTTTTCCAGTTGAGCGCACGAATAATAGACTTTCGATTATTGGCTTTTGTTTAAATCATTATCTCGAACTCAACGATTTGTTTTGTTTATCTTTGTTTCATCAAAAATCCAAATTGACGAGATTAAATAAAAAAATTCCCCCGTGACGAGATTAATCTCATCTCTAGGTTAATTGTTCAACTGGTAATTTTATTACATATACGAGAAATATTATTATTACATTGAAAATTGAAAATTGAAAATTGAAATAGTAGAATGTTGGCATTTTACATATGTTCTGCTGATAAACTCAGACAGACAGAGTCTTTGAAAGACATTCACTAGTCCATAAAAGAGAAAATGATGATAGACGACGCTCCACACGTGTTAATGCATTCCCCAAACGGTCTTTGTGGCAAAGAGATGAAATGATAGAGTAATATCGCATTTTTGTGTCTCACAAAGAGAGCCATATCAAAATTGGGTTAGATTTAGAGAATTGTTGTTACAAGTTACAACCTGTCACACTGTACAAGCTAAGCAAAAGCTAGACCAAAAAAATGGAACATTAGAACGGGACTGTATACGGTAAAGAATAAATCCCGACTTCAGACAAAAACAGAGCTCTAGGCCAAGAGGAATCTCCACGTCTATTCAAACTCATATTCATGTTTTCATCAATCTTGACTGATGCTTTGCGGTTAAGCTTCTCTTGCGCCTTATTCCCAAAGAGCCAATCATCATCATCCTTAGAAGAAGAATCAACCTCCATTGCAGGAAAACATATGGAGGAAGGTGGAGTCCAATCATCAGACAATGCATTGTATTGATCTTATTTACTTGGCTTGTGTTTCTTTCTCTTCTTTGTTTCAGTTACTGCAGCCGCAGATGTCGACGGCAGATTCTCTTCAGGCTCAGAACTTGTTATGACATCTTGGTGACTGACAGGCTTTGCAACCGAAGCGGAGTAAACAAGATCCTCTCGATGAGGAACAGAAACTTCCGCATTTGGTTTTTTGAATATCAACCGGATTCGTAGAGGATTGCCTGCTACAGGCGCAGCTGCAAATACATGTACAAAATACATGTAAATCTAACAGCAACAGAAATCGACATGATCTCCTTCACTGTCCATTAAACGTATAGATACAAACCTTTGATGAGACTTTCAACAGCCGGAGGAGAGTCATCTATTTTCCTCTTCTTGCTATTATGGCTTCCATCAGATAGATAACCGAGGTGGTTTTGAGGTCCCTCAAGCTCTTCAGTCAAACCACTCCTCTCAAGTTGGTCGGACTCATCTGAGGTTTTCTTGGAAGGAAACAATTGTTTTTTGTGAACATCATCCGCTTTCTTAGACGAATGTTTAAGAGATTTCTCATGCTTTTCGTTCCCGTGTTTTCGCCTCTCTTTCTTTTTCTTCTTCTCTTTCCGCCGCCCCGTTTTTGAATCATTTACGATTCTTTTGAGCTTTTAATCCATCAGAATAAAGGGTTTTAGGCTAGAGGTATTACGGAACTGGAACAACCATCCCACTCAATGTGGAAACACCAATAGAAGAGACAGCATTACAAGACATATAAACCCCCAAAATACAACTTATAGACATCTCTACACCAATTCATACGATTAGAATGAAAAACAATGCAGCTTACCTGATTCTTGAAACACTTATTGATAATTATATGGTTTATAAGGATATATAATGATACTAGCAGGACAAGAAAGGATAATTATATGGTTTATCTACATATCTAGGTTTCGGAGGATACGATTGAGAGACTCTAGACATACGGACTAGAAGGATAACCAGATACTAGGTTTAAGGAACCATGGAATTCAATTTCAAAGAACTGAAGCAAGAAACCAGATTTGTAGATCAACGAACCTTAGTCGATTCGACCAAGTTCTGACCGCGCTCGCCTGGTTCTTGCAATCACAAGCGGCGACATGTTTAATTTTGTTACTGGAATTACTACCATTGGTATATCTCAATTGGTTTATTTCCTGGTTTATCTTATTTTATTTGGTTTAGCATTTCAATTATATAAACCAACTGGTCTGATATTCTACATATGTAGCCCTTAGGGCATTTGAGAAACGTAATCAATCAAATATCAAAACTATCTTCTTCCTCTAAAATCTGTCATCATCTTCAACATCCACCATTGAATCTCTGTTCTTCGAAGGTGATTCCTCACCTTATAGACTTTGATTCCCCGATCTCCGGAATCTCGGTGGTTCTCTGGATCAGATTTATCGGTTACTAATTTTCCTGTAACATTAGTATCAGAGCTAACGAGCTTCAGACCCAAAATCATGGCGGACACGATCACAACCAAACCCCATCGGAAGTACTCATGTGAGCAAGTTTATGAGAGATTGGAAAATGGGCTGTGTTTGTTTTGTGAAGAGCTTGATACCCCTGGTCACTATCATCTAAAGCACAAGAGATCACGGATTTTCATGATCGAGTGTGATGATGGTGAATTTCCTGTTGCTGGTGAAACCCAAACTGTGAATTTGGGATCTAAAACCCAAGAAGAAACAGATGTAGCGATAGGCATAGCTCAAGATGAAAATTCGAGCCCTGAGAGTGAACCAAAGTCCCACCAAGCGACGCCTCAGATTGAAGCATTCTCATATCCTCAGGTACTAATTTCTGACTCTGAACAAACTAGGAACAATATATCGCAGCTACATACTGGCATTGGTCATTACGTCGATAACTTCCTTGTTCTGAAAGTGCTTGTTCGTGTCAAAGAAATAGATATGCTGCTTCAGAGATTAATTGGTGTTAATATTCACAATATTGCACACCAACTGTTTGATACAATGCATATAAGATGGCATAGTAAGAAGCTGACAACCAAGTGTTCTAAATCCTGGCGATTCAAATTCAAAAACAGTTCAGAAGAAGCTGCCACAATATTGGAAGGGCACTTACAACTTGTGAACACCTTCTTGCGAATATATGAAAACAACAAGAGCAACACAGAGCAAATCTACAAGAGGCTTAAGGATATAAAAGAGGATAGAACTCAGGAATCTGTAATAAAACCAGCTCAGAAAACATTTGACAATCGTGTGTGGGAGCGTGGAGGATTACTAGATACACATGTATACTTGAAATTGTTTGAGAACTTGTATAAACGTGATGGAGTTCTAAATACAAGGTGTAAGCTGTTTCGCTTTGTTGTTGATGGAAGAATGAGATTTGAAGGGTTACAAAGCTATTGTTTGCTGGATTTTACTTATGAGCGTCATAAGTTGCTGATCGTTTATGAATATCAAGAGAGGCAGATCTTTCAATGTGTTAAATTATTATGGGTTGAATCAAAAAGGGGAGTATATGCAGCTCCTTATTTGGTAGAGCTCAACAAAGTCTTATGGAATGGAAGCAAAATTAGTGAAGGAACAACAAAATTGAACCAATACTTGGAACTATGTACGAATGGTCTTGGTGTGGGGTTACGAGAGGCTATAGTAGGTGGTGTACTGAGCTCATTTAGGTACTTGGTCATTCATGATGTGTTGGACTTATTGGTATGCTTGGATGTTTATGAAAGGATTTTGGAAGCAGAATTGAAAATCTGTATTTCGGCATATCAAAATTTCAGAAACCAAAAGCTGTGGATCACATATTTTTGCTTAAAGATTCATGAGTTTCTCTGGTCTAAGGAGCATCAAGAGACGAGCTGTTTTCTACTAGCAGTGTCTTTTGTGGAATTTTTTGGCCGCAAGGCATATGAAGAAGGGCTGGTAGATGCAGGTCAAAAGATGCAGTCAAGGCTGATTTATGATAAAGGAAAGAATGGGCTAAGGAACATAACACTGATAATTGTAGGCCTGAGACAGTTTACTTTTGTTGGTATGAAGTTCCATTTGAAGCACAAGTGGAAATCTAGACTATTACAAACACTTTCAGAGCTGGGATTTTGTGTGGTTAATGTAATGCTCATCACAAAACATGTCAAGCTTTTTGTTTCCAAGAACCATAGGTTGTTGCATCCCGAAGCTGGAGTTTGCCCACGCTACAACGATTTTGTGCAGTCCAGTACTGAACTTCAAAGTTCCTCAGGTCTGAACCTTTTCACTTGCTTGATTGCTATGTGGAACCAAGCCTTATATTATGATTATGAAGTAGGCCATACAAATTCTGGAACACTCTCTGCTACTGCTATTACTGATGGCTCTCTTGCCTCTGCAATTGTTGTTATGGGTCTGCAATTATACCTCTTTTTCAAGACAGAAATCAACCATCTTGAAGTGTTATTGATCTCTGGTGCAATGAGGTTAATGAAGCTGGATAATCTACACACTTTCAGTTATATGTTGTGTGTTGTTGTGGTTTGCATTATGAGGATGAAGCATGGTTTTGAGTGTCTCAGTGAATTGATCCCTAAGCTAGAAGTAACATATGAGAAATGTTATTTCTTCTGCCCTACCTCATCTACTACTACTCCACTTTTGCTACAAGCCTTGCTTGTTGAAAACAATGGCAAGAAGAAGGTTAACCACCACGACAAAGCTTTCATCAAGGTATTTGTTCATTGGAAGGTGCACCCTCCATATCAAGCTACAATGGAACTCTATCAAGATCATCAAGGAGCTTACAACTTATCATCCTTGAGGACAAGGATGTTCTCAATGGGGGAGTATTGTTACAGGAATTACTACCATTGGTATATCTCAATTGGTTTATTTCCTGGTTTATCTTATTTTATTTGGTTTAGCATTTCAATTATATAAACCAACTGGTCTGATATTCTACATATGTAGCCCTTCGGGCATTTGAGAAACGTAATCAATCAAATATCAAAACTATCTTCTTCCTCTAAAATTTGTCATCATCTTCAACCTCCACCATTGAATCTCTGTTCTTCGAAGGTGATCCCTCACCTTATAAACTTTGATTCCCCGATCTCCGGAATCTCGGTGGTTCTCTGGATCGGATTTATCGGTTACTAATTTTCCTGTAACAAATTTCTTGCTTTTTCTCAAGAAGGAACGATGGAATCGACTCAAAATTCGGTAACCCAAGGCTCTTCAGACTCGACCAACCAATGCTAATATATCGAGATAATCTGGTAGCTTTATCTCGATTTCGCCACCCAAATACGGAGAATGAAACGGGTAATCGTTTCCTATGTCCCTCAGATGACTCTTTAAATCACTATTGTCCCCGACTAATCCCGATATCCCCTCACTTTTAGGAAACGACGAAAATATCCCTGAAACTTTTTAATTTAATATCACCTCCTTAATTTTTTTTTTAATGAAATATAAACGCCATAGTTATAATATCAGTTGTACCAGTATTACTGACATCCCCTAGTATTACCCTAGTTGTACTGGTATTGCTGGTATTACTGGTATTACCAGTATCCCCTAGTATCACCCTAGGTGTACCAGTATTATTAGTATTATCCCAGTATTACTGGTATTGCTGGTATTACTGGTATTACTGGTATTACCAGTATCCCCCTAGTTGTACCAGTATTTCTGGTACTACCAGTATTACTGGTATTACTTAGTATTTCCTGGTTATACCAGGCAGAAGGGATTCGAACCCTGGTTGCGCGCGCCCGTGGATGACGCGCGTGGAGCTCAAAACCACTGAATTACCGTGGTTTTCGTTGTCCTCTTACCGATTTAATTATATTTAACCCTTACAACATTTCATTAAGGGTAAAGTTGTCATTTTACTACCCAGGAACATCTGAGCTCTTTTTTTAATCAATAAGGGCATACTAGCCCTTGACCCGAATGAAACCCTAAAAGTTTAGAGACGCCAGAGAGAGAAGGAAGCTAAGCGCGTTTTGGAAATAAGAAAAAGTAAAGGGTAAGGTCCGTATTTAAAGACGCGTGAGGACTAAGATCCGCCGACTCGGGCAAAGTCGGTCACTTCGTTGGGCTTTTTCGTAACTTCACATTAGCGACAAATTAAAAAAAACCTAATCGTCAAATATCAAAAATATCGTCGAAGGCGTATATAAAGCAAATTACAAAGGAAAACAAAAAGATATTTATAATCACAAAGAATAATGGGTTTTAAATTAGTTATCGGGCTTTTATAATTCCAATTAAAAGCCCAACTGTATTCCAACAAAATAAAGCCCATTCGTTTTTGTAACTCATCATCAGTTTCTTACGGACGCGTTCAAACACCAACGTTCGCGTCTCTTTCTTTCGTACTTTTCTGTTTCCTTTAAATTCAACACTTTTAACTCAAAAGAGTTAGGGTTCCTTGTACTGTTCTTCACACACGTCTTCTTGCATTATACATTCCCAAATTTATTTGTTCAGGATGAGAATCTCTTCTTTTAATCATCCAAAGATGCGAAACGGCAAAGAGGAGTTGGTGCTGAATAGTTCAACAGGCATCAGTGTGATTACACAGAATCGGACTATTTCTCTAGGCTTGTTTGCTCCATATCAGCAACAAGCACACGATTTCAACAATCTGTTACAGGTTTGGGTCAATACGTAGTAGTGATGATTGTCATTTTCTATAATTATATATATATATTTTACATTTAAAGGATTTCATGTTTTAACTAATGTGCAGAACGATGTGACAAGAGAATTGTATAATCAATTTAACATTCTCGAGGAAAGACCCGTGTTGTGTGTTATAGCGAAAGACAAAGCCCTCGAAGAAATGTCGAGGAAGTCTGGAGAAATGGAGATTCGTCTGAGGAAAGCTTAAGAGGAAATCGAGTTTTGGAAGCAGGTGACGGATCAGAAAACCGCCTTGTGTAAATATCTCGCCACGAGGCTTCTGGTAGTGAGAAGGAGAGAGCTTTCGACGACGATGGAGAGGAACTTTGCAGAGGAGGCCCAATCGTCTACAGGGGAAAATGGAGACGGTGATGAAGACACGGCAAGGACCCGTAGGTGTAAACGACGCCGTCTATGAAAATGGCGGGATTTGTGTTTTTGATTCTGTAACGTATGTGGCACGCACGTGAGCATTTATCTCTGCGCACGTGATCATTTGTCTTTGCGCACGTGAACATTTGTCTTTGCGCACGTGTGGTAGTGGTGTTCATTGTTCACTGTTAATAGTCCCACACTTCCGAGACATTTAATTATTCAAATATATTATTATTATTATTTTTTTTATTTTTTTAAACGTTGCCATTTATATTTTTTTATATATCTGTCTAGTTCGCTTGGGAATGCAGCATAGCTCCGGGTTTTTTAAAGTATCCGAATTCATATCCGTATTCGCCAGTTGATCAATTTTATTATCCGGATCTAGATCCAAAAGCTCCAAAAATTTGGGTTTGGAATATCAGTTGAAAAACTCGATTATTCGCATATATCTGGATTTGATCCAGCCTATTTAATTAAAATTTGAAAAATTTGAAACAAAAAACAGAGATAATAAAATTGTATCATGATAGTAAAAATTTCAAGTAGCAAGGGTATAAGAAACATTCAAGTAGCAAAAAGTTAAAGTAAAAAATATAAAATAGTAAAAGAGAAAGATTTATCTTCATGCTATCTCAATTTGGCTCAATTAGCTTTATGTTTCATGATCTCACAATCAAACCAAAAACAACATGGACTTACCTATAAAGTTTTACAAAAAAAAAATTATATATAAACGGAGATCCATTCTCCATTTTTGATTTTTTCTATTATTTGAATTCGTATCCGCATCCGCCAGATTCGTTATTTTATTATCCGTATCCGTATACAAAATATCTGAATATTAGTTTTTTCGGATCGAATTAGAGTCGATGTTGGATCGGATACTGAATCTCGGATAATTATCGCAGCCCTAGTGTCTAGTTGATGAAGATAATATACCTACCTATTTTCAATGGTTGTGAATTAACCAACCGGTTTTCTAGTTTCTAAAGTTTCAAATTGGGTTTCCTTTAGGATAGATTTGGAAAATATCAAAACCACGTTTAGTTTGGTTCCTCATTTTGGGTTTCTATGGGCCAAGCTTAAGTGTGTATGTAAAATGATAATAAAAAAAGAGCATTGGGCTAGAGTTCTGTAATTTATATAGGAACTAGATAAGTATCCGTATATATTCGGGTTTGTAAATTAATATTTTATAACACGTGAAACAAAAATTAAACACGAAAAATATATCACAAAATTAGATCATCCGTGAAAATATATAATACATAAATTTAGAAACAAAGTTTAAGATAAAATAAATATATACATTGAAAGAAAAATATGGTGAAAAGCTGCAACAAAAATCTTTGGATACGATTATTGGAATTTTAATTTTTTCGTGTATAATTGGCATACTACCAAATTATAGTTTATATAGAAGTGAGAAATTAAAATTCTTTTCTTTTTATGATTAATTTCCTTAACCTAAATAGAAAAACTAAGGAATGTTTTTTTCTTCTTTTTCTATTAATTTTTTAAAAAATTAATTTTTTTAGTAACTTTATCTTTTAAGATTATGAATCGGTTATTAAATTTTCAGAATTTATAAAAAAAATTATTAATTGATTTTAAATTTTTCCAACTTTGACGTCACACGTGCCGCGATCAGGTGAATTAACACGTTTGAAACATTTAATTTTATATAATAAGAAGATTTTCTTATTCTAAACTGAAATATGGTTTTTCCTTTTTTTACTATTTTTTTGGCTTTTAGTTTTCTTACTATAACCTGAAATATAGTTTTTCCTATTTAAAAAAACTTTGATTTTTATTTATAGTTTTTGTTTAATTTCATTAATCTAAACATTACTACTATTTTTTTCATTTTACCTTTTAAGATTAGGAATCGATTATACATTTTACTTTTATTATTAATTTTACGTGTTAAAATATATTTGAAAATTTATTAAACACATATCAAAGTCTAATCGATAAACTTAACACGTGTCGCGATCATGCATATTACTAACTTTGAAACATTTTATTTTATATTATAAGATATTTTATAACCTCTGAAAAAACTAAAAATAAAAAAACAAAATTAAATCACCCGTAAAAATAAACAACATAAAAATTTAGAATCAAAATTTCCGATGAATTAAATATATACTATGAAAAAAGAATTTGGTGGACCAGATACAGTTAAATACCTTTGGAAACGATTATTGGACTTTTTATTTTAATTTTTGGTATGTAATTGACATATACTACCAAATTATTTATGTAGAAGTGAGAATTTATAGTTTTTTTTTCTTTTAGGATTAGTAATACATTATTTTATTTCCTTAATCTAAATAGAAAAACTAAGATTTGTTTTTTCTTTTTTATTAACTTTTCCTTTTAGGATAAATGTAGATTTTGTATATTTTTTTTCTTTTTTTAAGTAACTTTAGCTTTTAAGATTATAAATCGATTATTAATTTTTTCAAATTTTATGTTTTCCTTTTTTATGTTTTTCATTTTTATATTTTTCTTATTATTAAGTAACTTTACCATTTAGGATTATGGATCAATTATTAATCTTTCCAAATTTTTATGTTTTTTAATTAATTGATTATTAATCGATTTTAAAATTTTCCATTATAAATTTTTGATTTTTCCTCTTTTTATTAACTTTAAATTTTAGGATCAATTTACATTTTTTACTTTTTCTTTAATATTATTTTAAGTTTCCTTTTTTATATAGATTATTTTTTTTCTTTTTTTTAGTTTAACATTTTTTAATATTTACTTTAATTCATTTTTTACTAAGATTGATTTTTTTTAAGTTAAACATTTTTTAATATTTCTTTTATTTCTTTTTTTATTTTGTTAATTAAATTGACACATGTCAAAATCTAAACTAACAACCGTGACAAATGTCACAATCTCGTGAGTTATAATTATCCTACGTGTCACGCTCATATCGAAAGATTCAGCTTTATATAATAAGATGTACACAATGGAATAGTTATATTATAACCTTATATTATATAGAAGCAAATGTGTATGTACACAATGGGAGGGTTATATTATATTAATTCTTTATGGGCCATGGGATGCCTAAATTAATGAACGAACCACCACATTATCATCGAAAAATATTCTGTAATTTAAAAAAAAACTGTATCACCTATTTTGATTAGAATATTATTGTTCACTATGAAAGTATGAATCACTCGACTAAATGGAACGTTCAAAGTTCTAAATTTTAATTAACTATTATTTAATTAATACTTTGAAAAATACCAAAAAAAGGCAGTAAAAAACATTGACTTTGCGCACAATATGTTTTAGTGGAATTAAACCCACCATATTGGCTAATTTGACTGTAAAGTAAAGTCCGCACGACATAAAAGATTAGGTTACGATGATGTTTGTACGCATAGCAGACATCTTAACTAAATAACAGAGCCAAAATTCGGTATATGTCTGATTGATGTAGAAATAGACAGAAATAATTAAATGCACAACTGTTAAATTGTATCGCCGAACGTGGATATGGTATAAAGTGTACCCATATGATTGAATCATTTAATACTTTCTTCTCCCAATTTCTAAGTTTAATATTTTACTAATCAAGACATATATATTGCGGTGAGAGATCAAAATCAACCTAATTGCCGTCAGAGAGAAAAAAAAAAAAAAAAATCCTTCATCTGATTTCTCCGGTTTCCGGCACTCTTCGCCGGAGCTGTGAGAAATCCTTTAATCTATTTGTTTTGTTTTGCTGTTAGATCTGGATTCATGGAGCTTGAGGAGCGATTTAGGTGGGTGTTTTTGGTCTTGATTTAGGATTCGTCGGTTCTTCAGGGGCTCAGTTTGCCTCTGTCGGTGGTCTCCGGTGGTGGCGAGGAGGCGGAGCTCCTTTGTTAGTGGTGTTTGTCCTTCCTTCAGGCCGGTTTTTGCTCAGAGGCTTTGTGTTCGGGCTTTTGTTCTTCCGCGTGGTGGTTGTTTCCTTCTCGGTGTCGCCGGTTCCTTGGTGAACGACGGTGCTTCTGCAATCGATGCCGAGTTGGTTCCGCTACCTCTTTATCTGGCTGGATCCTTCTTCGTCCTTCAAGGTGGCCTGGTGTAGCTTGGAGCGGATTCGTTTTGATGTTGTCTTGTCTTGGCAGGTGGTATTGGTGTTCGCCGCTTGTGCTGTTCGCGGTGGTCTTCGGCGGTGTCTTATTTCGCAGATTCCGCCCTAACCCTTGGGTTGAAGGTTGGTTGTTTTCGATTTTTGGTTATGTCTGGTTAAAACTTAGTTTCTGTGACTGAGAGTTGGGGATCGTTGAGTTTTGCGCCTGATGAACTGGTCAGTAAGATAGATCTTTTGAGGGTACCTTTCTTCAGCTCTAGTCTTAGTTTCACTCTTTGCCGGTTCAGTGGTGATTGGTTCTCGTCTTCGTTGGGCCAGAGTCGATGTCTCGTCTCCGATTGCGCGTGTTGAGCCTAATTACCGGTTTTGGTTCCTCCTCCCTTGTCCCTTGTTGCGTTTGATTTGCTTCTTTTGCAGTGATCCTCTCCGGGTTTTGCCTGTGTAGGAGTTTGGTTTTATGAGTCTTGCGTTGCCTCAGCTACGGTTCAGCCTCTTAGTTGGTACTCGGAATCTGTTTTGACTTCTTGTTGTTGAGGAGTTTGATATTGAGGCAGAAATACCTCGTTCAACAGTTGTGGCTGGTGTCTCTCTTCATTGTTTTTCTTCGAGTTTGTCAAACAGACTGCGTTTGTTCGAGTTTTCTTTGAAAATTTACCTTGGGTTCCGCCTGGTATGACGTTATGGATCTCATTTCTCCTGATTCTTACTTGGTGTTCACTTGGTTTATCTCCTTTGTTTAATGTGGGTCTTCGGTTTTGGCTTTGTATTTGTAGTTTTGCCTCCCTTTGTTAGGGCTTTGTCTCCGGGAAAATTCTGTTTTCCGCCGGCTTTGTCTCTGGGGATGTTATCTTTTTCTTCGACTTTGTGTTTTATAACCGTATCCTATTTTGTATTTCGCTATTGTATTATATAATGGAAAAAGTTTCAGATGAAAAAAAAAGACATATATATTGCAGTATATATTTTAATATCATCATTGTGTTATTGTGTGGATGAAAAAGCCGTCCCATTAAAAAAGGTCCAATAAATTAATAGTAAAAGAGCTGACGAAGTGAAAGATATAGATGCGGTGATGACATCAGGGTAAAATTTATGGTCAAAGTGGAATAAATACAAATCTGTTAGTCAATCCTGACCAGTGGCGGAGCCACGTTAGATGGGATGGGGACAGCTGCCCCTATATAAAAAAAATAATTAGTGTAAATTCTTAAAGATAATAATTATTGCCCCACATCAAATGATATATTTACCCCCATTAATTTTTTCCTTTGTTTAGTTGCTTTATTTGATCATTTTTTGTATATAATTGAATTGTATTCATCCAAATTTGATGGTCAAATGGATTTACTTACCTTTTTCTCTTATAATCACGTATATTAATTTATGAATTTTAGACGTTTCGTCAATAAGTATGTACACAAACCAACCATAATATTATCATATGTAAAAGACTTAACTTTACTAACACTTTTTCTTCCTTACACTTTTATGCAAAACTTACACAATTTTAATTCTAAATCTTTTAAACGAATTGACGCAGTTAAATTTATGAAATCATGTTCTCTGTAAGACTGATTATTTTTGTAAACTACATGATAATAACTTTCTACAAAAATAATTAAAAATGCTTTGAAACTATTCATCATATATACAGTAATATATTAGCTTGTTTGATAAATATGGTAACTAACTAACCAAAATACAACAAATAAAGATCAAAATTTTGATTTTTTTTTTGGTAAAATTTTGTTATTGTTAATTCTCTAGAAAAAAATTAAAAGCAAGGTTTAAAATATATATAATGCATTTGTAATTTTTTTTATTTTATCAATGTTTTAAGATGATATTATTTTTTAAAAATTTGATAATGTTTTAGTTTAAATATTTTTGCCCCCTATTAAAATTATTTCTGGCTCCGCCACTGACCCTGAAGAAACATAAAACTCATTCCCATCGGTAAATTAAGACGCATGAACGTAACAACCGTAACCTCCGAATTAAAGACCATTCATAACGTTAAATACGACATTGGAGTATAAAACAAGGAGAGCAAAAAGCAACACAACTTTTTCCATCCAGCACAAGCTCTACCATTAAACACGTAGCAATTCTTTGTTCTTGTTATTGTTCTTGTAAAAACACTCTTGAAATTAAAATAGTTATCACATTTGACTCCACAATTCCTTGTCCAAATATGTTTTTTGATCTATTTTGGTCTCTTCGAATAACAAATTTTCTATTTATTACTTGATAATCCCTCAGATATTTTGTTATTAAAGATAAGCCAAAGTTTTTCATTTATTCGTATTTACAAATTTTAACCATTCTAATTTCAACTACAACGGTTATTATTCATGTTCATATTAGCATGATATATGTAATCGAAAAGAAAAAAAATTAACATCGATACAAACAACATTTTTGTTTGTTAAAGTGGAAAAAAAATAACACTTTGTAAAGTTTGGACGATTCTTTCTTTTTTAGAAAGAAAACTATTGATTTGATCAAAAAAAAAAAACTATTGTTGTTTCGACATTTTATATACCTTTTAATAATTATATAAAAAAAATTTTTTACTTCCGTATGAAATGATGTTGCCTTCTTTTTTTTTATCAAATACATATGGACGAAAAACAATGCTTCCTCGTGAAAAAAATCATGAAACCGCCTAGTTAACAATTTTTTTTTTTTAATGTCATTTGCTTTTGACTATATGAGTGTCACTCACCAAAACTAAATCATATGATGATTTAATATGGAGCTACTACACACGTTCGTCAGAGTTCAAACTATACCAAAAGTACTTTACCGGTAACGATTACTATCACGGGCACTTCAATTAAATGTTTAGGCTTTATATCTATATTCTGATAAGAGAGAGATATATGGAAACTTGTTACGTGTTTATTGGCTCCGTATTTGAAATACATATTTCATGATATAAAAAAAAACTCAATTTGCATTTACTGCTCCAACGGTGAACAGATTGAAGCCATGTGGGTCTTCCCATTTAATACCGATGTTATCACCTATTCCGAAAAGACATTGATAGAACATAAAAGATCATAACCACGTACGTGATGACGTCGACAATTATTTAGCTCTGTTCTAAAATCGATGGCTAAATCGTGATGACGTCGACAATTATTTAGAAATGCTCTGTTCTAAAATCGATCGTCTAAATATTTAGCCATCCGTTTTTTATTTATTTTTACATCTATGGATTTTATTGATTTTTGGAAAACTGAAATTACAATATGAGAGAATATTTAGGAAATTTAGAATATTTCCTTTTTGTGTTGATCATAAACTTGAAGGTTAAGTTAAAGCTATCTATATAATGTAATTGAACACATTGAAAACAATAACAAGAAATATTCAGCAATCTCTTGATCTTGATCTTGTCATGGTATCAGAGCTTCCCTTTTGGCATATACAGATTGATTGAAAAAGAAAAACTCTAAACCCAAAAAAAAAAAAAAAAAAAACAGAACCAGGAATTATGGCCGCCATCGTCACCGCAGACGGAGGTGCTACCTCAACTCTTATCTCACCTTACTTCCTCAATACCACCGATAGCACAAGTCATGTGCAGACACTAATTCTGTTGAATGGTGTGAATTATGAGCGTTGGTCGAAACTCTTCATCAACGCAATGAGAACAAAAAGAAAAGTGGGATTTCTTGATGGAACCCTAAAAAAACCAGCAGAAGGAGATGATGTAGAGAGATGGTTTATGGTCAATTCGATGGTCATCGGTTGGATATACGCAAGCGTGGAGCCAAAACTTCGCTCCTCAGTCTCTCTTGTAGACAACGCTTCCGATATGTGGTCTAGCATTAAAAATCGCTATGGAGTTGGCGATGGAACCAAGGAACATCAACTTCATGCTGATCTCACAACATGTAAACAAGAAGGAGACAACATAGAAGACTATTTTGCTCGTCTAAAACTTATATGGGATGCGATCGGAGATGTTGACAACGAATTCTCATGCTGTTGCGGACAATCCGAGTGCAAGTCGATGAAGAAGTATCAGAAGAAGCAGGAACAACTAAAAATTCATTAGTTCCTCATGGGTTTGTCTAGTCAACGATTTAGCACAACAAGGTCTAATCTTCTTGTTCGAATCCACGAACTGAACCTCGATGGAGTGTATTCTCAAATCATACAAGAAGAACGACATCTAAATGCAGTCATTAAAGAACAAGATCGAGTCTCCGCTATTAGGCTCAATGTAACAGCTTCGGCGAATAGCGTTTCTCGACAGTCATTGGTCTGCACCCAATGTGGCAAAGTTGGACATGAGAAGAGTGGGTGTTTTAAGATAATTGGATATCCCGAGTGGTATGAAGAAAACACACCTTCAAATCCTTCATATGCAATTCTAGGAGGTCGCGGCACGAGTTCGCGAGGCAGGGGATCTTCTCGTGGAAGGGGAGCTCGAGGACGAGGTTCTCAGATTACAGAAAGCAACGCCGTGCAGTCGTCAGCTACTAATGGATCAAAGGGCATTCCTCCCTTGACCACGAGTCAATGGAACGATCTCGTTGAATTTGTTGAATCACGCAAATCGTCTTCCGAGCAAATTTCTGGTAACAATGACAAACTCATATTATATGGCACTCAGAGTTGTTTTGATTTAATTATAGATTATGGAGCATCTCACCATATGACTAGTGACATCAATCTTTTGACGGATTTGAAGAAAATTGAACCATGTCCCATCAAGTTACCAAACGATGGGATGACATGGGCCACACAACACGGCACATTGTCGCTTGGAGAAAAATTAATTATTCGTCGCGTTTTCTACGCTCTGCAACTCACCGTCATTTTGATTTCTGTTGCTAAACTTTTACGAGATATAGCGAGTGCAGTGGTATTTACTAAACGGTTTTGTGTTATACATGACCAAGCTTCGAAGACTTTGATTGGAGCGGGTGAAGAGCGTGATGGAGTTTATCATCTTGCTGGTGCGATTATTCCTCGATCGAATCGTGTGGTGAAAGTTGATACTCGGAAACTTTGGCATCGCAAGATGGGTCATCCTTCTTCAAAAGTTTTATCGTCTCTTTCTGAAATTGGTGTTTTTCGACATAGTAGTAGTGCTTTAGAAGATTGTTGTGATGTTTGCTTTCAAGCAAAACAAACTCGTGTTCCGTTTCCAGACAGTTTCAATAAAGCAGATGATTTGTTTTCCTTAATACATTGCGATGTTTGGGGACCGTATAGAACTAAAGCAACTTTCGGTTCCACCTATTTTCTGACCATAGTATACGATTATTCTCAAGCCTTGTGGACTCATCTGCTCATCGAAAAGTCATTTGTCTCCATTGTTTTGAAGAACTTCTTTGTGTCGATAGATAGACAGTTTGGAAAATGGGTTAAGACGATTCGTACGGATAACGGAACCGAGTTTACCTGCCTCAAAACATATTTTTCAGAAAATTGTATCATTCATCAGACATCTTGTGTCGCCACTCCACAACAGAATGGTTGAGCAGAGAGGAAACATCGACATATTCTTAATGTCGCCCGTGCTTTGTTGTTTCAAGCTCAATTGCCAACTAAGTTCTGGGGAGAAAGTGTTCAAGCAGCAATATTTCTCATTAATAGAACACCGTCTCCACTTCTTGATGGAAAAACACCGTACGAACTTCTTTTCAACAAAGTTCATTCCTATTATGAGGTTCGTACGTTTGGATGCTTGTGTTATGCACGTAAAGTCCGAAGATAAACTGATAAATTTGAAGATCATAGTTCTCGGTGTATATTCTTGGGTTACCCATTTGGCAAGAAATGATGGTTAGTTTTTGACCTCCATACAGAAAAAGTATTCGTATCTCGCGATGTGATTTTTCACGAATAAATTTTTCCTTACTTGGATCACTTTCCGATAACCATGGATGGTCACACTCAGGGGGAGATTTCTTCTTCCCCACCGGTCGGGATACAAAAATATACAAAGACAATAGCACTTCCACCAACCCGTGATGATCACACGCCAATTGTTGATAGTGATTTCTTAAATTTCCCTCCGGATCCTACTGAAATTGAAGAACCCATTGTTTCGGCTGATGAAGATGCAGCAGCCGAGGTCGTTGAACCGCTAGGACGCGGTCACCGTGTGCCTAAGCCATCAGTTCTCCTTACAGACTTCGTGACTTATGGTACTAAAGCAAATGATAAACCCTCTCATGACTCACCTTCTTCATGCTCTCTTCAAATGTCTTCAAGTAAGTGTCTCTATCTGTTTGCAAATTTTGTATCCCTTGATCGTTTTTCGTGTTCACAGAAAATGTTCTTGGGGGCTGTGAGTGCGTTTTAAGAACCAACATCGTTTCAAGACGCAATGAAGCATGAACATTGGCGGTTGGCTTCAAAGGACGAGATTCAGGCACTAGAGTTGAATCGCACATGTGATGTGGTTGATTTACCTCCTAACAAACATGCCATTGGGAGCAAATGGGTGTTTAAGGTTAAGCTAAAGTCTGATGGTTCATTGGAGCGGTATAAAGCTCGGTTGGTTGTTCTTGGTAATCGCCAGGAAGAAGGTACGGACTATGATGAGACTTTTACACCTGTCATAAAAATGACTATTGTTCGTGTCTTCTTAAAAAATTTTGCAGCAAAAAATTGGGAATTACATCAGATGGACGTCCATAATGCGTTTCTTCATGGTGATTTGGAAGAAGAAGTGTATATGAAGCTCCCACCAGGCTTCTCCGCTGCATATAAACACAAGGTTTGTAAGTTGAAGAAGTCTCTTTATGGACTTAAACAGGCACCGCGTTGCTAGTTTGCTAAGCTCTCTGCATCTTTGCTGAAGTTTGTCTTTATGCAAAACAAGAAAGATTACTCTATTTTCTATTATACTCGAGGATCTTCTTGTGTCTATGTTTTCGTCTATGTTGACGATTTGTTGATTGGTGGAAACGATTCTGCACTTATCTCGAAGTTTAAAGCTTATATGAGTAAGTGCTTCCACATGAAAGATCTTGGTGTTTTGAAGTACTTTCTAGGATTGGAAATTTCTCGAAGCAAAGAGGGGATTTATGTTTCCCAGAGAAAATATGCATTGGATATTGTTTCTGAGTGTGGCTTATCCGGGTCTAAGCCTTACGATACACCAATTGAGCAGAATCATAAGCTAGCTCGCGAGGAGGGTGACTACTTCGAAGATCCGTCTCGCTACAGACGACTTGTTGGCCGCCTGGTTTACCTAGCTATCACACGACCGGATCTCAGCTATGCGGTTCATTTGCTAGCGCAATTTCTGGTTACACCACGACAGAAGCATTGGGATGCAGTGGTCAGAGTTGTTAGCTATTTGAAGGGTACACCAGGACAAGGCATATTTCTTGACTCCAAACCAGATCTTCATGTTACTACTTATTGTGATGTGGATTGGGCATCTTGTCCCATCTCTCAGCGATCTCTTACTGTTTATGTCGTTATGATTGGTGATTCTCCTTTCTCATAGAAAACGAAAAAGCAAAAAACTGTCTCTCGATCTTCCGCTGAAGCAGAGTATCGCGCCATGTCTTATACATACTCCGAAATTCAATGGCTCATGGAGCTTCTACCCGTGTTTGATATTAAGCATTCTAAGCAAGTTTCATTCTACTGCGACAACAAAGCTGCATTGCATATCCTGCGAAATCCAGTGTTCCATGAGCGGACTAAGTATATCGAGAATGATTGGCACATCATTCGTGATGCATTTCAAGCACGAGAACTCGCACCAGCTCATGTTCGTACCACTGAGCAGATCGCAGATTTACTAACTAAAGCAATTGGACGAGTTCAATTTTCTTATTTACTTGGCAAGATGGGAGTTCGGGATCTACACTCGCCATCTTGAGGGGGAGTATGAGAAAATATTTAGGAAATCTAGAATATTTCCTTTCTGTGTTGATCCTAAACTTGAAGGTTAAGCTAAAGCTACCTGTATAATGTAATCAAACACATTGAAATCAATAACAAGAAATATTCAGCAATCTCTTGATCTTGATCTTGTCATACAACATAGCTGGCACGGATAGAAAACCCATCCAAAGTCTATATCCCAATTAAGGGAAACAAAGCCAAAAATCTATTTTCGAAAACAAAGCCCAAAAAATAAGGGAGACAAATATGGAATTAAAATCTAAGAAAACAATATAGGAGGAATAAAAACTATAAATCCTAAGTTCTAAAACTGAAGCTCTGAACATGAATAATCCATGATCCTTCACATGGAACATGTAGACGCCGGAGTTGTTTCAAAAGACTAGAGCCTCGAGACGAAACCAACTAACACCAACCTCCATAAGCCGGATGAAACGCAGAAGGCACTCAACCGAGCTCAAAGACAACAACACCGGCAGAAACAAAATCAACACTATACCAGAGCACAAAAACTAAGTCCATCACTGCCACTCCAAAGAGACTAAGAATTCGAGCCGATCGAAGCTTAAAGATAAAAACCTTTAACACCGACTAGGGATACGCCAAGAAAAATCAACAATACTTAAGACAGACATTCGTTGGACAAGCCAAAGTCATCTACATACCTATAGCAAGACATGCCACACAAAGAGAAGAATTGAAGACAACCCACTTCAACATCATAAACCCAACTCCAAACCAAAAAGGAACCAGAGGAGAGCTAGTAGATGCCTTGCAACGAGCTATTATATGAAAGACGAACCCCAAGAACGAAACCTATCTCAACTCAAACCACATCACAACCGAGAGAGCAAAACGGATAAGAAGAACTAGGAATCAAGCTTTTAACCACAAACAAAGAAAAAGAGGCAAAACGACTCTACAACTGGCTCACACAGCTTAGTCGTACAAGAAATCGTTGATGTAAAACCTATCTACACCAACTAATTCTCTGACCCAACCGAACCCTAAGACTAAAACTCATTAACACAAACACATGCTAAAGACGAAAGGAAGCTAAGACTCATCCAACTGAGAGCAAAGAGAAGAGGTGGAACTTCTTTTCCGAAACTTTGCTAAAAAAGGGGAGATAATTTCAAATCGGAACCTAAACAGAAAGGACGAAAGGAAAGCGGTCACCGACGTCAGCGCTGAGAAAGCCAACGCGCATCGATGAAGATGAAGATTTTTTTTTTTTGGTCGGCGACTGAAACTAAACGAGAGAAAAAAACCTTTTATCTCCTTACATGATTTAGCCATCCGTCTAGATGGCCAAAAATGAACCGAATGTTACAAATTGGACCAAATATATCAAAATTAGTCTAGTAGTATGACTGTGAACCTATGAGGTTATATTTAAGAAATGCAAATCAAATGTATGAGAGAATGTTAGAACCATCATCTAGTACAAATCAGAAGACATGAGTATATTTATTTATTAGTAATATGATCTTTGTACATCTGTTATTCTGTAAGACTTAATTGGCTATTATTTAACAACCAAACATAGGAAATATTCGTACCCAAACTGGAAGTGTTTCTGTATTTAAAATTTATCCACCATTCTTATTTTAAAAATGGTGAAATGTTGAAAAAAGGTGACAGCCTTTGCTTCTCTCAATCTCACTCCCACGTGAAAGTGAAGTAAACAGTTAATTAGTACGCGATGTTAGATATGCTGCTTTGATTGCCAATTCGTATAAACTTTCTATTTTAAGAAATCTCAGTTTCCCACTGACTATTCCAATTCGGGATAGGTGTAGAAAACCCAATATTGATCAGAATTTGAAATTTACTAACTATGGCAATTAGACCGTAGATTAAAAACAAAATATTTCATGGGAAGCGAGAGGACGACTATTTACATGGACAATAACAAAATTTACCGAAGTTGTGAACAATATACAGGATTCTTATTCTTGTTTATATATACAACCATAAAAATATCACA
The DNA here is from genome assembly GCA_030161315.1 of Eutrema japonicum. NCBI lineage: Eukaryota > Viridiplantae > Streptophyta > Magnoliopsida > Brassicales > Brassicaceae > Eutrema > Eutrema japonicum. Next base: position 8,493,170 of record BSQW01000013.1, read on the forward strand.
AGAGACAATGAAAAGCCTTGAAAAGGAGAAACTGGCAAAAGTGTTTTTCTTTCTTTCTTTTTTATCATTCCATAAATCGCATCGCTTTTCACTTCTCTCGGTTTGGTTCAGTGTGTTTCAGCCTCATTAAATCTGCTTCGTAGCTCTCTGATGGCTCTGTATCTTTACAACTATTTGTCACATGAACCAAGAGGTTGTAGTGGGGTGGTTCCCATTCGGAGTGAGTTTCGACTCTGTTGGTCCAAGCCAGGGATCGACTCCCTCCGGGTGTGAAATTATCAAACTAACTATTGGCCAAGTGAGGCATTATAAGTAGGCTGTGTCACTCCCGCTCGAAAGATTAGTCTGAGCCCGTTAAAGGCCTAAGATTACTTCCAAGTCTAATAAAAAAAAAAAAAAATTATTTGTCACATGCTCCGAGTTCCATGTTGATCCCTTCTGATAAGAATTAGCTGCTTCTTTGTATATGTAAAGTGTTATTTTTCTTAGCCTTTAACAAAAGAAAAACGAAAAATTAATTTCCAAAAATAAAAAAAAAATATTTTGCGCCGGATGTCACTTATTTTAAAATGGCAACAAGGCCACGACGACAACAAATAAAAAAAATTTGAGTGGGTGAACACCATTAATATAGGTTGCACTAAACCTATGTTTCTTGAAGAACTGGCTACGCATAATTATGTTGGATATCAATAACCTAGGAGACGTTTTTGTTTTTGAGTCAAACATATTGAAAGTTTGAAACAAAGTTCATACGAAACGTTTCGTTGTTAATTAAACCAGTGGTCCTCTAGGCTCCAACGACAACACGTACTGAGATATTAGAATAGCATGTAGAGAAAAAAACACATGTCGTTGTCTTCAATTTATGACAACAACCAAACCAAGCTCATCACACAAACATATATTAATATATAAATATCTATACATATGAAGCGGGAGGAAGATTATTCATATTCATCATCCAAAGCTTTCAAAGAAAGAAAATTTTGTTTTGTTTTCACACACCTATGGAACGACGTCGTGCTCTTCAACACATATTTTCTTATTTTTTTCTCTCTTCGTCGTCTATACTATATTGGTGTATTTTCTTTCTCGTATTGTTATTTACGTCAACTACAAATGCTTTAGTGAAACTTCCGGAAAACACGAGCGTTCCGGCAATAATAGTCTTCGGAGATTCAATTGTGGATGCCGGAAATAACGACGATATGATAACGGAGGCTAGATGCGATTATCCTCCTTATGGTATTGATTTCGACGGTGGAGTTCCTACGGGAAGATTCTCCAATGGAAAAGTCCCCACTGATTTGCTAGGTTAGTTTATAACCTCTAGTTTTTTTTTTGTTCTTCGTTGACTGATTTTTAATAGTATAGATATAACACTAACTATGTATTATTATTTATTGGACACCTATATGTCGAATGCATTACCTAGCTGGTTAATGACTCGCAACCCGTGAATAGTATTACTTTCTTTACAATTTGTGTAAAGTAAAGTTAAAACACCAAGTGACAACTTTTTTTTTCCAACTATAAATTAAATTAAAAAACAAGTTGCAAATTTTTATTTCATAAGTATATCATATTTTCATAATTTATTGTATTTTTTATAGCGGAAGAATTAGGGATTAAACCAAATATACCGGCATATCGAGATCCAAATCTAAAACAAGAAGATCTCTTAACCGGTGTAACATTTGCTTCTGGTGGCGCTGGTTATGTTCCTTTGACAACACAAATAGCGGTAGTTTATAATCTCCACTTCCTATGTTTTAAATTTACCTAATGAAGTTCTTAAAATAACTATTTTTTTATATAAAATTGTTAAAGGGTGGAATACCATTATCGCAACAATTGAAATATTTTGAAGAGTATATAGAGATATTGAATGGAATGGTTGGAGAAGAGAGGACAAAGTTCATAATTAAGAATAGCTTGTTCGTTATTATATGTGGTAGTAACGATATCGCCAACGACTTCTTTACTCTCCCTCCTGTTCGGCTTCATTACGACGTCGCTTCTTTCACCTCTCTTATGGCCGACAATGCTCGCTCTTTTGCTATGGTAAAGATCAAACGTTGTTTATTTACTACTAAGTTTATCATAAATTATTGGTGTCTTTCTAACATTATTTTTATACTATTCATTATAATCCATTTTTTTTTTCATGTGGTATTGGTATAGAAACTCTACGGATATGGAGCAAGAAGAATACTTATGTTTGGTGCACCACCAATAGGATGTGTCCCTTCGCAGAGAACCGTAGCAGGAGGACCAACAAGAGATTGTGTTGTTAGGTTTAATGATGCATCAAAGCTTTTCAATGCTAAGCTCTCTGCAAATATTGATGGCTTTTCAAGAACCTTACTCGACACAAATTTAATCTATATCGACATCTACAATCCTCTTCTTGATCTCATTTTAAACCCTCAAAAATATGGTAATTAATCATTATTGACTTTTTTTATAGAAGAATAAAATAATTTTGAACATATTTATTTTACCGAAAATTTTAACTCTAGTGTATATATTTTCTTGTGTTTTTTTTTTAGGATTTAAGGTGGCCCATTTAGGATGTTGCGGAACAGGACTAATAGAAGTGACTGCGCTATGCAACAACTATACAGCTGCTGTGTGCCCCGTGAGATCGGATTATGTGTTTTGGGACAGTTTTCATCCCACTGAAACAGCTTACAGAATTATAGTTGCAAAACTTCTTGATAGATATCTCAACAGATTCTTTTAATTAATCGATATATATATATAGCAGCAGCACTTTTTTTTTTTTTTTTTAACATGTTTCGTCACTCTGTTTATGATTATTTGAAGAATACTATCATTACAAGGCAAATATAAATTACACCTTTGTCAACTTTCTCTTTTTTCATGGCTTGTAATTGTCTCTTATGATCAGATATATATATATGATTATAAACAATACTCTTGTATATTTCTATATGCTAAAATATTGTTCACAACTTCGTCACCTTTCACAGAGTCCTGATTGGTACTCAAACTTAGGGGGTGGTATTCAATTAAAGAATTTAACTGAATTAGAAGGAATTAGATTTTTTATAAAATTCTACTGTTATTCAATGATGTATTTCATGAATTCTTTTAAATTCATGTGTTATTGGATTAGATATTTGTAATTATCTTCTATATTACTTTAAATTCTAGTGTTATTTAGTTTTTTGATTTCTTAATTCTATTAAATGTTAGTGTTATTCAATTTTATAGAAGAGAGACAAAACTATACAAAAGCTTTGAATAAGAGAAGAAAAGAAAAAAAAAATCTTTCGTAGGAAAAAAACTCAAAGGTAAAATAATATATAGAATTTTTTTAAATAACAAAAACTGGCGATAAATTGAGCATAAGGCCCATGTTGAAACAAAATTAAGCATAAGGCCCAAGTTTGACATCAAGAATTAACCATAAGGCCCAATAAAATCTGTTAAATGCAGGCCTGAAAGTACTTAAATAGAGTAGTGATTAGTGAAAGAAAGTGGGAAACCAGTTTGATGGGGTTTTTTTTTTGTTTTAACAACTTACTTTATTAAATTAAATAGTATACGGGTAATACAGATAAGACATAATCCATACAGAAGGATTATTAAAATACAATAATAAATTATTCACCTCGTATGCGTTTTTCGATAATATATCTGCTGCACTATTTTTCTCACGATTAATATGTCCCAACGAGCATTCTTGAAGCTTCATCATCCAGTAGCTTATATCCATCAATAAAATTTCAATCTCCGTACTTTCTTCCAAATGATTAATCAAATTTGTTAGTCTCAAATTGTCTCCTTCAAACCAAACGTTTCTCCAACCTTTAACCCACATAGTTTGCATAGCGTATAATAGGGCAAAAGCTTCTGCTTATAAAGAAGATTGAACCCTTTTTAATCGGAATATACCTGAACATATGTGAGCGCCACTGTAATCTCGTAGTATCAATCCAATACATGTAAACTCTGAGTTTTCCCAATAGCTTCCATCAAAATTGCATTTTAACCTGCTGAAAGGTGGTGGCTCCCATTGACTACTCCGGTTTACCCTTTCCTCTCGATTTTGAAAATAAACATGCTGAATTTCAGAAATCGTATCTATCCATTCCATTGTTGCATCCTTAGCTTTTACAACATCTTCGTTTGGGTGTATACTTCGATTGTTAAAGATATAATCATTCCTTGATTTCCAGATTTGCCAACAAATCCAAAATGGAAGGAGTCTTACCTCTGCTGAGAGTGAACTTTTTTTGGATATCAGAAGCATTGTACGAATATTTTCTTCAAGATCAGAACTGTTATGATCAAATCGAAGGATGTCTGCACATCTCCAGATCGCTTAGCATGATTGCATCCAAATAAAACATGATTTATGGTTTCATCCTCTAGACAACATCGTTGACATATTGAACTGATATTGATATTCCTGCTTTTCAACCTCTCAGAAGTCGGCACAACACCTGTCAAAACCCGCAAAATAAAATGTTGTATCTTTGGTAAAAAATTTAAACCCCATATCTCCCTTTTTAGTTCCAAATTCCCTGATGGTGGCTCTATCGGATCATCATCTAGATTTAAATGAGTCGCCATCCAATACCCTGATTTTACCGTATAAGTTGAGTTGTTATTGTATGGCCAAATCCATTTATCCCTTTCAGCATGCTTCGAAAGAAACACTTTCTTCACGATTTCAGCATCTTCTACCAATAAAATCTCGTCGAGTAACACAGTATTCCATTCACGATCTCCCTCCAACCAAAAGTCTTTAATCAACATTTCTGAACTTCCAATACCGATAGAATCATCTATCGTCTTGGCGGCAAGACTGATATCCATTTATCGGTCCAGATATTGGTTGATGTTCCATCTCCAATCTGAACTCTTAAACCATGATGTAGCAGTTCTTTACTTGCTTGAATTGATCTCCATCTGTATGAGGATTGTTTTCCACAAGATGACTGAAAGAATGTCGAATTGTAATGATAACGACCCTTATACATTCGTGCAAGAAGTGACGTTGGGTTAGTTAAAATACACCACGCTTGTTTAGCTAATAACGCTCGGTTGAACCCCATTCCACCTTCATTTTTCGGGAGAGCCAGTCTTTTCCAAGCAATCCACGAGATTTTCCGTCTCCCTTGGTATTTTCCCCACCAAAATTCTGATAAGATACTATTAATCTCATCACATATCGTCTTTGGAATCAAAAAACAATTCGTTGAGTACACTAGTTTTGCCTGCAATACCGATTTTATCAGAACCTCCTTCCCAGCCGGTGAAAGGAATTGGTTATACCATCCGTTAACCGAATCCCGAATGTGTTGAACTATTGACTCAAAACTCTGAATTTTACTCCTTCCAAATTGTTCAGGGAGACCCAAATATTTCCCTCCTCCACCAACTTTATCAATTCTCAGGATTTGATAAATCATCCTCTTTCTATTTTCACTAATACGCATTCCGAAGATTATGGAGGATTTATTATAGTTCACCTTCTGCCTTGAAATTTTTTCATAATTATCCAAAATCCTAACCATTTCCTCACAATCCTCAATCGTTGGCCGACATAAAAACAAGGAATCATCAACAAAAAGTAAATGTGTGACAGTCGGACAGTGTTTGGAAAATTTCATACCTTGAAAATGACGTTTAGCTTCAGCTTTTGAAAGCATTTGACTTAAAACTTCAGCACAAAGTAAGAACAGATACGGTGATAATGAGTTTCCTTGTCGTATACCTCTCTTTGGTAGAATGTTTCTATAAGCCATTCCATTAATCATTACTGAATACGTAACTGAAGTGACACAACTCATAATCCAAGTAATCCATTTTTCATCAAAACCCAACTGACACATAACACGTTCTAAGAAAAACCATTCTACGCGATCATATGCTTTGCTAATGTCCGTTTTAATCGCTATATACGTTTGATAAAGGATATTTGTCAATTCCTCAATGATTATCGTTATAGCATAAGAGATGTCAAATCCAAAAGTATTAGATTGAGCCACTAAGAATACACGAAACTCCTTAATCTAAGCTAAACCAAGAGGGTTTTTACTAATTGTCTAATGAAATTAAATGCATCAATACTCAATTCTATCAAATGACCAACAATTTAAGCAATTGACACAATTCAAACAAGATAAGACAATAAACTAAACAAGAGACTTAATTGAACTTAAAACAATATAAAAAGGCGAATCTTAAGGTGAGGTAATTGATTTCAGGTGATCTAGAACTAATCCATGATGCCAATATACTCAACCAATGCTAATCCTTAGGTTTAGACCACTAATCAAGACTAATCCACTTCCATGGCATTAATCACTTGCTAATTACCCAATTAAGAACAAACTTCCATTTGTAATTAAGCAATCATCAAGCATTAAACACAAGGTCTAACAACCAATTAACACATTGGACAACTATTTCCATAGGCCAATAGTGTAAATCCCTTAAAAAGTTCATTGGGGAATTTCATCGAACACCTTCCGGGCGAGAAATTCCCTATGATCTAGGTTAATCTAGCTTTAGAAACACTTATTAAGGAAGGAAATCAAACAATCTAAACCCCTAACATCATGGATCAACCCCAAATCACCCTAATCTATCTCACCCAAAGACCCTAAGAGACTACTCACTAGTCATGTTAATCCCAACAAAACCCATGTTAAGTTTGTTAAGATTCATGATTAGGAGAATGCAAGAAAAAAAGATTAAGATGAAAGAACAAGAAATTGCATTAAAATCAAAGGTAACTCTCTTACAAATCCCAAGCTCCTCAAAAAGGAAGGTATTTTGAAAGAGAAAACAAGATCCTCATAAAATTAGGGTTTTCACTATTTAAAGAAGTTTGGGTCTTTAATAGATCCCATCGGTCGGCCACAGCCCGATGCCACGCATCGATGCACTCTCAGATTCGCAGCATTTCCATCGGACGGTTGCATCGGTGTCTGGCGTACCGATGCCATTCTTGTCGTCGATCTTGTGAGCTTCCCATCGGTCGGCCACAGCCCTATGATACGCATCGATACTTCCTCAGACTTTCAGTAGTTCCATCGGTCACTTGCATCGGTGCAGTGCACGCCGATGGACTTCTACATCGGCCAGGCAGAGACGTCTTCAGTAAATCTGCGATAACTCCTCAACCAAATGTCCAAATGGCCTGAATCAAACTCCTGTAGACAGATGACTCACTCCTATACAACTCCTATGAAGACCGTTGAGGCTGATTCATAACGGAGGGCCTCCGTTCAGTCACAGATTTCCGGCGTCTTGGATGGTCTTTGCATTCTACTTCGGCCAATTTCTCCAAATATCATCAATTGTCTCCAAATCACCTAAAAACACTACAAATGCATGCAATGACTCACTAGGACCTAATACAAATACCTAATGCTCTAATAAATACCAAAATGCTATAAAAACTAAGCAAGACACATGCATGAGACACAAAACAATAACAAGAATGCATGCTAAAAATAGGTAAAATATGAGAATATCAATTCCCCCAAACTTAAACCTTTGCTTGTCCTCAAGCAAACAAGAATAAAGAAAGGGAGAAGACTAAAAATGGGAGCTCAAATCCAAAAGTGCCATAAAAAGAATTCAACTCAATGTCCAAGTTACTAGCTCTAAGATGCGATCAAACAAGTCTACTCAAAAAGAGCTAGCCATACCCTTCCCTATACGAATCAAATTCAAGCCTCAACCTACACAAATATTCATGTCATCCAATTCTTTAACATTCATTAATCGTTTCAAGTGAATCATGCTTATGCAAGGCAAGTGAATCCATTTGGTTAGGGTGAAGGTCTTGAGATAAAGATGATCTCAAATGTATGGGATTACTCTAATGCAAGGGATCTCTCAATGAACGAGCAAGCTTTAGAAAAATGCTAAGAGTAAAAGGCAATCTATGCATACAAGGATAGACTCACATCTACCCAATGCCTAAATCATCTCTAACCCTAACATATCTACCCATGAAGTCTTCATCCTAAGCTACCCTTTTCTCACTTGGCCTTTTTGCTGTCATGTCCCATACTTGAACTCCTTCTTCCACTTCATCCTTTCTCACTTGGGGAATTTCTTCTTCTCCATTGAATCGTGTGGTCTCGTGCTTCTTTTTGTTGTTTCTTTACCTCTTCTTTCTTTCTTTTTATTTGCCTTGCCTCATCATTTACCAATTGATGCCTTAGCCAATTTTTGGCTTTTTCCTTTGTTTCTATGAGGCTATAAATATCACTAAGAGCTATTCTTGATAACTTTCACTAACCACATCACAATATTGCATTCCCCTTTCACCTTCACTTCCTTCTTATCCACAATCCCATTAGTCACACCATTTCGTTCACACCAAACCCACAACTTCCCTTTCCCACGAGCCTAACCTAGTATAGCCTTTGATCTACATGCAAACCTATCATTGTTGCCCTAAACTCAACACTTTTTTCCAAGCTTACTCGAAAAAATTAGGCCTCACATACGCACACTAAAGATTTTGGCTTGAACGGAGGGTAGGTTAAAGGTATGGTAAACCGTTCCAATGATGGGAATCGGCTACTTGGACTAGCAAAAGAGTGGTGGAAAGGATAAGAGAGCTCAAGTATGTATATGGTAACCATGAATTCACTATGCAATGCACAAGCATGATAATTTCAATGTCAAAATTATGGTTTTCAATTTGGTAGGATTGGAATCAAATCAAAAGTTGCTTTAGCTAAGACCCTAGTAATGAAACGCAAGATCGAGATATGGTTCATCATTGATTTCAACACGAGATCAAAAGCATCAAACAACAAGAAATGAGGGCATTGAATCAAGCTCTAAAAATGATACTTTACAAGGATAATCTATCATTGCTCCTAATGCTCATGCAAAGCTACCTAATATGATATGCATCTAGATTTAATCCTAGATATGAAATGCAAACAATTTCAAAAAAATTCAAAATTATTAAAAATGCATGAGACTCAAGATGCAAAAGGCAAAATAAGAACACAAAACACATAATTAGACACCGGTCCCTCCCCCAAATTTAAATCACAACGTCTCGGTGTGAAAGAAGTTCAAGAGAGAGACCAAAAACGAAAGATAAAAATGCAAAGAGACTCAAAAGGAAAGAAGTACTTACAAATGAAGAGTGAGGCTAGATGAATGGAGATGAAGGAAGAGCTTTCGACATCACCACCAATGAGCCTTGCCACGACCTTGGACCCAAAATACCCTTATTGATTGCTTGTTTTGTGTCTCAAACTCGACAATGGATAGGTTTGGGGAGGTCCCCAAGGGCGCGTTTAACGTCACTAGCTTGACGGTTGCTTCCTCATTGTCACTCCCTTCATGAAAATCACAAGAAAAGTGAAAAGATTAGCAACAAAAGAAAATAAAAAGCTCTAGTCTCAAGAAGAATCAAAATCCTAATGATCAATGCTAAACCTCCCCGGCAACGGCGCCAAATTGATACTAGGATTTTTACTAGTCAATTACTCAAATCCCACTCATGTCATTGCAGTATTTGAGATATCGAACCAAGGAGGTTAAGATTGAAGCACTAGGAATACATGAATCTTCCTAAGCTAGAGCAAATGTTTTTGGGTTTTTATGTTTTTAAACTAAAGAGAACAAATGCAAGAAAGAAAACAAAGATAGAAATGTGGATCATGAACTAAGCTATCAATGAGATGGATAACAATCAAACAATGAATCATTTGGAAGCATATTATCCTAGAACATGGAATTCACAATTATGACTAATCCACCGTCGTGGCACTAATCACTTTGTTAATCACCAAATCAAGAACAAACCATCGTTTGTGATAAGATGATTAACAAGCATTAATCTCCAATCCCACTTAGTTCACTAATCACCTTAGACATCAACTCTCATTGGCTAGGCATGAAAAGCTCACAAAAGGTTTGTTTCAAGCATTTCATCGAACACCTATCGGGCGTGAAATGCTTAAACTCTAGCTTTGATCTCTCAATCCAAAACTAGCTTTAAGATTAACCTAAGTGAAGGATCTAACAAGATGCAACCTAAATCATCATCATCTAATCATCAAGACAATTAACAAATGAAGCCTAAACATTCAATGCACATTTATTCTTATGACATGGAACACTTTCAAGTAGATTAGTTCACTTCCATGACACTAATCATTGTACGAATCATCTAAAGTCAGCATCCACCGATCACTTAGATAATCCATAATTTACCACAAGTCCATTTAAGTCAATAATTCATCCTAAAGTCAGCATCCACCAATCACTTAGAATGAAAAGCATGCTTAGAAGTTTTCTAGACATTTCATCGAACACCTTGTGTGCATGAAATGTCTAAGTTCTAGAAATGAGTTTTCAATTCAATCATATCATTAAGATCCTTCCTAACATGAGAACAAATGCTTATCTAGTCCTAAGCATCAACAATCAACCATCAAACCATCCAAATCAAGCAAAATCCAAAATCCAACAAAAAGGTCTAAAGAACATGAAGAACAAGGAATAACACAAGGGAAAAAGAGACATAAAGATAAAGAACAAGAATAAAATAAAGATAATATAAAGATAGGTTGAAGAATCCTTCACTAGAGTGGCATGAATGATGAAGATCCATCCAAAATCATCTTAGGAAGAGTTTGGGATAAAATCCAACTCTAGAGAAAAGAAAACTTGCATCTAAAAATTAGGTTTTTCACTATTTAAAGAAGTTTGGGTCTTTAACAGGTCCCATCGGTCGGCCACAGCCCGATGCCACGCATCCAAGACACCTAAAAACACTCCAAATGTATGCAAAACTCACTAAGACCTAATGCAAACACCTAATACTCTAATAAATACCAAAATGCTATAAAAACTAAGCAAGACATATGCATGAGACAAAAAACAATAACAAGAATGCATGCTAAAAAGAAGTAAAATATGAGAATATCAACGTTTATGAGCAATCCTTCTTCACTTTCAAAGCATTAAGTAGTTCGTGAGCAACAAATACATTATCTGAAATATTTCGTCAGGTATCGCAAATCATCAACAATGAAAAAGCAAATGAAACAAAAAGTCCAAAATCAAAATAAAAAACGAACAAATACAGAAAAGCCCAAAATTGGTTTGAAGCCCAATCATAATTGGTTTGAAAACTTTTTTAATTTTATTTGGAATAATTAGCCCTGCCTGAGTGAAGTTTTGGACTAAACCCAAAATTAATAAAATATGTCATATCTTTTAAAATAAAAAATATATACCATATTTAATATAATTATTCATAGGTTTAAGAGCACCATCATCGGTAGTGTTTTGAGGGTGTCCCAACAATATAAAAAATAAAAAATAATGAAAAAGCAAATGATAGAGAAAAAATAGGAGGAGAGGGTATCTCCTACGAGACACTCAACCAAAAAATATGAGACACTATATTCATACGTATCTTCTTTTTATTTGTCCAATTTTTATTTTTAATTAAAATTTAATTATTTAATTAAATTATATCAAAAGAATTAATATTTAATTCTTAAAACACCCTCTTTTAAGGTGTCTATCGATGATGGTGCTCTAAGTATGCTAAAATCTTGTTATTGTTTTTAATGTTCTACGGTTCTAGACTAATAGAGTAAAATTTCCATATATATATAAAGATTATCAGTCGTTATACATACACATACCGTTCCAAGTTTCTTTTTTTTATAATCACCACCATTCCAAAAGCTTCCAAAGAAAAAAAGCTTGGTTTCAAACAAAGATACATATAGAGCAACAATGAAAAGATACAGTAGAATTGTTCATCACATTACTTATTTTTCTTCTTCGAGATTGTTTCGGTGTGTTCTCTTTCTCGTGTTGTTATTTGAGACAACCACAAACGCTTTGGTGAAACTGCCGACAAACAAAACGATTCCGGCGATAATAGTGTTTGGAGATTCAATCGTTGATGCCGGAAATAACGACGACATTACGACAACGTTGGCTAGATGCAATTATCCTCCTTATGGAATCGATTTTGACGGTGGAATACCTACCGGAAGGTTTTCCAACGGCAAAGTTCCGACTGATATTATAGGTAAATTTCACTTTGCTTTCTTTGATATATTTGATTAAATTATATGTTTCGATAGTTTCCTTGATAGATTATAACACGACTAAACAATAGTTTTTCTATGAATTTCTGTTTTTATAAACACAGCTTTTAACTTTTAAGCCTCTAAACAGTAAAAAAGTCATTTACTCCGGTTCCAATTTATTGTATCGTTTATAGTAGCTCTGGGCGTTCGGATATCCGATCGGATTCGGTTCGGATTATTCAGATTTTTGGGTTTAGGATTTAGAATCCATTTGGGTATTTTAGAATTTCGGTTTGGGTTCAATTCGAATCCATTCGGGTTCGGTTCGGTTTCGGGTACCGGAAAAATCATAAAAATAAAATAAAAAATTGGTTAAATTTAAATAAATTTGGTCAAAACTTAACAAATATAACAAAAAACTTAGTATATTTTGGGTCTCTCAATTATTTTAGTATAAAAATAACTCATTTTTCGGATTTATATTGTAATTTTGGGTTATTAAGTCTAAATATAATTAATATTTTGGGTATATAATTGTATTTCGGATATTTCGAGTATCCATTCGGTTCTTGGTTCAGTTTCAGTTTCGGTTCTTCGGATATAGGAATCTAAAATCCATTCGGATATTTTATCGGTTTCAATTCGAATTTAGTTCCTTTTTTCGGTTCGGATTTAGGTATTTTTCTCAGGGCTAGTTTATAGTACTGGATAATATCTCAGCGAGTGGTATGTAATTTACATTATTGATACGTGCGATGGATCGACGATCAAGGCAAAAAGAAACCTAAAAAATGGTACGATCACAATTATTAATTAGATGCATTAATAACTGGCTGACTAATGTCAAAGACGACATTTAATTTAGTGGTTGTCTGGTTGAGTATTTCTTTGTAGGGGTGGGCATTTTAACCGAACCGAACCGAACTAACTGAACCAAATCGAACTTAAACCGACCTAAACTAAACTATAGTTAATATCCAACCATTTGGTTGAAGTTTTTCTCAACCCGAACGGTTCGGTTGAAAACCGAACCGAACCGATAAACCAATGTGTTTTTGTTAATTAGTTAATTAATAATATTAAAAATAATAACACATATGGTGATAGTTTTATATTAATGCTATAAGCCTATAATGACTCATATAAGAGATGAATAATCATTGATTTGTATAATTAACTTATATTTAAATTATTGGTTTGTTGTAGATTCAATTTAGTGGCATGAGAGAGACGAAACCATGAATTTTTTAATTTTTTTTAATTTTGATTAAGTGGAATAATTTCAGTTTGGTTTTAAAATTTTAGGGAATGATTTTTTTTTTATGACTTCGTTTTGTTTACGTTTCGTTAGGATTCTTGTTTTTATAAGTTGATTTTTTTTAAACCGAACTAAAACCAAACTAAAGTACAACCGAACCGAATTAAACCAAACCGAACTAAACCCAAACCAAACACAAACCGAACCAAACTTATTTCGGTTGAGTTCGGCTAGAGTTTTATTCAACCCGAATCAACCGAACCCGAACCGAACCCGAAATTAAACCGAAATGCCCACCCCTATTTCTTTGTACCATCATTTCTTTTGGTTTTCAAGTAAGTGTCATTTTCTTGTAAATCGTACATGAAAAACGAAATAGTACCAAATAATTTAAGGGCAGAGAAACCTTTAACATAAAAGGACGACTGGTAATAATATTTTTTTGTTTTCCTTGCTTGTCATAGCGGAAGAATTTGGAATTAAACCAAGTATACCGGCATATCGAGATCCAAATTTGAAACCGGAAGATCTCTTAACCGGTGTAACATTTGCATCTGGTGGTGCTGGTTACGTTTCTTTGACAACCCAATTATCGGTAATCCAACTCCGAATCTTACAATATTTTTATAAAACAGATGTGATTATTAATAAAGCTAATTATTATTTTTTATCATAATATTTATTGTTCTTAAAGGGAGGAATATCGTTATCGCAGCAACTGAAATTATTCGAAGAGTATATAGAGAAATTGAAGGAAATGGTTGGGGAAGAGAGGACAAAGTTCATAATAGAAAACAGTTTGTTCATTGTTATATGTGGTAGTAATGATATAACCAATACATACTTTAGCCTTCCTTCTGTTCAACACCAATACGACGTCGCTTCCTTTACCACTCTTATGGCTGACGAGGCTCGATCTTTTGCTCAAGTATGAAAATAAACTATCAAAATTGTATGCTCACTTTTTTCGTAAGAATTTATATTAATATTTATTGATGCGTCAAGTTACTCCCCTATATATATGAGATTTCATCTGGCAACTCTTGTTTTCCTCAAACTTTATCTTCCATCTGCAGATTCGGGTAACACTTTCCTCTAAATTTTGTCTTTTTAATGATGTGGTATTTACAGAAATTACATGAATATGGAGCAAGAAGAATACAAGTATTTGGTGTACCACCACTAGGATGTGTCCCATCACAGAGAACCGTAGCAGGAGGACCAACGAGAAATTGTGTTGCTAGGTTCAATGATGCAACAAAGCTCTACAATGCTAAGCTCTTTGCAAATTTGGATTCTTTATCAAGAACTTTACGAGACAAGACATTATTCTATATCGATATATATGATTCTCTTCTTGATATCATTCAACACCCTCAACAATATGGTAAATGTTTCCTTCTCTTTCTATTTTCTCCTGGTTATTCGATCATAATACTATATTTATAAAAAAATTGAAACATTTCTATTTTATCAAAAAGGTAATAAAATTGTATGTTTGTCATGAGTAATGACAGGATTTCAGGTGGTTGATAGAGGATGTTGCGGAACCGGACTAATTGAGGTTGCTGTTCTGTGCAACAACTTCACAGCTGATGTATGTCCAAAAAGATATGATTATGTGTTTTGGGATAGTTTCCATCCCACTGAGAAGACTTACAGGATTATGGCCGCAAAATATTTTGAAAGTGTTCTGGACAAAATTTAGTTTATCATGACTACATGCAAGTTAATCTTATTTACATGCTTTTTCTTTAAATGTTTATCATCTTATTAGACGTGATATCGAAATATTTGTCTAAGAGAATATGATTATGTATTTTGAGACAGTTTCAATCCTACTTAAAAAACTTCTATTTTTTTGTTTTTGGTTAATATGTTACTTTAGACAAGTTTAGTATGACTTATCACCTGTTGTTTGCCATCTTGTCTCGATGTGTTTGCGTTCTCTTATTCATGTATATCTTTTTCTGTAACTCAATTTATACTACTTTCATTGATCAAATTGCGATTACACTAAAACGCATGCAGGGTCGGCCCTGGACCATGCGTGATGAAACATTGGCCTCTGGCCCTATTTGTTTTTCATTTTTTTTTGCCCCAAATTTTTTTATATTTTTTGGCCCCAAAATATTTTTTTTTTTAATTTTTTGGTTCCTAAAAAACAAAAAACTTTAAAATTAGTCTCGAACCTCCAAAATTTCAGGACCGGCCCTGTATGCATATCAGCCTCTGCAAAAGGTTTTAGCCAAATAGGTAACATTATCAACTTAAAGTTCATAAGATTGAAGAGCAAACATTGCGCCAGTATCCGCGGCGCCGGCCAAGTTGATCTTCCTTGAATGATAAGTAAACGGTGCTCTTAGTCGTAGCAAATCATGAATACTTGGCCGTCAACTTGGATACTCGAGCGCTAAAATCAGGTCTTGAGAATCTGTGTAGAAACGGACTTTGTGATACCCCAAACTTCTAGCACACTCCCCATTACTGCCCACCGTAACGCCTCAGCTTCTGTAACCAGGGGAGAGACTCTCTTTGGTGTCGCCCACCGTAACGCCTCAGCTTGGTCAGGGAAAGAACGGTGGACGTCGATGTAGGGTGGTCGTGTCTTTGTATATTTTAGATAGGGTAAAAAAGGGTTAAACTATAGTAGTTTGGTCGAAGGAACTTGTTTTTTTTTTTGTAAAGATTAAAAAGTTTGTAAGTTCACTATGCCCTAAACTTAGTATGACAATATCTCAGTGAGTGACTAGTGTTTGTATGTAATTTACGGGTTAACTTCGGGACGAAAAATCTGAAAATGGTCGATTTGGGAATGGATAGTTTTAAGTTATTTTTTTGAAAATTTAAAAATATTTAGATAATTTTCAGTAATTTAAAAAAAAAAAAATTCTCAAACGGGTGATTCGGATATTCCGTCCCATGTTTGATCCGTTGGACTAAATTAAACATTCTCAAACGGATAATTATTTAAACATGAACCAATATAGGACGGAAAATGTAAGATTTTAAGAGAATAAGGTGGAATGATGAAGAGAATGGAACTAGAGTATAGAGAATAGAGAGAATAAAGAGAATAATAGAGATAATAAGTCTCCAAGAGTTAGTTTATTGATTCATGTTACATCTCCTTTTATAGAGAATCAAAAGAGAGTTTACAATCATAAAACTGACTTTAATTTGAAAATGAGCTGTTAGAGAAGAAATAGAGCTGTTAGAGGAGAGAGAGGAATTTAATCCACATGAGCTTTTGTCCTGAAGGCTCTGTGTTGACGACTGTGTCTTCGACACAGTGGCTGGCTCAATTTCCTGAAGGTTATGTGTTGACGACTGTGTCTTCGACACAGTGGCTTGCTCAAGTTCTTGAAGTTTCTGTGTTGACGACAGTGTCTTCGACACAGTGGTATACTTCACTTTTCCTTTGATCAATACTCCCCCTCAAGCTTAGCCGTAGAGACAATAAAAAGGCTAAGCTTGGAAACCCAAGAACATCACCTCATTAAAAACCTTAACATAGAAAACCACTTGGGGCAAAACCATGTTAAGGGAAAAAGAGTGTGAAGTCCATGGATTAGGGAACCTGAGATCAAGGGTGTGTAAGGTCCACCAATCCTTGTTTGCCATAGATGTTTTTGCAAACTTTTAGACTTGTGGCCTTTGTGAAGATATCCGCCAATTGGTCTTCACTCCTTGTGTAACATGGCAAGATAACTCCTTCTTCAATCTTCTCACGAACCTTGTGGCAATCAATCTCAATATGCTTGGTTCTTTCATGGAACACTGAATTAGTGGCAATGTGGATCGCGGCTTGGTTATCACAATGCATGGTGATCGGTCCTTCTTGCTCAATACCAAAGTCTTTAAGAAGAGCTTTGAGCCAAGTCAATTCACTAGTTAGCTTCCTCATAGCTCTGTATTCCGCTTCCGCACTTGAGCAAGATACAACATTTTGCTTCTTTGTCTTCCAAGTCACCAAATTTCCTCCAATGAAGGTACAATAACCGGTTGTAGACCTTCGATCTATTCTATCACCAGCCCAATCCGCATCACAATACCCAACAATCTCGGTGTTACCATTCCTTTCCATCCATATACCTTGGCCAGGGTTTCCTTTGAGATATCTAAGTATCCTTTCCACCATAGACCAATGATAAACCGTGGGTTCTTGCATATGTTGACTTACTTGGTTGACTGCAAAACATATATCCGGCCTCGTAAGGGTAATATATCAATTTTTCCACAAATCTTCTATATTGAGGGACATCCTTAAAATTCTCATCCGATTTCTCCCCATTTCTATGGACCTTGTAGCCATCTTCAAGTGGAGCATTGGCTGGTTTTGAGCCAAGTTTTCCAGTTTCACTCAAGAGATCAAGTGTGTATTTTCTTTGAGAAAGGAACAAGCCATTCAGTGATCTACACACTTCAAGCCCAAGGAAGTACTTCAACTCTCCAAGATCCTTGATATCAAATGTGGTGTTGAGGAAGGCCTTGGTGGATTGGATACCCTCTTTATCGTCACCGGTTATGATAAGGTCATCCACATACACAAGAACCACAACAAGGCCTTTATCACTTTGTAGAGTGAACAAGGTGTGATCCGAATGGGATTTCCTAAAGCCATGATTAGTGAGTGTAGAGCTAAGCTTGTGGTACCATGCTCTTGGAGATTGCTTCAACCCATATATAGCCTTTCTTAATCTCAAGACTTGGCCGGGAGCACATAGGTCTTCAAGACCGGGTGGAGGTGTCATGTAGACTTCTTCTTCAAGTTCTCCTTGAAGAAATGCATTTTTAACATCCATTTGCCAAAGATCCCAAGACAGATTGGTTGCCAAGGATAAAACTACCCTCACGGTGTGTAACTTAGCCACCAGAGAAAATGTGTATGTGTAGTCTTCTCCATATGTTTGAGTGAAACCTCTAGCCACCAAGCGTGCCTTGTACCTCTCTATATCACCATTACTCTTGTACTTGATGGTGAATACCCACTTGGAGCTAACCGCCTTCTTTCCTTTTGGAAGGTCTTCTATATCCCAAGTGTGATTCCTTTCCATAGCTCCCCTTTCATCTCCAATTGCATCAACCCAAACCTTCTCACCTTTAGCCTCTTCATAAGTCTTGGGAACTCGATTTTGCTCAATATTCCCAAGGAATGCTTGATGGTCGGTTGGCAAAAGGGCAATAGAATAAGTAGCTTGAATTGGGTGAGCCACGACTTCATTATTGTAATATACCCGATTATCCACCCATTTGGAGGGAAACGTGGGCCTAGTGCTTCTTCTCAGTGGTTGAGCCACTTCTTCAATCACCTCTTCCACTTCTTCTTGTGGTGTAGGCACATTTTCTTCCATACCCAACTCCCCTTGCTCTTGAGCTTGATCTTGGGACGGCTCCCCCTCTTGATCATACTCATGATCATGTGGTATAGTTGGGATTGATTCTTCTTCATTTGAGTTACTGTTAGATTCATTCCCATTTGCATTTCCTTGCCTTGGTGGTTCATCATTTCCCAAATGATCAAGTAAGAACCTCAAACTTGTAGCTAGGTCCGACGGTGACCTTGAGAGATCCTTTAGACCTTCCCAATCCTTCTTATCATAATATCCTTGTTCTTCAATGAACTTGACATCTCTAGACACAAGGAGTCGATTGTTGATCGGATCAAAGCACTTGTAACCCTTTTGAGTGGCTGAATATCCAAGGAATATGCATTTTGTGCTCTTGGCCTCTAACTTGTTTCTTTGTTCACCTGGTAAATAAACAAAGCACACACAACCAAAGACGCGTAAGTGTTCAAAAGATGGCTTAGAGTTTTTAAGTACCTCAAATGGTGATATGTCCTTTAGGACTTTTGTCGGAGTTCGGTTGATAAGGTAGCCTGAAACTAGAACCGCATCTCCCCAATAACTCTTTGGCATATTTGTGTGGAACATCATTGATCTAACCACTTCCATAAGGTGCCTAATCTTCCTCTCCGCCACTCCATTTTGTTGTGGTGTGTGAGGGCAACTTGTTTGGTGTAGAATGCCATGCTTAGCTAGGTGCTCTTTGAATCTAGCGCTTGTGTATTCTCCTCCATTGTCAGACCTAAACACTTTTATCTTGGCATTGTATTGGTTAGTCACATAGGTTTGAAAGTTGATGAATGCCTCAAACACTCTATCCTTAGATGGTAGTAATGTGATCCAAGTATATTTTGATTTCTCATCTATAAAGGTCACAAAGTACTTGTTTCTATCCCTAGACATGCAAGGAGAGGTCCACATATCCGAATGCACCAAATTAAAGCAATGCTCATAGATAGTAGAAGATTTAGGAAACACAACTTTGCAATGTTTGCCAAGAATACATGCTTCACAACTAGTGTGATCAAACGATATATTAGGCAACATTAATTCAAGTGCTCTTCCATGAGGATGGCCTAGTCTAGCATGCCAAATTGCATCAACATTAGCTACATAACAAGAATTAAAAGATTAAGCATCCGAATTTTGTGGTGGCTCTTCGAGAATATAAAGTTCATCTTTGGATCCACCTTTCCCAAGTAACTTCCCACTTTCAATATCCTGAAAATGAACATCATTAGGACCAAAGATAGCATAGCAATTAAGGTCTTTAGTAGCTCTCTTAACCGATATTAAGTTGGATTTAAACCTAGGAACATACAACGCTTCACTTTTCTTGTTAAATAGTTATAAATTTCCTTTTCCTTCTATAAGGATTCCATCACCATTAGCAATCTCTACCCTACCCATAGTTGGTTCAATCTTATCTAAAAGCTTAGGATTACTAATCATATGATGAGAAGCACCCGAATCTACAACAAGTTTACTACTGGGTTTATGAGAATAGAGAGTGATACCAGAGTTGTGGGTTTGGAATGCTTTGATGAAAGCTTCAAAGTCACTCTTCCGCACATAGTCCACGGAGGCAGCCATGGCTGCTCCTCCTTGAGGTGTGGATGTACTTGCTTGCTTAGCTTCACCACCTTGAGAAATATTTGCTCTTGGTGGTCTCTTGTATCCTTCGGGCTTTAAGTGAGGATGAAGAGTCCAACACTTATCCATAGAGTGGTCGGGGAGCTTGCAATGCTCACAAGACTTTGAACTCCCCTTGTCATGCCTATCATGCTTGTAGACTCTTTTGTTGGCTGTCACAAGCTCAGTTTTGCCTCCAAAGAGACCAATGTTTCCTTGCTCCTTCTGGAATCGTGCACACACCTCTTCAAGGTTTGACAACTTGTCATCTCTAAGGATATGCTTGATGAGATCATTATAGATAGGATCCAAGGTGAGGAGAAGGCCAAAGACTTTGTCTTGCTCACGCCTCTCATTGAGGATATTCACATCCGGGGTTAATGGTCTGAGCATCTTTAACTCAGCCCATAGAGTTTGGAACTTCCCAAGGTGGTCGGTGAACTCCTTGCCATCTTGATGAAGGTCATTGATAGACTTCTTAATTTCAAAGATTCGGCTAAGATTTGATGTATTTCCATACACACCCTTGAGAGTCTCCCATAGATCTTTTGGGGTCTCACAATATGAGTAAGTTTCCAAGATAGACTTGTCTAGAGAAGATTGAAGGAGACTAAGCACGGCTTGTTGATCTTCCTCCCACTTCTCTAACTCTTCTTGTAGAGGTTCTTCTAGCTCTTCATTAGACAAGGACTCCTTGTCTTTGCCCTTCTTCTTGAGGGTCTTCTTTGGGCATTCACTTGGTTCGACATGCTTCCAAAGTCTTCTACCACCAATGGCGGTTTTAGTGGTTATAGACCACAAGAGATAGTTGTTTCCCTTGAGAATAGTAGGGATAACCAAGGGTTTTGAGTTATCAGTGACAAGAACACTAGAACTCATCCTTAAAGAAACTGGAAATTCGTTTAGAAATTTCGTCGAACACCTTGTGGGTGTTTTGAAAGAAACTGAGAATTTTGAAGATTTTGAAGTATAACAAGAGAAAATCAAAGAGAGAATAGAAGAATTAAGATCGTTGCTCTGATACCATGTAAGATTTTAAGAGAATAAGGTGGAATGATGAAGAGAATGGAACTAGAGTATAGAGAATAGAGAGAATAATGGAGATAATAAGTCTCCAAGAGTTAGTTTATTGATTCATGTTACATCTCCCTTTATAGAGAATCAAAAGAGAGCTTACAATCATAAAACTTACTTTAATTTGAAAATGAGCCGTTGGAGAAGAAATAGAGCTGTTAGAGGAGAGAGAGGAATTTAATCCACATGAGCTTTTGTCCTGAAGGTTCTGTGTTGACG
Organism: Eutrema japonicum; assembly: GCA_030161315.1. Lineage (NCBI taxonomy): Eukaryota > Viridiplantae > Streptophyta > Magnoliopsida > Brassicales > Brassicaceae > Eutrema > Eutrema japonicum. The sequence goes on from BSQW01000013.1 coordinate 8,514,784, forward strand.
ATTGTGTCTTCGACACAGTGGCTGGCTCAAGATCCTGAAGGTTCTGTGTTGACGACTGTGTTTTTGACACAGTGGCTTGCTCAAGTTCCTGAAATTTCTATGTTGACGACAATATTTTCGACACAATGGTATACTTCACTTTTTCTTTGATCAATAGAAAATTCTAAATGGATACAGGTTGGGATAGGATTTCTGCTTCGAAATGGACATGCCCTCTTTAACAAAAAAGAAATGGACATGCCTAATCGCAGAAACTTAAATTATTCGAAGAGTATCTAGAAGAATTGAAGGAATGGGTTGGGAAAGAGAGAACAAAATTCGTAATAGAAAAGAATTTGGTTGTTATCACGATGTCCTTCCTTCTGTTCAAAGTAAATACGATGTCTCTTGATAATGGCCGACAAATGCTCGATCTTTTGCTCGTATGAAAATATATAATTAAAAGTTTTATGTTCATTTTGTTTGTCAGACTTTATTATAGTATTATTAATACATCAAATATTATTTATAGATATCTTTAACCTTTTTTCTTAAACTTTGTCTTTTTAATGATGTGTATTTACAGAAATTATATGATTATGGAGCAAGAAGAATACACATATATATTTAGTGCACCACCAATAGGGCGTGTCCCATCAGAGAGAACCGTAGCAGGAGGACCAACGATAAATTGTGTTGTTAGGTTCAATGATGTTTCGGCCACAAAAAAAAGGGCTCCATGATGCGACAAAACTCTACAATGTTAAGCTCTCTTTGCATGCCTCTTTACAAATTTCGATTTTTTATTAAGAACTTAACGTGACAACACATCTTATTATATAGAACTGAATTTATCAACGTGAACATGACACATAAAATAATTTTTACTCATGAGATCGTAACGTATGTCGTATGTATATATTATTCTCTTTATTCTAGACCTTCAATGATATGATAAAAAAATTGTTATTCGTTCGTATTACTATAAACAATTAATTTTCAAACATTTCTATTTTATCAAACAAAATTAACAAATTGTATTTGTCATGAATGTGAAATGATTTCAGGTGGTTGATATTAGGATGTTGTGGAACCGGACTAATTAAAGTTGCTGTCTTGTGCAACAAATTCACAGCTAACGCATGTATAACTAGATATGATATTATGTGTTTTGGGATAGCTAGTTTACATCCCACTGAACAGGCTTGTCAAGCGGGTCGGATCCGCCCCGTCTGACCCGACCCGCCGCGGGTGCAGATTTTTTTTTTATCCGCTTGATCCGCGGATCACCTTATCGTTAATCTACACCTGCTCCGCATTAGTCAAGCGGATCGGTCGGGTAACCCGCGGGTTATGAAAAAAATAAAATAAAATAGAGAGATCCCGAGAGATCCCGAGAGATCCCGAGAGAGAGAGAATTGGAAAAGGAGGCGAGGGAGAGAGAGAGAGGCGAGGGAGAGAGAGAAGGAGGCAATGGAGACAGAGAGAGGGAGGCGAGGGAGAGAAAGAGGGAGAGAGAGAGGAAGAGAGAGGGAGGTGAGAGAAAGAGAGGAAGAAAGAGTCGGAGAAGACGAGAGGAAGAGAGAGAGATGGAAAAAAGTAGATCTTAGGGTTTTTTTAAATGCGGGTACCCGCGGGTAAAAACTCATTTTGACAGGCCTACCACTGAGAAGACTTACAGAATTTTAGTCATAAAATTACTTTGAGAGATATTTTAACAATTTTTTGGTTTATGACTACATGCAAGTTAGTCTGTTTTTCTTTTTTTTTTTGGTTGTTTATCATAATATTAGACGTGTGATATGTATTTTGAGACAGTACTCATGCTACTAGAAAAAAAAACATAGAGAATAATAGCTGCAATTTTTTTTGAAAGATGTCTCAACAAATTTTTATAAATTGTGACTATAAACAAGTTAGTATGGCTTATCATCTCTTTTTTTTGCCATTTTGTTGGATATTTTCTCGATCTGTTTGCTTATATCTATTTTTTCCGTTTTAGTCGAACTAATTCTGCTGGAAATGTAATTAATCGCTGGCTCCATTACGGTTTCACTATATATCTCTGCTGGAAAGGTTTATAACAAGATCATTTCCACGGTAAAGATCGAACAAGTATTTGTCTCTTCATAAAATGGGTTCAAAGAGGAGTAGTTTTATCCTAGAATATTGGTTGTGGTTTTGAGAATGTCTTATGAATTGCATTTTAGTTAGTTGGGTACTAGTGTGTTCCTCTAACTTTGTATGATCCCTTTGATTCTAGAGGAATACATGTTGTAAAACGATCTCTCTTTTAATGAATCCGATTCACTTCCGATTTGATTCTCACAATCTCTCCGTCGCACTCTTCGAATCGATTGAACACAATAAGAAAAGCAATTGCGGAATTAAAGAACACACGAGATTTAACGTGTTCAGCCTCCACGACCAACGCGGTCGCAGCCTACTCACGCCGGGATCCTTTCCCGGAAATCCACTACTTCGCCGGAGAAGATGATACAAAGAGCTCTCTCTCTTGATCCCAATCGATCTATTCTCTCTCTAGAACTCGATTGTTCGGATAAAGAGACTAACGACCTCTAACAACCCAATATACTCCCACGCAACTGAGACTCACGCACCAACAACCTCAAACACGCCGTTGAGTCAACCCGGAGCTTCAAGCTCAGTCTTCTCGCGTAACAGACGAAACGGCGTCGTCTTCTTCTTGGGTTAGATCACCTTTCAGGCCCATCGACTTAAGCCCATCATTTTCAACAAAACTCCACCAATGGCTTAACCGTCGAATTTCTCTGTTTCACCTGAAGGTCTTCTCCGTGTAGCTTTCCTTGATCCCGGATCCTGAATCTCTCATTCAGTCTCCATCTGAGCAGCTTCAATGCTTCATTCTCCTTGTTTACTGGCAAACACTTTGTAAATATGTCAGCAGGATTGGTTAAGGTTGAAATCTTCGAGACCTTAATCAACTTTTCTTCAATTTTTTCTCTGATGAAACTCATCTTGGTTGCCATATGCTTCGTCCGTTCATGGTGAACATTGTTTTTGGCCAAAGCAATAGAACTTTGCGAGTCACAGAACAGCTCCACCTGCTTCTGACAATACCCAAAATCTTCCAGCAAACCCCTTAACCAGATTGCTTCCTTCACGCACTCTGTTAAGGCAATATACTCGGACCCTGTTGTAGACAAGGCAACAACCTTTTGAAGTCCTGACTTCCAGCTAATTGCAGTACCTACAAGAGTAAATACATAACCAGTAATGGACCTTCTCCGATCCAAATCCGACGCATAATATGCATCACTATACCCGATCAGCTTTAACTCTCCTTTCTTCTGAAACACCAACTTCGTATCAGAAGTACCTCTCAAATATCTCAGCACCCACTTCACAGCTAACCAGTGCTCCTTTAATGGCTTTGCCATAAATCTGCTCACTACTCCAACTGGATACGCAATGTCAGGTCGAGTTCCTATCATTGTATACATAATGCTTCCTACAGCATTTGCATACGGAACTGACTTCATGTGCTCAGCTTGCTCTTCCATTTCGTCTTCTGTAGCTGACGTTAGCTTGAAGTGTATCCCGAGAGGTGTTTTAACTGCCTTAGCTTGATCTAGCTGAAGCACCTTTAGAATCTTCTCAACATAGCTCTTTTGAGACAGCTCCAACCGAGATTATGCTCTGTTTCTGCTAATCTCCATACCAAGAATTTTCTTAGCATGACCAAGATCCTTCATCTCAAAGACTTCATTCAGCTGTCTTTTGAGTGAATCAATCTCCTGCTTGTTCTTCGACGCCACAAGCATATCATCGACATAGAGTAACAAGTAGATATAGGACTTATCTGCAAGCTTCTTCACATACACACAACTGTCAAGGTTGCTTCTGGTGAAATGTATATCCTTCATAAACTGATTGAACTTCTGATTCCACTGTCTCAGACTTTGCTTTAAGCCATAAAGTGACTTCTAAAGCAGACAAACCAGATCATCTTTTCCCTTAACGGCAAATCCTTGCGGCTGCTTCATGTAAATTGTTTCCTCTAGATCACCATGCAGAAAAGCAGTCTTTACATCTAGTTGCTCCAACTCCATATCCTCATACGCTACAATCTCCAAGAGTACCCTGATAGAGACATGTTTAACAACTGGTGCAAATATCTCATTGTAATATATGCCCTCTATTTGTGAGTACCCTTTGGCTACGAGCCTTGCTTTAAACCTTGGATCTTCAACACCAGGAATCCCCTCTTTCCTTTTGAAAACCCATTTGCACCCAATGACTTTTGACTTTGCAGGAAGCTTCACTAGATCAAATGTTTTGTTCTTAGCTAATGAACTCATTTCCTCTTTCATAGCATCATTCCACATTTCCCAATCCTTGTCTCGTGTAGCTTCTGTGTAGTCACTTGGCTCCAATACTTCACATTCTTCTGTTGTAAGAAACACATGTTCCACCAGTTGATTTTCACGGTATCTCATAGGGACGCGTATCTCTCTCCTGATTCTATCTCTGGCCAGAAGATATGTTTCCAGACTTTGTGAAGTCTCAATATCTGCCTCATCTTCATCTGATCCAAATCCATCTTCTGAATCCGAGACATCCTGATATTGAACACTCTCATCTCTTAACTCTGCAGACGCCTTTCTCTTCCCCATATCAATTTCAAGCTCCACTGTCTCCCTTTGCTGATCAACTTCTGTTGACTTTGCACCCTCACTCTTAAAGTCTTTGTAGAACTGATCTTCCTTGAATATGACATTCATGCTAATAGTACATTTCTTCTCATCTAGTAACCATACCCTGTACCCTTTCACGCCAGCCGGATAACCCACAAATACACCCTTCTTGGCTCTAGGATTCAACTTTCCATCATCTGAATGCACATACACTATACAACCAAACCTTTTTAGATACTTGTAATCCAAACCAGTCTTGTTGTACCATATTTCATCCGGTATCTTGCACTCTATGGCAGTTGATGGTGACTTGTTGATCAAATGCATTGATGTAGAAGCAGCTTCAGCCCCAAAAAACTTCGGTAGACCAGATTCACTGAGCATACTCCTGACTTTATCCATGATCGTCCTGTTCATTCTCTCTGCAACTCCATTTTGTTGTGGAGTGTAGGCCACAGTCTTGTGTCTGAGGATTCCATTTTCCCTGCACATAGAATCAAAATATTGATTACAGAACTCAAGTCCATTGTCTGTCCTTAACTTCTTAATCTTCTTCTCTGTTTGATTATCTACCATAACTCTCCATTCATTGAATTTTGAGTAAGCTTGGTCTTTGCTTTTGAGAAATTGAACCCAGACTTTCCTGCTGTAGTCGTCAATTATACTGAGAAAATACTGACAACCTCCAAGTGACTTAGGAACATAAGATGAACCCCACAAGTCTGAATGAATATAATCAAGAATTCCCTTTGAAGTATGCTTCCCAGTTTCAAATTTCAGACGGTGAGCTTTCCCAAATATGCAGTCTTCGCAGAATATCAACTGAGACACTTTCTTACTGTCTAGCAGCCCCCTCTTAACCAACAGATCAAGGCCTCATTGACTCATATTTCCAAGTTTGTTGTGCCATAAGTGAGTCTCATCTTGATTAACCACACTCTTGCATGACCTTTCTTTTTCACTGAACCTTTTTCACATAGAAAGTATAAAGACTGATGTCTTCTTCCTTGCAGAACCACTCAGTTGTCCTTTGTGATCTTCAGAACGCCATCTTTAGATCCATAACTGCAGCCTAGTTCCTCAAGAGTTCCTGGAGAGATCAAATTTCTTCTCATATCTGGTATGAATCTCACATTAGTAAGAATAACCACAGAATTGTCCTTATTTACAATTTTCACTGAACCAACACCCTTGACTCTTGAAATTGTATCATTTGCCATTCTTACTGAACCTGAGCGACTCTCATCCAGCTCTATAAACCAGTCTTTCCTCCAAGTCATATGAAACGAACATCCAGTATCAATAACCCATCGAGTCTCCAAATCAGAATATGTAATATTGAGTAGTTCTTCCACAAACAACATATCAACCCTTTCTTCATCTTCCTCACCGTTTACTAGTGATGATTCTCTATGTTGCTTGTTACTTTTCTGATTCTTCTTTGGGCAATTCATCTTGAAATGTCCCTTCTCTCCACATGACCAGCAAGACTTCTTGTTCTTATCCTTATCCCTATATTTCCCTTTCTGCTTCTTGGGTTCTGCACCGTGTTTCTTGTCTTCAGATTTAGACCAACTTGAAGTTGATCTTTCTTTGACGTAGAGGCTCTCTGCTACTGCCTTCTGATCTTTCCCATGAAAACCGATCTCAAGCTCCTTGGATTTAATCCCAGAGATTACCTCTTTCAATGTCAACTTTGCTTTGCTGTATCTTAATGTATCCTTCAAACCAGCAAAGTGCTGAGGCAAAGACATTAACAGCATAATAGCCTGATCTTCATCTGAAATTGTAACCTCCACATTTTAAAGGTCAGCTATGATTCTCAGAAAATCATCTACATTCCTTTCTATCGATTGATTTGAATGCATTGCAAAACCAAACAGTTTCTGCTTCAGATGAATTCGGCTAGTCAGGGTATTAGGACTGTGAAGCTCGTCTAAGAGATTAAGCATACTAGAGGCCGTCTTCTCCTTCGTTACCTTTCTCATGACATTATCAGCCAAGCTCAAGACTATCGTGCTTCTGGCTTTGCTTTGTCTTTGACGAGAAACTTTCTCTGGATCCTCCTTGATCCCTCCCGTCTTCGAGCTCTCAACATCCGTGGTATCTTTCTTCCCTTTGTCCTTCTCTTCCAGTTCAGGGAAGATTATTCCAAGCAGATCTAAAAGATCTAGATGAGCGAGAAGCTTTTCCTTCCACATCATATAATCGCCGGTTCCATTGAACTTCTCCACCTCGTGTTTCGACGGCATTGTGACGAATCTTCTTCTCGAGCCTATGCTCTGATACCACTTGTTGTAAAACGATCTCTCTTTTAATGAATCCGATTCACTTCCGATTTGATTCTCACAATCTCTCCGTCGCACTCTTCGAATCGATTGAACACAATAAAAAAAACAATTGCGAAATTAAAGAACACACGAGATTTAACGTGTTCAGCCTCCACGACCAATGCGGTCGCAGCCTACTCACGCCGGGATCCTTTCCCGGAAATCCACTACTTCGCCGGAGAAGATGATACAAAGAGCTCTCTCTCTTTTCTCTCTCTTGATCTCAATCGATCTATTCTCTCTCTAGAACTCGATTGTTCGGATAAAGAGACTAACGACCTCTAACAACCCAATATACTCCCACGCGACTGAGACTCACGCACCAACAACCTCAAACATGCCGTTGAGTCAACCCGGAGCTTCAAGCTCAGTCTTCTCGCGTAACAGACAAAACGGCGTCGTCTTCTTCTTGGGTTAGATCACCTTTCAGGCCCATCGACTTAAGCCCATCATTTTCAACAATACACTAGTACCCAACTTACCAAAATGCAATATAGAAGACACTCTCAAAATCGGGATCAATATTCTAGGATAAAGCTACACCTTTTTGAACCCATTTTATGAAGAGCCAAACACTTGTTCTTAACCGTGGAAATGATCTTATGTATTGAATTTTGGTCATTTGCCTTGACTAGTTCAAGCTATGATTCTCTAACAACCAAATGAGCGGTAAAAAAAAGACCAAACTTGTTTTTTTTTTTTGGGGGATATGAAACAAACCTAAACCGCTGTCTAGTGATCAGTAACTAAGTAATCAACTGCTAGCTCGACTAAAAAAGAATTAACGATGAAGTTATGTCACATGATCGAATGATATTTTAAATGAGATTATATAATTATATGCGTTAGTCTTTAGTTTGTGAGATATAGGAGAATCGGTCCAAAACTTTCTAAACATAAAAAAAAAAAACAATTGGATGTAAATCTTTAGCTCTAACTATATATAATACGTTGGGTAGGATCAAATCTTGGACTAATTAATTATGTTAGTGATTTAATCCTTTATATATTAATTGAGAAGGATTAATTGGTACAAAAAACTTTGACTTAACATGTGTGATTTAAATTGTGCAATGATGATGTGTCATTACTATAAAGAATATCATGATATTTTTGAAAAAATGTTTCACTTACTAGAATAATTATATTCATGTCATTCACATTAAACTTATGTTTCACTTGATTAATATGCATAATTATATAGCCTCTCAAGATATATTTATAAAAAGATTTCATTTACTAGAATAATTGCATTCATGTCATTCACATTAAAGTTATATGTTTTACTTGATTAATATGCATAATCATATAAGTTTTATTATGAGATTGTATATACACTGTTAAATCAATATTATTTTATAAGTTATTTCATTTCTAAAATAAAAGTTTGTTTTCGGTTTTTTAATGTGAAATATATAATTCTTACAAATTTTATATTTACCAAAACTATTTATTTATAACTCTCAAGTTCATTTGAGTTAATAGCTCCTACGACCTCATCAAGGGTGAAAGATTTGACAAAAAAAATTAACTAAAACTACGCATTCAATATGTCTATCAATTATTTTGTATTATATATACTTTTAGGAAAATCATTATAGTTTAACCATTTAAAAGAACATTCAAGACAACAAACAAAAATCTATATCAATATCGTTTAAATCACGTACCTATTTCATAATACAAAATCGTATTTTCATTTTTTCATTTACCAATGAATATAAAATTCTGCAAAAATAATTTCATATCATCACTCCAAAAAAATATTGCAATAAAAAATAAAAAAAACATATTTATGTTTTCTGAAATTGGAGTTCATTTTAAGTTTTGGCACTATAAATATCATCAAATCATCATTTAATTATATTCAAATTAGATGAAACTTAAGTTAGAAAATGATAAGACAAAAATATCAGTTACAAAAATTTGCAAATATAATGCATGTGGAATTTGGTTGTTACCTAATATAGTTATCAAACATATTTTGCATTTATTTTTGTATATTGTTGATTATTTAACAATTTTTCAAAATTTTGAAAATCTATATAACATTATTTGGTTACCCTACGATTAGACTCTATATAAGAAGAAATGTCTTCCATAAACAATTTATTTTAGATTTTTAAAAGTAACTTTTCTGATCTAATTATAATTTTTGTTTCTCATGATTCCTTTTTTCTTAACTCAATCTCTGATTTGAAACTTTTGAATAATATGTGAAAAATAAAGGTGAATATCATAAGATTTTACAAAACAATACCATATTGTTGTTGGTACTAACCATCAAGATGGTTCTAATCTACTCAAAACAATACCATACTTGTTTTATTTAGTTTTATCAGTCCTATTATTTATGCTAAGTCTTGTTTACATGTAGTTTATTTTCATAACTGCTAGAGTTAATTTATTTTAATAGTGAAATATACTATATATCTCTATAATATTATTTAAGAAGATATTTTTGAAAATAAATTTTATTTTATAAGTTATTACATGAAATGTCATTACAAATAACAAATAATAATTAAAATATGAAAGGGTATAATTGTCTTTTACAATTAGTGATAAAAATATGAAAAGTATTTATTTTGCATTAAAGATATTATCTACTATATATTTTAAAATAATAATCAATCTATATATATTCAAAGAAAAAAAATCTATTCAAAATCTTGATATATTTTTCACTATAGTTTATTATATTTTATTTGAATTTATATCAAAATAAAAGTTGAAAAGTATTTTACTAATTTTATAAAAAGTTAGAAACAAGATTTTTTTTTTTAATAGTTCCTGAACTAACCACAAAACTAGAGTCATTAAACAGTGCATAATAATTAATAGCGTTATGTTTTCAAGATTATATGTTTTACGGGTTATCCCGAGTAATATTTTAGTGCACTGCATAACGAGTTAAATAGACAAATTATCTTTTACAATTAGTGATAAGAATATGAAAAATATTTATTTTGCATTAAAGATGTTATCTACTATATATTTTTAAATAATAATTAATCTATATATATTCAAAGAAAAACAAATCTATTCAAAATCTTGATATATTTTTCACTATAATTTATTATATTTTATTTGAATTTATATCAAAATAAAAATTGAAAAATATTTTACTAATTTTATATAAAGTTAGACACAATAATTTGTTTTTTTTAATAGTTCATGAACTAACCACAAAACTAGAGTCATTAAACGATGCATAATAATTAATAGAGTTATGTTTTCAAGATTATATGTTTTACGGGTTAGCCCGAATAATATTTTAGTCCACTGCAAAACGGGTTAAATAGACAAATTATTCTGTTTGACAATTTTATCTATAATCATGAGTTCTGCATATTATAAAATTCAAATAAAAGCAATTTTTATTAAATTTCAAAATAATTTCGTTAAAAAAAATTATCCCGCACAAATTAAGTCTTAGTAACATTATATTCTATTAAATCTCATGCGTAGACACTCGCTTTGGATCGCTCCAGATACAAATCTTGGTTCCTAGATTTAGCGAAAGCTTCTAAAAATCAGAGATCAAACTAGGCCTTTCCTCAAAGTTGAAATAAACGACGATAAAAGTACCTCTTTTTGGTTCGATATATGGTTACCAATAGGCCGTATCATTGATGTCACGAGAAGTCATGGACCGCAGATACTAGGAATTCCTCTGTCCGCGACAGTATCTGATGCAGCAAATCCCTCGGGATGGAAAATTCAGAGACGACCTGCCCGACTGTTCCCGCAATTGGTTGATCTCATACTAGCTACCCCTATGCCTCTCGCTACGGCAGGTTCCGATGTGTTTCTCTGGTGTCATGGGCCTGATTCTTACCATCCCAACTTCTCCTCTCGCGCCACATGGGAGCAGATTAGAGCTGCGAAAAACTCTACAGATTGGTGCAAAACGGTCTGGTTTTCACACAGGTAATCCCGCTGTACAGTTTCGTCCTCTGGCTAGCAGTACGCGATAGACTATCAACCGGTGTCCGAATGAGAAATTGGGGAGTTAGCCAAGCATGTGTTCTCTGTGGCGAGAGGGATGAATCGCGAGACCATCTCTTCTTCGTCTGCCCTTTCTCTTTCACGCTATGGTCCGAAGTAAGTGGGTCTCTTCTTGCTTGTCGTCTAACTCCGGATTGAGCAGATGTACATAACATTTCTCTTTTGTTTGAGGCATGAAATTTAACCTTCCAACAAAAAAAATATATTATATTTTATAATTCTATCACTTATCTCTGTTATAAAAATGGGTTTATTTCTATATAACAGAGGGTCGTGCTTACCCTTGTAAGAAAAAGGCCAGGCCCAGCTCTACCCTATGGCAAAGTGGGCAATTTCCAAGAGCCCAGAGTTTTGTTTTGTAAATAAGGCCCAAAAAAAAAATTATTGAAGAAAAAATTTACATATATGGACCCAAAAAAAAAAAATTTCCCCTAATATTTTTTTTTTTGTCATGGATCTCTCATTTCTTTGAGCCGGCCCTGTAAAAGGCAATAGCCTTCGGCCTCCATTTCCTCATCAAAATTTAGGACCCCACTTTTACAAAATACATTGACTCATGTCTTTACAAGTGTTTGTATTCCCTTCATTTTATATTGAGAAATACCTTAAAATAACACAAATTTTATTTTTTTTTGTTTCAAAACTAGTACCCTAAATTTAAAATTCTAAAAATAGCACAAATAATTATGTAAACATACATGTTTACCCAAAATAAATTAAAAATAAAATTAAACAGTATGTTTGGGTTTACTATTTCTAATTTAGGGTTTAGTTTTTTCCATTAGAAAATGATTTTATGTCATTTTAATATTAAATTTATGCTATTATTGTCAAAATTTGTGCTATTATTGTCATTTTCAACTAGTAATGCTAAGTTTGAAACAAAAATTAAAAAATGTACTATTTGGTCAAGTGCCCTTTTATATATTGGTTCCAATGTCCATATAAATCTTTTTTTCTATAATTTCTTTGTCAATCTTGTTGTTTCTATTTTAATAATTTTCAACATCAAGTTCTTAATTCATAATTTTCAAATTTAATTCATACTTTAATTATATTATATATTTTATACTACACATTGTAGCTACAGTAGGAAGTACAAATCATAATAAATTTATATGTATATTTACACAAATATAATTGATTTTTTTTTAATAAACCAGACAAATGCATGATATGATGTTTAATAAAACTTTCTTGTAAATAATATTCTTAGACACCCAAAAAAAAACAGAAACTCCATTTTATTTGTATTTGAATATAAACAATTTTAATTGTATTTGTAACTTCAGTTTTTTTCAAAAAATAATATTAACTCGCCTTAATAAGCATGACCACGGTTACGGTTAATGCGGTTAAGGTTATTTAATCACTGGTTACGGTTATAATGTTTTTTAACCTTAACCTTAACCGTTTAATATACGGTTAAAATGGTTACGGTTAAATACGAGTCCGGTTAATATGGTTACGGTTAGATACTGTTACGGTTACCTGATGATAATAAATGGTTAATATCATGATTTATAATTAAATAATTATAAATTTTATAAACTAGAATAATAAAAAATATCTATTTTGACGAATGACGATGACCACTATGTTTACAGTTTTTTTTATTTAGCTCCATTATGAGATTTAGCTCTATTTGTTTTTTTTTTGTATATGTGAAATTTAAATTTGAAATTTTTTGTTTGCCTCCCAAATTTTGTTGTAGTCGACAAACATATATATGTTATCTTAAACCATTAAAAATAGTTACATGAAATGAGTATTAAGAGAAATCATAGAAAATAAAATAAAAATGAAAACAAATAGCTAGAAGTCTATAACTAATATTCTAAACAATTTTATTAATAAGGGTAAAATAAATTAACTAAATTTTTTATTAGTTTGTTTCAAAATATTCCAAAATACATTTTATTAATCTATAACCTAAAGAGTAAGTAAACTATTACAACAATCTAGTTAAAAGAAAAAGTAAAAAAAACATTATTCACGATCTTCAGATCTGGTTGTTTATACATCACTATCAATATTTTGTAGCTCTTCTTCATTGTCTCGAATGTATTATTGTTGTCTATATTCGGCTCTAGTCCAATCGTCAAGATACGCTTGAGCTTCGAGAAAATCTGGACTCATTATTAATTATAATTATTAGTATATATAATTTTATTTTTAAAACAGTTATGGTTAAAATTTTACGGTTTAACCTTGCAGTTAACCAACGGTTTTGATACGGTTACGGTTAATTAACGGTTACGGTTAATAATTTTTTTAACCATAACTAATATACTTTTACGGTTAACGGTTATGATTTTTAACCGTCTGACACGGTTACGGTCTGGTTACGGTTTGAAAACGGTACGGTTACGGTCCGAAATACCGTTACGGTTCCATTTTGGTCATGCCTACGCCTTAAGCCCCGAAAACATAGGCACGGCACTGATAACAATATATATAATTTACACCAACATAGTATATTTGTTTGTAGTAAGTCCAATTTCTAAATGTTTGATTCATAATTTTTGATATTAATTTTTTATTATTTCATTTCTTAGTGTGTAAAACACTTTCATAAAATCTTAAAATCAATCGCATATTAAAATAATATGTTAAATTTTTGAAAAATACTACAAGGACGAAATAAGAAAATGTTTATACTACTATTGTATTTTATGATTTTATTTAATCTTAGAGTTTTTCGATTATATTTTTCATATTATTTGATTTTAACACACAAATGATTGTACTAGGTATCAAAATCGTGATTTCACATTTTCCCGCCAAAAACGTGATTTCATATTTTCCCGCGAAAAACGTTATTTCGCATTTTTCCGTAAAAAACGCGATTCCGCGTTTTCCCGCCAAAAACGCGGAATCGCGTTTTTTCGCCGAAAACGCGATTCCGCGTTTTTTCGCCAAAAATGCGATTCTGTGTTTTCCCGTAAAAAAATGGTTCTACGAATTTATTAACAATTTACGATAATTAAATAAATTTTTTCAATTTATTAACAATTCATCCATGACCCATTTACATATGACCCTAATAATATGACCCATCACGGGTCACCCATTTGACCCATTTTAATACTCCTACTCAAATCCCATCAAATTTAAACAATATCTATTATATTATTGTGGCTAAGAATTTTAAATTCTTATGGTTTATATTTTCATTTCAAGCTCGAATAATACAAAAATATATATATAGATATTTTACTCTGCGCGCAAATCCCGGATTACTAGTAATGGCTTCACTTTGTTTTTTCTTTTGTCTTTACTATACGTGGAAGTAGATTACTAGTAATGGCTTCACTTTGTTTTTTCTTTTGTCTTTACTATACGTGGAAGTAGCTACTGCGTCCCTTCAAATTTGTCGCGGTCGAGTTGTTATTACACATAAATAGAACTGCGATACCATAGAGGCATAGACTATATATTATAAGATGACCACAAAATATATAGTTATAGGACCATTTATATAATAAATTGCCTTCGTTTTGTAATCTTTTCAATAACATAATATTTTCTACTAATTCAAGTATACTCAATTCAATTCAAAAATTTATTAGTTTTTCTGTTTTAATATTTTTATTATAAATAACCAAAATTATCTTCAAAATTTAAAATGATATTAACCAAGTCATCTTGGGCTGGTGGTAATGGATGTCTATGTGGACTTCCCCCACCCGATTTCGAGTCGCCTAAGCTACCTAGCCGCGCAATTTCTTAAACAATTGCGTTAACTTGGATGTGAGGCCTCGTGGAGATTTGCCTGGGTCCAAAGAGCCTAGTATCACTCCAGGATTTAACACAAAAAAAAATTAAAATGATATTCGTTTTCAAACAAAAGAAAAATGTAAAGCAACATATATATATATATATATACTAGATAAGTATCCGCATATATGCGGATTTGTAATTTAGTATTTTATAATTCGTGAAAAAAACTAAAAAAAAAATAGACTACAAAATTAGATCATTAGTGAAAATATATAATACATAAATTTAGAAATTAAGTTTCCAATAAAATAAATATATACCTTGAAAGAAAAATTTGGTGAAATAGATGCAGTAAAAAGATTTTGATACGATTATTGAACTTTTAATTGTTTGGTGTGTGATTGACATACTACCAATTGTGGTTTATATAAAGGTGAAAAATAGAATTCTTTTTATTTTAGTATTAATTTCCTTAATTTAATTTCCATT
Organism: Eutrema japonicum; assembly: GCA_030161315.1. Taxonomy (NCBI): domain Eukaryota; kingdom Viridiplantae; phylum Streptophyta; class Magnoliopsida; order Brassicales; family Brassicaceae; genus Eutrema; species Eutrema japonicum. Next base: position 8,529,995 of record BSQW01000013.1, read on the forward strand.
TTTATATTAATTTTGCATTTTATGATAAATTTATTTTATTTTTATTTTAAAATTTTTTTAGTAACTTTACAATTTAGATTATGAATCGGTTATTAAATTTTCAAAAATTTTAAATTTTTAATTAATTGATTTTTAAAATTTTCAACATTGACTTGATACGTGTCGTGATTAGGTAAGTTAACAACTTTGAAACAGTCAATTTATATAATAAAATTCATTTATTCTAAACTGAAATATGGTTTTTTCTTTTATCTAAATTTTGGTTTTTCTTTTTTTTTTCTTTTTAAGATTGTTATCTATTGTTTAATTTTCTTATTCTAATTTGAAATATAGTTTTTTCATTTTTTTAAAAAACAATTGGCCTTTATTTATGATTTTTGTTTAATTTCCTTAATCTAAAAATAATTACTATTTTGTCCTTTTACGTTTTAGGATTAAGAATCGATTATAAATTTTATTGTTAATATTATGTGTTAAAACATAATTGGAAATTTATTAAACATCTGTCAAAATTTAATTGGAAATTTATTAAACATGTGTCAAATTCTGATCGATTAACTTGACACGTGTCACGATCAGGTGAGTAACAAACTTTGATACATTATACTTTATATAATAAGATATATTTGACTTTTTGTAACCATTATATTTGATTTTTTGTGCACATATTTATACAAACATAATTATGTTAGATAGTGGTTGACTGGTTGGGCGATAATATGGTTGTGTCATCATTAAATTAAGTTCCACATATGTAAAATAAAATAAAAATATTAGTTCCACATTCCAGTAGCCTTGTCGTTGTTGATATATCTTACTCTTAATTAGCTTGATTTTTCGGATAGCTGGCTAAGCTGGCTTACTATTATATTCTATAATTATTACATTTGGACCATCTTCAATATAACAATTAACACCAATTAGCTTCTCTCGAAATACACAAACATTTTTTCCATTACTATAATCTACCTTCAGTTTGTACCTTTTATATCACGTGTATATGTAGAGAGAAAGCTACCCTTCTTCACACTCAGTTCTGTGGTGATAGTAGCTAGTGTCTATCACCTATTGCTTGTGATCTACATCTACCTTACGCCTTTTGTTCCATTTTAAAAAAAAATATTCGTACGCATGATGAGAACATTAAGTCGATAAGAACTCTAAAATAAAACAAAAGTAGAATATGCCACGATAGAGACCAAAAATGATACCAACAATATCTTATATAGGCTTTGTCAAAAAAAAAAAAAAAATCAATACTCCTCACATGCCGAGCTTATATATTGCCGAGCTTGATGGGCTCTAAAAGTCTTGGTTGTATTAATTATGGTGACCTATAAAGTTGTAGTTTCGTAACAGTTTACGTCCTCACATGCTCAAAGATTTTAGCATGAGATTCTTAAATTAATCAGTGTTATTTATCGCATTTCAACGTAACCTAATTGTCGTATTACTTAGTATATTATATACTCCATCCGTTTAAAAAAGAATATCACTTTGACAATTTTCACACAAATTAATAAAACTAATAAAAATTCTATTTTATTTTTTATTAATACACTAAAAAAAATCTCTTTATAATTAATACATTAAAATACTATGGTTAAAACTGGATTTTTAATAAAAAATTTGCATTGAAAATATAAAGTGAAACTCTTTATGTAACAAAAAAAAATACTAGAATGACATTATTTTTGAAACGGATGGAGTATTGGATTACAAATGTCTAAAATTATATATACATTTGATTTTTTTTATATGTAACACTACTATGATTTAATCCGCGCTAATTATAGCGTGGCGTAATTTTTTTAAAATAAATTGTTTTGAGATTCACAAAAATTATTTTTATATGAATTTTACAATATAGCTAACTAATGATTATTGATTATAGATAAAACTGTCAATTTGTAATAATTTGTCTATTTAACCCGTTTTGCAGTGAACTAAAATATTATTCGGGCTAACCCGCAAAAACTTATAATCTTAAAAACATAACTCTAATATACATATTTAAAATATTCTAGTTTTTGTGGTTAGTTTACGAACTTTTAAAAAAAATATAGTTTTATTGTATCTAACTTTTTTATAAAATTAGTAAAATATTTTTCAACTTTTGTTTTGATATATATATTCAAATAAAATATAATAAATTATAGTGAAAAATATAGCAAGATTTTGAATAGATTTTTTTTTTGAATATATATGAATTGATTATTATTTTAAAATAATTAAGAAATGAAATAATAAATAACCTCTTGAATATAAAATATATACTTTTCATATTCTAATCAATAATTTTAAAAAACTATTATATCATTTCCTATTTCAATTATTCTTTGTTATTTGTAATGGCATTTCATGTAATAATTTACAAAACAAAATATATTTTTAAAAATATTTTCTTAAATAATATTATAAAGAAAGAATTTGTTTATTTAATATATATATATATATATATATATTAATCATAAAAAATGGGACCATACTTATCGCTTTGTATTTAAAATTGACTTTGCCATTTGAATCAAACGAAACCAATCGAATCAACGGAATTATAAGTCCCATAAAGTGATCGGTGCACGTATATCTTTGAACTAATTCAAAACTAAATTTAAGCCAACCGATTTGAACCGAAGAATCAAATTTATTTAAAATTTGTAATCTAATCACACGAAAACAGAAACAAAAAAAATTAATTAACATAAGATTAGTTAAATATTATTCAACTACTAATTTTCCCCTAAACTAAAACAATTTTAAACCTATTCAATACGAATAGAAATTTCTCTGTTGAATCAAATTATCTGTTTTTATCGCATTATTATGAACCAAATATAATAATGATAAAAATAAACTAAAACAAAATAAAATGTCAAATGTTTAATTTTTTTTTTCTTCAACCTATTTTTTATTGAGTAATTTTATTTTTTCTACTGTTACATCATTATTAGAATATATTTATTTTCAAATTTTATTAATAAATACTGCCACGTAAGCTTGTAATGTTCATTTTTAATATATTAAAGTTTCACAATGTATGTTTTACCCACAGGCCACATCACAATGATTATAGGCAATTTATACGTAGCAAAATTTGAATTTTCAATTATGCGTTCTGTTTTGAAACACAGTATTAGAGATATGATTGTGATTATGATTGTGATTCTCATTTATGTATTAATATCTGATTGTCTTGATTTACGTAATTTCTATAATTAGATTAGCTTAGAATTACTATTCTCTTGTATAAATATACCGCTGTACCAATTACCATCTCATTTGAAAATATAGAAACCATATTCCTTTTATAAAAAAAATATATTGAAACATACTAAATGAGAATCACAATCATATCTCTAACACACAGTAGAGTATTTAATACTCGTAAGAGAATAGCATCTTAAACTATTACGTGTGTAGAGTATTTAATACTCGTAAGAGAATAGCATCTTAAACTATTACGTGTGTAGAGTATTTAATACTCGTAAGAGAATAGTAGCATCTTAAACTATTAGAGCGATTATAATCCCCGTTTAATTAGCGTTAACAAACATAGGCACTCTTATACATGCTTGTTGTCACACTCTGCTGGCAATACGTGTTTCGACATAATACGCACTACTCCATGACTCCATGTCGTTAAAGCAGCTTGTTATTATTAAAAACAAAAATTGTATAGTATGGTTGGGATTAAATACACTATATATCTCAGATGTTTTCTACGATCAAAATTATTAAAATACCCAATCCATATTTAGATTTTTTTTAATTCGGTCTTGTCTACCACAAGTCCACAACATCTACGCCACGCAATGCATTGCATGCACATATATATATAAGTAAGTAAGTGTGATAACATAGAAGAAAAGTTTATATATTCTCCGTTTGTCCTAGTTTTTGTTAAGATTCAAAGCAAACTTTTCTTTAATAAAAAAACTTATTTTATTTTTTACATTACAATAAAGCAAAAATGAAAGACAATACAAGCTGGTCTTGTTCTTGTTCTTCATTGAAACTATGTTTGTTATCTGTTCTCGTTCTCACTGAGACAGTCGTCTCCATAAAGCTGCCGCCAAACTTGACGATTCCGGCGCTAATAGCTTTCGGAGACTCCATCGTCGACACCGGAAATAACAACAATGTTAAAACCGTAGTTAAGTGTGATTTTCATCCTTACGGTATCAATTTCCAAGGCGGAGTTCCCACCGGAAGATTCTGTGACGGTCGAGTCCCCGCCGATTTGTTAGGTCCATTCTTCTTTTTTTTCAGCTTTAATGTCAAAAGAGAGAAGTCACTGGGAAAATAGATTCACCCTTAATTATTAGGCACAAGCCACGGCAATTATTTGAGCAATCATTTGTTTTTGTTTTGTTTTTGGGTCCCCTTTTAGATATTAGTTAAAAACAAGTCTAGTAACATTGACTCAATATGCATACCAAATTTTGGTGTAGGAAAGTTAGTCTTCCACAATAATATTGTAAGTTACAATGATAACGCTATTTATCTTTATGCTTTTCTTCTTGTTTTGCAGCTGAGGAAGTGGGAATAAAATCAGTTGTACCTGCATATCTCGATCCAAATCTAAAGCCCGAAGATCTTTTAACCGGTGTATCATTTGCGTCGGGAGGTTCTGGTTACGATCCCATAACACCGAAACTCGTGGTAACTAATACAATATATTTAATCTCACGATCATGGTGTTTTTGATTAATTGCAAACTCCTATATATGGAAATATTTGATTTGATATATATATATCCTAACTAACTTGGTCTCATTTCTATTTGTTGAATATGGTATTAGGCCGCAATATCATTAGCAGAGCAATTAAAATATTTCCAGGAGTACATAGAGAAAGTGAATCATTTAGTCGGGGAAGAAAGAAAAGGATTCATATTAGCCAACAGTTTAATCTTATTGGTCGCAGGCAGCGACGACATAGCCAATACTTACTATGATTTTCATGCAAGACCTCAATACGACGTCGATTCGTACACTACTCTTATGGCCAACTCTGCCTCCGATTTTGTGACTGTAAGCTCCTCTCATATATATACTATTCCACAATAACTAGTATATACTTGTATTTCTCTAGTATTTCTGAAAGAGTAAACAAAAATAACTATTTACAGTTTACTGGATGAGCTATAAAATTATAAATAACGTAAAGCATCTGCTAAAAGTAGTAATTAGAATCTATCAAAAAGGTTATTAATTATTTCAGTGACTAATACTTCTATTTATGTCATGAAATATTTTATGACAACGGTTCAGAGTTGGAAAATGTAGATACCTGATACTTTTAATATTGAAATAATCATTTTAGCTATGAGCATTTTAAAAATTCTAATAAGTATTTCTAAATACTATCAAATTTATGGCTACCTACCAAACTTTCACCTTCATATCACTTTTAATTTATTTTTCAGAGGTTCACACATTTTGTTTCTGATGAAGGACACTCATTATAGCGAAGATAAATTACCGGCTAAATATTTTATATTGTTTGGCGACATATTATAACTTTTCAGGCATTGATGTGTCTTATCTTTTATCTCTTTTCATTCATGTGTCTCATCTTGTATCTCTTTTCATCTCTGATAGAATATGTAATTATGTGTGGATTGAGTTTTTTTTTTTATAACTTTGATTAAATATTAGCTAGGCATTAGTTATAATGATTATGATGAAATGAAATTGACAGAAACTATACGGATATGGAGTGAGAAGAATAGCTGTGTTTAGTGCACCACCACTTGGGTGTGTACCATCACAGAGAACCTTGGGAGGAGGTCTTTTGAGAGAGTGTGCTGAGTATTACAATGAAGCAGCAAAGCTTTTTAATTCAAAGCTCTCTGCAAAAGTGGATTTGTTGCGTAAGACTCTACCGGGTATTAAACCGGTCTACATTAATATCTATGACCCACTTCTCGATATCATCCAGAATCCTGCAAAATACGGTAATACCGGCCTAAACGTTATATTTAAATTTAAATTTTCTTCGATCAATATGAAAAATGTACTAACTTTAAAGTTATGATTTGGGTTATTGTAGGATTTGGAGTGTCTAATAAAGGATGTTGTGGAACCGGAGTCATCGAAGTTGCTGTGCTGTGCAATAAAATCACATCTTCTGTATGTCCAGACGTGTCTAGTCATGTGTTTTGGGACAGTTATCATCCCACAGAAAAAACTTACAAAGTGTTAGTCTCACTGTTGATTAACAAATTTGTTAATCAATTCGTCTGAATTAAAAAAAAACAAAACTATTTTCGGGTCGGAATAATTAATTATATTTCATGTATTATTTGGAAATTGTACTCGATCGGTTTAAATATAAGTAATATATTCTTGTTATTTCATTTTTTGAAGAAACCAATTAGATTTTTACTTAATATCTTACAAATCTAGTAGTTCGATTCGCTTCAATCCTGTGGCGTGGGGATGAATGAGTCAACGTGGCGAAAAAATATCGTTGCGAATCGATTTTTACACACATCATATATATCATTCATAAAGACCTTAACTATTCTCTGGTGTAAGTTAAGCTGTGACTATAGATTTTTAAAATTCAATAGTAAATGTATTAAGAAAATAGTTATTTTTGTATTTCTCATCAGATTTATGGAATTCTTATCTTCGTAAAACATGCTGACATTCATCCTGTGTGTACTCACTACTCCCATGCATTTTTAGCTTCCATCGACAAACAAAAACTAAACGTCTAAAAATTGTTATAAAAAACCACTTGTTTATATACTACGTACTGAAATGAGCTTAGAAGCCCCCATTAATTGAATTCTCTATAAAACACAAGAGAATCTAACAAACTGTCGGGAAAAGAAAAAGGAAAAAGAACTTAATGTTAGATATGTGTAGAAAAAAAGTATTGGTGTTAGCATTATTTTCCATTTATAATTTCTTATCAACCGAAGCTGCCAATGGATCATTTCCTGCGCTTTTGGCTTTTGGAGATTCAATAGTCGATACCGGTAACAACAATTACCTCCTGACTCTAATGAAAGGAAATTACTGGCCATATGGCAGGAGTTTCAACATGAGAGTGCCTACGGGAAGATTTGGAAATGGAAGAGTTTTCTCCGATATAATTGGTATAATATCATAATCTATTACAATGTTTCTTTGTAATTCCCATATTGTTTAGATAATCGCATATGGTAGGAATAATATATTCTCATATGCTAAAGTTTTTTTGTTTTTTTTGCAGCCGATGGTTTGGGGATCAAAAAAACTTTACCAGCTTATCGTAAGTTGTTCATTGCTCCAAGCGACCTTAAAACTGGTGTTTGTTTCGCATCAGGTGGTGCAGGAGTCGACCCTAAGACAAACAGAATGCTGGTGAAAAAAATAATGAACTTGTTCTTTCGGTTTAAAATGTTATAAGATATCATCTTAACTAACGTTTTCTAAAAGATAATGTAATTTATTTTTGGATGGTGGTTTGGTCAGAGAGTTTTATCGCCAGGCGACCAAGTAAAAGATTTCAAAGGCTACAAAAGGAAGCTAATGGCCGTAGCAGGTTCAAATGCAAATCGCATAGTTGCAAACGCAGTGTATCTTATTTCCGAAGGAAATAATGATATTGGGATCACATTTTTTGGGACAGGATCCCAGTTTCGAGGAATGACTTCGAATAGATACACCAGTAAACTAGTTGGTTGGAACAAACAATTTATGAAAGTAAGACAAAAGAATGACACTATATTCATCAAGCATCTACATATAGTAGTACAAAGTCTATACATTTGTTCACATTCTTTTGGTTTGTGTTCATGTATGAAGGATTTATATGATCAAGGAGCGAGAAAATTCGCTGTGATGGGAGTGATACCGCTGGGATGTTTGCCTATGTCAAGAATCTTCCTTGGTGGATTCGTCGTGTGGTGCAACTTCTTCGCGAATAAAGTAGCCCAAGATTACAACAGAAAATTGCAGAGCGGAATTAAAAGTTGGGCAGGAGAATCAGGTTTTAGCGGTGCAAAGTTTGTCTATGTCGACATGTTCAACACTCTTATGGATGTTATCAACAATCATAGGAAATACGGTATGTTTATTTACGCACCATCATGTATATATATAGTAGTCATTGCCCTGTTCTTCCATATCTTTTTTTTTTCTGTCCACAACATGCTAATTTTTTCTGTTCTATGGTTGCAGGATTTACTAATGAGAAGAATGGGTGTTGTTGTATGATTACGGCAATAGTACCATGCCCCAACCCAGATAAATACGTCTTCTATGACTTTGTTCATCCCTCCGAGAGAGCCTACAAAACAATTTCGAAAAAGCTTGTCGAGGATATCAAGAAAGGCCTTGCCTGATTTCTTACAATGCTTTGTTGTTATCTTAATAACCACCATCGTTAATTATACATATATATATGAGAAACAAAATCATACATGATGATCTATTTCTATTTTTCTTATTAGAAAGAATGTATAACCCAGTTATGTATTGTTCATTTTAATTATATAATCCCAGAACAAAGGCGTTTGTTTACAAATATATGTTGAAGAAAATAAATCAGAAAAGGGCTTTATCATAGCAGGAAACGAACCGATTAAAGGGGGTTTTGCAAAAATTAGCACTTATTTTAAGTTTGTCTAGTTTTTTAGCACTTTTATAAAATAATTATATTTTTAGCATTTTATTTATTGTTCATGAAAATTTATCCCATGTACAGCAGAAGCTGAGGCAAATAGGTTAAGATTAAAAACAAAATAATTAGTGTAAACTTTTAAGGATAATAATTATTGCCCCAATACAAAATAATATATTTGCCCCCATTTGTTTTTTTCCCTTGCTCCATTATTTTATTTAATTATATCTTTTTATTATATAAAGTTGGATCTCTCAACGTAAACGTGACACTTATGATAATTATCACTCACGAGATCGTGATATTTATCATGGTTAATTTAGATATTTACATGTGTCAATTTAATTAAAAAAGTAAAAATAAATTAAAGTAAATATTAAAAATGTTAACTTAAAAAAAAGCAATCTTAAAAAAAAAAGAAAAAAAAGAATAAGTAAAGAAAACTTATTTAAAAAAACAAAAAACAAGAATAAGTAAGGAAAACTTATAATAAAGGAAAATGACAAAAGAAAACTGAAAAGTTTATAATCTACAACCACGACCAAAATTAAAAAAAAATTTATAAATATACTCTAAACTTAATAGGAAAATTATTAATATACAACCAAACTTAAAAGTTATAATCTTTTCCATTATGACAAAAGAAAACTTAAAAAGGAAAACTATTAATATCTTATTGTATAAAGCATAATGTTTCAAAGTTAGTAACTCGCATGATCGCGACATGTGTTACGTTAACCGATCAGATTTTGAAATGTGTTTGATAAATTTATAACTATATTATGATAAATGTTTAATAATTTTCCTATTATATTTTAACATATAACATTAACAATAAGTAAAATTTATAATCGATTCCTAATCGTAAAAGGTAAAAGGAAAAAAACAAAGTAAAATTTATAAACGAATCATAATCCTTAAAGATAAAAAGAAAAGAAAAATAGTAGTTACGTTTAGATTAAGGAAATTAAAAAATTTATAAATAAAAGAAAATGTTTTTTTAAAAAAGGAAAACGTATATTAGAGATTAGAATAAGAAAATTAAACTATACATAACAATACTAAAAGCAAAATGAATAAATGGCAAAAAAATTGAAAAAGAAAAAACTATATTTCAGTTTAGAATAATGAAATCTTATTATATAAAGTTTAATGTTTCAAATTTGTTAAATCACTTGATCGCGAAACGTTTCAATTCAAAGTTGGAAAAAATTAAAATCGATTAATAAAAAAAAACTTAAAAATTCGGAAAGGTAAATCAAACAATGATCAATGATCGATTAATAACCAATTCATCATCTTAAAAGGTAAAGTTACTAATTTTTTTAAAAAAAATTATCCTAAAAGGCAGAATTAATATTAAAAGAAAAAAATTCTTCAGTTTATCCATTTAAATTAAAGAAATTAATCCTATAAAGAAAAGAATTCTAATTTTTGACCTCTATATAAACCACAATTTAATAGTATGTCAATTACAGAACAAAAAAAATTAAAAGTCTAATAATCGTATCCAAAGTTATTTAATGCATCTGCTTCACCAAATATTTTCTTTAAGGTATATATTTATTTCATCAGAATTTTGTTTTTAAATTTATGTATTATATATTTTTATGGGTGGTTTAATTTTTTTTCTATTTTTTTTTTCACGGGTTATAAAATATTAAATTACAAACCCGCATATATTCGAGTACTTATCTAATTCTTTCTATATAATTGAATTGTGTCTGTCCACCCAATTTTGATAGCCAAATAGATTTACTTGCTTTTTTTTTCTCTGAATATCAAAATTGGGCTAAATTCCATAATCAACCATTTTTTAATATTTATATTTACTTTTCCTTTTTTCTAAATTCCATATAGACGTTTAGTCAATAAATATGTATATAAACTACACATAATATTAGCATATCTAAAAGATTTCGTATACTAACATTGTTTTCCTTACGCTTGTCTGGAAAGCTTACAAGGTTTTAACTATACTAGAAATTGTAGCAATTCATTTATAAAAGTTTTTTTTCCCAAGACTAATTATTTTTGTAAAACTGTTTACAAAAGTAATTGGGAATATTTTGAGACAATCTATCTATCTATATATATTAAGAAGAATGTTTCAAAGTTAGTAACTCGTATGATCGTGACACAGTTTAATAAATTTTCAATTATATATATTGACACATGTTTAATAAATTTCTAATAATATTTTAACACATAATATTAACAATAAAAGTAATATTTATAATCGACTCATAATCTTAAATGTTTTTTAAAAAATAGTAGTTATGTTTATATTAAGAAAATTTAACAAAAATTATAAATAAAAGCCAAAGTTTTTTTTTTAAACATATTTCAGTTTAGAATAGGAAATTAAACAATAGATAACAATCCTAAAAATATGAATAAAAAAAAACATGTTTCAGTTTAGAATAAGGAAATTAAACGGTGAATCGCATGTAGGAGTTACAAAGAGAGCCAAAAAATACATGAACTATCGAGTGAACAAAAAAATACCTCAACTTTCTTTTGACTTCCCAAATAAATCTCAAACTCTAAGTTGACTTATCCAAAAAATATATGCCGTTATATAACCGTTTACACGAAAAGACGTCGTTTTGTCCAAAGATTTTGTCAAGACTATTAGGCCAAAACGACGTCGTTTCGCCTAATAAAACAATTAAAAACCAAGTCATTCCCTGGGCTCGAACCCGTGAGACAAGGTCTATGGGGAAGGGTTTTTCGCCACTTTGTCGGTAGCATATATCTGTTATATACTCAACAAAACTTATACTTATCACACAAATGAGATTTTTTATAAAAAAAAAATATATCAAAAATACAAAACATCTATAATATATAAAATACAAAAATCTATATTATACAAAAACTAATAATGTTAGATCTATAATTTTTATATATTACAGATTATATAATTTTATACATTATTTATATACTTTTATATAATTTTATAATCATTATTAATATATTAATTGTAGAAATTAAAAACTATATATATATATATTAGCTGTTATAATTTTTTTTATATATATAATTATCTCAGCTAATATATTATGTAATATATAAAATTTATATATAAAAGCTCATAAATTTTATATATATATATATATATAATTATCTCAGCTAATATATAAATTATATATATATATATATAATTATCTCAGCTAATATATTATGTAATATATAAAATTTATATATAAAAGCTCATAAATTTTATATATATATGATTATCTCAGCTAATATATAAATTTTATATATATATATATATATATTAGCTAAAATTATAACATCTAATATATATATATATAGTTTTTCATTTCTACAATTAATATATTAATAATGATTATAAAATTATCTCAGCTAATATATTATGTAATATATAAAATTTATATATAAAAGCTCTAAAATTATATATATAAAAATTATAGATCTAACATTATTAGTTTTTGTATAATATAGATTTTTGTATTTTATATATTATAGATTTTTTGTTTTTTTGATATTTTATTTTTTTATAAAAAATCTCATTTGTGTGATAAGTATAAGTTTTGTTGAGTATATAACAGATATATGCTACTGGCAAAGTGACGAAAAACCCTTCCCCATAGACCCTATCTCACGGGTTCGAGCTCAGGGAATGACTTGGTTTTTAATTATTTTATTTAGACGAAACGACGTCGTTTTGGCCAAATAGTCATGACAAAATCTTTGGACAAAACGACGTCGTTTCGTGTAAACGGTTATATAACGGGATGTATTTTTTAGCTAAGTCAACTTAGAGTTTGGGATTTATTGGGGAAGTCAAAAAAAAGTTGAGGTATTGTTTGGTCCACTCGATAGTTCAGGTATTTTTTGGCTCAAACAACAAAGTTCATGATTTGTTTGGTAATTTTCCCAATATTTTTTGTGTATATATGTCTAAATATTCTTGATATGAATGATTTCACTTTTGTTTTTAGAATTGTTAAATCTCCACTGAGATGATCTTCATAGAAATCCAAAAACATCTATTAACAATTTAGAATAAATTGACGACAGCTACCACGCTCTTTTTATTTCTCCATTAGGAACCACCGAGACGAGACAACTCTTTATATTGTTCCACTGATAACAACAGAGCCACTGAGATTACCGTTCCAAACAGTCGATTAATTATGAATATGCATTTCAGGCCACCTTCCGGAGTAACTGTGGTTTGCGATGAGAAACCCACTAACACCGAATGAATAATCATCAAAGATTGAAGCCGAGAAAAACCGTTGCCACCATCCGCTTCCAAATCTGTCAATTACATCTTCGAAACGATTCAATTGAACCAAAACTTTTGTTTTCCCAAATACATTAAAAAAATTCACAAAAAAACAACCAAAACTTCGCCAAATCTAGAAAAAAATTGGGAAAAAAAAAAACTAACCAAACCAATGTAAAAAGGGAAAACAGCTTAAAAATACATAAACTCTACATAATCTGGACGTTTAATACACAAACTATTTTGACACCCAGAAAAATACACAGACTAACGTTGGCATCGATTTTAATACTCAAACTATCAATCACTCTTTTTTAAATACCTAAACTATTAAATTTCGTGTATTTTACAACATTTATATTTTGAAAATCCAATTTTGCCCTCTTTTATTTAATAAATTCGATTTATTTTATCATAAACTATTTAATAAACTATTTAATAAACCAAGTAAATTTTTCTTTCTTTCACCCGATATATTTTTGTTTTCTTCTTCTCCGGTTTTAATTCAAAAGACGAAGAAGCAGATGCTTCGTTCATCTCCTCAATCACCATATTCTCACAATACAATAAAGGGAATGAGACAAAATACAGTATTTCGATGAATCCCAACAACAATTTCCTAACAGAATTGAGACGGGTATTAGCACGTCTCCTACAAATCAATTTGTAACGGGGAGGTTCGGGGATTTTCTGTTAAGATAGAGCCGGTTGCGTTCCGGTCGGCAAATGAGGAGGAGGAGGTGATTTATAGCTGTGCCCGGAGGGGTGCCTACGTACCCCGGGTTGGGGATCAAGCCATTCGTAGTTCGTTGTTGAGGCGGGTAGGAGAGATCTGGGGAGCTGGGAGGTCATCCGGTCGTCAGGTCGGGAGAGCTGGGAGCTCGGGAGAGCTGTGGAGAGCTGGGAGAGCTGCAGAGAGCGGAGAGCTGGGAGAGCTGCCGAGCTGGGAGAGCTGCCGAGCTGGGAGAACTGTCGAGCTGGGAGAGCTGCCGAGCTGCCGAGCTGCCGAGCTGGGAGAGCTGCCGAGCTGCCGAGCTGGGAGAGCTGCCGAGCTGCCGAGCTGGGAGAGCTGCCGAGCTGCCGAGCTGGGAGAGCTGCCGAGCTGGGAGAACTGCCGAGCTGGGAGAACTGCCGAGCTGCCGAGCTGGTGAACTGCCGAGCTGCCGAGCTGGGAGAACTGTCGAGCTGGGAGAGCTGCCGAGCTGCCGAGCTGGGAGAGCTGCCGAGCTGCCGAGCTGGGAGAGCTGCCGAGCTGGGAGAGCTGCCGAGCTGCCGAGCTGGGAGAGCTGCCGAGCTGCCGAGCTGGGAGAGCTGCCGAGCTGGGAGAGCTGCCGAGCTGCCGAGCTGGGAGAGCTGCCGAGCTGGGAGAACTGCCGAGCTGGGAGAGCTGCCGAGAGCTGCCGAGAGCTCCTTTTAGAGAGGGAAAGTTATTTAGAGAGAGAGGATCAGAGTTTTTTTGTGTTTTTCATAATGAATACCAAAGGGGGTATTTATAGTGGGAGTTGAGCAGACAGCTCTCCGGTTTTTAGGGACGACGTGATGGTTCGTGAACAGTACCCGTCACGTCGTGAACAGTACCCGTCACGTCGTGAACAGTGCCGAGCAGGTCGTGAACAGTAATCGGCAGGTCGTGAACAGTACCGGCACGTCATGAACAGTGCGGAGCAGGTCGGGAACAGTAACCGGCAGGTCGTGAACAGTACCGGCACGTCGTGAACAGTGCGGAGCAGGTCGTGAACAGTAACCGGCAGGTCGTGAACAGTACGGAGCAGGTCGGGAACAGTAACCGTATCTGCATAGTGGATGTTGGGCCTTTGGTGTTGGGCCTTTTGCTTTGGAATGGGCTAAAAAAAGGGGTGTGCTCATCACCACACCCACAATAGCCCTCCCCCAAGTTCGGCGAGTGAGTGTCGAAGTCGGCGGACGAAACAAGTCATAGCTCGATATATTTTAACCTGCAAGTAAGGTTGAACTTGATTAGAGTTAAAAATTTTATGTGCAAGTGCGAGACTAGGCTCGGCACTTGTTGATCGTGTTGTTTGCGAGATGAGCTCGGCTTTGCTGACTCTTAAGCTTAAGTACGAGGCTGTGCTCGGCACTTATCTTGTCGAGTGTTTGCGAGATGAGCTCGGCTTTGCTGACTCTTAAGCTTAAGTACGAGGCTAGGCTCGGTACTTATCTTGTCGAGTGTTTGCGAGATGAGCTCGGCTTTGCTGACTCTTAAGCTTAAGTACGAGGCTAGGCTCGGTACTTATCTTGTCGAGTGTTTGCGAGATGAGCTCGGCTTTGCTGACTCTTAAGCTTAAGTACGAGGCTAGGCTCGGTACTTATCTTGTCGAGTGTTTGCGAGATGAGCTCGGCTCAAGGAGAATGAAAAAATTAAAAAATAAAAATAAGCTTGGCACTTATCTGTATGGAGTTGTTCGGAGATGAGGGCGATGTTCCCGACATTTGCCGAGCTACTCTTTGCGTGTAGAAAAATCCTCAAACCCCTCCTTCTAGCGCCAATTGTTGATCCCGTGGATCACTAAGTGTGTTTAAAGGATGATTAGGGGACGGGAGGTGAGATTCTCGTTAATAGAGCAATTTAACCACGATTAAGACAGGTCGGGAGAAATGTGAGTAGGCCGGGGGCCGCGTTTCGTTTTATTGATGAAAGAAAGGTGAACACTTTTGAATTACGAACTGGTTCCGAAAGACGTCCAGTTCGGCGTTCTAAAGTGTTGTCTTGTTACAAAGAGGTCGGATAACTCGTGGAAGGTGAGAGTCAAAATCAGAGACCCCCTCTCATTAATGACATATGAGGGGTATATATAGTCGGGATCGGCTTCCTGCTCCCCGGGATCTCGGGCCACGTGTCGCCTGCGGCCTCTTTTGCGGGTAAGGTGGCCTAGGAGGCGTGTCCCGGCTTTCGAGGGGAGAGGTCATGATGAGCTCGGCGTGGCGTGTTGCAGAGCAGTGCACTGTTTTACCAACTCTGCTCCACCTGCTCCCTCCTGCCCTTGTCAGCTCTGCAGGGTTGGTGGGACGTTGGGTGGAAGGCACGTCCCTACGCGGGTAGGGTATTGCCTTACCGACTCCCACGCACCTACTCTTCTGACACTCCCTGCTCTGGCGGGGCGTCAGTGCGGGCCCGGGGTGGGTTTCTTTCAGGTCGGCTACCGAGCTGAAGAATGGTATTGCAGGTCGGCTACCGAGCTGAAGAGCGGTATTGAAAGTCGGTGATATTAAGTCCGGTTGCCGCACCGAAGGACAGCCTTTCCTAAGATGGGCCCAACTAATTGGGGGTGCTAGGCCCACCTCCAACAGCGACGGCGACGCCTGCCGGAATCAGAGTCGTCCCAGCCCAGCCTTAACCAGGTATTGGAAGCCGTCGACGATTTCATCCAGTCAATTTTCTCCGCCGCTGCTGAGAAAGATCCGTTACGGGAGATTCCTCCAGCGATGGAGCCGTTGCTCCGCCGTGATTTCCCCGGCGAGCTATCTCTCTGCAACACCGTCTTCCCCGATGACGATCATGTCCCGATTCGTGAACGACTGTTCACCGGATTGGTCTCCGCCGTGACAATCCGGTTCCTAGATTTCTCCGGCGCTGTGGTGCTCACGAAACGGTCGTCGGAGAAACTTTTCAAGTTCATAGACATGTACGAGACGCTGTTTGAATTGATTTGGGGATTTTCAACTGATTTGGGGATTTAGGGATGGGCAAATGGTTATTCGGTTCGTTTCGGTTCGGTTATTTCGGTTTTCGGTTACGTTCGGTTATGTCTTTTACTATCCATTCGGTTAGTAACAGTTTTCGGTTCGGTTACCATTCGGTTCGGTTCGGTATGGTTATCAAAATTAATAACCGTTTGGTAACCGAAATATTTCGGTTATTTTCGGTTAACCGAATGGTTTCGGTTATTTTCGGTTAACCGAATGGTTTCGGTTATTTTCGGTTATTTTCGGTTATTTTCGGTTAAATTTCAAATATTTTCGATTATTTTCGGTTAAATTTCAAAATATTTTGGTTATTTCGGTTAAATTTCGGAAATATTTCGGTTAGTTTCGGTTATTTCGGTTAGTTTCGGTTATTTCGGTTAGTTTCTGTTATTTCGGTTCGGTTATTTCGGTTATTTTGGTTAATTAGGGGAAATAAACATATTTTTTTTTTTTTTTTGATATCCATGGATACCCATTGGTTATCGGTTATCATAACCAATGGATATCAAAAATAAAAACCATTCGGTTATTATGAAGTAACCATAACCTAACCAAACCATTAATTTCGGTTCGGTTCGGTTTCATTTGGTTCGGTTATTATGCCGAGGCCTAGATTTAGGGTTCATTGTAATTGAAATTTGGGGATTTTTTGTTTCCTGCAATCAAAATTTTATCATTTCCTGCAATTCATCGTCTCCTCCTCCTTCGATTCCTGCAATGATTCTTCTAGCAATCAAAAGCTCCTCATCCATGGTGACTCGAGGAAATATATATTAAGCACTAAAACATGCTCATCACGAGCAATCAGAAAAGACCAAAACCTAGAGATGGTCCAGATAATAATAATTTTTATTTTGATAAAATAATTAATTTTATTTTTTTCAAATAAAATAAATCAAATTTATTAAATAAAACAGGGCAAAATCGGGTTTTCAAAATATAAATGTTGTAAAATACACGAAATTTAATAGTTTAGGTATTTAAAAAAGAGTGATTGATAGTTTGAGTATTAAAATCGTTGCCAACGTTAGTCTGTGTATTTTTTTGGGTGTCAAAATAATTCGTGTATTAAACGTCCAAATTATGTAGAGTTTATGTATTTTTAAGCTTTTTTCCAATGTAAAAACTATAGAAGCCTTTAGCCATCTGCGATCAACACTGAAAAATCCCCTTTTTCTCTCTCACTTGACCCCACATGTGCAATTAGAAATGTAAAATATGTTTTGTAATTTGTAATAAGATTATTACATAGATCCGATTTTAAACCCGAAACCTGATTGACAAAATCCAAAATCCAACACGAAAGAAGATCTGATTTTAAACCCAAAAATCCAACGAAAAAAAAAAAATATATATATATATATATATAACCTGCTAAACAAACTCTCCTAATTAATCGAATTGAGAAACAAAAAAAAGGATTCATCGTGAAATTGTTTGTCAAGATTTTTGGTTAAAAATCGGATATTTTTGAGGCTGGATTTTGTCAATCGGATTTCGGATTTAAAATTGGATCTATCTATTTGCAAATTACAAATGTCGATTTTACTCTTTTAATTGCATATGTATATATAACTAAAACTATAGTTTGGATTGTGTACCGATTAAAATTCAATAGTTTGGAACTTTGGATAGTGTAGCGATGAGCAAAAATGGAGAGAAATCGTTGAAGATGCATTAGTGGTGTTTGCTCTTTATTAATGTTACTTACAAAATATGCTTCTCAATTGCATATGATGGTATAAAAACATTCGAAATAATAATGATGTCTCATGGTAACCAGCTAACTAAATTTGCACAAATACAAAGATAAGATGCAGTAGAACATAATAAATAAATAAAAAATCTTCTGATACTATTTTTCATGAGTTATATGGAATTGTTATTTTTTTTTTTCTGACATCAATTGTTATTTTCTTAAAACATCCTAACATTCATTCGGTGTGTACTACACTCTCATGCATTTTGGCTTCCTTCGAAAAACAAAATCTAGACGTCTAAAAATAGTTAGAAAACCATCAAGTGGTTTCTGTATAAAACATAAGAAAAAATCAAAACTGTCCCGGAACAAGTGTGAACTTAATTTTCGATATATTTAGGGGAAAAATATTGGTGTTGGCATTATTATCCATTAGTTTCCTCTCATCAGCGGCTGAACAAAACAAATCATTTTCTGCGCTTTTCGCTTTTGGAGATTCAGTACTAGATACTGGTAACAATAATCTTCTTCTTACCCTACTGAAGGGAAATTACTGGCCATATGGTTGGAATTTTGACTATAAGATACCGACGGGAAGATTCGGAAATGGAAGAGTTTTCACTGATTTAGTTGGTATAATATCACATTCTTCTACAAAAAAAATTTTAATTTTATTTTATCGCAGTATTTTATAACCATATATAGTAGATATAGTACCATTGTTGTCCAACGTTTCTATATCCGCTTGTAAACAGAGATTGTGATTTACAAAATCAATAAAGTTTTTAGTCGAAAAAAATAATATATATATATATATAGTAGATATAGTATTCTGATGTGGTGAAGCCTTCAATTATAGCCGAAGATTTGGGGATCAAAAGACTTGTACCAGCTTATCGTAAGGTTCGTCACATTAAACCCGAAGACCTTAAAACTGGCGTTTGTTTCGCATCAGGTGGTTCAGGAATCGACGATCTTACATCCAGAACGCTGGTGAAAAATACTAAATATGAACTAGTTCTTTTCATTAACACTATATCTTGACCCATATTTTCTAATATTTTTTTGCGTTTTGATGGTCGTTTGGTCAGAGAGTTTTGTCGGCAGGCGACCAAGTAAAAGATTTCAAAGACTATTTGAAGAAACTAAAGAACATCGTGAAAGATAAGAAAGAAGTAAAAGAAATTATTTCAAACGCAGTGTTTCTTATTTCTGAAGGAAATAACGATCTTGGATACAACATGGCTCCCGCTCGTGTACGATTATACTCCTCAGATACATATACAAGTAAAATGGTCGGCTGGACCAAAGTATTTCTACAAGTACGACATTTTTTTTTATCAAGCATTGATATAGTAGCATGAAACTATATGTATTTGTTCACATTCTTTTGGTTTATGTGCATCTATATATGAAGGATTTATATGATCTCGGAGCGAGAAAATTCGCGGTGTTGGGAGTCATGCCGGTGGGGTGTTTGCCTATACATCGATTCAATTTTGGTGGGGTATTCGCATGGTGTAACTTCTTCGTGAATAAAGTTGTGGAAAACTTCAACACCAAATTGAAGAAAGGTCTTCAAAGTTACGAAGTAGAAGATGGGTTTAAAGGTGCAAAGTTTGTTTACGTCGACATTTACGGCACTCTTATGGATCTTATCAACCATCCTAAGGCATATGGTACGTGAATACATCCCATAAATATATGCATGAAGTAACCAATTGATGGTAACATAATGGTTATTGTCTTGTTGCTCCAAATCAGTGACTCGATTTCGTCATTTTTTTATAGATATTTGTATATGATGTCACTTTATTTAAGTTTCATTTGTATTCTACCACTTTTGAAAAGTGTTAAAAATAGTTGTCATTTTTTGTGTGAAAAGACGATTTTACCCTTGTTATTGCTACATCGTGTACCGTACACGCACTACTGTATAAGGGTATAATTGGGTTAAACAGTGAAATAAGTGTTAGATTTTGAAATACTTTTTAAAAGTGATAGAATGCAAATAAAACTTAAATAAAATGACAACCCATGCAAAAACCCATTTTTTGTGCTCTTTCTTTTTATTCTTGTTCATCATACATTTTATTTTCTTATTTCATAACTGTTATATCAAAATTAATTTCAGTGATTTTTCTTTTCGTTTCGCCTTGGACTTGAGCCATGTGTCTAGGCACGGCCCTGACAAACATCTTAATTTTTACAGTTAGCTTATTTATATATATATATATATATTTTTTTTTGCAAACTTTTGTAGTTTAGATTTCGACCTGAAATCTACCCGTTAAGTAAAAAATAGATGCATAAAAAAGACACATGATCAAGACCATGGTTCTAATTAAGTAATTATGACAATACAAAAATAATTATGACAATTTATGTGTACATATGATTGCAGGGTTTTCAGAAGAGAAACGATCGTGTTGTTGTATGCCAACGTCAATAATACCATGCTCAAACCCGGATCGGTACGTCTTCTATGACTTCGCTCACCCCTCCCAGAAAGCCTACCAAGTAATATCCAAACCTCTTGTCTATGAGATGAGGAAAGGCCTTGCCTGAGATTAATTAGTTTCTTGTTTCTTACAATGTTTTATTTTAATTCTTAGTTATCACTATAGTTAATTAATCATGTAACAGACGACATCATACATGACGATATCTATTCTTATTGTAAAGAATGTATAATCCAATGATGTATTGTCCATTTTTCTTTTTATAAAGTCACAGAACAAAAGCATTTGTTATGTATGCTCACGAAAATATATCAGAAAAGGTTATATAAAACCAACTGTAAGCTTTGTGAATTTGATATTCATAAATTTTTGTTGATAACAAATAACAACTCCTCAGCAAAATTTATTCAGATCAAACCACGTGAGAGAAATAATAAATTTATATGAGTGGAACAGCCGAACAGGGAAATATAGCTTCTCTTTTAATTTTGCTTGTTTTGTTTTAATATTATGCCACCGTATCTAAGGGTGGCCATTCGGATCTTCGGATCAGGTTCAGATCAGGTATTTTGGGTTTTGGATATTTTGAATTTAGGAATTTAGGTACCGATAAGGTATTTTAAAAATTCGGATCGGATTCGGTTCAGTTTTAGATTGGTTAGGGTATTTTCCTTAAGATCCGAATTTTTTCGGATATGGTTCGGATCCGGATCCAAAAGTATCCAAAGTATCCACAATACCCGAAATAACCCGAAAAACCCGAAATCCGAGACAAAACACAAAAACATCCGAGACAAAACACAAAAAATCCCGAAATCCGGGACAAAACACAAAAACACAAAAATATTTTCAATAAAACCAATATACTTCCAAACCAAAAGTATCTAAAATATCCAAAAAATCCAGAAAAAAACAAAATAAGTGTATTCAATATACCCATAATATCGAAAATATACCCCAGATATCCAAAATACTCAAAAAATAATTAATATATTCAGGTTTATAGTTGTAATTTTGGATATTTGGGTTATATATATCAAGTCTAAATATAATTAATATATTTCGGTATATAATTACACTTTGGGTATTTCAGGTACCCATTAAGTTTTTGGTTCGGGTATAGAAATTTAGCATATGTTCGGTATTTGGATGAATCCAAAACCCTTTCGGTTCCGGTATTTGGATGAATCCAAAACCCTTTCGATTCAAATATTTTTGGTTCGATATCGATTCGGATTTTTGGATCCAAATTTTTTGTCCAGCCCTAATCTTAACTTTAATTTAAATCCGATAGTATATGTAACTCCTTGTGATTAAATAAAAATCCATGTGGCTTTTTTCCTAAAGGAAATTTTTTTTTTTTGGTATTTCCGTGATTATATGCATAGTGTATGAACTGAAGTAAACATTTATATAAGTCTTCACTCTAGGAGCATTTTGTCTTCTGAAAATCATGCAAATTAAACACGATTGAATTTTGCCCCACTTTTTGAACAATATATGCAAACATGATATATATATATATATATATATATATATATATATATATAATATATTAAAACAGAGTGCTATTTTGTGACCAAACAGAAAAAATGTATTTAAAATTATTAATGGATAACTTTTAAACTTCTAATTTTTGTGGATAACTATCCTTGTTTCCAAACAGAATAATTTGTTCAATTAAAAATTCATTTTTTGGAGATAAAACTTCAAATGCAAACCATAATCTCTTAAACCATTGATATCACAAAAGTTTTAATTTTGGTTATATTTTATATTTTAATTTAATTCCGAAAATTTATTTCTATCATGGATAACTTTAACCTTTAGATTTTTGTGGATAATTATCCCTGTTTCCAAACAGAATTATTTTGTTCAATTAAAAATTCATTTTTTGAGATAAAATTTTAAATACAAACCATAATCTTTTAAACCATTGATATCACAAAAGTTTTAATTTTGGTTATATTTTATATTTTAATTTAATTTCGAAAATTAAAAAATTATTTTAGATTATTTTAGATTTTCTTAAATATAGGTTAGATTATTTACCAAAAATCAGAAAATTAGTTATTATCTTCGAAAATAATAAATCAGATATTAATTTAGATTTAATGTAAATATTCGAATTTAAATAATATTCTCATAATAACACAGATGATAAACAAATATGTTATTGTATTTTTTTTTTTATCATAATCAATCATCTTAAAAAAATAAATATTCGAAATTAGTAAATATTATATTATACGGTAATATGATGGGTGGGATAGGGTTATGTTTTTATAATCGCCATCTTTTACGGTAATATAGTGCTATTTTGTGACCAAACAGGAAAAATGTATTTAAAACTAGGGTGAATTGCATTAATATTACTTTTGTGAGAGCTAATTAGGTGACTACCATTGGAATGCAGTCAATTCATTTTCTAGCATGAGCCAGCACAATAAAATGGAGTAAAATATCGATTTTGACCTTATACCCTATAGAAAAGCGGAAATAGCTCATCTCTCTCTTCTGTCTTCGATGGCGACGTGTCCTTTTGATAAGAAAAAAAAGCTACACATGCTATTAATGGTAATTGGATAATAACATGAAAGCCTTTTAAGGTATCTTGAATTTTGGAATACTTGATTTACTATCTAATAAATTTGCCATATAGACGACTACGTTAGTATTTGCCTATTCAGATGAAACAACCAACTACACAAAGTTCGTAGTTGAAAATAGTTGATTACACTGGCAATTCAATAGAAAGTTAATAGTTGGAAATAGTTGACTACGCATGTCAATTCAATAGAAATATATGTCTATTCTGTGTAAATACTTTTTGTAAAACTTGCAAACGCTACCTTTTATTTTGAACCATAGCAGCAAAAACTATAACGCCTTTAATATGTGTGTATTTGAGTAGATTATTTTTTATGTGTGTAAAGGACTATGTTGAGTATATTGAGTAGTCATCTATTTGTTTGTATAGTTAGTTTGTTATATCCATATGAATTAGTCATCTATTTGTTGGTGTATTTTCATTTGACAGTGAAATGTAATCATCTATTTGTTTTGAGTGTTTGTATAGTTAACTATTATGTGGTGGTAAACACATTTTGGTATCTGAGTATGTATTTTTGTTGAATAGTCATATACTATGTGATGATAGCCACATGTTTCTATAGTTGTGTGGTTATGTTTATTTGAAGTAGTTGACTATTTGTATAGAGTAAATAGTTTTTATTACTGACATTTTTGTATTGTGGTTGTTGTGTAGAAAGATATGAGATGTTGGACGAGTTGGTTGTAATCTGTTTGGTTCGTGAAGAGGTTGATGATGAATCAGTTGATGAAAACAATGAAGCCTTTCATGATTTTGCAGTTGATGAAACTGTTGAGAGAAACAAGACTGTTGCCAATTTTTCAAGGAAAGGAAAGTCTAGAGTGGATAATTACGAGTCAGGCTTTGAAGCGGATGGTGAAGGTCTACAGAAAGGTGAAAGTAGCTGTCAATCAATTAGTTTCAACTTCGCACAAGAGACGATTAATGGTGTTTTCTCTAACCCCGAAGAGGTGCATGGTATGTTTAAATTGATGCTCCGTCAAATATTGGATGAGATTTCGGATGATGGTAAGTAGTTGACTACTTATAGTCAATTATTTTATTTGCATGTTCCGTTAATCTACCCAAATAATATCTTTGTAAATAACTATTTCTGGTTTTAAGTAAAGATAGTGCTTCAAAAGCTTTTACTTACAAAGATTGAAAGGAAAAACTTAACTATCAATCTCATAGACTATGCAATCACATAGAAAACTCATGACATATGGTTCCTTCAATGTTTTTTTAGAAAGTTACATGCACATCTTAAACGATAAACGTCTTTCGCAGATTCTCTTCCGACCCCTTACTATCACATCAACGAGTAGATCGCGTATTTGGTGAAACACATTTTCTGGCTGCGGTGTGGCATTACATTAATGATTCTCCATTTTGCTGCAAAATTAGGTAGTCAGTAAGTTTAACTATGAAAAGAAGATAGTTAATTATTCTAACGTGACTACACATAAAAAGTAGTCACGTACACTAAACAAACCGAGTTTGGAACTATGAGAATAAAAAAGTCTATTACGCAAAGACAACTATGTAGACAGAGTAATCAAATATAATAACATGGTAGTCAAACTACTAGTGTATCGAAAGTAATCAAATATTATAATCAAACCGATATTGACCGTAAGAGAATAAGATAGTCACCTACTCTACACAAAGCGAGTATGGAACTATGAGAATAATATAGCATGTTACGAAAAGACAGCTATTTCCACATCAGCATAAATAATTTGTGGGGTGACGAATATCGAAAGTAATGAACTATTGTAAACAGAAAGAGAACGTAACTATGAGAATAAGATAGACAATTCCGGAAAAACAATTTGATAGCTAATCTATGCGAATAATATAGTCCCTCACTCAAACATTACTACATAGCATACAGTAAGTGTAACTATGAAACATATATAGTCAATTAGACTCACATGACTATACATGTACAATAAGCAACTACTCTAAACGAAATGAGTTTGTAATTACGAGCATAAGATAGTTGATTATATGAACATGGTAGTCAAACAAATTGGGTATATAAAGAAATCAACTACTCTAGACAAACCGAGATTGGAACAATGAAAAATAAGGTAGTCCATTACGCAATGACAACTATATGACCATAGTAATCAATTATATATTTTTATCTTTATCAATCTATTATGTGACCATGGTAGTCAGATATTTGTAGGATGAGAATTATCGAAAGTAATCAACTATTGTAGACAAAAAATGATAGCTAAGCTATGGGAATAATATAGTCAATCATTTAGACATGACACAATAACGAAGATATATGAAATGCGTCTAATTTGGGTCGTAGATGGAGTCTGAGATACATATCTATTGTACATAAAGATATGAAAGCTATCAGAATAAGATAGTCTGCTACGCAATCAAAATTATATACCCACAGTAATTAACTATATACATATATAGCATACTGCAATTTAAGAAAGAAGAAAACAGATCAGATCTTGGATCTAATTTTATTATAAGAAAAACAAAAGTAAAGGATGGATTTTGATTTTACACAAGAGAATAGCTTGAAAAACGGTAAGCTATGTTCTTTCTTCTTCTCCGCCTCCGCTGGCGGAACGGCCTTCGAATCCGCCATAGTTTCCGTTGCCTCTTATATTTTTTTTTGATCCGAGCTGTTTGGTGAGAAAATAGGAAGAAGAAGAAAAATATGTCGATGGAGAGGACGTCGTTGCAGAAGAGGTCGGTGAGGAAGAGAGAAAATAATATTCATTATCGTTTGTGTTGATATGTGGATATGGAAGAAAAATAAAAAATGTCAATATGGAAGAAAGAGAAAATCAACTTGTCAGAAGAAAAGAAAAAAAAACTAGATGCTAGAGTTGTCGATAATGAATATTGGATAAAGTACCTGAGGGGCTGTCGGGTATTTTACCTAAGTTTGCTTTTGAATAAAATAATATCTTTTTATTTACTTAATTTTGCTCCAAATATATGTTACCACAACTAATTCCCCTTAAACTATTCATATCCTGGATAACTTTTAAACTTCCAATTTTTGTGGATAATTATCCCTGTTTCCAAACAAAATAATTTTGTTCAATTAAAAATTTATTTTTTGGAGATAAAATTTCAAATACAAACCATAATCTTTTAAACCATTGATATCACAAAATTTTTAATTTTGGTTATATTTTAATTTAATTCCGAAAATTTATTTCTATCATCGATAACTTTTAAACTTTATATTTTTGTGGATAACTATCCCTATTTCCAAACAGAATAATTTTGTTCAATTAAAAATTCATTTTTTGGAGATAAAATTTCAAATACAATACAACCCATAGTATTTTAAACCATTGATATCACAAAATATTTTATTTTGGTTATATTTTATATTTTAATTAATTCCAAAAATTAAAAATTATTTTAGATTTTCTTAAATATAGGTTAGATTATTTACCAAAAATCAGAAAATTAGTTATTATCTTCAAAAATAATAAATCAGATATTAATTTAGATTTAATGTAAATATTAGAATTTAAATAATATTTCCATAATAACACAGATGATAAACAAATATGTTATTGTATTTTTTTATCGTAATCAATTATCTTAAAATTTTAAATATTCGAAATTAGTAAATATTATATTATATGGTAATATGATGGGCGGGCTATGTTTTTATAATCGCCATCTTTTACGGATTTGTTTTTCAAAAGATCCAATATAATAGGCTGATTTGAGACAAATTAAAAAAAATGGGTTAGCATTTTAACACTCATAAATATATAGATTGATTGTATAGTAATCTAAATTCACATAATAACAAAATTTAAAAAATGGGTCAGAAAATTTGGATAGCTAAAATAATTAATTTTAAATCATACATGTCATACCATAAATGTATATTTCCATACAATATAAAAAACCATAAAAGATATTAAAAAAATTGTCAAACGCCCTCAATGTGGATTAAAATTTTAATTTGGATGAAAATCATATTAGATTTTAGAGATTTTAAGTTGAGCCACCGGGTCCGTAGGTTAACCCGGTTCGATACGGTCCGACCGTAATCAACAATTAATGAATTTATATGTATACACGACACACACACACACACATATAAACTAACAGACCACTACGATATATTTAAAATGTCTAACTGACAAAAGAATTTTTTTTTTGATAAAGTATTATTCACAAACGGAAAAAGATCATAAATTACCAGAATGTAACATTTGAATGACTCAATAAAACAATAAAGAAAACCCTCTGATTGAATTATTACGGAACCATGATCCGTCCGGATCAACGATTAATATGTCCAATTCATGGTTATTTGCTGAGTTTTTACGGATTTTATTGGATTTTATAATATCGGGTTTTAGAGCTATAACATTACCATATTGTTGTCTGGATCCAGGTTTTAGAGCTATAATCGGACCAGAATATGAAAATATTGAATTATTTTTTTTAAAAAAAATCCGCGCCACACGCGGGTGAAAATCTAGTATATATATATATATATATATATATATATATATATATATATATATATATATATATATATATATATATTAGATAAATACTTAAATAGCATATGTTTTAACCCTTTTACCGTTAAAAATCTTCAAGTAGGTTAATATTCGAAACAAATAATTAGAAATCTAACCAAAATTGAGTTGGTCTAATAGTGTCTCTCCTAATGGCTTTGGGTTTGATTTCCATTAGGAGGAGTCTCCTCCGAAATAGTGATTTTAACATAGTTTGAGCTCCGTTCCGGGAATGTATGGACCTACGGGCCCGATACTTCAGCGATTCAAATTAAAAAAAAAAATTAGGAATCTACAAAAGAAATATGTACTTTAACCAAAAAAAAAGTTAAATGGCATTAAGAAAAAAAAAGTAGAAGGGGATGATGTATTGAACTGACCATTTGGAGTTATTTGAATTAAAATGGCAAATCTAATGTTATTGGATATAAAATTTGTAAATATCTCATAAAATCCACTATTATTGAATTAGTGAGTTTAAAAAATCATTTCAAATCCACTGTTATTAGAAATGTTTTAAGTATTGGGATTTTAATGATGTCAAGGGATTTTAGATGAGTTTATCAGTTAAAGATACAAAAATTCAAATCTCATAGTTTTACGTGGGATTGCATATAATTTTAATATCAAATCATAACAACTTCCTTAAATTCACCCAAAATTATCAAATCATCTAAAATCTTATTAAAACTCAAATCATTCTATATGTTCAGTTCAATACATCCCCTGAAATGTTCAAAGGCAAAATTTTGACTCGTCTTAAATAGAAAAGATAATAGATGTCAACGGTTTTTACATCAACAAAAATAATGTTACAAAAAAAACATGTCATAATTTTTTTTTCAGTTATAAATTATATGTATTCAAACATAAAACCAAATGTATACTGAATCCTTTTCTTTCATTATAGTTAGCGAATTTTTGATTTTATAGTTATATTCCATATTTTCTTAAATTAATTTGCTGGTGATATTGTTTCCCATAGCGTTGAAAATATTTATGCCTCAGGGCTCTCAACAACTAGAGAGTTGTATGACCAAGATCGCGGAAAACGGTTAATTCGTGTTTTAATTCTGATAACTGATACCGATTAATACCTGAATAATTTTGGTGTACTAATTTATATCTAAACCATACAATATTTGAATATCAAAACATGTATTTTTTTTTGTTTGCTAAAACATAAATTGATTCAATTCCCGTTAGTCAACTCCGCTTAACCGTTAACGGAGAATTCGAGTTGACACTGTAAATCCGAGCTGGCATCGTAAATAAAAACGACGTCATTTTTATGGGTTTTGAAAAATCAAAAGTAACACCCACCATAAAGCTCGAACCCACAACCTCAAAGCATAGAACTTAGCACTCAACCAACTGAACTAGATTGGATTTGTGACTGTAAATATCAAATATATGTTTGCCGAATTGGCCGACCAAATAGCATACAAAATGGTGTGGAACTTAATATTTTGCATTTTTTATATTTTTTGCATTAAATTTAAATGTAGGAAGATTGCTCATCATAGTTATACAATAGGCACAATCTAATTTTGTGCATGTTTGTTAAAAGATACAGTCATGCCTAAGAAACCTCCTTGAGTTCTGTAGTTTTTTTTTTTTTTCTTCCCTCACACGAATTGCATTGTTTGAAACTCTGAATATACCATATAAACTCATTCATTGCCGGTCACGTATGTGAATCACGTGGGTTACCTCTTCCTATATTTTGCTTCAAATGTAAGAACTAATAAAATAAATACTTATCAATCCACAGTGTCTTAAAAGGCTCTTTAATTAGTCTCTATATATAACAGCAAAAATCCCTTCCAACATAAAAGTCCATTTACATTTCGTCAAGTATTCCATTTACCCACGAGATCAAATCAAATACACACTAATGGAGAGGTTCCATAAGTTTCCTCTCCTAGGTTTGGTTCTGTTCCTCGGCCTGATCGGCTCACCAACCACGGCCAATGAATATGCTTGTTCGAGTACCGATCAAACCTTCACCCGTGCCAATTTTCCTAAGGGTTTCATTTTTGGTACCTCAACCGCAGCTTTTCAGGTATATGTATATATATATATATACACATTATATTTATCATATTTGACGGTACGACCTGACCAATTCTATAGAACCGGTCCTATAAAGGTTAGATCAAAATCAGTCCATACTTTGATCCAAATTTCATAAACGATCATCTCGATCCGGTGTTATCATGATAAAAAAGAAAAACGTAACTTTGTTAAAGATTGCTGCAGCATATATATCTACTGCATACTCATTCAGGCTGCAATTTGGAATATTAATATGAATATATTGTCAGGGATGAATGTAGCGTTGTAGCTATGGGTGCACATGCACCCAGTATAATATCTATATATAAAAATTAGTAAGGAAAAACATAAAATTTACACTAGTTGAGATGGCTTAAACCCATTTCGCCCCCCCCCCCCCCCCCCCTCAAAAACCCAAGTTTGAATCCCTTTGCACTTTTTATTTATTACTTTTACCAGAGCGAAATATGTGTTAAGTTGATTTTTTCTAAAACTTATTTTTTTTATGACAAAATAATTCTTTATACTGATTTAGTATGTGGTAAATTAATTAGGTTGAAGGAGCTGTAGATAAAGGATGTAGAGGTCCAAGCATGTGGGACACCTACACTAAGAAATTCCCACGTCTCTCTCTCTCTCTCTCTATCTCTTCCTTTTTTATATAAAGTAAATATGACTAATAAAATTGCCAATTATATATATAATCATCTGTTCTTTTAAATATTTTTTTTCAGATAAATGTAATTATCACAATGCCGACGTTGCTGTCGATTTCTACCATCGTTACAAGGTATTAATTATGTTATTACAAGGTACTTGTGAATTGTGAAGCTATTTTGAAAGTGTATTAATTAAGTTAAATAATACATTTAATAGGAAGATATAAAGTTGATGAAAAGTCTGAACACTGATGGATTTAGATTTTCCATTGCATGGCCCAGAATATTCCCACGTAAGTTAAAAATCTTAATGAATTTTATTTCATTGACTTTTTCCAGATATTTTAATGGTTGATATATAACAGATAATTGAATAATTAACAGATGGTAGGATGGAGAAAGGAATAAGCAAAGCAGGTGTGCAGTTTTACCACGACCTAATCGATGAGCTCCTCAAAAATGGTAATTTGTACTGTTACAAAAAAAAAAAAAAAAAAAAAATGGTAATTTGTTTTCGTTCCGATAAGCTAATAAACTTCAATAACTCCGTATTATATCAAAACTATTACTCGTTACTAACTCTTAATTTATTTTAAAATTCAGATATAACACCGTTAGTAACCGTTTTTCACTGGGACACTCCTCAAGACTTGGAAGATGAATACGGTGGCTTCTTAAGCGACCGCATAATGTAAGATTTTTTTTTTTAGTTTATGTGACATATATTACGTAACTTTTATTTTTTATTTATTTTGTCATTAATTTACAACTTACATACGACGTAATATGTAATTAAATTGTCATATACCACCTTTTTCGTATATTTAGAAAGGATTATACGGAGTACGCAAATTTCACATTCCAAGAGTACGGAGACAAAGTAAAGCATTGGGTCACATTCAACGAGCCATGGGTGTTTAGTCGAGCTGGCTACGACATCGGGAAAACAGCACCGGGACGTTGTTCTAAGTACATCAAAGAGCATGGAGAGATGTGTCACGATGGACGGTCAGGATACGAAGCTTATATCGTTAGTCATAACTTGCTCTTGGCACATGCCGATGCCGTTGAAGCCTTTAGAAAATGCGACAAGGTTTCCATATATATAACATAATATCATCATTTTAAATAATTTTTAATATTCACGTAATTTAATGAAAAAAGTATTTAGAAACATTTTCTTTCTTATTATTTACAGTGTAAAGGTGGTAAAATAGGGATTGCTCATAGTCCAGCTTGGTTTGAGCCGCACGAGCTCTCGGAAGAAGAGCACGAAACTCCTGCAACTAGTTTGATTGACTTCATCTTGGGATGGTTATAAAGAAAACCTAAACATACTTTTAACATTTAATTTCAAAATTTAAACTATAGTATATATATATATATGTGTGTGTGTGACAAATACTAATTTGATTTCTCAGGCATTTGAATCCGACCACGTATGGAGATTATCCACAATCGATGAAGGATCATGTCGGACATCGACTACCGAAATTTACAGAGGCACAGAAGGAGAAATTGAAGAATTCTGCTGATTTTGTAGGAATCAATTACTACACTTCACTATTTGCATTGCACGACGAAGAGCCAGATCCTTCGAAACCGAGTTGGCAGAGTGATTCCCTCATCGACTGGGAACGTAAATCTTCTCTCTCTCTTTTTTCCACGTACACTATTTTATGAAGTTTGATATAAAAGTTAGACTATTTTCAAAATTCACGTTTTTATTTCCAGCAAGGTATGTGGATAGATTCAGTGCTTTTGCCAGCAAGGTATGTGATTTTTTTGTTTTGTTATTATTTACAATGTAAAATATTAAAATATGAAAATTGATTTCTTTTTTTTATACTTTGTATTTTTAAAAGCCTGATGTCGCTAAAGTGGAAGTCTACGCAAATGCTTTGAGAAGCCTTTTGAAATATATAAAGGATAAATATGGCAATCCTGAAATCATTATCACCGAGAATGGTTAGATAAACATTTACCTAAATTAAATCTCATAAGCAAATCATAGATCGATTTCGATTTAACTTTCTTTTACATTCCACATAAACCTTGAGTTTTTTAATGTTTGATATTTAAGGATACGGAGAGGATCTAGGCGAGCAAGACACAAGTCTTGTATTGGCGCTCTCAGATCACCACAGAACATACTATATCCAGAAGCATCTCTTGAGCTTGAACCAAGCAATTTGGTTTGTGAACAAATCATGTTTTTAATTTGAGTTATATTTTGATAATTATTCTATTTTATTTATGTGACAAATGTTTATTTTGTATCTCTTTTTTTTTGCAGCGATGATAAAGTAAATGTTACAGGGTATTTTCATTGGTCATTGATGGACAATTTCGAATGGCAAGATGGATATAACGCGAGATTCGGGCTGTACTACGTCGATTACAAAAATAATTTGACGCGCCATGAAAAATTATCAGCGCAGTGGTACTCGAGTTTCCTCCAAGATGGACTGAAAGAGTTCGAGTTTGAGCACGATGAGTTGTAGAGAGAATTATCTGCAATATAGACTTTGAAAATTCACACACACTTTGTTTACGATTAATTAATGTATTTCCATATTCAAGTAAAATAATCATACAATCGATATATAAGTTTTAAGTTTTTGGATAGCTGGATATCATAAATCGAGATGAAGAATAATCACGGAGATTGTGTAAAAATCGACATTTTATTATTGCATGCCAGAGCAAGATGCATGGCAAAGTATAACTGTATTATATACTGTAAATCGAATTCCTAAAAACATCTGAATTGATTATATTTGTTCGTAATGGATTTAAAATCATTATTATCTTTTCGAAAAACTATTTATTATTTGCCGTTTAAAAAGCTTATATGGTATGTGAGTGTGAAATATATTGAAATTATGCTTAATCAACGTCAATCAAGGGGCTGATATATATGTTCAACAGAAAATAATATATTTTAAAAAGATGATATGCTAATTTTCTTTAAAATATAAAGGGTTTAGTGTTGTAGCTGATGGATGTTCTTGTATGCCGACATCTCCAATATCTCCAATATCTCCAATACCATGCTTGGACGCATCTTGTTTCGTGTTTTAAGACTATGAGTCTATGACCATCCGAGCGAAAAATCATATAAAACGATCGATCACACCGAAGATTGTTGAAGAATTCAAGAGAAGCTCGCATGATCCATTTGTCTAACTTTTTCTAATTTTGCTAATACTTTTACTTACATATTTTATAGTTTCCTACTTTTCTTAAGAAAGAGTAAGTTATAGCAGCAGTGACGTCCTTGTATTCTCAAACTCAGTAATTTTTTTCCTTTTAGAAAACTTTTGGGCATCTTAGTGTGGATTTATCCGTAAAGATGGTCCATATATTCGGGATTTCAGCTTATTCCTCCATGAACAATTCACTTCATGATTATTCATACACGAGATATCGAGTAATGCCAAAACCATCATGAACTACTTATAATTTTGAATTTGCCAAAAATTTGGTGGAATTGATCATTTTTCAAAAATTCATGTAGGAAATTCATTAAATTTGTTGAGACCATCATTAAATTAATTTATGCGCCAGCTAGGAATCGAACATGGGTTAGCACCATGACAGGATAATATTCTATCACTAGACCAATGGTACTTCATTGTTCATTCAAACACATAACTCTATATATATATATATATATATATACGAAATATCTCATATTTTGCAAAAAGAACAAATTTTAATCTTTCACCAGTCCATAAAGAAAATACTTTAATGCCTAATCATAGTACAAAATATGGATAATTACCGAATCAAAATCACATGGTATAGATGGATAAAGTCAAAAATTAAAATTAAAAGTAGATGAATAATACCATCTATATTTGGATCTCCTAAAGCAAAAACAAAGTTGGAATTTTAACAAAAAAAAAAATTTGAAAATTTCGACGAATGTCTATAATTTTTTTTCTTTTTCCTATGTCCTGATTTAGTTTGTTTTTTGGAATCGGTCTGAAACTCGGACAATTAATCCGCCATTTTCTCTGCGGTCTCTCTGCTCATATCTTCAGTATCATATATGGGTCTCATTCGCTTTCGTTTCAAGGTAGAAAGAGTTTCAAATAATCATCACTCATCAGTAATTTCGATTTTAATTTCTGGGTTCGAATTCGAAAAAAATATTTATTTCATTTTTATTAAATTATATGTTTTCCCCCAAAATCACGGCATTGGAAAAAAGAAAAAACACAGTTGTTCCTTGCTTCATGTCCGAGATTAAGCAAAAAAAATATTGAGACCCGAGTTCATGTGTTTGACAGTAACTGAATATATATATAGTTGTGTGTTTAAATGTACAACGAAGCACCATTGGTCTAGTGGTAGAATATTATCCTGCCATGGTGCAAACCCGAGTTTGATTCCCAGCTAGCACATAAATTAATTTAACGATTTTGAGACCAAAACGACGTCGTTTTGGTCTCATCAATTATTATTATTATTTTTTGAATTTCCTATATGAATTACTTATAATTTTGAATTTCCTCCATGGACTTTTGAAAAATGGCCAATTCTACCAAAATTTTAGTTTAATCGCAAATCAGACCAAACCATTAAGCTACGTGTCAGCCATGTCAAATTCCGTTAACGGAAATCAAACACCGTTTACGGTTTTGATGGAATTGGCCAATTTTCAAAAATTCATGTAGGAAATTCAAAATTATAACTAGTTCATGATAGTTTTGGCATTCCTCGATACCTCATGTATGAATAATCAGAAGCCGAATAGTTCATTGGAAAATAGACTAAAATCCCCCGTATATTCATATTTCAATTCGTACTTCAGTTATGGCCCATGGAGCTCTCTAATAATTAAGACTCAGTATCTCCTCATAATATATCAACAATCACAATTAATTTATTAGGTGAGCATATGGCCGCCGGCTCAAGATTTTT
Organism: Eutrema japonicum; assembly: GCA_030161315.1. Taxonomy (NCBI): domain Eukaryota; kingdom Viridiplantae; phylum Streptophyta; class Magnoliopsida; order Brassicales; family Brassicaceae; genus Eutrema; species Eutrema japonicum. The sequence continues at coordinate 8,565,527 of BSQW01000013.1, forward strand.
CGGAGCACCAGGGTTAAAAACAAAATTCGGTCCATAAACAAAACAAAAAAAAATTATGTTTTTGAATGTTTTTTCTAAATAACATTTTTAACTTTTTTATATTAGATTTGTTTGGAAATTTGGTTATAAAAATAAAATATATATATCTAAATTTTTTTATTGTTAAAGTTGATTTTTTTTTATATATATATATATATATATATATATATATATATATATATATTTTAAAACAATCTAGATCAAACCATTTTCAAACAAAAAATTAGAACCCAAATATCATAGACCCGAGGTGATCGGACGACCCGTTAAACCGGTACTGGGTGAGCATCGCTATCGAGTATCGACTATAAAATTACTATTCTGACATTTATGATGATATTATAATATATGCTGTCAATGTCATCAACACTTCCACTAAACATTATACACTATTAAACCAGAATTAGCACTCTCAACATTTATATTAAAGATATACCTTTCATTTTTAAACTCCCGTAAAAAATAAGAAGATAAGTATTGGAAAAGAAATGAAGTTAATTATATTTTTATTATGATGATTAACCAACTACGTGGAATTTTTTTTTAATAAATATATAAGATTAAATTTATAATCTATTTTTAAAATTATCCGATAAACAACATATTCCATATTTATAATTTTTAACTTATTTGAAATATTAAAATGATTTTGAAAATAATCAGAAAACGATGTCAGAAAATTGTATTGGTTCACTTATAAATATTTTTCTTAAGATTACAATAAAAAATTAATGAATTAATAATGTGCCTTTAATAAAATACTGAGTTTTTGGTTAAACTGTTCTTATTAGTATATATGCTCTTCTATATGAACGTAGTTTTTAGATGCAATTCGACAATATAACACTGTATATTATTGAAGCAACAAAAAATAAAATTGAGATGAGTGTCATTAGATAACATATTCTAAGGCAGTTCGCCCTAGTCTAAGCACTCTCAGACCCGGAGTTTGAGGTAGCCGTCGGCCGAAATTCAAAATAGTTTGCAAACACCGGCGACAATCCTCCTCCTCTCTCTAACCGGCGTAGCTTCACTTTTTCGGGACGTTCAGCTTCTTCCCGAAGAATCGTCTCTCTTCCACCGGCGGTCACAGCCTCTGACAAGATCTTTTCCGCCGTGGTGCATTCACTCCGACCTCCGTTCACTCGGTTTTCCACCATGAATCCCGGCGAGACCCGTTACCGATATGTGCTTAATCTCCGCCGCATGGCCTTGTCGTCGGTAACATTTTCTCAACTCATTTCAAACTCACGGCACCTGCTGTGTCAACATATGGCCACCTTCCCGCCGCAGAGGACACGACACCCACCTGAACCGCCGGATCCGCCAGACGAACTCAATACACCGCATGTGTTTTCCTTGGTTTCAAATTCTCGACATCTCTGTCAACCTAGTCCGGCTTTCTCAAGTGAGCTTCCACCGGCGAGTTCCCAAAAGGTCAGATCTATCACCTCTGTCATTTATAGGACTCGCCTCGCCGGCCGTGAAAAATGTGGTAACCTAGATCTACAATGCCCTTCTCCGCCGTTACCCACTATTTTCCACCGTTTGCTTCCACCGCCGGCTCTAGTCTCAACTTCACCGGCAAGAGCTTCATCTCCGGTGAAATCTCAGACGTACAAGCTCCTCCTCCGGCCATCTTTTCCGAGCATCACCATCCAAGCGACGAGCATCTCCGGTGCGTCCACTTCAGGGAGAAATCTCGATGTACTTTTCATTTTGGGCCTGGGCCAATCAACTTTGCTATTGGGCTTTCTTTTTTGGAATGACCCTTATTGCAATTCATTAGCTCCAACTATGATTTTGGGCTTTCCCTTGTGGAAAGGCCCATCTTGCAGTACAATATTTCCGTTAATCGGCATATATAGCTAGGGCGTGTACTCTTTTGTACCTTCCTCCATTACAACGGAGAGATCAATTTCCTCCCTTTGGGAGAGATCGTTTTCACCCTCCTCCTCTTTCGAGGAGAGAATCTTATCTCCACTTTCTCTCTCGATGAGAGGTGGTTCTTTCTCGGCCTTAAAACCGAGGAAACTTTCAAACTCGCTAATCGGCTTGTCATCTTGTGTAGAGGTCTGTACGGGGCCAGAAGATGCAACGGGAATCATTTCGATGAGACCCGACGGTATAAGCAGTTTTTCAACGTCACAAGTTAAAGTGACTATTTCTGAGCTTTCTGGTTTTGCCAGTATTATGCTCCAACATTCCGGTTATGCCGTGAATCTTATATCGACGCATTCGAGTCTTGACTCAAATTCGCTGTCAACCTTTTTTAAGGATCTATCTGCTTTATCTTATATTGCTTTTAAGTTGTATTGTAGCTATTATAGAAGATGGTTAATTCTCTATTTTCTTATCGTTGGACGTAATCGCAAAGATTGAATGAATGAAAAAAGAACGGTTGCACAAAAAAAAGAAAAAGATGAGTGTCATTATGAATAAAAAACAAACAATAATAGAATCATATTGTAAATTGTTTTAGTTATGTTTATATAAATTTTATATACAGTAATTATATAATATTAGTGAGACCATATATTTACATAGTTTAATTTCTAAAATTTACCATATAATATTTTATCGAATTATGTTATATTTTGAACCGGTTCAATTCAATTTTTTTTTAATTGATTTATCGTGTTTATTCTACTATTCAAAATAAGAATATCTATCGAACTTATCTTTTCCAGATTTGTGTACGGTGTAATTGGGTTTCGATTCGAATGTTCCGGTCACGTATTATCTGACGAGAAATAATTGATGAATCTAGTTTATGTTATAGGAGTAGCATGTATGTCGGCATTTTTAACATGATTAGTTAAGGGTTTTGTGCAAATAAACCCAATCTTTATTTTTTTGCAATATAGATCCTCACCTTTGAAAAATATAAGTTAATACCATTATCTCAAAAATTACCATCAAAACAACTTTTTTTGTATCGATGAGGAGACAATATTAAACATCTGTGAAAAAACTCACAGAAACCAAAACGCATCATTTCAGAGTTATGAAAATAGCATCATGATATCTAAAAAACTGTGAACGTTTTATTTTTGTATTAGTTAAAAATTTAATAAAAATATTTTTTATGTTAATTATTTTTGTCGAGAAAAACATGCAAGCTTCACTCTTCCTCCCATTTTTCTATTAAAACTATCTAGATATCTATATAGAGATGTAAAATGATCAAACAAACAAAGGTTCATCCAGATGAATCATCCAAATAAACAATCAAAAATGAAAATGAACATTGAGATGGATCATCTGAATACAAATGGCAGATGTGCAAACGAAAAGGGCCTTATTTCTCATCTCCATTAGCAAAATCAATGAAAACCAATTTCGATTCACTATCGAATTTCATCAAATCAAGTTTCTTATTTCCTTCTTAATTCCATGAAGACTCCTTTCGATCCTAATTCTAGTTAGGTTTTTCGAGTGCCCCCAATGCTTAGCGATTGAAGCCGTACATCGATCTCCGATTTATTTCATGGATTTGAAACTTTCAGATTCTAAGAAGGCGACATAGAATGTATTTTTCAGAGTCTCATGTTAACCGATTTTCTCAGAGACAATGGGTTCCAGGATTCACAAGCAATCGCTATCTCAAAACGATACCCTAGTGTCAAATTAGAAAAGCCTCGATTTGTGAATCAATTTCTCAATAACATCGGTCTCTGCGATACCCAGATCCAGAAATCCATCCAGGTCCACCCTGAAATCATGATCTGTGACATCAAAAAATACCCTAGAACCCAAAGCTCGATTCTTTGAAGCAGTCAAATTCTCTGGGTTTGCTATGTGTCTTCTATTGGGAGATCAACGAGATCGACCCAAATCAAGTGATTGAGATTATGGAAATCATCAAACATCTATCTAGATCCTTCTTGGTGATTTCCATAATCTCAATCGCTTGATTTGGGTCGATCTTGTGGATCTCTCAATATCATCTTCTCTGAAAACTCTTTGCTTCATAGCTAAAAGTCTAGATAGATGTTTGATTCATTCTACTGAGATTTTGGAAACAATAGTAGCTCCACGAGGAAGAAGAAAAGGAGAGAGTGTTTTTGTTTTTTTAAATATATTTTCTTAACTTTTTATTGATTTTAGTAAAATTATTAAAATATCTGAAACATCATGCAATTTGCATAATTAAAATTCTGCGTTTTATTCAATTTCCGTTTTCACTCCTCGCCCGAGTTCTAAGAGAAAGATATTTTTGATATTCAACTCCAATGGAAGTGGGAAAAGCAAACTCCCCATCTTATGGGTGGCAGAGCATTATGGCTTCTCGTAACCTCCTCCAAATCGGCCTAAAGAAATCGATAGGATCGGGTTTTAATATGAAAGTATGGCAGGACAATTGGATCCCAGAAATTCCTTCTAGACCAGCCTTAGATAATGGAGTCTTTCGAGACCCCTTCCTCTATGTAGGACACCTGATTGACCATACAACCAAAGAATGGAGACTGGGGACTCTGCAGAATCTCATCGCCCCTGAAGACATCCCGTTAATACGGAGTATTAAGCCGAGTCGAGGCTACAAGGCGAACGTGTTCTGCTGGAATCACACAAAATCAGGCATTTATTCGGTAAAAACAGGTTATGCACTCGCAATCCAGCTGAAAGAGGAAGAAGGTCCACAGCAGATCCTCGAGCCCAGTATCACACCTCTAAAAAGAAAAGTCTAGACGTTGAAAACTCCAAGGAAGATCCAACATTTCATGTGGCAGGCAGTCTCGGAGTGTGTCCCTGTATGTAACAACCTGGCATATCGTCACTGCGGTACATACCGTTTTTGTCCGCGATGTGGAGCGGAGGTGGAATCTATAAACCACCTTCTCTTCGAGTGCCCCCCAGCAACCGAGACTTGGGCACTCTCAGGGATTCCATCCAGTCCGGGGCTTTTCCCGAGTGACTCCCTCTATAGAAATTTTGATTATCTCCTTTGGCGTGCAAAGGATGGGGGTGTAATGGACAAACATCTAGAGGCTTTCCCATGGATAATCTGGTTTCTTTGGAAGGCCAGAAATGACAAAGCCTTTAATGGCAAGGATGTCTCTCCCGTCGATACCCTTCAACTCGCTAACCATGAAGCAGAAAATTGGAAAGTTGCTCAAGTGGTCTCGCAAATAGGGGAAGAAAACTAAAACCTACCTGGCTCGCCCCAAAGGGCTGAGAGAAGCAGAAGAAGACCTCGATGCCAAATAGATGCCCTGTTTGGGGGTGGTTGTGTAATCGAGCTAGAGAACGGACGAAGGACTTTCAGCGCTTTTGCGAAGGAAAGAACTTTATCCACCCTTCATGCTGAATTTAATACCTTATTATGGGCCATGAAGACTGTCTTGCAGCTAGGAGTACTAGAGATGTATTTTGAATCTGATTGCCTACAAATGGTTAAGGTGATCAATGAAGAGGAAGATTGGCCTGCTCTGGCCTCGGAAATTGATGAGTTCAATCATATACGTTCTAATTTTTTTTATTTTGATATTTCCTTTATTCCTCGTAATTTAAATGTCTGTGCCGACTCCTTTGCAAAAGGGGCTCGAGCCCGAGGTATTACTTTTTCCCATGTAGACTCTTTGATTCCGATCTGGATTGCCTCCGAGGCCACCCTACTCGAATCATCGTAATAATATATGGAGATTTTGACGTCAAAAAAAAAAACGCTGCGTTTTTAAAACTGTGACCGATATGACGACTATTTGATGGAGGGGTTATATTGCGGTTTACTTTTGAAGTTATAAGATTGACTTGTATTTTTTAAAGGTGAGGATCATTCTTGCAAAAAAATAAAGGTGATGATTTTTTTTTTTTTTGCAGAAAACCATTGGTTAATCTAGTTTATGTTATAGCATGTGTTTGAGATAAATACGGACCCTCCTACGTAGACGAATTACGTGTTGCCACGTGTTATTCATAGTTTTTTGCAGGTACGACCCATTGGGTCAAATTGAGAATACGGCCCAATTAATCCATGCTTTTGCATCGGGCCTTGGAACCTACAGAACCAAGAGACCCGACATTGACTACCGGCCTCTGGGCCGTATATGGCAGTGTAGGCCACGCTGTCAGATGCGAGGAGGTTAGTGAATGAGCGGCAAAGAGGAGGATAAGTCATCATTCCCAGTCTCGCAGAGGTGCTAGTGATCTGGATTTCGCGAGACCTAGGAATAGTGACTTTCACATGTTACGTGGAACGAGGCACTCGGAGACCGGACAACCCCGACAGCATGATCCCTGGTATCAAGGGATTTGGGTTAGGTACACAAACAACTTAGGTGGGAATAAACAGTTCAATTCATGTAGTTTTACCTCCAATAGGCAATAGGAATATATTCAAATAGATGCCCATGCTACTAACAACCTACAGATCATGCAATTAATGGTGTATGCTTACACCTGACAGGTGAAAGTGACAACACACAGAGCATATGGGAGACGTCCATACCGTGTTTGATATGTTACTTCCAAGTCGTATACTGAGAGAGATAGCGACGTAGAAGGGCTTGGTCTACCAGCTGGCGAATACAGCCAAGGAAAGTAGGTGAGAAGTCAGACAATTACTGGGTACACGACCCATTCAACGGACCCGATGACCTGATGACTAAGGATCCGACCTGGTATACTAACCCTGGTCAGATAAAACTCTATAAATACTTTTATTTCTCCAATGAGAAGGGGGTTCACTATTTTCTCATATTTCCTCTAACTTGTTGAGATAATTCGTGCTAAAAACTTCAAAATACTTAGCTCTCATTTCATTCCGGGACTTTTAAGAATCTTTTCCGACCATTCTCCGGCAATCTTCACGGTTGCTCCTAGACTGTGGAGTTCTTCCACCCAAACTCTTTTTTCTTCTCTTTTACCACAAAAGGCCACCTTCTAAGCCCGTTGTGGATTCTTCCTTTCTTTCGGACTCAATCGACACATTTCTTCACCCTGTTTGTTTTCCAAACTCTCTTTTCGTTCTCCGATTTGCCACTATATAGTCTTTCTTTATCGTATTCTGACTTACGCGTTGGAGAGCCTTCGAAAAACATATCTTTATCATGTTTTCTAGGCCTTAACGTCATTTTTCGTTTTGTATGAGACTTGCCTCCTATAGAACTAAAAATCCCCTAAACAGCATATATGTCAGAATTGATGAGTGAAGGTAATGATGTTTTAAGTAAAATAAAATGTATGGCGTGTGAGGCGTATTCTGATATGTTCTAATTGCTTCCACGATAGTTTCATGTCTGCTAGCCATATCCGTATTAAGCGAGAAGAGACAACATTAAAATGGTATCCATGCGGAAGAGCCATCAATAAAAGATTTTGTGTTTAAATTTGTTATCCACATACTATGAACACTAGGTGAGTCCCTGCGCTAACGCGCGTATATTTTTATTTAGAGGGTTTTCGTAACTTTTAAAAAAAATTCTTCATAACAAATGCAGATCTAAAGAGACATCATGACAAATGATATTCTGATTACTACCACAAAGTCGTAACCCATTATATATATCCATTAAGCCAAATACATACGCTCCTACTATGAATCATCCAACATATGTTTATCCAAAGACATTTAAACCACAATATGAGCACATGCTTTGCTATAAAACACCAGAGGGTACAGCGAGAGCGTACCATGAATAATTTGAAAACCATGAAACGAGCCATCAGCATCCGAATCTTTACCATTCCCTCATTTCCCGGTATCCGAATCACGATAAGTATTAGGCAGGCTCTGTCCTCTAAAGTAAGATCCCAGAACTGATAGACCAGCACCAACGCATGGCTCACCAATACCACCCATATGGCTCCACTGCAACAAAGCATGGCTAAACCCACCATGGGTTAGAGCACTCTCCAACATCAGATACATGTAACATCCTCCGGCTGCTGCTGCTAAAGCTGGATTCTCCAACATTCTGGTTACATAAAATGGATGGTATTATTTCCCTAGCATAAACGATGATGCATCCATTCCACCACCTGTAAATACATGTTTTCCTTGCGTTTGTTGTTGCTAGGACTGATCATGATTAGCCATCGAACCTAAACTCATCTTCACCGGACCCGCCTGGTGATGCTCCTTTCCCGACGCCGCATGCCCCATTGAAACAAGCTGGCATGTCGTTGTTCGATTAAGAATCCTCTTCTTCGGCTCCTTAAGCGCCTCTCTTGCTCATTTCCTCGTCTGAATCCTTTAGCCTTACCCCTTGTAATTCAGGAGATTGAATCCGCGATCATTACTATTTCAAAACGAATCATCGCTAGAAGAGCTGGAGCTCTCGTCTTTGTTAGGTTGATGAATCACCATACTCCCAACTCGCGTCATCCTCGGAGACAGAGATGGAGGAGGTTGCATCTACGGCGGGGGTGATCATGGCCTCTTCCTGGACTGGTTGTCGCCATAGCAGATCGATTACCAATACCTCTTCTTCAACGATACTACTCGAGGAATCGATGAACCTTCAATATTATCTTGTATCTTTTTTATATATATATTTTCTTTTATAATGACCTTAGTAATCTCTTCCATTTGTTTTTTTCTGAATATTTACTTGTTATTCACACTTTTTTACTTTATCAATTTACCATTTTGAGTTTTTGTTCTCACATACATTTCACTATTCCGTTTCTCTTTTCTACGCTTTATAATTCTTGTATTTATCTTTGTTTCCGTCTTTTATATTTTTTATTTTTTATCTTCTTCTCTTCTTTCTTGATAACCTTGTTATCTTTTCAATTCTTTTATTATATTCTTTTGTCTTATGGTTTTTATTCTAATTTTTATTTTAATTGCTTGAAACTTTTTTAATCTATAGTCATTTTTTCGACAATTTATTCTTTTCACTTATATTTGTTTGTTGGCATGAAAAATTTATTGTTAAAAAATAGTTTGACTATTGGCGCCATTACGAAAACTATTTTTTCATAATTTATTATCTATTGTCCTTCGATAAATATTGTAACTATTTCTCTTACTAATTTATGTAGATATACATCATATAATAGTAAATATTAATGTTCTATGAAAGAATGAGAAAAAATAAATATTAATGAAATAATATTAATTAGAAAATAAAAATGACCAATAAGAAGGGGACAAGTGTCGAAGCTGGAGAGATCCCCTTCACTCTTTATAAGGTAGATAATCATCGACATCTAATTAATAAAATTTACTTCCCCTTTGTTTTATTTTATGATAAAAAAAAGTGGGCTAAAAACGCGATGATTAAAAAAGTTATAGAAAATTAGAAACTATAAATATTTTTTTTAGTCTACATAAAAACTACTATTTAATACTCAATTAAAATCAATCCAGCCAATGAAAAGAAATTAAGTGTTAGTTCTACATAGAAACTTGAAAAATCAAATAAAATGAACCAATTTTTTTTTATAAAACATTATACACAAAAATGAACGAAGGGAGTAATAATTAATTTCCATGAAAACAAAACGATCTCAAAACTTAAATTAACAGTCAGGTCTTGTTTGCTCACTAAAAATCGAATCATCAACTACAAAAACCATTACCAGTCTCTCTAAAAATTCAAAAGTTTGAATTTCCAAAATAAGATGAGAAATATAAGGGGTTTGTATCCGGATAACAAACATTATACAATTTAATTGATTTTTGTATAAGAATTTTTATTGTTTATTAGATTAAATTGTTGTATATAAAAATTTGATACATGCAGTGGCTGAGTGACGAAAAATATTTACCTGGATCATAATAATTTATTGATCTAAAAATAATTGTATAAACTTCATTGAAAAAAATAAAAATACATTATTAATATATATCTAAAAAATGTACTCTATGTTCACTCATATCTTAAAATCGTTTTATCACATTTTCACTTATGACTGTCTCAAGAACCTGTTTTTTAATAAAACAAATTAGACAATCGTTTAAAAATTCATCTCTAATACTATTACGCGAGGTCGTCTTCAAAAAACTTGTTTGCTATTATAAGAAGTAGTATCTATAATTTTATATTGCTTAAAATAAACATTCAAGCCACATCTTAAGAGATTTTTAACAAGTGATAAAAAAATAAAAGAAAAAAGATTACGAAAACGTATGAATTATTTGAAATTTATGCTCTGTCCATCTAATTACAGAAAAAACAAAAAATTACAATTTACAAGCAGTTGAAGTGGGATTTAGAGAAAGAGAGATAGGAGGTGACATGATTTTGAGAGGTAACAGATTTTGTTTTTTTTAACTAATAAAGATAATTAAGTTTAACTAATTAATGGGCTTTTCTATTTTGAAATTATTTACGATGGTTATTGGGTTAACATTCTCTAATATTTAATATATTTATTGGACTATAATTAATTTTAAATTTTAGAGGGGTTAATTGTTGTTTTAGGTATGGGTCAATTAAAAATATTTAATTAAAATTCAGTTATATTTTAGAATTTCACATGGATCAAGTGACTATCTGCTAACATGCTGCCTCCGCCACTGGATACATGTCATACGGAAATGTTATGATGTTTATGACACATATCCATAACATGCTTATGATGCTTATAATACATAGGCTAAGAATTGAACAATGGGAAATAGGTAGTTCATACTATAAAAAGGAGAAATCGTCTGTACATACTATGAAACGAAGGAACCGTCTGTCATTTCCATTCACAACTTTTGTAGTTATTTTTTTAAAATGTGGTCAAATTGTCAAAGTAACACATTTAAAACAAAACAGAGAATAATTATTTACTTTAGAATGAAAATTAGATATTGAACAAAATAAACTAGAGCTTTAGAATGAAAAAATGATCAAACTGTCAAAATTTTACTTTAAAATAAAAATTAGATGTTATAAAAATGAATCATTATACAACAATTTTAAATTTAATATAATTTATAAAATATGTATCTTATTAGGTAAAATATTTTATCTAAAAGTATGTTTTAACCCAATTTTTGTATTTTAATTATTTAAATATTATAGACCGCTTGATCCGCACATATTCCGCCCAATCTACTTAATCTGTATCCGTTTTATCATCAGGAGTCATAATAATATTGTATAGCATGTTAAATTAATTTACTAGAACAATTAATGCATCTGAGTTAAAGCTGGTTTGACTGATTAGTTCTTATCCTACGGTGATTTTTTTTTTCTTGCAAATATATAGGTTCTCGTACATTGTTTTTTTCATAATAAAAAATATTTACACTGTATTTCTTCTATAGTGATTTCTTAAATTAATTTAAAATATCTAATGTGAGAAAAAAATAAATCTAAGAAAATCGTATACTAATTTATGAGTTAGATACAAATATTATTACTTCATTCTCTATGGTAAAAGAAAGAAAAGGTGAAGAAACAAACTTAACTTTAATAAAATTAGTTAGGATTCTTTTCTATTTTTCCTATTTTGTAAGAAAAAACTTAACTTTAATAAAATTAGGATTCTTTTCTATATTTCCTATTTTGTAATTTTGAAAAGAAAAAATAAAACATTTCCTTATTTCCTAATCTTGCGATGAAAAAACTTAACTTTAATAAAATTAAGATTCTTTTCTATTTTTCCTATTTTGTAATTTTGAAAAGAAAAAAAAAACATTTCCTTATTTCCTAATGACTTTTTAGTTTTTAACAATCAACCGACTTGAAAAATTAGGGATTTATATAACATACAAGAGACGCATACCTTTCATTCATCGCTTATCGAATTTCCTCAAAGCAAAGCAAATCTCCCAAATCTTGTTTTTTTCCCACAGAGATGTCGTCGAAGAAGATTGTGTTGAAGAGCTCCGATGGCGAGTCTTTCGAGGTTGACGAGGCGGTGGCTCTCGAGTCCCAAACCATAGCGCACATGGTTGAAGACGACTGCGTCGACAACGGAGTCCCGCTTCCCAACGTTACGAGCAAGATCCTTGCGAAGGTGATCGAGTACTGCAAGAAACACGTTGATGCTGCTGCTTCCAAGAGCGAGGCCGTCGATGGTTCTTCCTCCGACGATGACCTCAAAGCCTGGGATGCCGAGTTCATGAAGATCGATCAGGCTACCCTCTTCGAACTCATCCTGGTTTGTTACTTCTTCTCACGATTTTATTTCCTCCGCCGATTCTTTTTGTTTTCGATTTGGGGATTTTAGGGTTTTCGATTTGGATAATTAGGGTTTCGTTCGTCGATTTCCCGTATCTGAAATTTAGGGGTTTGTTTATAAATTGAAGTCGCCTAAGATTGAAGTTGTTAGGGTTCCATGAATTGAATAAAGATTTTATTTTTCCTGAAATTGAAGTCGCCTAAGATTGAAGTTGTTAGATTTCTTAAGAAATCGACCATGAATTGAATAAAGATGTTATTTTTCCTGAAATCGAAGTTTGTTTCTTGATCTGAAACACGATTGGGTTATTATTGTGTGTTCTTGATTGGATTTTGATCTAATGGTTTCAATTTTGTTTTTGGACCTCGCAGGCTGCTAATTATCTGAACATCAAGAACCTTCTTGACCTCACATGCCAGACAGTGGCTGATATGATCAAAGGCAAAACTCCAGAAGAGATTCGCACGACCTTCAACATCAAGAACGACTTCACACCCGAGGAAGAAGAAGAGGTTCGCAGAGAGAATCAGTGGGCTTTTGAATGATGAGACCGTTTGTGGTCGAATCCGAAGCTCCCAGTTTCTTCCTTATGTTATTGCCGTGCCGTTTTCAGTGTCTGTCTGATCAATGTGGATGATGACTTCGTTTCTCTGTCTTTTCTTATTTTCGTTTTGAACTTCATGACTGTGTTCCTCCTCCTCGTGCTTTTCTTCTTCTTACACAATTAAGAACCAATGTTTGCTCTTTGTTGGATATTTGTGCTTTAATCGTCTTAAAAGAGTGATGTTGGTTTGCCATTGCATAGATCTTATTCCTCTTCTTCTGTTTTAATCGGCTGTCTTGCAAAATGCCGTCGAAGAACAGATAAATAAGCCATAGTTAGAGAGTGAATATTTAGATGGTCGTAAAGAAAAAATCTCCCTAATCTTCTCTGTTCCATTGATCTCGTCGTTTGTTATAAGTTAACATAACCTTCGTTCGAACTTAATTTGCACGATTCATTCTAGGAATGTTGCTAGACCAAAATATGGGAATATAAAAATTAAGTCTTTGACATAGTTGGAGAAAAGAGACGAAAAAAAGTTCACGATTGTATTGGCTTTGAAATGTTTTGGGTAATAATGTCTTCCAAAACCAATTCTAAAGATTAAAAGCGTTTGTGTTGCCCGCAAAAGAAGCTGAAATCTGATGAAGGTAACAAGGATTATGACGACTTCACTCATTGAGTCACTGATATGATTTACCAGAAGATATGCCTTGCTTCTCTTCTAACTCTCTTTAAGATTCATTTCCAGATGCAGGAAACAAAAGTTCGAGATGATAATTGAAGCATTTCGGACGAGTGAGAAACAATTCTCCGGTGAGATTGCTGTGTCCAAGAAGATCATATAATGGTAGTCTACTAGTATGCTGACAATGAGAATGTAAATCAATGGGTTTATGATAGAGTTAAGCGTAAAAGAACACACATAAAGACGGACAAGTACTCCTGCAAAGCGCGTATTAAGCCCTAGAAAACAAGTTAAATATATCCGATTAGCTAAAAGAACTGAATTCTAGAGTCTGAACTCTGAAGTTCTTTCTCGGAGTGAAAATGACGCTTAAGGTGCATCATTCACTTATATATGTTCTGAACATTTTCTCACGTTTTAGGTGTTGAACATAATTGCATAGATATCAATTGTAGTGTGTTATTGGCTGCCTTCAATTAAACATGTGATCTTGTAAAATCATTCTTTCATCATTCCTTCTCGGAGGAGGTACCGATTGTTATTCAAAAGTCTTTTCTTTCGGCTAATCAAGATCTTCACTAACCAAATCCAGGAAGCATTCACAATTTTGGTTAGTTCTTCACTCTTTGTTGATGATGATTCTTTCTCTAACTCGATAGAGTTTTATGTAAGAATACTTCGGTATTAATACACTCGTATTAGTGTGTGGACGATGTGTATCCGGTTTAACAATATGGTCAAGTCAACATTTAAGTTATAGTTCTAATACATGTATGACGAAACCGTGATGGTTCGGTCTCGATTTATGAGTATTAGAATGGGTGTGTAAGATAACCCTCTTCCCTTATCACATATGTATTTAGGTTCTTAATATGTATGTGTATAAGTTGTGATTTAAATTATACACATACATATAGTTATGAATGAAAGGTTGTGATTAAATTAAAGGGTGCATCTTGGTGTCTTTCCATCCCCATTTTCGTCCATATATATGTAGGAGATAGAGACATTGTTTTAAAGTAGTTTTTTCCCTAACATCCTTTAACACAACATAAAGAGAAATCAATTCATAAAGGGAAGAACAAGTTCTGGGATTCTCTCCATCAAGGATCCGATATACGCAAAGGTTAAGGGAAGAAGACATTTACAGATTTCAGAATCCGAATCATGGCTACGGATATTGGTTAGTAGCATTCTTCTCCTTCTTGTTCATATGATTACCAAACATTGAATAATATATGGATCAAACACGAACTAGAACGGTCTTGGAAATGATCTTGTAATAAAGATTAATGTAGATAACATCTTCATGTGGTATCAGAGCCAATCTAGAATCGATTGATCCATAGAAAGGATTGTTTGGTGAAAATTTGATTAAAAAAAAAAGAAACGTTTGAATCTGATCTCATTGTTTGATCGATATAACGTAATGGTTTATTGGTTATATCAATTTGTAGAGGATGAGATTATCTTTCCAACGGTATAAAGATGGGTTAAATCTGTAAAGTATTTCATAAGATATGTCAATTTTAAGTTTTCTGGAATTTTTTATGGTTTTCATTTCTGGGGAAATGAAAGAGATGATGAACAGTAACCATTAAAGTTGATGAACAGTAACCGCTGCAAATCTAGATTGATAGGATAATTGTATCATATAATTATGATACAAAATTAAATTTAAAGTTAATCCTATTAATTAAAAGCCTACATATATATAACTTGTTAATCACTAAAGTGGCCTTGTTATGCTATATGTGGCATTAAAGTAAAGTTTATCATTGATTATGAATAAAAGGATGATGAATGACATAAAAGTTAGGATTGATCAATTGCTCACTAACTATATTCGTTGAAGATCACCCAAAGGTGGATCATAGAATGTGGTTAGTGACATTTAAAGGATTAAATCTTTCCTTGTGCGGTTGGTAGTATGGATACCCAAAGGTAACATATCTATTTAATCATACATTGGATAAAGATTGATCATTCAAGTAAAATTAATCTAAAAAGCATCTTTTTGAGTATGTGTTCAAGTATTACCCAAAGGTTGCTTGGATACGTACTATTAAAGTTAGATTATTCAAACATGAATCTGAACTTAATTTTTTCAATGCACTAATGTTTAAGCATGATAAATATTTTGCAGCATCAAGTGCATTTGCCTCGGCAAACTCTGTTGTTAAGTTCAATGGGCAGAATTATGCGGAATGGTCTGAGCAGATTAGGTTCTCTTTGGGAGTAATGTCCCTAGACCAAGCCATTCTCACTGATGATGAGCCAACAGCCCTTACTGATGATAGCTCCGAACAGGACAAGTCTCGTTTCGAGACGTGGGAGCGATCGAACAGGCTATGTTTAAATTTGCCGAGAATGACGATGGCATATAATATTAAGCCATCTATGCCTAAAACATAGAAAGCTAGGGAATTCATGCTTAAGATAAAAGAACAATCCCAATCGGATTTGGCGGACAAGTCAATTGTGGGAAGTCTCATGAGCGAGCTTACTACGATAAGGTTTGACTGGTCTAGGCCAATCCATGATCACGTTACACACATGTTGAATTTAGCATCTAAGCTGACATCTATGGGAATGGAGGTCCATGAGTCTTTCTTGGTCCAGTTCATCATCAACTCCCTTCCTATTGAATATAGCCAGTTCCAGGTGAATTACAACACCCTTAAGGAAAAATGGAACTTTCAAGAAATAAAGGCTATGGTAATTTAGGAAGAGGGGAGGTTGAAGAAAATGAAGGATCAAGTTGTTATGATCGCGGGTCTTGGTAATGTTGGTGCCAGAAGCAGCTCCAAGAAACCAAGTAAAAAGGGCAAGAAAAAGGATAAGGTGGTCTTTAAGGGACCCGAGAGCCAAATCCGTAAAACTGTGAAGTGTTTCTTTTGCAAAAAGGAAGGTCATATCAAGAAAGATTGTCCTAAGAGACAGGCATTGTTTGACAAGAAAGGTACAAAACATTTATTTGTTTGTTCTGAATTGAATCTTGTTGAAGTGCCTCATAATACTTGGTGGTTAGATTCTGGTGCATCTACTCATGTGTCTCATGTTAAACAGGGATTCAAATCAATCCAGCCAATAAAGGGACCTGATCGGTTCTTGTTCATGGGAAACAGGATGAAGGCACAAATAGAAGGCATAGGGACTTATAGTTTGATCTTAAATACTGGATGTACTTTAGATCTTGATCATTGTCTCTGTGTATCTGAATGTGCAAGAAATCTTGTTTCTGTAAGTAGGTTGGATGATTTAGGTTTTAATTTCAAGATTGGTAATGGTGTGTTTAGTTTGTACCGAAAGAATTACTTTTATGGTAATGGTACTTTGTATGATTCACTATATCGTTTTAATCTTGATGAATATTTTGCGGAATCCCTATTTAATATTGAGAACCATGGAATTAAACGAAGTTCATCAAATGAAAGCTCAACTTTATTGTGGCATAAAAGATTGGGTCACATATCGAAAAATCGAATGATGAGGTTAGTGAAAAGTGAAATACTACCTCCATTAGATTTTAGTGACCTTGATGTATGTTTAGAATGTATTAAAGGAAAACATACTAAACACATCACAAAGAAACCAGCCACAAGAAGTACACAACTCTTAGAGTTAATACACACGGATATATGCGGTCCATTTGATGCTCCGTCATGGTGTGGTGAAAAATATTTTATCACCTTTATTGATGACTTCTCACGGTTCGGATACACTTATATGTTGCGTGAAAAGGCTAAATCAGTGGATGTATTGGAAATTTTCATTGATGAAGTAGAAAGGCAACTTGAAAAGAAAGTGAAAATTGTGAGAAGTGATAGAGGTGGTGAAAACTATGGAAAATTCACCGAAAATGGACAATGTCCTGGTCCCTTCGCCAAACTTCTAGAAAGAAAAGGCATTTGTGCTCAATACACAATGCCTGGTACACCTCAACAAAACGGTGTAGCTGAAAGGCGCAATTGTACTCTAATGAAAATGGTAAGGAGTATGATGAGTAAATGTAATTTACCTATATCCTTGTGGATTTATGCATTGAGAACTGCAACGTATGTCTTGAATCGGGTTCCTAGTAAGGTAGTTCCTAAGACACCTTTTGAACTGTGGACAGGAAGGAAACCTAGTTTAAGGCACTTACGTGTCTGGGGTTGTCCAGCAGAGGTAAGACTATACAATCCACATGAAAAGAAACTAGACTCTAGGGCAGTTAGTGGATTTTTCATTGGCTATCCGAAAAAGTCTAAAGGTTATACATTTTACTATCCTAACCATAGTACGAGAATAGTCGAAACAGGGAATGCTAGGTTCATTGAAATTGGTCAATCTAGTGGGAGTTCAGAATCTCGGGGGGTGATAATTAAAGAAATAAAAATTGGAGATTCTTCACATGGAGATTCTTCAACTAATGTATCACCTGAAGTTATGGTTCCTATTGATGCCATTCAGCCCAATGTAACAATGGGAGAACATAATGAAGAAATAATCCCAAACATCCAATGAACCGGTCACGATTCAAGAAATGGATATTGTGCCACAAGAACCATTAAGGCGATCTATTAAGGAAAGAAGATCTGCCATAAATGATGATTATGTGGTTTACAGTATTGAGAATGAATGTGACATGAGCCTAGATAAGGACCCGTTAACATTCAAGAAAGCTATGAAAGGTGACAATTCTGATAAATGGTTAATTGCCTCGGAAGAAGAAATTTCTTCCATGGGTGTGAACAAAGTATGGGACCTAGTAGAGTTACCTGATGGATTCAGACCTGTTGGTTGTAAGTGGATATTTAAAACCAAAAGGGACTCGAAAGGTAACATAGAAAGATACAAGGCTCGCCTTGTTGCTAAGGGATTCACACAGAAAGATGGCATTGACTATACTGAGACCTTCTCTCCCGTTTCTAAGGACTCTTTGAGAATTGTTTTAAGCTTGGTGGCTCATTATGATTTAGAGTTTCACCAAATGGATGTTAAGACTGCCTTTCTTAATGGTGAACTTGAGGAAGAAGTTTATATGGACCAACCCGAGGGATTTGTGACCGCATGTAAAGAAAATTTGGTGCGTAGACTGAGAAAGTCAATATATGGTTTGAAACAAGCTTCCAGGCAATAGTACCTAAAGTTCGATAATACTATTTTGTCGTATGGATTTGTAGAAGTCATCGTTGATCGATGCATCTACATGAAAATCAGTGGGAGCAAGTTTGTTATATTGGTCTTGTATGTTGATGACATTTTATTGGCTGCTAATGACATGGGCATGATGTGTGACGTAAAAAGTTATCTCTCTAAGAACTTTGAAATGAAGGATATGGGTGAGGCTTCCTATGTGATCGACATTGAGATCATAAGAGATAGATCACAAGGTTTGTTAGGAATGTCTCAGAAAGGATACATAGAAAAGGTCTTGGAGAGATATGGGATGGATAAATGCACTCCACAAAAGGTTCCAATTCAGAAAGGGGACACGTTTAGTAAAAAACAGTGTCCTAAGAATGAATTGGAACGTAAGGAAATGGAGCTTCTTCCATATGCTTCAGTGGTTGGGAGTCTAAACTACGTTCAGACATGTACTCGACCAGATATCAGTTTTGTTGTTGGTATGCTTGGTCGATATCAAAGTAATCCCGGTAAAGACCACTAGAAGGCTGCAAAGAAGGTTCTCAGGTACTTGCAAGGGACCAAAGAGTTCATACTTACATATAATAGGTCCGACAGTTTGGAAGTTGTTGGATATTCAGATTCAGACTATGCTGGATGCGTCGATAGCAGAAAATCGACGTTTGGCTATTCCTTTTAGCAGGGGGAGCGGTGTCATGGAAAAGTGCGAAGCAGTCTGTCATTGCTACTTCCACTATGGAGGCCGAATTCGTGGCATGCTTTGAAGCCACGGTTCATGCTTTGTGGTTGCGGAACTTTATCTCAGGACTTGGAATTGTCGACAGTATTGACAAGCCGCTGAGAATGTATTGTGATAATTTTGCAGCTGTTTTCTTCTCAAAAAAATGACAAGTACACAAAAGGAGCTAAGCACATGGAAGTGAAATTCTTGTCTGTTAAAGAAAAAGTGCAGAAACGTAGAGTAACATTTGAGCATATAAGAACGGATCAAATGGTAGCTGATCCGTTGACTAAAGGACTACCACCCGGCGTGTTCATTGGCCATTTAGAACGCATGAGTATTTTAGATAAGACCTTGCTGTAATGTGCTTGTTGCTAAAAAATGTTGTGACTCGGATTGATATCATTTAAGTTTACGTTTGCTGCAATTATGTATATGTTATCAATTAAGAATGTACATGTTAAGTTTGGATAACATATGAAGTTGAGACTTTCTGCTTCTCTCAACATTTAAATTTTTTTTTTTAGAATTTCCGTTGATCTCAATATTTAAGAAATAGTGAGCTCAGGGTTGGTATGTGGTGATGGAAGGGAACCCATTGACATAAATATAATGGGAAACCGCCATGGCTCGGCCAATTTTGTTCTTACGGTATTTTAAGGTTGAACTTGACATTTTGGCGTGCATGTTAATATGTTAAACCATTGAGTTAACACAACGGCCAAGTGGAAGAATGTAAGAATACTTCGGTATTAATACACTCGTATTAGTGTGTGGACGATGTGTATCCGGTTTAACAATATGGTCAAGTCAACATTTAAGTTATAGTTCTAATACATGTATGACGAAACCGTGATGGTTCGGTCTCGATTTATGAGTATTAGAATGGGTGTGTAAGATAACTCTCTTCCCTTACCACATATGTATTTATGTTTTTAATATGTATGTGTATAAGTTGTGATTTAAATTATACACATACATATAGTTATGAATGAAAGGTTGTGATTAAATTAAAGGGTGCATCTTGGTGTCTTTCCATCCCCATTTTCGTCCATATATATGTAGGAGATGGAGACATTGTTTTAAAGTAGTTTTTTCCCTAACATCTTTTAACACAACATAAAGAGAAATCAATTCATAAAGGGAAGAACAAGCTCTGGGATTCTCTCCATCAAGGATCCGATATACGCAAAGGTTAAGGGAAGAAGACATTTACAGATTCCAGAATCCGAATCATGGCTACGGATATTGGTTAGTAGCATTTTTCTCCTTCTTGTTCATATAATTACCAAACATTGAATAATATATGGATCAAACACGAATTAGAACGGTCTTGGAAATGATCTTGTAATAAAGATTAATGTAGATAACATCTTCATGTTAGGCACTTCGTTGTCCGTCTCTTCCACACATCTTCGGATTCTGATGCGTCAAAGCCATCGGTTACGATTTCTACAAACTCCATAAGTGTAAGATTATAATTAAAAGGTTTCGAGGTTGAGGCAGAGATTTGGATATTGACTTCTTTATCTTCTATATCGTTAAGATTTGAATTCGGTTTTCGTTTCTTCTTCTTTTTTTTTTGTGTGTGAGCCGCATATATATCTTAGCAGCAAAACAAAGGGACATCTGTGATTGAGGTTCCTTTCCCTTAATCAAGAAAAGTATCACTGTTTAAAAAGTTTAAAACATATTATAAAAATACTAAATGGCACGAAAAGCTCCATTGCCAGGAATCGAACCCGGGTCTCCTGGGTGAAAGCCAGATATCCTAACCGCTGAACGACAACGGATTGATGTTACAAGGCTTTGCATGGCCGTCATGAACTATGGCAAGCCCATGTCAACTATACAAAACCTTATTTGCATAATCTGTTGGCGGAAGATTTTTGGATTAGCTAACAAACTTTTTTTTAATTTTAATAATATAATTATAAAACAGCCCATTTTTTTCTTTAAATTGTAGCCCCATAAAATTCACGACCGGCTCTGATTTTCGAATGCGATTTTGCCACCCTATACATAAGGTGTATTTAAAAACCTTGAAACATGTAGAAAGAAAGCTGTTTTATAACTATGAAAGACTTAACATTTCGGACATAGCTACTGTAAAAAACGAAAAAGATTTCAATTGTTATCAATGGTATCGCTTTTTTTTTTTTCATTATTGCTAATGGTAAGTTGGTAACCCTCCCCATGAAATTATCCACTTCTTCTATCCATGACGTTTCCTTAATTTGCAACCCAACACACAATTTAATTTTAATTTTAATTTTCCAATTCTTGTGGCAAAATATATTAAATAAAATAAAAATGTCTATATAAGTTTTTTTCTCATACTATATATGAGTAAAGTAATCAGGAATTACCTCGACCTCAACAGTTGTTGATGATCTCACTCAACACAATATCAACTCTCAATATAATATTAGGGAATATTATCTCACATCGGAAGTTTGAAAGGATCCTAAGTAATATATAAGGGATATGGACCAATCCACTCATTGCCAATTAGTTTTGAGTTAGAAACTCATATAACTTAACGTATAGATCATATGTTTGATCTGGTTGCCAAAAGAAAAAAAAAACTGATATTACACATCTTATTTTTCAACACCAAATTATTCCTATTAACTAAAAATTTTGTAAAAAAAATTAAAATTTGTTATTATAAATGTTTTTAAAACTTATTTATATATATAAATCTCATCATATTAAAAAAACTATTAATAAAATATATATTTTTAATATGTTTAACGGATTCGGATACGGACCGGATATCCGGACCTCAAAATTTAACTATCCGGATCCTTATCCTACCCCCACGGATATCCGGATTTTCGCATCGGATCGGATACCGGATCGGATACCGGATAATAGTTCCACCCCTAACTAAAATTGTGCTATTTTAGATGATTTTCCAATTTTGAAATTACTTACTCGATTAAATTCTGCAATGAAGAATATGTATATATATATATATATATATATATATCAACTCATCCTTGGTTATCCATGTGAGATCTTAGGAAGGCGATTAAAGAAGATAGATTATACTAAAATGCCAACCTCCTCAATTTTGGAAGATGTGCTAAATTTGTAGCTCAATTAACGAAAACTCAAAACAATTTAGTTATAGAAAACCTTAGTAGAAAAATCTAATATCGACTTACCAAACACATGCTTGTAAGAAAACTGCGGAAGAGGAGGAAACCCTGGTTCGAAAGAAGTTGGTGGTGGCAAATTATACATTACCAAAGAAAGAGACCGTTGAGATTGCAATTGCTCATTTGTTCGCCGATTTAATCTGTCGAAGGTGGAAGTTTGATTCTGATTTGTGTATATTCTCCTATTGATCATTATTAACAAGTCGTCAACGTAAAAACTATGAACAAAACTTCTGCTGATAATAGTTTGGTTACAAGTTGAATCAAAACAAAGGAAGTTTATACGAGTCCATGTACACTTTCGAACACTTTGGAATTAAATTTACATTTGACCTATAAAACACAATTCCTCTAATAAACTCTGCTGCTTGAACTACACTTTGGTTTTAAATTAAACTTTGAAAAGAAACACAATTCCTCTAATAATTAACTACAACTGAGTTCTATGTAATAGAATTTGAGTTAGATTATACGTTGACAGAAAAGAAAAAAACTAATAGCTTCAAAACTATATAATTAGTAATTATCTGTTTTTTGGTACATTGAAAAAGTTTCATGAAGAACATCATAAACCAAAACGATCTTTGCTTCCAAAGTTGTTGTCAGACAAAACACAACACAACAGCTTAACGAATATTGTAGAACAACAAGACTGCCATAAACCTACAAAGTTCTTTGCCTAATCTGACTTAATCCTAATCATAAGCTTCAGAGCAAACACAGTTTCCAAAGAAATCAACCGTGGTTTCGGCAAACTGTATCATAGAGACACTTCTTTCTTTTCTTTATATTCCTCCAAGGTTATCAGTGATTCCTTGTTTTTGGTCCAATCTGCAGGTCTTGGCATGATTATCGCAATATATCCTTCGCGATCAGCCTGGATTTAGAATTTTTTATAAAACAGATGTAATCAAAAGACGGAGCATCATCAGCTTTATCCTAACTCATATATAAAAGCAAAGAGAAGTTGATCAATTTATTTGAACTATTCAGTGCTGGTTGATTCCATACGCAAATACGATAATAGAGATTCATAGCATTAACATTCGATTTTCATAGGTTCATCAATTTAGGGATTTGTTAGACAAGACAAAAAGTATGAATTCCATATTTTCCTTGTATTTCTTACCGATGAATTAAGAAGCTGTGGTTGCTTGATTAATCTCTCGTTCACCTCCAAGAGAGAGCCTTTAACGCAACACCTAGCAAAACCAACACAGAACCAATAAAAAACCTTCAATCTTTCACATATGAGAAACTTCAGACAAAGAAAATTGAAACCGGAAAAAGCTTTGCACCTCACAATATAAGAATCATTTGCAGTAGAAACTTTGCACAATGCTGTATTCGATTCAGAGCGCATAGCATTCTGCACAAGAACAGCATTTGAATACACTATAGCTAAAACCGGAATCTTGACCCAATCAAGAAAACGAAGAAACAATCCCGATTCCCGAACTGCAACTTCAAGCTATAAACAACTAGCAAAAGTCTTTTAAGACTGAGTGAAAGCAAGAAACAAATAGTGAAAGGAAGAGAAAGCAACCTTTTTACGCTTGCCGGAGACTTTCAAGACGCTACGATCAGACTTACCAACATTGAAATCGATGTTAGTGATCCCACCTTCGTCCTTAAAAGCTATATGCGTAGGAGCCAATCCAATCACACACAAACTTAACAAACAAACACACAAGTAAGAAAAGCCCAATTTCACTATTTCAAAGAGAGATTCAGCAAAGACAAATAACAAGAAGAGAAATGAAACAGCAAAATCTGTAAAAGGAACAATATTTGACATACCCATTGGCGTGACGGTAGATATATTGATCATGACCCGATTTCGTAAAATCTGCAACCGATGAAAAAGAAAACAAAAAAAAAGTGTTGAAAAGGGTTTTATTCACACTATCAAAAGGGGGGTTTTTGAAAAACAGCAGCTGAATCTGAGAACCTGTGATGAAGTAGGAAACGAAATTGACTTGTGTAGCTGATGGAGGAGAAATCGGAAGATCTCCTATATCTGAAAGAAGCAGATTTCGCAATTCGTCTGCTTCTTCGTCTTGCTGCTGCTGCTGTTGCTCGCCGCAATGTTCTAATTCGTCGGATTGCTTTTGCTTAGTTAATTCGACTAAATCCTCGATTTCTGGATTCTTCGCTACCTCAGTCTTCTGAATCTCCATTCTTCGATAGTTTCAAACAGCGTAAGAAATCGTTTTCTTTCTCAACTTCGAGTTTTAATCTTCCGACGGCGAAAAGTAATCGTACTTTGCCGATGGTGAATTAGATCACTAATGGGCCTTTTTCTTTCTTTTAGATCTACAACGGCAAAGGCCCACTTAGATTCCACAAAGGTTAGAATCATTGTTCTATATTAACTACACTATCAGTATCACATATAAACTCGATGAGGTCTCAAAAATTCAAATCGCAATGAAGACTTCTAACAAAGTTTTGAGTTTTTGTTTTGTCATAAATTAAAGGAACTGATTCGAATTAACAAAAGTGTTAACAGATAAAAGAGACGAAGCAGTAGAATCTAGAAATCGTCATCATCTTCCTCAGCCATGTATTTAGCGAGCTCCTCTTCCTGCTGTTTCTTCTCCCTCCTTTTCTCGTCGCTCTCTTTCTCCTTACGTGTGTTTGGCGGGAATCTCAACGCTCTGACCGCTTCGTTGTGCATATTCAAACAGAAGGCAATCCTCGAGTTAAACGCAGTCTGCGGTTCGTTAGTGGAGTAGATGTCTCCTGTTTCCTTGGAGACCATACAACTGTTCTTGTGGTCAATGGTCGCGTCTATTGCTCCGTCTCTTATGGCTTTAGCCACTATGCTCTCTGCATCTGCTACTGGGTTTGCAGAGTTTAGCCTTAGCTTTTGGGCGACGTCTGTTAGGGAGATTCTTGAGTAGGAGATACTGATGTTGCGCAGTCCTGTTCTGATCACATTGTGTCGGAGTCTGACTATGAGGTTGTGAGTCTTGTCCTCAGAAAATGTTTTCGCAAACCTCTCTTGAACGTTCCTGAACAGCTCCAAGTCACCAATCCTCACAGCCTGTCAAATTCAAACATATCATCAGTATGAGATTGACATCCTTATGTCAGAATCAACATTTAGCTTCATTATGCAGCAAAATGTTGATTCTAAAGCCTAGAGCAGCGACAGGTGCTTTTCAAGCTAAATGTCCTGTTTAGTATTCTATTTTAAGAAATTTAGGATGTGTCACAGATGCAAGAATTGCAAAGATTGTCTCACATTGGTCAGCTCGAAGTATGGCCTAAGAGGCTTCTCCATTCCCTTCTGAGTGAAGATCGATCGCTCTGGAATTTCACCCAAAAGTAGTCGAACTAAAATAGCCCACTTGTTGCATTGGATTCTAAAGCCTAGAGCAGCGACAGGTGCTTTTCTAGCAGCCTGTAGGAGGCTCTCTTTCGCATCGGTGTATTCTAGCTGGATTGTACGGATCTTACCGAGGTAAAACAAATACCTACAAAACTGTAAAACATATTGTGAGATGTGTAACCTCTAACCAGAGAATATATATATACCTATCACAATTTGTAGTATAACATGTCTTGAGATGTGTATCCTCTAGCCAGAGAATATATACTTTATCACAACTTGTAGATATGGAGGTCTAGGAAAACGGGAAAATGTACAGACAAAGCAAAGAAAAGAAACGCAAGGTAAATTTAAGAAAATAGCGGGCAATCAACACACCAAAAAAACAAAAGCAACGCCTAGCATCAGATATGTGAGTGCAAAAGAAATATATATATATAAACGCAATTTGGAAGAAATTGAACTGATGAAATTTAGCATAAGAAAGTCATCAGATATAAATGATATAAACGATAATCTAGAAAGCCATAATAACCAAGCGTATGGAGGCATAACTGAAAGGTACCTGTTGGTTAGAATGTGCCTCAAATCGAGGTGCTTTTGATCTTAGCTTCTCTGCTTGGTCATACAGATTGTAGTGTAGGTAGTTGCGAAGCAACAGATTCAGAAGTGTTTCCTGCATTCACGAATAGAATTTTGAGTAATCAAAGAAAAAAGTTTCATAAGAAATGGATGTTTGTATCAGTTGTAAACCACGCACCTGACCCAACTCATCATGGCGCAGTGTTGCAGAATGGTGCAAGGCAAGAAGAGTACTGCAAGCAGAAACAAGACAATCAGATAATAGATACTTAACTATGAGGAAAGCTGTGTGCGAAACTACTCACCCACGAATCTCAGCAAGATCACCAGTTAGCTCGTAACTTAAAGAAAAGTAAAAGTACAATCTGGAAGCTATTACATCAATGGTTCTCCTGTTCACGCTCTTGAGTCGAGCAATGCTTGCTGAAGAGCAAGCTTTGGCCTGAAAGATAACAATATGGAATTAAGATCACAGCAGATTAAATAAACAAAGTATGTTAAGGGAAACCTAAGAGAGACAGAAGTAACCTCGTTGTATTTTTTCTGATCGATCAAAAAGAGAAGAACAATGAAATAGCAGTAAATCTCGAGCTCTGCAGGTAAGTGCTTGGAAGGAGCTTGGGAAGTCGATGATGCTGTGTCAACTTCCATGTCATGTTCATCACTCTAAACCATTAATATAAGTCAGTATCAAAAGAAGCTTCACGGGTATAACTCGAAAAGTGTAATCAATCTAAAATCCGCGAGTTACAGACCCTAACAAGCAGAATTCTGAGCGAGAAAAAGCAAAATTATATGATTCGTGAAACACAGAAGGCGAGAAGTAAAGCCACAAATACCTTGGGAACAAAAGAAGAAAGACGAGAGTGAGCCTCGGATCCAGGAACCAAAGCGAAATCAAGGAAAGAAGAGATCACGGAACTGGTGAGCTTGCGTCTTAGTCCCACGGTGAGACGCACAGCACGAGCAATACGACGGACTTCCTTGGTATACGACCCAGTATCGATCAGAGCTGCAATCTCCTTCAAATCTGGGAGAAACAAAAGTTATTCCAATGTGTTAAACAAACGATGAGCGATAAAATCAAATTTGGAACACCAAAGGGATTGTGAAAGTAAGCGAAACCAAAGCACAAGATCGAGATTTACGCTGAAGCGTGGAGGTCGTAGCAGGGACGACGGATTGAGTTGGGGTCTTCTGGTTTTCTTTCATCTCCACGTCCTGAGTCATCTTTTCCACAAATCTCAGTGTTCTTCACAAAGACAGAAAAAAATAGGGTGAGTAGAGGGGGTTTGCAGAACCGAGATTCGAGAATAAAAAAAAGTAGTAAATATTTCCTTTTCTTTTTCTTCAAGACAGAGTAAATTAACAGGATTAAATTTTAATTCTTTGGCAGAGCTCCCAAAATCGTTGTAGTATAGTGGTAAGTATTCCCGCTTGTCACGCGGATGATCCAGGTTTGATCCCCGGCAACGGTGTTAACATTTTTATTTGTTTCGACATAAATTTTTCAAAAATGATCTATCGCATCTTACGACACCGTTTAATATATGGGCTTCCTTTTTCTTGGGACACTGTATCCAAATGAATGTCTTTCTTATTAGATCCCAAATTATTAACATATTAGGGTGTGATCTGTGTTATGAGCGGACGTTGTAAACAATTTTTCTAAACAGATTTTGATTGTCTAATGTTATTTTACTAGTATTTAACCCGCGCTAATTATAGTACGGCGTAATTTTTAAAAAATAAATTGTTTTAAAATTCACAAAAATTACTTTTATATGAATTTTATAATATAGATAACTAATGATTATTGATTATAGATAAAACTGTCAATTTCTAATAATTTGTCTACTTAATCCGTTTTGCAGTGAACTAAAATATTATACGGGCTAACCCACAAAAACTTATAATCTTAAAAACATAATTCAAATATTCATAGTTAAAAAACTCTAGTTTTTGTGGTTAGTATACGAACTATTACAAAATATATAGTTTTCTTGTATCTAACTTTTTATAAAATTAGTAAAATATTTTTCAACTTTTGTTTTGATATATATTCAAATAAAATCTAATAAATTATAGTAAAAAATATAGCAAGATTTTGAATAGATTTTTTCTTCTTTGAATATATATGAATTGATTATTATTTTAAAATATATAATATTAAAAATAATTAAGAAACGAAATAATAAATAACCTCTTTAATACAAAATATATACTTTCTATATTCTAATCAATAATTTTAAAATACTATTATATATTTTTCCTATTTCAATTATTCTTTGTTATTTGTAATGACATTTCATGTAATAACTTACAAAACAAAGTTTATTTTTAAAAATGTCTTCTTAAATAATATCATAGAGATTTTTTGAATGTGGTAGTTAATTGAATTGTCTCTATCAGCTTAAAATATGTGTATTTTTTTAATTTTGGTTTATTTTCATAATTTCTTAAATTTATGATCTTATATGTATTTGTTTAGTGGATATTACACATTTTTACTTTTTTGTTTTCAGTTGTTGGTCAATTTCATGCAATTAGTTAGTTTTTTCTAAGGGAAGATCTTAACAATTTAAAGTTTTTTTGCATAATTTTTGTTTTTTTTTCTTTTTTTCATCTAAAACCTATTTTTAGAAGCCCTTGTAGAATATGTTTCCATTTAATATTAAGGAATTTAGGAATTTGGGCTACTTTTACAAAAAATTAGTTTTAAGATAATTTTTTAAAAAATATGTTGGATGTATAGATATTAAGCGCGGGCGTGGTCAACATTTTTTTAAATTTTGTTTTGATTGTGTAATATTATTTTATTTTCTTGGTTTTAGAGTTAATGGAACTGTTTCTAACATTTTAATATTGAATGATTCATTATTTTATTTTATTTTCCATTTTTATATTATTTTTAATCAATTTTTTAACATCATTCTTTTAATCGTGTTTCATGTTGGATTCTAATCCTCTTTATTACGTGTTTCTTAACTATATTATTTTAAATTTTTGCAACACCAATTTTTTAACCCCCCCCCCCCAAAAAGTAATTGAGAAGTTCGTTATTCTCGCCGTCATCATCGTAGGGTTATATTGACGGCAGTCGGAGAAATTCCCTCTTGATTGTCCAACTAATCACAGACCAATGACAGCATTTGTTGATTGTTGGTGGTTAGGAACGTGGCCTACGGGAATGAGATGATAGAAGAAGCGGGTGTGACCTTAGAACTTAAAATTGAAATAATAAGATCTGGTTTGCACACTCTCTCTCTATATCAGTAATTTACTATCAAAGTCATAGTAGATGTATGGATTAATGGGAACATTTGAGATAATATGGGCTGATTTGAAAAATAATAAAAAAATATGGGGTCGAGCGTCGATCTAAACATTTCAAGAGAGATAGAGAGACTTCTTGTGAATAAGATTATACAATAAAAAACATTACCCACTCCTCTAAATCCCTCGTTTTCTCCGATATCTTTCCTCATCGCCGGTGAAATTTGACTATCAATTTCAATCACAAAAGGTGTGATCCGCGCGGACGTGGTAAATTTTTTTTAATCTAATGGTATTTTATTTTATTTGGTCTCGTAGTTAATTTAGTTATCTCTATCAACTTAAGATCTGTGTATTTGTTTTTTTATTTTTTATTTAATTTATGATCATCTATGTTTTTATTTATTGGATGGTATGCATTTTTACATATTTTTCTTTTGTGATCAATTTTATGCAATTAGTTGGGTTTTTTAAAAAGAAGATATTTAAATTTTAAAGTTGCATAATAAATTTTTTTATGTGAATTTATTATTTTTGGAGTGTTTCTTGTATGATTTTAAACATATTTATGTGTGCAATATGTTTGTGATTCCTAAGTCTATTTTTTATTATTTATTTGAAAATGATTTCCATATATAATTGGAGAGAAAAATGGAAATTTAGTCAACACATAAGGCTACTGATAAGGGATAAGCCCATTACATCAATAATAGAATTAACAATTGATCAACTTTTGTTGATTTTAAATCTATTCATGGATTGCATGTCACACAAATTCATATTTAACCGTTTTACAATTTGCTTATTCAAGACAATGTGTTAGATTATTTATTTTGATAAGATAATGAATTTAATTACAGTAATAATAGAAATTTAGCCAACACATAAGGCTATTGATAAGGGGTTAGCCATGTGAAATTCAACTTTATATAAGAAAAAAGTGTTTGACCTGCGAGTTTTTGTTTTTTAAGTTTTATAATAGTTTAATTTTTTAATGAGATTTTTAGTAAAACAAATTATTCCTTGTAGATTGTAAGCATAATATTTTATTTGAAACTTAACTAATTGTTTCTCTTATTTCCACCTCCACTAAAATGAAAATGTAAGTGATTGTCAATCACTTCAATATCTACGGTCAATCACTTCTATATTATTTACAAATAATCATGTTTGTTTGGAACTTTCATATCTTATCTATATTTAAAGATCAAATAAATCATGTTATCCAAATATCTAAATTACTGAATGTATCATTTTTATTATTTTAAATTATGTACTTATTTTTTATAAATATCGATTTTCTTATATATAATTTATTTAAATTTTTTACTATAATATGCATTATTAAACGATAATGAGTTTACTTTTTATTTTTTAGATATTATTTTTGTAGAAAATTCTATATATTTGTGATATGTTAAATTAATATTGTATACTATTAGTTTGGATCAAATAATATCCATTCACTAAATATTTGTTTGATATAAAAGTTTAACCTTATAACTATAATAAAGTGTGTATATATTAGTAAAACACAAAATTTAAATCAATTATTTTTTTAATAAATTTTGTTAGGGTGTGACCCTGTCCAATAGCTAGGGTGTGACCCGCGCTACACGCAGGTGTGTTAACTCTATTTTGTCCTTTAATTATTTTTTGTTTGTTTTTTGTTTTGTAGTATGTTGTTTTCTCTTTGTTTGTTATAGAATTTTTTTGTAAATATTAATTTGTTTTTTTAAATGTCATAAATCAATGTTTTCTTTTTAAGAAAAAGGAATATGCTCTTTTTATGATAAATATTGTGATATACACACATAATAAGAAGTTTTTTGTATGGACCAAGCCCATTAGAGTAAAAGATTTAACAACCTTCCAATCCAAATTAGGTTTCTTTTTTTTTCAATTAAAAAAAAAGAAAAAAAACTTCTTTCGCCCAACTCTTCGGTTCTTAATGCCGTAGCCGGCGGTCTCCGAAAACCCCTATCCACAATTAAATTAAGATTTTTGTTTCGTTGCTTAAATAAGTTATAAAAAATAGTGTAGACGCAAAAGCCGATGAAGAAGAAAGATGGAAAAAGACTTATAATTCGTTCGGGTGTGAAGTACGCGTCGGGTCTTTGGATTTAGAGATCAAAGCAAAAGCAAGCACACGGAAGTCATGTCCTGTGGAATCGATCGTCGACGACTCACAGTGGAGCGGAAAGCGTTGCGTAAGAACCATCCCCACGTATGTTCATCTTCTTCTCCTCCTCTTTTGCCCTTCTCTTCTTCTTCCTTCTTCCTCCTGGCTCCACGTATGTAAGAACACCCGATCGGCGGTGGGTTAAACGGGACAGGACCCACGGATAATGACTCAAATTGACAGCACCGATTTATATATATTTTGGAATTTTTGTTTTATGTTTTTTTTTTGATATGCTGTTTTATGTGTGTGTTTTTTTTTTTAATGTTTGTTGCTTAGGTGGAAGGTGAGGTGACAAATATTTAAATAATAAAAACTTAAAAAAATTTGACATGCATTTGATCTGCACCCGACCGGCGGTGGGATCCGCAGATAATAACTCAAATTAACAGCACCGATTTTTGTATATTTTAGAATTTTTGTTTTATATTTAGATTTTTTTTTGTTGTTTTATGTGTGGATGGTTTTTTTTTTTTAATATTTGTTGTTTAAATGAAAGATGTGACATCATAAAAAACAAAACTAATTTTATATATATAGATAAGAGTATAAGACTCTGGAGGCGCAGTCATTCCAGAAATGGTTATGAACGCGTTGCTTTAGTGTGTTAATATTAAATGCTTAGAAAAAGAAGAAAACAACAAAAATTCAAGTGTTCCATCACATTAAAAACTGATGAACAAAGACCAAAAAAAGAGAGATAATAAAAAGAACAGAGGATGCCTCAGTAGTTCTTCTCTAACAAAAACCCAAGACGACGACCCACCATTAATAAATTTAACATATATTATACCCTAAAGCACTCTAAATTAAAACAGCCACAAACTAAAAAAAAAAAATGTGAATCAATGGATAAAAAAAAGGAAAGAGATACACTTATGGCAAACATGTCGTCTTCATGGACAGAAGCAAACATAGAGTGAGAAAGAGAGAGAGCAAGGAGATAGAAAAAAACATCCAACGACTTGGCTTTTTTTCTTTTTATGTTTGTGTAACAGAAACCTCACTCTCAAGCAGCTGCCTGGATCGGTGGTCCATCTGATCTGTTGTTGAATCCACCACCACCACCACGACCTCCTCCTCTTCCACGACCTCCCCTTCCGCGTCCGCGTCCACGCCCTGTATTAAACCAATCCAAAACTCATGGCTAATTCACACAGATACGATTTAAGAACCGGGTTAATAGGAGTGTTTTGATTATTGTTACCACGGCCCTGAGGAGGATCATCGTA
Organism: Eutrema japonicum; assembly: GCA_030161315.1. Taxonomy (NCBI): domain Eukaryota; kingdom Viridiplantae; phylum Streptophyta; class Magnoliopsida; order Brassicales; family Brassicaceae; genus Eutrema; species Eutrema japonicum. The sequence continues at coordinate 8,598,500 of BSQW01000013.1, forward strand.
ACCACCACGCCCCTGAGGGGGACCATCGTAACCACCACGGCCCTGAGGAGGACCATCGTAACCACCACGTCCCTGAGGAGGACCATCGTAACCACCACGGCCCTGAGGAGGACCATCGTAACCACCACGGCCCTGAGGAGGACCATCGTAACCACCACGGCCCTGAGGAGGACCATCGTAACCACCACGGCCCTGAGGAGGACCATCGTAACCACCACGGTCATCATATCCACGGTGTTCATGAGGAGCATCGTAACCATAACCGTAACCTCCATCTTGTGGTGCGTCATACTCATTTGGAGGACCATTGTATCCTCCTCTTCCACGACCACGACTGCTGCGACCCCTCCCACGACCTCTTCCTCTACCATAGGACTGATTGCGTTCCCAATCTCCATCTTCATACTCAACATTCACGTATGCATTTCCTGCACAAAAATAAACAAAATAAAGTTTTACAATATATTCATGAATCACATGTTCAAAATCTCACCTGAATGCTGAGATTTGGGAAGTGTGGCAATCTAAATAGAAAATCCCTAAAGCAATCTTACCTCTGCCACCTCGTCCCCTTCCTCTTCCTCTTCCTCTTCCCCTACCTCGTCCTCTTCCCCTCCCTCTGCCACCAGGAAAACCCTCTGCAAGAATTATAAAAGATAAAACTTCTAAGACACCAGAGCAAGGGGGATTTAAAAGGGTCATTGAGAGTGACCAATCATACCTCCTTCATAATCGATATCACCTAATGGCTTCACCATCTCAATAGGAATCGGGCACTGGTATCTGCAATCATCATTTAATAAAATTGTTAGTAGTAGGAAGTTACGAAGCCACCTATAAAATCAAGGATACAGTAATAAGCCGGTCAAAAAGAATATGGAATTTTTATGTCATACGTAGACAGCCTCCAGCGAGACATATGCTTGAGACATAACGCATGAATCTAAGTATGGTAAGGACCACAAAAAATCAATCAGAAAGTTCAAACAATAAACTCACCCAACAGAGGATGTATTAAGCTCTTTCGTGGATAGGGTAATGGTTATCATAGACACATGCCTTGTGGTCTCGATACTTTAAGACAAAACAAAAAGGAAAGAAATAAGTAACATTTAATTCAGTTGACCTAACAATAAAAAAAAAAACATGTTAAAAATCAGCTTCCTGCACAGTTAAAACCATTAATTAATACACAGATTTTTGGCCCCTTACGGTAGAAGGCCTTCCTCTAGAGGTTCCCATGTGTCTGTTATGTCGGTGGATCCAATAGATGTGTTTTGATGAAGATCAGGGATCCTTCTCTGCAAGACATATTAAAAAGAACATTTTCAGAAACCCATCATCTGAACCACGTTTCGTAAATTGGACAGGAAAAATCTAAAAAAATTACCTTAATCAGCTCTACAATGGTCACAGTCTTGTTGATAGCTCTTCCCATTGCCTTGAATACAACTTCACTTGACCCTTTTTCCTATATAAACATAACAAAACTCTAAATATAAACTGTTCGATTGAATCAAAATCTCCAAACAGAAAACTTTAAAATCATCTTTAACCACATAATAAATGACACTATTAATTACTAAAAGAATCTGAGTATCTATCTGCCACATGATAAGAAACCGTGAATAGTCTCAATCAGAAGCCAAACTCAAGATAAAGAACATTTCAAGTAGATCATGTTCGAACAAAAAAACAAAAGCTTTGGAGCAGTTTATCTAAATCCAGGAGAATGCATCCATTTCAATGATACAGGAATAAAATCTAACTAGATTTTTTGTTCTTTTCCAATTAACTGTAAAGTATATGTGACGCCTAACCAAGTTGCCTTAGCCCAGTGATAAGGGAATGTCTATGTGGGCTTCCCCACCTGGGTTCGAGTCACCTTGGCCACAGTGGATTTAACATGGCTTCCTCTGGCCTATGGGGATTAGTCGGGTGTGTAGCAAGCCCCGGATTACACCATATTAATCAAAAAAAAAAAAAAAAAAAAATGTGACGCCTAGATTTAAAGAGCTTTATCAAAACCACAGAAAAAAGTGGATTCAAAACTTCTTCATACCACAAAAACGTTCATAAACCCTAGACCACACCATAATAAGGTTATAGGAACTGGATTGACACATTTCAGATTCATCGAGGAGGATGCAGAATCAAAGCAATACCTGAAGAAGAGTCATCGCATAGGTGATGTAGCTTCGTGCCCTGCCCAGACTAGTGATACGAATCTCGTTCGCATCAATCGGCGTCTGATCTTTCGGCTTCTCCACTCGCTTATAGCTTTCCATCTGCAGAAGAAAAACAAAAAAAATCCCGTCGAAAATTATAAGAATCAAATAGTACGCTCCACCAAAATGGAAAATTAGAGAGAAAACTAGGGTTTTTGACTTTTTAAAACACGAGGTTCCTTGTAGCGAAACACACACAACAGAAGAAAATGATTAAAATCTTCAATTCATTATTGCTTTGAAACTTACCTTACGCAGTTGTTCTGGTTAGATCCTTGGAGAAAGAAGAAGATTCAGATAAGAACGAAAATGGTGGTTTTGCCCAGGAAGAGCCCTCTTTGTACGGCTTCGTCTCTCTCCTTATACGCCCTAAGAGCCATTTGATGCAAGCGCCTCTCTGATATATATCAGCCGCACCACTTCTCTCTTCCACACACACGTTGCACTACCCTAATCGGTTTCGGTTCGCGATTTTACTCTAAACCCAACCGAACCGAACCAATATTAAATCAAGCTGAACTGATATAATTAACCCACGCGAATGTTTAAGATAACCGTCAAAAAATTAGCATAATCGGTCGTATAAACTAATTCGATAAACGATTACTCATCATTTGATGATTTCCATTCGGTAAGGATTACGAACCGAATATATAACCGGGATAGTTCTGACTTTCGGTTCACATATATTTTCGGTTTAGTTGAGCCATATTCTCTTCTTTTCTTTTTTTTTCTTCCAAATTCTTGTAATAAAATCTTCAAGAAGATTATCCAGTTGCACAAAATGCGAAGGAAAAAGTCGTAGTGGCTTTTTCATTTTACAAAAATATTGTTTGATGAAAACCAAATCTACACGTTATTAATAGAAAGTTTCTGGATTATCGGTACTAACAATTAATTAAATAAGAAAAAGACAAATTTGTGTTATAATTTGTATATTTTAAGAACGTGTCTGTGCTATCTTTTGCAGATGGGTGTACTGTATGTACTCCGTGCGGATTTAGGCGAACTTTTCAATTATCCCTTCTGTAAAAACATATTAAATACACATTGTCCATTCGACCCACAAGAAGAAGAAGAAAAAAATACACATTGTCCTTTGACGTTTTTTGTAATGTAATTTTGAAATTTCCGTTATCAAAATAAAAACTGTAAAACCTCAAGGGTGAACCTGAGATGTTTATTAATTTAGGAGAAGAAAAAAAGGGTAGGGTAATAGCAACAACTACCATTAGATAATATCAATATTAGGTGACACGTTTTGATACTATTGAACACTGATTGTAGTTAATGAAATTTTTAAAAAACTTTTACTAAGGAACGATAAAACCTATAATACACTTTAAACATAGGTTGCATGATGTAACCATATATACCAAAATGTTGTTAGAAAGCGACAATAATATCTTAGTAAGATTCGTATTTATTTATTTTTTAAAAATAATGATTAATATTTCTTAAAGTAGAAAGGTGGAAAGTGAAAAGTTGCATCATTCTAGGGTTAGATATTTAGAAAAGTAAATCTAGTCTTCAGAAAAGTTTTACCTTTCGCCGTTCCACCATGAGAACACAAATCGGTTGATTTAAAAGGATTTGAGAGAAGACTTAATTGTTGATCCTTCCAGAAACTGAAAGTAAGGTAAAACACATCTGATTCCCTTTTGTTTATCATATCAATGATTGTATTTACTTTACCGATTGAAAGAATAAAGCAACTAAATCCCAAAATGTATGCCTTTGTAAATGGGAAATACTGAGTTACCTCATAGAATCCTTGCCGCCGAACAAGCCCCAATCGGAGAGCGGATCAATATTTACCAATAAATGACCCTACTTTCGGACATAGAAGTCGCTCTCGAAGACGACGAACGGGATTTCATGAATAAAACTCAATTTGGGAAACTATTTGATTTCTCGTCGAAATCGGCGTTGTCCGGCGCATTTGGGTTGTTCACACATACTCAATTGTTGGATGTGGCGAAAGACAATGAGATATGGCTAGTTTTCGCCGGGAAACCTTAGCCTAACGAAGTCGTGGATAACGAGATTAACACACAAATGTTAACAGATAACGCATATGATTCAATTGATAAGAATGTTAACAAATAAGGATCCAATTATAATATTAGATCATTCATGCTACCATTGTTAACGGTTTAGCCTTACATTAACGAAGTAGTTGATAACAAGTTTAACACATCAATGTTAATGCCACTGTATCCTTAGTATAACGAGATTAACTCAAAAATGTTAACGGATAACGAATGTGATTCTATTGATAAGGATGTTATCGAAGAAGGGACTTAATTATAATATTAGATAATTGATGCCAACATTGTTAACAGATTAGATGATAACACTTGAAATCTCTTCGAAACCTCTAGAACTACTTTTTAACTTGTAAATTTTAATAAGTTAAAAATTTAATAAATATCAATATTATTTTATTGATTTTTAGCTTACCGATGTTTTTGTTATTAACAGCCACACAATATTTTGATTCTCATAATCTAGTTGTAGGCGGCGGTGACATCAAAATTCCTTTTTTGTCTGCATTAAATGTTGTTGTCAGGACAGAAAAAAGTAACTCAGTGAAGGAAAAAACTCATGATGTCATCGTTAATAAGGTTAAAAGTGGAAAAATTTGTTTGACATGGACGGTTGCAACTAATTTTGGCTTATCTTTGGACACATATTTAATATTTGGATCAACTTATGATATTCACCAAAATGACCCAAAAGAAAACGAATGTCTCATTCTTTTTTTGTTTTTAACCTAAAACGAATGTCTCTTTGAAACTTAAATCAGAAAACATGGGTGACGATTTAAATCTTCATGAGAACTTTCATATAATAACACATGTACACAAAGTTTAGCTATAGTGTTATTTCTCTATCATTTGAAAGTTCGAAACCAGTTTAACCACGAAATCAAATTTTGAAACCAGTTTGTCCCCGAAATCAAAGTTCGAAACCAATAAACATGCAGACCACGATTTGACTCGGTTTACTGCATATCAATCAAGTGTTAACCAATTACAAACCAAATAAAACGAAACTTAATCCAATTACAACCTGTTTCGTTTCGTTTCGAAAACCCGTTTTGTTTCAACCCATCACATATGCACATTTCCCCTTCGAGAATCCATTCATTTCCCTCTTCAAATCGTCTTGCTCGCCTGCGATTAGAAAACCCATGGCGGAGAGGTTCATGACGACGGGGGAGGAGAAGATCATGATTTCGAAAATGAAGACGAAGCTTGGTTTCCTGGTAATTGATTCGTTGCGTTCGAATGCGTATTGGATGGTACATAGGAGGAGAGAGAAGTAAACGCCGGAGAACACAACCCTTGAGCCTCTTGTGTAATTATCCTCTGCTTCGTTTGGATGGCCGCCGAAGGAGGAGGAGGGAGGTGAGAGCTCCGGTGGGGATTGTTAAGGTTAACGAGATGATGTGTAAATTTTTTGTTGATGAAGGCGGTGAAAATCGGAGTAAACAAGAGATGTGCTGTGTAAAGAACCGATCCAACCACAGATAACCACCGCCACGGAGAATCCGATCCAAATCGAAGAAGAAGAATTCCATAACCATCACCGGAATCCACCGGTTCATCGATCGTCCACACTGATCCAAATCGATGAAGAAGAATTCAATAAGTGCAAGAGTATTAAGATCAGATTACATTGGACCCATGCTTCGAGTCCGTCGAGTTTCGCAGCGTACGGGAGAAGCAACGACGGCGAGGGAGTGGGTGGCAGCCACATATGACGATTGTTCTAAATCGCAAGTATGCCCAAAATCCCATAACCCAATTTCAATTTTGTCAGATTCCTCAAATCACAAACTTTAAATTTCCTGGTTTGATGAGTCGGAGATTGTTTTTACAAATTCTGAGTTTCTGAGTTTTTCGTCATTGATGATTTAAAGGTTATGGACTTGAATTTTGCTGAATTGGGAATCGGTGTGCAAGATGTGTTGATGTTTTGGCTAGCTTTGAAATCGATGGAGTTTTGAGGATGAATTGGGGGGTTTGATTTTTTTTTTTAATCAATTGGGATCGATTTTTGTTTGGTTTTTATGGATCAAATTTCTTATTAAATCGAGTAAAGAAGAAGTCAAGCTGGTCGGGTTGGTCGCTTTTTGGGTTCGAGTTTGGTTGGAATCAAGAGATGTGGTTGGTTTAGGTTACAAACTGCTCAAACTGATATCAAACCGATAAAACCGACATAGATGAGCAAACTGGTTTTAAACTTTGATTTCGTGGAGAAATTAGTTTCGAACTTTCAAATGATGGGAAAATAGCACTATATGGCTAAACTTTACTTTATATCGATGTGTTATTATATGAAAATTTTCATGGAGAAATAGATCGTCGATCCAGAAAACATAATCTTTAACTTAAAGATTGAGACAAAAAAAAACACTTAGCTAAAATATAAGAGTACAATTGTAGTGAGCAGTCGACAAAACAAAGGAAAAGTTGTTGTGACCATCAAAATTTTACAAAATAAACATATTGTTGGAGTAGGAGTATTGAGTACTTAGTATTGAGTCACAAAAGTTGTTGTGACCATCAAACGTGAGGAGCATTTAAGTTTTTGTGACACAAACCAAAAATAAACCAGTAGCGTAATTAAATAATTGATGAAACGATGACAAAAACGAGTCATCCTTTTGTCTTTTTTAAATCGATACACAACGAGTCATTCAACGAAGATATTGCTGAAAAAAGACAGGACTAGTAGTGGTGAACAAGCTCTTCAATAGAGGGAAGAACACACTCAATATTTCAGCTTTTTCCGAGCTATATTGATTTATTTTATATAAAGTAATTGTAATGATTTATCAAATAAGCAAAAATTATAATGTTTTTTTCTAGAGAATCTTGTAAGATATGAGAAAATGTACTTTGTGTTTGTAGATTCGGCTGGGAAATCAGCGGAGATGACGAAGCATCGATAAAGACAAATTATACTATAATTGTGTCAAAACGATCAAAACGCATAGTTTCATTTGACTTTTAAACAAATAGCTTCTCACGTCGTCACACATCCTAAGTTTGGTTCACTATTTCAAAAGAAGAAAAAAGGCCAGCATTTTAAGATAACCAGGCTTGGTTAAATTTTATAAGGATGATCACTTTCCTTTTATTACAATGAACAACAGACAGATTTAGAGCAAGTATCTATACATTACAGATAGTCCCATGACACAGCAAAAGCACTTAAGCTCTTCAAAGGAAGGAGTTGAGGTTATCTTGCACCTCTACCTTGTGTGGTTGAACCAGTGGATCAATGATTTTTCTCCATCCTCCAAAATCTGAGGGAGAAGCAGCATCAGGCAATACAAACCCATTAACGTAGAAGGTTGGTGTTCCATAAACCCCTCTTGAAGCGCTATACTGCAACACATAACACCACAAAAATATCAACTAAAAAGTTACTATTGTTCGTTTACAGTTAACAATGAGAATAGCCACGTGGTATATTCGACACAATGGGTCATCAACTCACAAAGATATACTACTTGATAGGACAAGCACAAGATTCAGGCCGTTAAAACTCAGTGTTCTTCAATTCCCCTTACGCCACTCAATTTTTGTGTGGGACATATACGTAAGGCAACACGATAAAATGATGACTATGCAGAAAATGACCCTTATCTTTCTACCTATTAGCCATTTAGTTCATGGACTAGCGGAAGGTCCTAAAGATGGTAAATAACCCAAAGAAGAAAGCTGAAGGAATTACCTTGAAGGAAACCCTGGTAGCACGGTCCGATTTTGTATCGCTGAAGCCGGATTTGAGGACAGATAGATACGAGTTTCCCAACGTGACAGTTCCGAGCTCGACTATTTTGTCTACAACTGCAGGTCTTGACAGGAGTTGTGTTTGCGCGTTGTAGAACAATACCTGTAAAAAAAGTATTCAGTGAGCCATATAAACATTACATATGAACTATTATTGGATATATGCAAACAATAACCAGCAGCTGCAGATAGATTCACGCATACTTTTTTTCAGTAAGATTTTAGCTAAGCTTAACTTTCTACAAGATATGATCACCCTTTTGTTTTCCCAACCTGCAAAGCAAGTTCTTACTATTAACATTGAACAAACCTGATGCTTGAAGAACCCTTCCAGTAAACTGAAGGTAGCATTGGCGTTTAAGGTATTCACAATGTGCAAGGCCCGAGAAGTTACATATGCATTGTCATGGTAGCTGCAAAATCCAAAACCAAAAAAAAAAAGATTCATTACAAGAATCAAAATCTCAAATGAACCATTCATATTTTCATGAAGCAATCATAAAACAGAGAAGGAAACATGAATAGACACAGGACCTTTCCCGAGCTACTTGTCGATTGATTATGATATTTAGAATCAATCAATACAGATATTAGGGTACTATAATCGGAAAGTCATTGAAGAATTATTTCTCACCCCAGCTAAGAATTTCTGCCGATTTCTATTTCGGCTGGGGAAACAAATTAGGAAACAGAAATTGAAGGGGGGAGAGAGAAATCGAGTACTGACGGTAAAGGAAGGAGGTGAAGAAGAAGGGCAACGCGAGATCCATAGTGTTCAAGAGCTTGCTTCAGAGGCGGCCAAGCGTCTCTACTGTCCGGGCATACCGGGTCGAAAAACGACTCAATTAGTATAGTATCCGGGTCGACACGACGACCCGGTGGGTAAACGAAACCATCGCGCCTCGCCGGAGGCACTAGCTGCGCATGTACTTGCGTACCGACGACAAGGAGAAGCAGAATCGTTCGAATCATTCTCTCGCTCAAACTCACTCTTCCAGGATCGGATCGCCGGGGATTATTAAACCAGAGACGGTGAGTGTAAGCAACGGCTACGATTGCTCGGAAGCTAAGCGAGACACACTCCTTACATCTCCATCCGTTGATTCAATCTATGCTGACGTGGTAGAATCTCGTCACGGCGTGAAAGATTGGTAAGTCGGGAAGTTTTGGGTTAAGCAAGCAATAAGGAATTTATTTGGTGTTTGATAGTAAATATCCGTAAGTAAGAGCCTGTCCAAAAATAAATAAAATAAAGTTACGATTTGAGAAAAACAAAAACAAAAAATAAATAGAATTGAGATATGGTCCAACCACGTTCTCTCACAGAGACGAAGAACTCATAAACCATAATTCTCTCGCTCGAATCGAACCGTTCCAGGTATGCTTCTTGTTGATCAGATCTTCCTTGCTTGCGTCTCTTTCGTTCTCCTCAAGTTCCTTCACTTTCACTGGATTTTCCCCATCCGAGTTTGTATGATTGGATCGAAGTTTCCATTGATTTGTTTTCTCCTTTATAACGTTGTATTGTGAAACGCTTCGTTGATTGCTTTCAGGAGGGATTGTCGATTTGGTTTGACTCTGATTTGTGAAAATGGGGGCAAATGATATCGACATGGAAGAAGGGACTCTGGAGATCGGCATGGGTAAGTCACCGATAATGGATCACACAGTATTGAGTTTTCAGGTTTCGATCGTTTGGAATTTGGTTGGAATTTTCAGTTTGATTAAGCATGTGATTGGGTTCATTCAGAATTTACTTCTCTCCGAATCTCGTTTATCTGGGGATTTTTGACCTTGCTTTAGCTTTGATAAGTCATTGTTAACAATCATTGTTAGTATATTGTATCTTTGTATAAGACTGATCAATAATCTTTGAATTGCAGAGTACAGAACTGTTTCTGGTGTTGCTGGACCATTGGTCATTCTTGACAAAGTGAAGGTAGGAACATGATTTTCGACTATCATGCGATGCTAATTTACTTTTGTGAGGGAAACTTAACAGACTAACACTTTTTGTACTGTATAATAAATCAGGGTCCAAAGTACCAGGAAATTGTTAATATTCGCTTAGGAGATGGATCAACGAGACGTGGTCAGGTTTTGGAAGTCGACGGGGAGAAAGCAGTTGTGCAGGTTTAGAGTTTTCTTTTTCATGTCACTTCAAACATTGAATTATACATGAACACCAACTATGTGAATTTATATATACATTGTATAGGTCACTTCACCAGTGCCTTACTCGTCTAAGGGTTTCAGGTTTTTGAAGGAACATCTGGAATTGACAACAAGTTTACAACCGTGCAATTCACAGGAGAGGTAATTACCATACAAGCCTTCTTCTCTCCATTGGTTTGCAGATTTTTTGGAATGATTGGTTGATTTTTCTGCTTCCTGTATATTATCTAATCTTTATATTTTGTAACTGGTGTGTGTGTGTTTCAGGTTTTGAAAACACCTGTTTCATTGGATATGCTTGGGCGCATTTTTAACGGTTCAGGAAAGCCGATTGATAATGGCCCTCCTATTTTTCCAGAGGCATACCTTGATATATCAGGTCAGCTTCAATTAGGATGATTGCTCCAGTGAGATCTTTGAAGCAATACTCTGTCTCTGTGTGTTTTTTTTAATGTTTCAGTGTGTTATATTGATAGGAAGTTCAATTAACCCCAGTGAAAGAACCTATCCTGAAGAGATGATACAAACAGGGATTTCAACCATAGATGTCATGAATTCCATTGCTCGTGGACAGAAGATTCCGCTTTTCTCTGCTGCTGGTCTTCCTCATAATGAAATAGCTGCTCAGATTTGTCGTCAGGCTGGTCTTGTCAAGCGTTTGGAAAAGACTGCTGATCTACTTGAGGTAATCTTTTTGTCCCAGTACCAAATCTCATGAAGAACAACTTATATGAGTTTTAACTGTTTATACAAGTGTGTCAATGAATTTGTGGCACATCTAAAGGCTTTCAATTTGAAATGACCTTTGGCTTCAAAGGAAACTCAATCTGGTCAAAATTGAATGTCCTTGTTTATAGACATTCCTCTTTAATATTGTCTGTCTAATAAAATCCTTTTTTTTTTCCTTCTTGTGTTTTTCCAGGATCATGGAGAGGACAATTTTGCGATTGTGTTTGCAGCTATGGGTGTGAACATGGAGACAGCTCAGTTCTTCAAGCGAGATTTTGAATAAAATGGATCAATGGAGAGAGTTACCCTTTTCCTGAACTTGGTAAGTTTACTAGTTTAAAGCTTATTGCCATTACTCGCTGTTTTTAGTATTGTATATACCTTCTTACCTTAAAATGGATTGACCTTCCATTATTCACAACAGGCCAATGACCCGACCATTGAGAGAATCATCACTCCTCGAATTGCCCTCACAACAGCAGAATATCTGGCTTATGAATGTGGGAAACACGTTCTTGTTATATTGACGGATATGAGTTCTTATGCTGATGCTCTTCGTGAGGTAAAATTAAAATTTAATACCGGAGTATCCTTTATTTCATACCTGTGTTTTTTTTTATTTTTATGGTAATAGGATTGAGAAACTGTAGGTTTCCGCTGCCCGAGAAGAAGTTCCTGGAAGACGTGGATATCCCGGTTATATGTACACTGATCTTGCAACTATTTATGAACGTGCCGGGCGTATCGAGGGGAGAAAAGGTTCCATCACCCAAATCCCAATCCTGACTATGCCTAATGACGGTAAAAAAAAACAAATTTCCCTAGAACAATTCCCAGATTCCTTTTTAAGAGTTTTATGTTACTTCTTGAGCAACCCCAATACTTCTTGTTTTTTTTATAAAAAAAAATCAGATATCACGCATCCTACTCCGGATCTTACTGGTTACATTACTGAAGGTCAGATTTATATCGATAGGCAACTTCACAACAGACAGGTAATAACCCCCGCGAGGCCCTGATATTACTGGTTCTTATATTATGATTGATCTCTGAATTAAATTTATCTCTGTTTCTTCCCTAAAAACAGATATATCCACCCATCAACGTGCTTCCATCTCTTTCTCGTTTGATGAAGGTTAGAAACTAACTGTCATTGATTTAAACTCATCACATTATCTCTCTAACTCTTATCACTCCTCGTTCTTTAGAGTGCTATTGGTGAGGGCATGACTCGCAAAGACCATTCCGATGTGTCGAACCAGCTATATGCAAACTATGCAATCGGAAAAGATGTTCAAGCCATGAAAGCTGTTGTTGGAGAAGAAGCACTTTCTTCAGAGGATCTGCTATACTTGGAGTTCCTGGATAAGTTTGAGAGGAAGTTTGTGATGCAAGGAGCTTATGACACACGAAACATCTTCCAATCGCTGGACTTAGCTTGGACATTGCTCCGTATCTTCCCGCGTGAGCTTCTTCACCGTATCCCTGCAAAGACACTTGACCAATTCTACAGCCGCGACTCAACAACTAGCTAAAATCCGAATTCCTGTTGTTTTGTTTCGTTCTCAGGCAAGGTAATTGAGCTATCATATCGAAATTCTTTGAGAGAAACAAAGTGTGAATTTTGTGAAGTATTGTTTTGTGTTTTATTTAGAGAGGGAAAAAGGCTATATATATCCTGCGTCTCCAATCTGGTGATATCTCTTTTTGTTTCTTTTGTTCTGTAATTCAAAGTGAAAACGATGTCGTATTCCCTTCACTACTATGTACGCCTTTTGTGATTTTTTCAGAAATAAGGAAAGATAACAGTGTCACAAATCACTAGGCTGTCCCTTGGTCATCTTTTAAAATTGGTTCAGAAATAAGATTAAGATCAAACCATTTTGTAGATAAAAAAAAAAGAAAAGAAAAGAAATTAAGGTCACATATTGATTCATAGTAATTGAATAACTATCCTTATATATTGCAGTTCGAATTCCATACCTATGTAAAAGTTAATAATTTTGTTGTCAATTAGGACAAATGCCGGTTTTGTTATAATATCTCACATTGCACATTGGAAATGTACATAGTATATACTATGGACCAATCCACTCTTATTGCCCCCATCCAACGATCATGAATCATGATGACAAGATAGGCCACCGAATTAAAGGAATCAACGAGATAATAGAACAACGAACCGAGTTTTGTCCCTTTTCCAATCAATCGCAATCTCCGTTATCTATATTCATCTTTTCACAAATATCTAACTCTTTTGCTTCTTAAACATAAAAACTTAAGTTTCCGCTTTGATTATTATTATTTTTTGCTAAGGAAGAAGAAAAAATGATACCATAACCTTCCCAAAACGCAAAAGTAAAGCACCCCCAAACCCATTCAAGGCACCATTATTTTTTAGATTTTCATTTTGTGTATTCATATTCTCTTTATTTGCAAAATCTTAGAATAAAAGGACGACCAAAAATAAAAAAAGACCATTCTACTTTGTTCACATGCTCACAAAACCCCATAAAGCGACCATAAACCAGAGAAACAAAAACATTCGAACAAAACATTTTTTCAAAATAAACATAATGGGATTTTGCTTCTCCAAATCACAATCCCATGAGATCCCAATCTCTTCATCTTCCGATTCTAGCCCTCGTCATCGCTACCAAGCTATCCCCAAACCGACGACTCCTCAAGGACAAGCCAGTAATTTCCCCATCAATCCTAAACCCAAACCGGCTCCTCGTCCTCGTCCTTCCTCCTCCGGTTCCCAAATCGGTCCAATCCTTAACCGGCCAATGATCGATCTCTCCGCTCTCTACGACCTCCACAAGGAACTCGGCCGTGGCCAATTCGGAATCACCTACCGTTGTACGGACAAATCCAACGGCCGAGAATATGCATGCAAATCAATCTCCAAACGCAAGCTCATCCGTCAAAAAGACATCGAAAACGTGAGGCGCGAAGTCATGATCCTACAACACCTCACTGGTCAACCAAACATCGTCGAGTTTCGAGGCGCCTACGAGGACAAAGACAATATACATCTTGTCATGGAGCTCTGTTCCGGAGGCGAGCTCTTTGATCGTATCATCAAGAGAGGGAGTTATTCTGAGAAAGAAGCTGCTAACATCTTCAGACAGATCGTTAATGTCGTTCATGTTTGTCATTTCATGGGAGTTGTTCATAGAGACTTGAAGCCTGAGAATTTCTTGCTTGTTAGTACGGAAGAAGATTCTCCGATTAAAGCCACCGATTTTGGGCTCTCTGTTTTCATCGAAGAAGGTAAAATAACGAAAACTCATCTTCTTGATGTTTCTTCTTCCGTATTAGTAAATCTTTCGAAAAATAATTAAGGGTTTTGTTCAAAGATTAATTTGTGTTTGTTGCGTGTGTTTAGGACATAAACTATATGTTTGAACTTGTGGTAGAATCAAGAAATGTATCTTCCTGTGGGATCAATCTAGTGTGACACCAAGTCAACTTCGAAAACGACTTGGGTCAACCAAAGTCAAGTGATGTTTTCCCACAAGATTGAAATTTAAAATAAATAGATTTTGAATGTATATTAGCTAAACCTTTGGTTCTGCATTTTGAAATCCTTTCAAGTCCATATATATATGTAAATGATTGTTTTTTTTGTAGGTAAAGTGTATAGAGATATAGTCGGTAGCGCATACTACGTTGCACCTGAAGTATTACGTCAAAACTATGGGAAAGAGATCGATGTATGGAGCGCTGGTGTCATGCTCTACATTCTTCTAAGCGGTGTTCCTCCATTTTGGGGTGGTATGTCAAAACAATTTTGAATCTAAAAGTATACTCAATTTGAAGATTGTTGAGGCATGAAGAAAAAACTGTACTATTAAATGTTGTTTTAGAGACCGAGAAGACTATATTTGAGGCTATCTTAGAAGGAAAACTGGATCTTGAAAGTTCTCCGTGGCCTACTATATCGTCAAGCGCAAAAGATTTGATAAAAAATATGTTGGCAAGAGATCCTAAAAGACGGATTACCGCAGCTGAAGCACTAGGTATATGTTTTGCAATAATGTGTCTACATTTGTAACATATTCTACCTCGTCACTAACAATTCTTTTGTTGCGGTTATCTAAAACCAGAGCATCCATGGTTAACAGACAGCAAAATTTCAGATAAACCAATCGATAGCGCTGTTCTTATTAGGATGAAGCAGTTCCGAGCAATGAACAAGTTCAAGAAACTTGCCTTGAAGGTAAATTAAATGATATATTCTTCATCTCCAAGATTGATTGGAAAAAAAAAACACAAGATTTCTGAAATTCTTTTGAACTTTTTGTTTTTTTTTTGTTTAAAGGTGATAGCGGAAAATCTATCGGAAGAAGAGATTAAGGGATTGAAGCAAACGTTTAAGAACATAGATACAGATGGAAGTGGCACCATCACTTTTGATGAACTAAGAAACGGTTTACATCGGCTTGGATCTAAGCTTACGGAATCTGAAATCAAACAACTCATGGAAGCTGTAAGACAAATCCAATTGGTATAATTAAACTCTGCAAAAGAAATCATTAATAAGCTAATGATGTTTGTTCATATATAGGCCGATGTGGACAAAAGCGGGACGATTGATTACATTGAGTTTATATCTGCTACAATGCATCGCCATAGATTGGAGAAAGAAGAGCATTTGAGAGAAGCATTCAAATTCTTTGACAAAGACAGAAGCGGGTTTGTGTTATAATTTCTTATACAACTTTAATTAATTAAGACCAAACTGTCTTCTAACATATTCTTTCTTTTTTTATTTTAAAAACAGATTCATCACAAGGGACGAGCTTAAACATTCCATGGCTCAGTATGGCATGGGTGATGATGCGACCATAGATGAAGTTATCAATGATGTCGATACCGACAACGTAAGAAACATGAATGAAATGAGAATCAATGTCTATATGTTATGATGATGATGATAGTTAATAATAATGATGATGATGGTGATTGATAGGATGGGAGAATAAACTACGAGGAATTTGTGGTCATGATGACGAAGGGAACTACAGATTCAGATGCGAAGCTGATCAGATGATACTACAATTACGGATGCTTTGCTTCTACTATAAATAAAGTATTAACTAATAATAACACACGAATGAAATGACAATCAATGCTGCGTCCTTATGTCTTTTTTTCTTTAGATGTTTGAAATGATTTGTTTGTACCTGCGTGAGTATAACCCTCATTAAAAACCCTTCGAGTATTTCTATTTTCTGTCCCAAAAAAAAAAGTATTTCTATTTCCAAGTTCGTTTTATTGCCGTTCGTAAATAAAAGTAACGTAGTGCAAAGACGATATATGTAGTTCAAGGTTCTTTTTTTTTTTTTTTTTTTTTTTTTGGTGACTCAGGATAATCCTAGGTCTATGGAATGGCCCACACTAATTTCTGGGGAAAGACAATTTACAGATAGACCCCGTTCCGGATTTTCAAATAGATCCTAATGCATGGACCCATATCCGTGTACATGGGTGTCCGAAACAAATGTGTGTTAGTTAAAAGACCTTTGACACGACCCAATATGAGATCCATCGACCGACCATTTAAGGGTGTCAATTAGGGTGAAAGCCCAAGGGTCAGTCCAGTCCGGTCCTGAAAATTATCGGATTTAGACCTAGAAATATAAGCCCAAAAAATTGGATCTTTCGGGTTAAACCTATTTGGGCTAGTGTGTTTTTTTGCTTAGCCCGATCGGGTTTGGGCTAGCCTGAAAAGCCCATAACTTTACATTTTAATTAGTTAGAAATTTTATTTAAAATTTTATCTTTTTAAAAAATAATAATTTGACATATTTTCTATATAATTTGTCAAAGCGTATGAAAAACGTACCATTATGGAAGAATGAAAGTTTAAATTGACTCTATACTTAGAATACAATAAGTTGGGATTGACTTTTTATGAAGACATGGATGTTTTAAAATGGTGGAAGTGTCAGTCACAACATTATGATAAGTTAGCTCATATGGCATGTGATGTTCTAAGCATTTTGGTAACTATAGTGGCATCAGAGTCTACATTTAGTATTGGTGCGCATGTTTTGGATAAATATAAAAATCTTCTTTTACCAAAAAACGTTGAAGCAATGATTGTACACGCACTTGGTTTGGATGAGTTTATATTTCGTGATCTATGTACCATTATCATTCATCCATATTTTTTAAATCATTATCTATAGACTTTCAATAACATTTCTATATGATTTATACATGTCAAAGCATAATTTTTTTTTTATCTGTAGTTTTATATGGTGATGAGGATTTAGAAGACGAAGAATGAGATTCTAATATAAATTCTACTACCTAGATTTGAAGTGTTTTGATTTTATGTTTTATTTGGTAATACAATTTATTTGTTTTTTTTTTGTTTTTTTTTTGTCAAACTTTTGTTTTTAAATTTAATTGGTTTTGATATAATACATTTCAATTTATATTTATTTTGATAGATATTTGTTTTTTATTTATTTGAGAATTGTGAATTTTTGTATGAGAAATACCCTAAAATAGCACAAAATTTATTTTTTGTTCCAAAACTAGCATCCTAAATTTAAAATACCAAAATAGCACAAATAATTATATAAAAATACTTGTTTACCTAAAATAAATTTAAAATTAAATTAAATATTATGTTTGGGTTTATTATTTCCAATTTAGAATTTAATTTTTTCTCATTAAGAAATGGTTTTATGTCATTTTAATATTAAATTTGTGATATTATTGTCAAAATTTATGTTATTATTGTCATTTTCAACTAGTGATGCTAAATTTGGAACAAAAATTTAAAAGTGTGCTAATTTGATCAATTGCCCTTTTTGTATTAGAACCGGGACCGGACCGAACCGGACCGAACCGGACCAACCCAATTTTTTTCGGACCAGACCAGATCAAACTCAAATATATACGAGTTTTACGGGGTTTATGACATAAAACCGGACCGAACCGGACCAGCCCGATTTACATCTCTATTACCACCGTTAGAGAAAAGCTGCGTTTTCGACGGCTTTAAATGAAAAGGCGGAAACCTCTACTCTACACGGAGGCTTTCGTTTTGGTTTCGAGCGAAGCCTAAAGGCTTAAAAGTAGAAAGCATAGAGCAAAACGAGATTTTGAAGGTGACGATGCTCTCCATCTCTCAGGTGCCGAGTTTCTCGTTAACCTCCGTGAAATCTCTTCGTTCTCCTTGTTCTTCGTCTTCTCCACTCTCTGTCTTCTTCTCATTCTTCCCTAAGGTTTCGAGATTCGTCAGAGCAAGTTCTGGAATCTCCAATTTGGCCGCCTGTAATACACCGGAGAGCATCCCGAGAGTCAATAACGCCGGCCTCAAACTCGAGGAGACAGTCGACGCGGCCGTGAAAGCGAAGATTCGGCTTGATTCGTGGATCTCTTCCCGTGTCCATGGCGTTAGCCGAGCTCGCGTACAGTCCAGTATTCGTCTGGGGCTCGTCAGCGTCAATGGTCGGTTCGTTGATAAGGTTTGTCTTCTGGTTTCGAATCTTCAATGTTGACTTTCTTTCCTTCTCAATTAGGATTCTCTCTCTCTCTTCCAGGTTTCGCACAATGTAAAAGCTGGCGATGAGGTCAATTGTATGATATCAGAGCTTCAGCCTTTGAAAGCTGAACCTGAAGACATACCATTGGATATAGTTTATGAAGATAAACACCTTCTGGTTGTTAACAAACCAGCTCACATGGTAATCGCATTTTTCTTAATACTAAGATTATCATTTGGAATCGCCATCAGGAGTAGACATTGCCAGTAGTATGAATCTCTCTCTCTCTCTCTCTCTCTGATGTTTAGGTTGTTCATCCTGCGCCTGGAAATCCTACCGGTACACTTGTTAGTGGCATACTTCACCATTGCAGCCTTCCCTGTGTTGCTTATTCAAACCAAGAAGATGCTTCCGATGAAGAAACTTGTTCAGATGATGAAGAGATGATCTCTTCTAGTTCATTAGCTGCGTCTGTTCGTCCAGGTATTGTTCATAGGTTGGATAAAGGGACAAGCGGATTGCTCGTTATAGCCAAGGTTGGTGTTTTTGGTGGCTGCTTTACGAACTACATTTCTTGCTTTTTCTGAATTTAAACGAAAAGTGTAATGGCAGGATGAACATTCTCACGCTCATTTAGCAGAACAGTTCAAGCTACACACAATTGAGAGAGTTTACATAAGTCTTACTTCTGGAGTTCCTTCTCCATCTCAGGGGCGTATTGATATTCCAATTGGTCGTGATTCGAATAATCGAATCCGTATGGCTGCTATACCTGGATCATTAAGCCGTGGAAAGGCCCGCCATGCTGCTAGTAGGTGATGAGCAGTCTTTTACAAGTGCACCAAGCACTATGACACTGCATCTGGTCTTCAGAATTCTCATGAGAAGAGTCTATCAAGAGTTGTTAAGTGATATTGAAATCCTCATCCAATTTATCTTTTCTGCTCTCTTAGGTATAAGGTAATTGAAACACTTGCTGGAGGCGGCTCTGCTTTGGTTGAGTGGAGACTGGAAACCGGCCGTACCCATCAGGTAGTCTCAAGTTTATTTCAGTGTGAAACTATCTCCATGTTAAGGAAAAACTCAAAAATCTATAAACTGTTTCTTTATTGTTTCACATCTTTGTCTGCAAGAGCCTGACTTTAACCTCTATGTTGCTGATACTGCCTGAGTTTCATCTATTTGATCCAGCTGCTTTGAACTTGTAATCTCTAAATAGCCTCTCTGTTCATCTTGATTTGAAGTAGATACGTGCTCATGCGAAGTATATGGGAGTTCCCCTATTGGGTGACGAAGTGTATGGTGGAACGAAAAGCATGGTCCTTTCTCTTCTGCAGAAAAAAGTCTCCCGCAGTGAACAAGAACAGATCCTCGAGCTGGTTTCCAGAATGGATAGGCCTTGCCTTCATGCTATAGTTCTCGGGTGAGAGAACTTGAATCTCAATCTTATATTCTCGATTCAAAACTTAGGAGAAGAACCGATTAGTAACTGCCTTTTTTTTTACTCTTGTTTTTTCTACATAGCTTTGAACATCCGTGCACCGGGGAGGTTGTAAAGTTTTCATGTCCACCGCCTTCAGATCTTGCAGAGATAGTAGGCCTGCTTCGTAGAAGCGGAAGAGATAAAGTAACCCAACTCTCTGCTTTTTTACTAACCTCATGCCTTGGGATTCTGTTTTAGTTGCAAAGATTTTGATTATGCTGAAACCTCTAAGTCTTGGTCTTGCTTTTTGCAGGTGGAATAATCTCTCGACGTTGGTGTTTTACTTCCTCGCAGCCGTAGTCACGCACGGCCAGTGATTGTACGGAGCACAGGATTCATCTTTCATGCTCTTACAAGCAAGCAAACATACTTCTCTCTGGTGACCTTTGACCAGACAAATTGGTGATCTTTGATTTTGCAACGAGTTATTCTGAATCAAAGCCTTGTGTATAACTTGAGAGGTGTATCTACGATGACATTCATTTCAATTAAGTCACTCAAATTAGGGCTTGGCACGGGTCGGGTACCCTTGAATTTCGGAGTACCTTTTACCCGATCCGATCCTTACGGGTGAAAAAATAAATTACTTTTACCCGATCCGCAAATAACGGGTACTAAAAAAACGGGTATTCTATAAAAAATAGATGACCCGCTAAATATCCTATTTTTTACTTTTATCCGTGTATTTATAGGTCGTTGCCTTTATCCGCATAATGATTTCGTATTAGGGTAGGTTAGGTTTGGGTTTTAATGTTCACTAGATATTGTATTGTTAATTGAGCATAATAATTAGATTTATAGTATTATCAAGAGAAATTGATCAAAATAGCACATTTTGAAAACTTTCTGACCAAACTAGCACCTACGTTAAGAAGTCCTGTATATAGCATTCATTAAAGGGCTAAAAGACAATTTTAGCCATAGTTTACCCGCACTATTAAAAATAAAAATATATATGCAGCTCTCTCTCTTTCGCGATGCCTTCATCACAAAATCTCACCTGCGTAATTTTATTATCTTCTTCCTCCTCCTCCGATGATCTCCAATCCATCATTATGCTAATTTCCCAATCCATCATCTACATCAAACCGAGAAGAAGCAGCGCCGTTTTGTCCTGAAAATTGTGTTTTCAGATCGCTAAAAGAATCGCGTATGGGATGTTGTATCTCCACGAGTAATGGGAACAGATCGTGATTCACAGAGACGTGAAACCTAGCAACGTTCTAATTGATGATGACATGAACCCTAGACTGGGAGATTTTGGGCTCGCGAGGCTTCATGAACGCGGATCGCAATCGTACACCACCGTAGTCGTGGGCACGATTGGGTATATGGCGCTGGAGCTCACCTGCAACGGAAACTCTTCGACGGCTTCCGAAATTTTCGCGTTTGGCATTTTGCTGTTAGAGATCGTCTCCCGAAGAAAACTACGGATTCTGGGAGCTTCTTCTTAGCCGATTGGGTTATGAAGCTACAAGCGAGCGATGAGATCCTCTGTGCGGTCGATCCGAGACTTGGATCTGGTTACGACTACAGAGAGGCAAGACTTGCTCTCGCCGTCGGTTTGCTCTGTTGCCACCAAAAAGTGGGATCTTGTCCGCCGATGAGGATGGTGCTTAGGTATCTGAACAGAGACAATGATGTTCCTGAGATTGACGAAAACTGGGGATATTCATATTCCTCAAGAAGCGATTTAAGACGGAGATTCGGAGGATACGTTTCGTCGGATAGGGCTTCGAGCTCACACACTTGCCGTCTCTCACCAGGATTTCTTCAAGTTCGTTTATTAGTGGTAGATAGTTCAAGTCTTACTTTCCATTTGGTTACAGACTTGGTGAATCACCGGTAGTTACTTGGTATAGTTG
This sequence comes from Eutrema japonicum, assembly GCA_030161315.1. Lineage (NCBI taxonomy): Eukaryota > Viridiplantae > Streptophyta > Magnoliopsida > Brassicales > Brassicaceae > Eutrema > Eutrema japonicum. Next base: position 8,620,301 of record BSQW01000013.1, read on the forward strand.
GGTGGATTTGGCCAGTTTGTTTTATCAAAGGCTCGTGTCTACATTTCTATCGTAAATGTCAAACATCCATTTTAACAGCTAACACTATTTTGAAAAAGTTTGTAAATAATTAATCCATGGTGTCGTTATCTCATTAAATAGTTGACTATGTTTTCTTTGATGTGACAAAAAATCTCATGAAAATTGATTAAGCCGGGATCAGCCCATTACTGTTGCCAAAACTGATTTAGGAAGTCGTATTACGCATTTAGAAGGTTTTCCTAAAACGTCTAGAATAACCAGACTCTCATCGAATATCTAGTTTACAAAATATTTCTAATGTTTTAGAAAGCTTTTCAGATGTTTTAGGAACTCTTTATAAACTTTTAGGAACGCTTTCCGAAACGTTAGGGAAATCTTATTAAAAAGATTTATAAAGGCTTTTAGGAAGGCTTTCCTATATACGTTATATATGTTCCTAAATGGTTCCTAAATACGTTGCATTTCCAGAAATGATCATTTCAACATTTGTATATTTTTTTCTTTGTGTAGGCAAACAACAATACATGTTCGGATGCTTTATTTACGCATGGAAATCAACATGTAATATAGTTTTTTATAGTTTGTCTCTGCATGACTTAAGTGAAATCATATTTTCTCTGTTTCTTGTTGATTTAGGAAAGCTTTCCTAAATACATTATATATGTTCCTAATTGGTTTCTAAATACGTTGCATTTCCAGAAATGATCATTTCAACATTTGTATCTTTCTTTTTTTTGTAGGCAAACAACAACACATGTACGAATACTTCATTTACGCATGAAAATCAATATATAATATAGTCTTTTATAGTTTGTCTCTGCATGACTTAAGTGAAATCATATTTTTCTATTTCTTGTTGATTTAGGAAGGCTTTCCTAAATACGTTATATATGTTCCTAAATGGCTCCTAAATACGTTGCATTTCCAGAATGATCATTTTAACATTTTTATCTTTCTTTCTTTGTGTAGGAAAACAACAACACATGTTCGGATGCTTCATTTACGTATGAAAATCAACAAGTAATATAGTCTTTTACTGTTTGTCTCTGCATGACTTAAGTGAAATCATACTTTTTCTGTTTCTTGTTGATTTAGGAAGGCTTTCCTAAATACGTTATATATGTTCTTAAATGGTTCCTAAATACGTTTCATTTCCAGAAATGATCATTTCAACATTTGTATCTTTCTTTTGTTTGTAGGCAAACAACAACACATGTACGGATACTTCATTTACGCATGAAAATCAACATATAATATAGTCTTTTATAGTTTGTCTCTGCATGACTTAAGTGAAATCATATTTTTCTATTTCTAGTTGATTTAAGAAGGTTTTCCTAAATATGTTATATATGTTCCTAAATGGTTCCTAAATACCTTGCATTTCCAGAAATGAAGAGATTTGTGAAGTAGAGAACACCCAACGCACAAACGCGTTGCGAACTGTAAATGGTTATTATCATGGCAATGCTTCATTTACGCATGGAAATCAACATGTAATATAGTACTTTTATAATTCGTCTATGCATGATATTTTTCCGTTTCTTGTCGATTTAGGAAGGCTTTCCTAAATGGTTCCTAAATACGTTGCATTTCCAGAAAAGTTCACTTCAATATTTGTATCTTTCTTTTTTTTTGTAGGCAAACAACAACACATGTTTGGATGCTTCATTTATGCATGAAATTCAACATGTAATATAGTCTTTTATAGTTTGTCTTTGCATGACTTAAGTGAAATCATATTTTTCTGTTTCTTGTTGATTTATGAAAGCTTTGTTAATTTCAGAAGACTTTCCGAAATACGTTATATATGTTCCTAAATACGTTTCATTTTCAAGAAAGGATCAGTTTTAATCATTTTTTTATTTAGGAAGTCTTTCCGGAATACGTTATATATATTCCTAAATACGTTTCATTTTCAAGAAAAGATCAATTTTAATCATTAATTCATTTAGAAAGTCTTTCCGAAATACGTTATATATGTTCCTAAATACGATTCATTTTCAAGAAAATATCATTTTTCATCATTTGTTCATTTAGGAAGTCTTTCCGAAATACGTTATATATGTTCCTAAATACGTTTCATTTTCAAAAAAAGATCAGTTTTAATCATTTGTTCATTTAGGAAGTCTTTCCGAAATACGTTATATATCTTCCTAAATACGATTCATTTTCAAGAAAAGATCATTTTTCATCATTTAGGAAAGCTTTCCTAAATACGTTATATATGTTCCTAAATACGTTTCATTTCCAGAAAGGATCATTTTTCATCATTTAGGAAGACTTTCCTAAATACGTTATAAATGTTCCTAAATGGTTCCTAAATACGTTTCATTTCCAGAAAGGATCATTTTTCATCATTTAGGAAAGCTTTCCTAAATACGTTATATATGTTCCTAAATACGATTCATTTTCAAGAAATGATCATTTTTTATCATTTGTTCATTTCGGAAGACTTTCCGAAATACGTTATATATGTTCCTAAATACGTTTCATTTTCAAAAAAGGATCATTTTTCATCATTTGTTCATTTCGGAAGTCTTTCAGAAATACGTTATATATCTTCCTAAATACGATTCATTTTCAAGAAAAGATCATTTTTCATCATTTGTTCATTTAGGAAGTCTTTCCGAAATACGTTATATATGTTCCTAAATACGATTCATTTTCAAGAAAGGATCATTTTTCATCATTTGTTCATTTCGGAAGACTTTCCGAAATACGTTATATATGTTCCTAAATACGTTTCATTTTCAAAAAATGATCAGTTTTCATCATTTGTTCATTTCGGAAGTCTTTCAGAAATACGTTATATATGTTACTAAATACATTTCATTTTCAAGAAAGGATCAGTTTTCATCATTTGTTCATTTAGGAAGTCTTTCTGAAACACGTTATATATGTTCCTAAATACGATTCATTTTCAAAAAAGGATCATTTTTCATCATTTGTTCATTTCAGAAGACTTTCTGAAATACGTTATATATGTTCCTAAATACGTTTCATTTTCAAGAAATGATCATTTTTCATCATTTGTTCATTTAGGAAATCTTTCCGAAATACGTTATATATGTTCCTAAATGGTTCCTAAATACGTTGCATTTCCAGAAATGATCATTTCAACATTTGTATCTTTCTTTATTTGTGTAGGCAAACAACAACACATGTTTGGATGCTTCATTTACGCATGAAAATCAACATGTAATATAGTCTTTTTTAGTTTGTCTCTGCATGACTTTGAAATCATACTTTTTCTGTTTCTTGTTGATTTAGGAAGGCTTTCCTAAATACGTTATATATGTTCCTAAATGTTTCCTAAATACGTTGCATTTCCAGAAAGGATCATTTCAACATTTAGGAAAGCTTTCCTAAATACGTTATATATGTTCCTAAATACGGTTCATTTTCAAGAAATGATCATTTTTTCATCATTTGTTCATTTCGGAAGACTTTCCGAAATACGTTATATATGTTCCTAAATACGTTTCATTTTCAAAAAAGGATCATTTTTCATCATTTGTTCATTTCGGAAGTCTTTCAGAAATACGTTATATATGTTCCTAAATACATTTCATTTTCAAGAAATGATCAGTTTTCATCATTTGTTCATTTAGGAAGTCTTTCCGAAATACGTTATATATGTTCCTAAATACGATTCATTTTCAAGAAAGGATCATTTTTCATCATTTGTTCATTTCGGAAGACTTTCTGAAATACGTTATATATGTTCCTAAATACGTTTCATTTTCAAAAAAGGATCATTTTTCATCATTTATTTATTTCGGAAGACTTTCCAAAATACGTTATATATGTTCCTAAATACGTTTCATTTTCAAGAAAGGACCAGTTTTCATCATTTGTTCATTTAGGAAGTCTTTCCGAAATACGTTATATATGTTCCTAAATGGTTCCTAAATGGTTCCTAAATTTTTCATCATTTATTTATTTCGGAAGACTTTCCAAAATACGTTATATATGTTCCTAAATACGTTTCATTTTCAAGAAAGGACCAGTTTTCATCATTTGTTCATTTAGGAAGTCTTTCCGAAATACGTTATATATGTTCCTAAATACGATTCATTTTCAAGAAAGGATCATTTTTCATCATTTGTTCATTTCGGAAGACTTTCCGAAATACGTTATATATGTTCCTAAATACGTTTCATTTTCAAAAAATGATCAGTTTTCATCATTTGTTCATTTCGGAAGTCTTTCAGAAATACGTTATATATGTTACTAAATACATTTCATTTTCAAGAAAGGATCAGTTTTCATCATTTGTTCATTTAGGAAGTCTTTCTGAAACACGTTATATATGTTCCTAAATACGATTCATTTTCAAAAAGGATCATTTTTCATCATTTGTTCATTTCAGAAGACTTTCTGAAATACGTTATATATGTTCCTAAATACGTTTCATTTTCAAGAAATGATCATTTTTCATCATTTGTTCATTTAGGAAATCTTTCCGAAATACGTTATATATGTTCCTAAATGGTTCCTAAATACGTTGCATTTCCAGAAATGATCATTTCAACATTTGTATCTTTCTTTATTTGTGTAGGCAAACAACAACACATGTTTGGATGCTTCATTTACGCATGAAAATCAACATGTAATATAGTCTTTTTTAGTTTGTCTCTGCATGACTTTGAAATCATACTTTTTCTGTTTCTTGTTGATTTAGGAAGGCTTTCCTAAATACGTTATATATGTTCCTAAATGTTTCCTAAATACGTTGCATTTCCAGAAAGGATCATTTCAACATTTAGGAAAGCTTTCCTAAATACGTTATATATGTTCCTAAATACGATTCATTTTCAAGAAAGGATCATTTTTTCATCATTTGTTCATTTCGGAAGACTTTCCGAAATACGTTATATATGTTCCTAAATACGTTTCATTTTCAAAAAAGGATCATTTTTCATCATTTGTTCATTTCGGAAGTCTTTCAGAAATACGTTATATATGTTCCTAAATACATTTCATTTTCAAGAAATGATCAGTTTTCATCATTTGTTCATTTAGGAAGTCTTTCCGAAATACGTTATATATGTTCCTAAATACGATTCATTTTCAAGAAATGATCATTTTTCATCATTTGTTCATTTCGGAAGACTTTCTGAAATACGTTATATATGTTCCTAAATACGTTTCATTTTCAAAAAAGGATCATTTTTCATCATTTATTTATTTCGGAAGACTTTCCAAAATACGTTATATATGTTCATAAATACGTTTCATTTTCAAGAAAGGACCAGTTTTCATCATTTGTTCATTTAGGAAGTCTTTCCGAAATACGTTATATATGTTCCTAAATGGTTCCTAAATTTTTCATCATTTATTTATTTCGGAAGACTTTCCAAAATACGTTATATATGTTCCTAAATACGTTTCATTTTCAAGAAAGGACCAGTTTTCATCATTTGTTCATTTAGGAAGTCTTTCCGAAATACGTTATATATGTTCCTAAATACGATTCATTTTCAAGAAAGGATCATTTTTCATCATTTGTTCATTTCGGAAGACTTTCCGAAATACGTTATATATGTTCCTAAATACGTTTCATTTTCAAAAAATGATCAGTTTTCATCATTTGTTCATTTCGGAAGTCTTTCAGAAATACGTTATATATGTTACTAAATACATTTCATTTTCAAGAAAGGATCAGTTTTCATCATTTGTTCATTTAGGAAGTCTTTCTGAAACACGTTATATATGTTCCTAAATACGATTCATTTTCAAAAAAGGATCATTTTTCATCATTTGTTCATTTCAGAAGACTTTCTGAAATACGTTATATATGTTCCTAAATACGTTTCATTTTCAAGAAATGATCATTTTTCATCATTTGTTCATTTAGGAAATCTTTCCGAAATACGTTATATATGTTCCTAAATGGTTCCTAAATACGTTGCATTTCCAGAAATGATCATTTCAACATTTGTATCTTTCTTTATTTGTGTAGGCAAACAACAACACATGTTTGGATGCTTCATTTACGCATGAAAATCAACATGTAATATAGTCTTTTTTAGTTTGTCTCTGCATGACTTTGAAATCATACTTTTTCTGTTTCTTGTTGATTTAGGAAGGCTTTCCTAAATACGTTATATATGTTCCTAAATGTTTCCTAAATACGTTGCATTTCCAGAAAGGATCATTTCAACATTTGTATATTTCTTTCTTTGTGTAGGCAAACAACAACATATGTTCGGATGCTTCATTTACGCATGAAAATCAATATGTAATATAGTCTTTTATAGTTTATCTCTGCATGACTTTGAAATCATACTTTTTATCTTTCTTGTTGATTGAGGAAGGCTTTCCTAAATATGTTATATATGTTCTGAAATGTTTCCTAAATACGTTGAATTTCCAGAAAGAATTATTTCAACATTTGTATCTTTCTTTCTTTGTGTAGGCAAACAACAACACATGTTCGGATGCTTCATTTACGCATGAAAATCAACAGGTAATATAATCATTTATAGTTCGTCTCTTCATGACTTAAGCGAAATCATACTTTTTATGTTTCTTGTTGATTTAGTAAGGTGCTGGGATGGGAACAAAGGTCGGCAAATCGACTTTGGATCATTAAATAGAATATCTTCAACAAGCTTGATCATCGACTCAACTTTGTTATTTACCTGAAATGATAAATAGATATATTCGAACACCAAGAAATCTTCCGATAAAAGAAGAAGACAAAGACAACACAGAAACCATCACAACCTGAAAAGAAAATCATGGGAAAAAAACGTAATCTCAATACCAGCTATATAACACTCAATAAATGTCCTTGATAACAACATTGGGACAAACTTAGCTATTTAGATCCAGATCCTCTGGACTATGCTTATCCAGCTCCTTCGCCACAAACACGCCTTGATTTACAATCAACACATCGATCGGCTCCGATTCGTCAATCGCCTTCGACACGGCGTCGTAATCGCGAACGTCGGCGGAAAACGTGGCGACTTCGACACCAGTGGCGAGCTTGATAGATTGTTTGGCCTCCTCGAGCTTTCCGGCGGATCGGGCGAGGATGGAGACGCGAGGACCCTCGGAAGCGGCGCGTTGGGCGAGAGCAAGACCTATGCCGCTAGATCCGCCGGTGATGAAGACGTGACGTGACTTGATTGGGATTCGGATGGGACGATGGCGTACGTACGATTAAGGCCAAGATAACGAGAAGCGAGAGTGGGACAAGGGGTATGAGGAAGAGAAGGAAGAACGTAGAAATTGCCGCCATGGATCTCGTCACAAGCTCGCCGATGTGAAGCTCCCTTCACTCAATAGAGATAACCACCGATCCAAAAATTCGGTTAAGGATTTCTCTCTGAACCGGTCAATGTGAACAAGGAGAATCAGCATCTTCGATTTTTTTTGTTTTGTTTGGGTTATCAATGATTGATTTTAGAGTATAATAGAGGATACATAAGTCTTTTTCCCTTTTAATGAATGCTAATTTTGGGATTTTCACCCTTGGGTGCTAAATTATTGAACTTTAAGTTTTTTGGTGCTATTTTATAGAATTGCCCTTAACTTAATATAAAAAAATAAGTACTATGATCATGCGAGTTATTAACTTCGAAACATTCTATATAAAATGTGTTTGTCGTTCGTTATTTCCCTTTTTGAGCTATCCCCGAATTTGGAAAACCGATGGCAGCGTCCTTTCTCATTTTAGTAACAATCGAAAATAGGAGAAAGTAAACAGGTAATGGAAAGTTTCCTTTTATATGTGGTTGGTTTTCCATCACTCCGGGATTGTTATATAAACATACGTTACTTACTGCTTTTTGTTCATCCGCATTCTCTCAAACAAGCGATTAGATTCCTCTGTTTTCCGCTCTAACCCTGTGATTTCGTTTATAAAGATGACTCAGGACGTGGAGATGAAAGAAAACCAGAAGACCCCAACTCAATCCGTCGTCCCTGCTACGACCTCCACGCTTCAGCGTAAATCTCGATCTTGTGCTTTGGTTTCGCTTACTTTCACAATCCCTTTGGTGTTCCAAATTTGATTTTATTGCTCAACGTCTAGCATTGCTCGACTCAAGAGCGTGAACAGGAGAACCATTGATGTGATAGCTTCCAGATTGTACTTTTACTTTTCTTTAAGTTACGAGCTAACTGGTGATCTTGCTGAGATTCGTGGGTGAGTAGTTTCGCACACAGCTTTCCTCATAGTTAAGTATCTATTATCTGATTGTCTTGTTTCTGCTTGCAGTACTCTTCTTGCCTTGCACCATTCTGCAACACTGCGCCATGATGAGTTGGGTCAGGTGCGTGGTTTACAACTGATACAAACATCCATTTCTTATGAAACTTTTTTCTTTGATTACTCAAAACTCTATTCGTGAATGCAGGAAACACTTCTGAATCTGTTGCTTCGCAACTACCTACACTACAACCTGTATGACCAAGCAGAGAAGCTAAGATCAAAAGCACCTCGATTTGAGGCACATTCTAACCAACAGGTACCTTTCAGTTATGCCTCCATACGCTTGGTTATTATGGCTTTCTAGATTATCGTTTATATCATTTATATCTGATGACTTTCTTATGCTAAATTTCATCAGTTCAATTTCTTCCAAATTGCGTTTATATATATATATTTCTTTTGCACTCACATATCTGATGCTAGGCGTTGCTTTTGTTTTTTTGGTGTGTTGATTGCCCGCTATTTTCTTAAATTTACCTTGCGTTTCTTTTCTTTGCTTTGTCTGTACATTTTCCCGTTTTCCTAGACCTCCATATCTACAAGTTGTGATAAAGTATATATTCTCTGGCTAGAGGATACACATCTCAAGACATGTTATACTACAAATTGTGATAGGTATATATATATTCTCTGGTTAGAGGTTACACATCTCACAATATGTTTTACAGTTTTGTAGGTATTTGTTTTACCTCGGTAAGATCCGTACAATCCAGCTAGAATACACCGATGCGAAAGAGAGCCTCCTACAGGCTGCTAGAAAAGCACCTGTCGCTGCTCTAGGCTTTAGAATCCAATGCAACAAGTGGGCTATTTTAGTTCGACTACTTTTGGGTGAAATTCCAGAGCGATCGATCTTCACTCAGAAGGGAATGGAGAAGCCTCTTAGGCCATACTTCGAGCTGACCAATGTGAGACAATCTTTGCAATTCTTGCATCTGTGACACATCCTAAATTTCTTAAAATAGAATACTAAACAGGACATTTAGCTTGAAAAGCACCTGTCGCTGCTCTAGGCTTTAGAATCAACATTTTGCTGCATAATGAAGCTAAATGTTGATTCTGACATAAGGATGTCAATCTCATACTGATGATATGTTTGAATTTGACAGGCTGTGAGGATTGGTGACTTGGAGCTGTTCAGGAACGTTCAAGAGAGGTTTGCGAAAACATTTTCTGAGGACAAGACTCACAACCTCATAGTCAGACTCCGACACAATGTGATCAGAACAGGACTGCGCAACATCAGTATCTCCTACTCAAGAATCTCTCTAACAGACGTCGCCCAAAAGCTAAGGCTAAACTCTGCAAACCCAGTAGCAGATGCAGAGAGCATAGTGGCTAAAGCCATAAGAGACGGAGCAATAGACGCGACCATTGACCACAAGAACAGTTGTATGGTCTCCAAGGAAACAGGAGACATCTACTCCACTAACGAACCGCAGACTGCGTTTAACTCGAGGATTGCCTTCTGTTTGAATATGCACAACGAAGCGGTCAGAGCGTTGAGATTCCCGCCAAACACACATAAGGAGAAAGAGAGCGACGAGAAAAGGAGGGAGAAGAAACAGCAGGAAGAGGAGCTCGCTAAATACATGGCCGAGGAAGATGATGACGATTTCTAGATTCTACTGCTTCGTCTCTTTTATCTGTTAACACTTTTGTTAATTCGAATCAGTTCCTTTAATTTATGACAAAACAAAAACTCAAAACTTTGTTAGAAGTCTTCATTGCGATTTGAATTTTTGAGACCTCATCGAGTTTATATGTGATACTGATAGTGTAGTTAATATAGAACAATGATTCTAACCTTTGTGGAATCTAAAGAGAGCCTCCTTCAGGCTGCAGAGAGCATAGTGGCTAAAGCCATAAGAGACGGAGCAACAGACGCGACCATTGACCACAAGAACAGTTGTATGGTCTCCAAGGAAACAGGAGACATCTACTCAACTAACGAACCGCAGACTGCGTTTAACTCGAGGATTGCCTTCTGTTTGAATATGCACAACGACGCGGTCAGAGCGACGAGAAAAGGAGGGAGAAGAAACAGCAAGAAGAGGAGCTCGCTAAATACATGGCCGAGGAAGACGACGACGATTTCTAGATTCACGAATTGTAGATTCACTGTCACGAATTGGACTTACCTAATTTTACATGTCAAATCCCCAATGATCAAAGATCCTCTTGAATATGTTCAATCCTTTACATGTCAAACACACAGTTAAATCTGATTGGGGGAGAAAGAAAACAAAGGAAAGGGACACAGACACAGTTAAAGTTTAAACATTCGTGTCCATCGAATCACTATTGATCGCTTCGGCGTTTTTTCTCAATCATCTCTCTTTGCTTCTCCGCGAGCTTATCTAAAGCAGACGAAACCGCGTCGCTTCCACCGATCAGCAGCCGCGTGATAACCTCCGGATCCGTCTCAAATCGCGCCGCCTCGAACTCCTTCCTAGCGTTCTCTCTCAGCACGTCTCTCCACAGGATCCCCCTTGAATCCGTCCACATGAAGAACCGAGTCGCGCGGAATATGTCTCGGTACAAACTCAGCGCCTCCCTGCGCGTGCTCGTAAGACGCCGCCTGTTCAGAAACTCGGCCTCGTCGTCGTCGATTTGTGGTTTCTCTTTCTTCGCCAGATGTCTATCGAGGAGCTCCTCCATGGTGTCTGGACCTTCGTGCAGGAACCGTCTCTTCGATGCAGCGTCCCTCCGAGCCATCAGATCTAGACGAGCTGACAGATTCCGCCATTTCTGAACCTTCGCAGCCATGGTCTCTCTCCCAATACCAACATTTTCGTCTCCGACTTGCACAAAACAAGATTCCCGATAGCAAACTGGGCTCAAAAGGCTAAAAAAATTACTGAAGCTTACTGGGCTTATTCATACGGTTATACGGGCCCATTTTTGGCCCATATAACATAAATCGCGCTTTTTTCTGAAACGACGTCGATTTTTCTGTCTATCAAGCTCCTCCACTTCTCCTCCCTCTTTGTTTCCAATTATGACAGAGTTTTCATGTCCCGACAGAATCCAACGATACAACTCTCGCCCGTTCATGCGCAGTCTGCTGATCAAGAGGACACACAAAAAAGACGAAAGAACAATGTCAAATAGATTATGTTTTAAAGCTAATTATGTGTCAAAGTTTTTTGATGAGAAAACTACTGTCCTTTAACCTTCTTTGTAGCTTCTGCTTAAAAATGCAATGCTAGGCTCTACAAAGGAGAAGTCTGATCAACTTTGTGCTCGAGCTCTTTCTTGTGTATCTTCTTCATCTATCAATTGAATTATCTTCCTATTTTAAAACCTGAATCTGTGACAGGCTTTCAAGATCTTGACGTTCTTCCCAAACAACATCACTTTCGTACTCATCTTCTTTTGCAACAATTCATAAAGGTACTCATCTCTTGAGTGTACCTTAAAAATATAAATCATTTGATTCGATAGTGTTTAAAAAAAGTATTCATTTGAGAGATGAGAAACTCTATGGATGGCTGGCAAGAGAAATTGACTACTCTAAAAACTGTCACACAATGTCAGGGATGGGAGAAAAAGATCGGAAGATGAATCAGCTCGTTGTCGAAAATATGTATCAATCGATAGCTCGAGCACCAAGTTGAACAGACTATCCATTTGGAGAGTCTAGCATTGCATAGTGAAGTTACTTAGCCCAAATAGTAGCGAAATCTTACACAAACTTTAATGGCCTTGCATGTCCAACATCTCATCGAGTCCTTTAATTCTCTCTAAACCTTCACTGATCAGATACCGAATCTTTTGTTTGTCGTTGCAGTCTCTGTTCTTTTCCATCTCTTGCCTAATGGTCTCTTTCAACTCCCCTACAAAACAAAACAAAAAAAACACAACACACTTACAACATTAACACGAAATCAACCAAAGCTTCTCCCTTCATTAACTTTGATCTATGACTACAAAAATTGATGGACTCCCCAAAGTCCCCAAATATATATGAAATTCTAAACTTTTCCGTAATAGCAATCTAAGCAAAACCTACCCAAAACCATAGATTTCAGAAGGGGGTCTTCTCGAGATCTCAAGATTTTCGTATCGATTGGATCCATGGTGAACGCCCACTGATGATAAAATCGTGTTCAGCCATGAAAAATGAAAACACTAACCTCTAACATGAACAGGAGCTCTATGAGCTATCTTCAATGCTTGCCGGTAAAGTGTAAGCACTCGAGCCCGGAGAATAAAGCTCTGCAAATCTAAGGAATGACCCATAGTTTGAAAGTAAGAATTTACGCTGGAGAAGGATCGATTCAGAAATCGAAATCGAAATCTAGGGCAAGTTCCCGAGTACGCTGTCGCAAGAACAATCAACAAAAGAAGATGGGAGAAGAAGAGACACGTGAGAAGCACACGATGAATTAACCAAAGAAAGTGATTTACTCTTGTCCGGGTTTTGGTTCAAGTTTCTTTTTTTTAGTCTATCCGATTTACCGTAGGTAGACTTGTCAATTTAGTTTATAACCAGCAGTTTCCGCCCCGTTTAACCTGTCGTGTCGTGGGAAGGATGCGGATTGAGAAAAAATCAATTGTAAAAAAGCAAGTTTCGTGGGGAGGAAAATTTTTAAAATGTGGGCCGAGTGTGGAGATAGAAAAATTCATTTGGAGATAGAAAAATCAAGCATCCGATGAACCAAGAAACCGCCTATAACTTTCAGAATTTAACAACTTCCTAGATCTCGTCAATTTGTAAACATGCATAAGGCTTTTCTCCAGTATCTCAAGTCTATATCTCGTCAATTCTTCTTGTGATAAGTTGCAAAATAAGATAAATTCGGTACAATTAAAGGTTAACAGGAGTAAAAGTTTCACGGCGTGGCTGAAAAGTTTCGATAAGGTTCACTGGCGGCGACGCCGAGTCAGTGATGACGAAGGCGGTGAAACGTTAGACCATCTCCAATGCTGAACCCCATCATGGGGTTCTTACCAATTTTTTAATCATAAATTTTGATTATTTAAAAATTTAGAACCCCATAAGTTTTTGATCTTCCAATGGTGAACCTCATTAGGGTTCTTAAAAAAAAAGTTTAATATGTAAAAATTCTAATTCATTAATATGTAAAAAAAATTATAATTTTAAAGTTGAAGTTATGAAAAAAAAATTTTAAAAAAAATTAAGAATCTTTTTTTTAAAGTTAAAGTTAAGAAAATGTAAAAAAAATAATAATAACAAAAAAAAATCTAGCAAAAAAAAAATCCAACAAATTAGGGGTTGAGACATGGCTAAGAACAGTGTAAGAACCCCTTTAAGAACCGGTTCTTACACTGTTCAATTTTTTTTTTTTTTTTGGTTATAAACCCCACCTAATTTGCTAAGAACCTCCCGTTGGAGGTGCCCTTAGAGCATGATTAACGGAGAGACTATTGGGGTCTCTTACATTATTTGATAATATATTTAATGAACAGAGATTGAGGAAAATGGAGAAACGTCTCTTATTTTGGCAACGGAAGCAACATCTCTTACAAACTAGTTGGTGGGTTCATATTAAACAATTGAATAAGAGATCCATTGGGATCTCTCCGTTAATCATGGTCTAAGAGGCTTCTCATAAGAGACCACCACATTGCACAACACATGTTCTTTGTTTATTTTCTGTATGTTAGGCTTATTGGGCTTTATTTTGTACGATTTTAGTGAAATTTAAGTTTTGGACCTGTTCATTGTTCAATACTAAAAGATCTATTATAACCAAAATTAAGATCATACGTTTTTCGGATTATGTTCTACTTGATCTTTTAGTTTTGGGTTTTCAGATTTAATACATATGAATTATAGAAGATAAATGGTATTTGTAAGTGTCATTTGTTTAACCATCTACTCCGGATTTCTTTTTTTTTTATCGGGCATATATGTACTTGTATAAATTGTTTACATTTTTATTTATGATTACTTGATTAGCAAAAGTAATTTTATTGTGAATCCTAAAAACCAAAAGACTAGCCAGAAACGCACAAATATGAAATTGTTACCACATAAGCAAAGAATTCGATTGATTATTGAATGGTCCTAACCATCACAGTATTAACTTATAGGAAACAAATAACAAAATTAATTAGGTAGCTATTTAAAACAACAACAGCAAATTAGGTAGCTATTTAGCATTGTGTTTGCATTCTGACCAGTGGACTGGACAGCTGTGCATTTTCCATTGTTCTGGTCTAATTCGTTTTTGTCACATTTTTAGCCTTTAAAAATGGACTAATTATAATTCGTCGATTTTTATATATTTTTGGACCAAGGACTAATAATCTTCGACTAATCGCACGAAAAAGTAAACCATAAGATACTAACTAATTCCGACCGGGTTTTAATACTTTAATAACTTCACACAGACACACTTATTGGAATGTGTCAACGTCAAAAATTCAACTCCATCTTTGCTTGATTATGTTTATGGATTTAAAGTTTTAAACTATAGTATGATTTGATAATTGAATCCATGGAAAAAGAAAATAGTATATCATACTGATTGGAATAGATTTTTGTTTTCTTTCAGTTGTTACAAATACAATACTTTAAATTCTGTGGGACATTTGTAAAAACTAGCTTCAGTCACTTCAATGCATTGTTGATGAGTTCTAACTTCTACCTTACCATATGCCTGATTTTTTTTATTTTTTTTTTGCATGTGGGTCCCAACTAATCACCATAATTTCAAAATACTATTTTATTTGGATTATTAAGGCCCACATTAGTCTAATAAAAAATAAATAATCGGCGTCGAGAAAAGGAAAAATTTACTTTGCCCTTTAGGTGGTAACAAAAAGAGGAAACTTGCAACAAACAAGATGCCTTAAACATTTGATTTTTTGGAAGTCGGCCGTATAAACCACAAAGGTCTTCCTCGCTTTTTAGCTCACATTTGACCAAAACTCCTCCAATCCAGGCATCATCGTTGACTTTTTCAAACTTGTTTCCTCTCTGTTTCCTTCTTCGACATTCATATACACATAATACCCTCACAAAAAACAAAACAAAAAACATAATTCTTATCTTCGGTTTTGCTGTGAATCAATGGACAATAAACAGCAGCATACTTCAACTTCAAAGCCAAAGAGCAAGAACAAGCTATTGAAGATGCTTCCCAAAGCCATGTCGTTTGGACATCGCGTACCGCCGTTTAGTCCCGGAAGAGATCTCCACCACCACCACAACACGACGTCGTCCTCCAACAAAGCGTTTTTCTCCGGTCCTATGGTTCCCTTGGTTCCAAACGCGGCTAGAGTTCGAAGAACCAAAAACGACTCCGTTTGGGACGAACCCACTTCCCCTAAAGTCTCCTGCATCGGCCAGATCAAGCGCGTTAAATCAAAACGCTGTTCTCCTAAGAAAAACAGAGCAGTTGCGTCGCTGATTCCAAGAATCCCCAAAACATCGTCGTCGTCTTTAACCAAAGAAGATGAAAAGGGTCGTCTTTCCAAGATCAAGCGTCTCTTCTCGTTCTCGGCCGCCGGAGGAGGAAACACATCTAGAAAATCTCATTCATCCGCCACCGGCGCCGCCGCGACTGAACATCCGGTCACGGTGGTTTCAGACGCGGCGGTGCCTTCGTTAGGTCAGATGAAGAAATTCGCGAGTAGCCGAGATGCTTTAGGGGGTTTTGATTGGACGGTTGAGATGAAAGAGGAAGAAGAATCTCCGGCTGATCATCGCCGTGGTTACTATTCCGATGATGAGAGGAGAGGAGATTACATGAGAGACGACGATGAAGACGAAGAAGACGACATAATTATCCCGTTTTCAGCTCCGTTGAGTTTGAAGCCGAAGCAAGAAGTTAACTTGTGGAAGAGAAGAACCATGGATCCACCAAAACCACTTCATCTTCAATCTTCTTGATTAATTCCTTCAAAAATTTCACTTTTTTCTATATATATAAATTACTGCAATTCAAATTATTGTGTGTATATGTTGAATGGTGATGATGACATCATTTCCCTTCATTAGTTAATCTTTGTGAATATCTATTTCGGTTCCATTTTGCTATGTGCCAAATAAATTCTCTCTCACTACATTCTTACAAATTACAATTACAAAATGATTTTGTTTTTCCTTTAGTTACAATGTGCATGACAACAACCATTGTCTTCCGTAAGATACGGATTTCACATATCTCATATAGTCTAAAATCAGTTTGGATTTAGGAAATTTTTTTTATTAATGAAGCGATAGCTCGGCGATTACGGAAAAAATCGATTCGTCGGGTTGACAAGCTAGCTTGACAAGAGTACACTTCGAATTTTATTGATTTTATAGATGTGCCTTGTGAAAGGTTGTATACGTACCCTTAGAACAGGGATCAAGCTATTCGTAGTTCATATTACATAGTAAGATGATTATCGAGTTGCCTAGCTGCGAGTAAGGACTTAGAGATTAGTTGTCGGTAAGCATGTAATGATATTCTCATTGTTTTCGAGGGAGTTTATGATCGGTTTTTGGGAGAGCTCGATTCTGGGTGAGTTCGTCGGGAGAACTCCTTTCTCATAGAGCTCGTATGGAGAGTTTATCTAAGAGAACTCGTTTGGGGAACTTGTTTGGGAGAACTCGTCTTTGAAGTCTCTCCAATGTCTTTCGTGAATATCCCTCGCTCTTCTCAATGAAGAGCTTCTCTATTCTTAGGAGTTTAATCGGTGGACGATATTCTTTTCTTTATCGGATTAATATGAATAATTTTTCTTTTTTCTTAGAGATTAAGCTTTATCTTTAAAGATATTCTTTTTATCTCGGAATTCAGCGCGGGCACAATTTGGTTGAACTTTATGGACTTCTAAACTTATAAATGGGCTGATTTTAATTCGGATCGGTTTAAAGAGGAGATGCGGAGTCCACGTCCAACATCTTCCCACCGCCATATTGTCCATATATTAAATGTAAATAACAATCAAACATTAATATCAGAAATGCATTCGTATCACATACAAAATGATATTAATGCATATTTCTGTAAAGAATGATACGAGATCTTCATTGGGTAGGTACAATTCAATTAATGTACATCTCATTCCCTTACCGAAAAACTAAAGTTCCGTCAAATTTCCGTGCCTTCAAAGTTAAAACACAAAGCATACTCAAATCAAGAATCACAACCTTTTTTTTTTGCGTTTTTCATATTAACCGGTTTCGGATGGTACAAACAAAACCCAAAAAAAAAAAAAACATTTTTCTTTTAATAAATCGAGCTTTGATACAAATTAATAAGTGACACGAACGCCTGAGTACCGGAGAATCTCTCCAATGAGTTCTCCTTTACCGGAACCAACATACCGGCCACAAATGTCGCCGTCTCTAATGAACAAGAAAGTTGGGACTTCGATAACATTCATGTCCTTGAGAAACTCCATACAGCTATCGTTCTCGTCCCCGTTCATTCTAGCGAACACGACGGTCTCCGACATCGATCGGGACAGCTTCAGTACCGTCGGATAAACCTTTACGCAGGGGCCACAATGTTTCAGTCCCACGTCGAGCACCATCAGCTTGCCTCCGGTTCGGTTCTCGTCGATCAACTTCTCCACGTCAGCTCGGCCGTGCAGCTGCACCACCGCCGAGTGGTTATCGCCGTAGTATAGCACGTCTCCCATTAACTGGTCTGGTCCAATACCTGCCAATAGTCATAAAAAAAAATATCGATTTATTTACGTCTTTGCCACAAATCTTATTTAAGTACACGAAATTCGAATATGTTTATATTAGGGATTGCCAATCTAAGCAATTCAAACAAATCCAATCCAAAAAAATTCAATTAGTTTGGATATAGGCTTCTATAAAAATCTATTTGGATATAATAATTTTTATTAATATATGGGTTTAGGTTATTTGGATTGGTCTTTAGATAACTAAAAAACCTCAAATAAAATTCAATCTTGTTTTTACATATATTATTTATATAGTATATACATTAATAAAATACATTTATTTCTAGATTTTAGAAATTATTTTATTTATTACAATTTGCGTTAAAAATTTATTTTAAATGTTATTGTATTTTTTTAATTTTTATAAACATTCAATAACCAAACATAATACAATATATAAACAACTCAAATAACATTATATATAAGTTTATTTTGGTCAAATTATTTACGATCCTAACTTAAACCTGATCTAAAACCTAAAAAAAATTATCTAAATTTTATGTAAATCGAATTTGGTCAAATAATTCTCAAACCAAATAATCAAAACCCAACCTAAAACTTGGATTGGCCATCCAGTTTATATATGTGATCTGTAAAACGAATTCGTATAGTTATACTGAATTTTCCTTTTCAATTTCGCTATAGTTAATGTTACAGCATCAACAAAATAGCCAAATAAATAATCATAGTAAATCGTAATCAACAGGCTTGATTCATTTTTTTGATTAATCAATGACTAAGTGCGTTTGTTATAAAATATATGGGTATAATTTGAGAGATTATGTACTTTTTTCCTTAATTTGATAGATTATGTAACTTTTTTTCCTTAATTTGAGAGATTTGTCCAACGAATTATGGCAGGTCTAATTCCAATATGTATACTTCTTGTCCTGATTAAATCGAGTTGTTTTTTAGTGACAAAAAGAAATTGGAGGGAAAATCGAAATCACCTTCTTCCTCGTGTATTTTCTCCATGCTCTTATAAAAGCTAAAGTGAGGAACTTTCTCGATCTTCTCTCTCCGACAAAGCTCTCTGGTCTTTTCGGACTCATCACCCATAATGAGCAAGAAAACGACATCGTTACAGGTCCTGCTCAGCTCCACCATAAACGGATAAATCTTATTGCTCTGATCACTCTTACTAGTGGCAAACTCGGCAACTACCAGCTTGCTCTTCGCCTTTTTCAGCGCCTCGTCGAACTCCTCTCCGCTATGAATCTTTTGCACTTTCTCGTCCTTGGCCGCTGGTGAACCCACTTTCCCCGGAGACGCCGCACCAGCCTTGACCTTCACGGCGGATAATCTTCTTCTCGAGGGAATTTTTATCCAGCTCTGTTTTAGGATCATAGTGTTGGGTTTGGGGTCGAAGAATACGAAGGAGGAGGTCGAGGCAACGGTGGATGACGGCCGTGGGACTATGGTGGCGATTGGTTTGGCTAAGAAGTTAGCGACGGTGGCCATTGTAGGAGTGTGTGTTGATTGGTTAGAGATCGGTGAATGGTCTAATGTGGATAGATGTTTGGCTAAAATGTTTTAAAAGGGTTCAATAATGTGTGTCCACTTACTTTATTTGTGTGGCTCTCGTGTTCGCTTTCGATTAGATTTTTTCTTTTTGGAATAAACGAATATGTGATTTTGTAGAGATTGCTAATTCTAAAAGCTATTGAAGTGATTTCGTTTAAGTTGTTGCATAAAGACATAAATTTTGGAAATTCCCATCGGCAGCCAAGTAAGACTAATTGAACCAGTTGAATATATTGGAGATTTTTGTTTTACCAAAGAATCCAATTGTATTTTCGATTTGGTAAAACTGAAAAATGTATCCGCCCGAAAATAAACAGATCAAAAAAATTGCATCAGCGGTCAAAGTTTGGACATTTTCTCCCAAAGGTCCATTGACTTAAAACACGTATACTGTTGATCACTCGCTCGAATATAAAAATATTTCCCTTTCCGGTGGATGTGAATAGGGGGTGAACATTCGGTTAATTGGTTCGATTCGGTTTAGATTTTTTGGTTTTTGGATTTTTTGGTTTTAAAATATTATGCCAGATTCGGGATTAAATTCTATTTTGGTTCGGTTCGGTTCAATTTTTTCGGTTTTTGGATTTTTTTGGTTTTAAAGTATTAGGTCATATTCGAGATTAAATTCTATTTCAGTTTGGTTTTCGAATTTTATAAATAATAACCGAATTAGAATCACTTTTGTGTAATTTTGATAATTTCGAATAATATGATTAATTTTAAATAAAAATAAAAAATTTAGGGATTATGACAAAATAGTTAACCAAAAAAATGAATAGAGAAAGAAGAAGAAACTTTTTCTAGATTATTACTATTGTTAAAATCATCTCAAAAATCATAATTTTGTCTTTGTTTTTTACTTTTAACTCGACAAAAAAGTAATAAAAAAATCAATGGCTTAGTGATTCAACTCACGTTCAAAGAGAGAACAATCTATGGACACATGACACTAAAGTACTTTTCCCAAATATAAAAATTCACACGGTAAACTACTCTACTTTGACTAAACAATTCAGTTATATATTAATTTAGTTTCAAGTGCTAATTATGCGTTCCTTAACAAATGAAGATCAAATATATTCTTTTATATATTTTTCTAACAAAGGCTCCATGGTTTAAGAGTTTCAACTTAAATATTCACTCCAAAAAAAACTAATATAAAATAACTTGTTTTAGTAATAGTAAATTATATGGTATGTAAAACATACCTTATATAGGTTGGATTTTAATTCGGTTACCCAATCAACTAATTTGGTATTCGGTTAATAAATCGAACCTAATCAAAAACCGAATAAATTTAATAATGTGTCTACTTAGGTTATTTGGGTTATCTGAAACCGAACCAAATAACGTTATTCGGTTTGGTTTGGTTCGGTTCGGGAAATATGGCCAGTCGACATGTGAGGCAGTCTACTTAAATATGGGCCTTTAAGCCTGTCTAATAAGAAAGCCCATTATAGTTTCAACCCAAACTCTTATTTAACTATCCTTTTAGTAAATACACAAAATCGGTAGAATGTGGCTACATGTGGGCAAAATGGAAATATGTTTTAGTCAATGCACAAAACAAAATTACTCGTCACTCAAAAGAAATAATTTAATTTAATTGGAAAAAAATATATAAATATATAAATCTCGTTTTCTAAGGTAAGCCGGAGTGCGTGCGACCACGCTGCACCCACTAGCCACTACCAATGCGACAAACCGTCAAACCTAAAAAATCAAAAATCACTTTTTGAATATTATATAATATATATCGGACGGTTGACAATAAAATATACATATCGGACGGCCTACAATTTCCACGACCACTCACTACCACTACTATCTAACCCAATTGTCGACACGACGACACCTAAACACAGCATAAGTTTACCAAACTACCCCTTGATTCCAAAAAGTAACACAACACGTGCTAATCCCGTTCTACCGTTTCATTTGGATCTTAGAACATCATTATTGCAATGTTTTTAATTAAAAAAGTGGGGTTTTTGATCCAAAAAAAAAAAAAAAAAAATTAATTATGAACCGTGCAAAAATCGGTTCTTAAATAAGAACTTTAAAAACCGGTTTTTAAAGGGGTTCTTACACTGTTCTTAGCCACGTGTCAATCATTAATTCCCCGAATTTTTTTTTGCCAAATTTTTTTTTTTTACCAAATTTTTTTTTAAAACCTTTTTCTTAACTTAAAAAAAATGGTTATGAATAATTTTTTTTTTCAACTTTTTCTTAACTTCAACTTTAAAATTCTTAAATTTTTTACATATTAATGAATTGAAATCGTTCGATGGGTGAATATGAAGCGATTCATAGACAAGATCAGAAAAAAACTCAAATTGAACGTTTTTTTACATTTTTTTTTTCAAAATCTATGTTTAAAATGTTATGTTTTTATGTCAACTATGTTTAATTAAAAAAATAAATTCTATTTAAAATAAAACAAAATTATTAATTTTTTTTTTAAGAACCCTAATAAGATTCTACCAATAAAACAACAAAAACAAAAAAAAATTAACAGAATTTTTTAACTTCAAATTTATAAGATAATGATGCTCTTTGAAATTAAAAAACTAAACTACTTTGTACTCCGATAGATTCGTCCATATCGGAAGGGATTTATCATTCATCAATTAAAACAAATCGAATTGAACTAAAAATAAGAGTACACTGAACAGGAAAGTGATATTAATACGACACGACAAAAAGATTCTTGAAGGGCCAAACAGGAAACTGAAAGAAAAAGCAACAAAAAATAAATTAAAAAAGGAAGGAAGAAGAAGATTCTCATCAATCAGAAGCTTTCTCTGGTTTTCTACAGAGAATCATATGCATCGGCGTGAAGATTCCAGTCTCACCTCCTCTAGTCAAATAATCAGCAGTCTTAAACAACATCTCATGAACATCAACGGTTCCTTTAGGAGCGATCCCTATAGCAGAGAGAATCACAACCACAACATGGTTTCTCCAATAAGCAAGACGACCCATCTTAAGCCGACTCCACCACGGTTTAGCCGGCGGTTTAGCCAAATCTTTCTCTTGCAAAATCTCAAATCCGACTTTCCTCGCCGTCGCAGCGATATCAGAATACCTTCTTAAACCAGGAAGAGCATCTCCTCTCTCGATCCCTTGAATAACCTCCACGTGTTCTTCGTCTTCGTCTCTGTATTTCTCAGTGGTGACCCATTCGTAAGAAACGTACAGCGATCCCGGTTTAATCACTCTGAAGATCTCTGCATATACTTCTTCGAGCTTGGGAGCGTGGCACGTGGCTTCGATCGAGTAAGCACCGTCGAACATGTTCTCGTCGAACGGCATCTGTAAAAAGTTACCGCAGACGACGTCGCATAGAGAGTCTAAACCTGCTTTCTTGTTGTGGAGTTTCGCTCGCTTCACTTGGTAGTCGTTGATGGTGATTCCGACAACTTGGGCCTTCGAATGGGCCGCGATGGCTCTCATGGGCCCACCGACTCCACATCCTGCGTCGAGGATCTTCTGTCCCGGTTTGACTTTGATTAGGTCGACGGCCATTTCTTCGTGGATCCGAGTTTCGTCTTTGTGGGATTTTCCGGGGATAGAAGGAGAGAAGTGGAAAGATTGTCCCCATCCCCACTCGTAGATGTCGGTGACGAGGTTGTAGAACGTGTCGACGAAGTCGGGGACTTTCTCGGCGGTTTCGATCTCTTTTGGTTTGCGGAAGAACGACCAGTACTGGTTGTAGTTGTCTTTGACGTTCTCGGCGGAGATTGAGCCGCCGGAGAGATCTAAGGCTCGTTTGCCCTTTCGCTCTGCCGGACCTAAGACGCAGACGAACCAGTAGATGCCTCCGGCCACGAGAGCGGCGGTGCAGTAGAGCGCCAACGAGTCCATCTTGGTTATTTAAAGAGGGAGACAGAGAGAAAGGAAGGAGACAGAGAGAGAGACGTTAAGCTTACGACTCTTTACTTGTAACCGGTTTTTATGTGCAAATTATGATGTATCCAAGGAATATCCAGTTTAGAATATTGCTAATAAAATAAAATAAATCAGTTTTAGGAATTAAGATAACTGAAGTCTTATGGAAAATTTTGAAGTAGAAGCCCCATCTTTTGTTACTGTCTAAGCTAGAAGGAATGCCAGAAAGAAGCAACGTCGAGCCCTGCTCTTGTTATTTGTTTTTGGCCCTGTTTCCTCATCTTCAGCGTAGTCTTTCGAGTCCCTCCGTTCTATTTCAGGTTCTGGTTCTAAGGACAATCGCTCCCGCGATTCGTTTTTAGTTTTAAAAGCCTAAGTGCTTAGCACTATTCTTTTTGACTTTTTATCAAGTGTTTTTGTTGGAATGTACGAGGTCTTTGTGGCGATACTCGGCAATTAGCAATTAAGAGGTGGTTAACCACCAACCGTCCTCTGTTAGGCGGACTTTTGAAAACTCAAGTGAAGCAAGAGAATCTAGCGGGTCTTATGAATCAGGTGTTATCTGGATGAAATTATGATTCAAATCACTCAGCTAAAGCAGTTAATGGGAGAATTTTAGTTATTTGGAATCCTCTTTTCTCAGTGGTTACGTATTTAAAGACGGACCAGATTATGCTTTGTGGTATCTTCAATCCAAGTACCAGCCAGTAGGCCTGGGCACGGGGCGGGTACCCGCTTATTTTGGCCGACTTGCTACTTGACCCGCTCCGTACGGGTAATGAAAATATTGACCCGTACTTGGACCCGCAAAAACGGGTACCCGCTGATTCAAGGTACCCGCCCAGATTTTTGATACTTGCGGGTACCTTGACCCGTACCCGTACTTGCAAGTACGGGTCCCCGCTCAACAAGTAATTACATTACTTGCCTTGTTTTTTTCATTACTTGCCTTGTTTTACATTACTTGCTTTATTTTTTCCATTACTTGTTTTGTTTTTTCCATTACTTGCCTTGCTTTTTCCATTAATTGTCTTGTTTTCCATTACTTGCTTTGCTTTTTCCATTACTTGTCTTATCTTGGGTACAAGTAGCAAACCGGGTAACGGGAAACAAGTCGGGTAACGGGAACAAGCCGAGTAACGGGACAAGTAGTCAAAAAAAATTTTCGCCTTGGACTTGTCCCGTTACTTGCAAGTAGTTGGTTAACTCGCCTTGATACTTGGCTTGGACGAGTCGGGTACCCGGTTTTACGGGCCGAGTACGGGACGGGTCGAGCGGGTCGGGCAGGTAACGAGTACGTATGCCCAGGGCTACCAGCCAGTCTTTCACTATGGCTTTTATCTATGCAAGAAATAGAAGTCTTAAAGACGTCCTTCGTGGAGTCTTATTGAGAATCTGGCGTCCTCTTCTCTTCTAAGAAATTTTCCTTGATTGATTTTGGGCGATTTTAATCAGATGGTGTCCTTGTCAGAGTCTTATTCCCTATCCCCAAGTAAGGTCTCTCTTCAAGGAATGAATGATATGCATCACTGTTTATCTTCTTATGGTTTATTTGATCTTTCAAATAGAGGAGGTTTTTACACTTGGAGCAACAAGAGCCCTTCTAATCCGAAAACCAGGAAACTTGATAGAGCCTTAATAAATTAAGTGTGGTTGGACAGTTTTCCATCTTCAAATGCTCTGTTTGATGCTCCTGGAAGTTCTGAGCATTCTCCATGCTTAGTTACTTTGTCAAGCGAAGTGGTAAGGAGGAAATCCAGATTTAATTTCTTCTCCTTATATACTTCTCATCCAGATTATGCAAGCTTGATGCTGAGTGCTTGGAATAGTCTGGTAATTATAGCAGGCCCTATGTTTACATTATATCAGCGTTTGAGATCTGCGAAACTTTGTTGCAAGTCTCTGAATAAGCATAGTTTTAGTAACATCCAGACCAGGACTAAAGAAGCTTTTGAGAG
The DNA here is from genome assembly GCA_030161315.1 of Eutrema japonicum. Classification (NCBI taxonomy): domain Eukaryota; kingdom Viridiplantae; phylum Streptophyta; class Magnoliopsida; order Brassicales; family Brassicaceae; genus Eutrema; species Eutrema japonicum. Next base: position 8,645,585 of record BSQW01000013.1, read on the forward strand.
GTTGGAATCCATTCAAAGACAACTTTTATTAAATCCGTCAACCATATTATTTGAAGAGGAGCAAACATCTAAAGATTCTTGGCTTTTTCTAGCCTCGGCTGAGGAAAATATCTTTAGACAAAAATCGAGGATACGATGGGCGACAGAGGGAGATGCAAACACTAGATTCTACCACAAATCAGTCTTAGCTAATTTGTCTAGAAACATTATCCACTTTCTCCATGATGAAACCAACATTAGGGTCTCGGATCCGATTCAGCTCAAGAACATGGTAACTCAGTATTACTTAGCTTTATTGGGATCTTCAAATCCAGAGGTTCAGCCTTATTCAATTACTCACCTCCAGAGCATTCATCCATTTCGATGTTCTAGTTCCCTCTCAGCCCAGCTTTCATCTTTTCCATCGGATGAGGAGATAATGACTACAATATTTGCTTTGCCTAGGAATAAGGCACTAGGACCGGATGGCTTTACGGTTGAGTTTTTCATATCTTCATGGGCCTTGGTTGGAGCAGATTTGATTAGTGCTGTTAAGGAGTTTTTTATGACTTCTATAATGCTCATGCAAGTGAATTCAACTTTCATTGCCTTAATTCCAAAGGTTACTGGTGCTTCAAGACTTGGGGAGTTTCGGCCAATTTCTTTGTGCAACACGGTATATAAAGTCATCTCTCGCATTATGGCTTCTAGACTCAAATTATTCACTTTTGATGTAGTGGAAAGGAACCAAGCGGGTTTTGTTAAAGGAAGGTTGTTGTGTGAGAATGTCCTCCTTGCATCTGAATTAGTTGTTGACTTTCATAAGCCGAGTGTCACTTCAAGAGGCTGCCTTCAAATAGATATTACAAAGGCGTATGACAACGTGGACTAGACCTTTGTGTTGAATATCCTCGAAGCTTTTGAATTACCAGCTATCTTCATTTTATTGATTAGGCAGTGCATTATCTCTCTGTACTACTCAGTTGCGCTAAATGGAGAATTAGTGGGTTTCTTTCCGGGAAAAAGGGGCTAAGGCAAGGTGATCCTATATCCTCTTCTCTATTTGTCTTGGTAATGGATATTTTATCTAAGGAATTGGATCAGGCAGTCCGAGAAGGAGCCTTCACTCCTCATCCGCTTTGTCGTGACCCTCTTATTACTCATTTGAGTTTTGCGGATGATGTTCTTATCTTTTTTGATGGAGCAGAAAGATCTTTGTCCGACAGTCTTAATGTTTTGAGATCATTTCAAGGAGTTTCAAGTCTAGCTCTAAATCTGAGGAAGTCTTGTTTGTTTGTTGATGGGAATAACTTAACTTTATCCTGAGGTTTAGCGGCAAGGTTTAGTCTAGTGAAAGGCTCTCTGCTTGTTAGGTACTTGGGGCTTCCCTTGATGCCTCATAAGCTTCAACCTCAAGATTACCAACCTATTATTGACAAGGTTAGACTCGGATTTCTTCCTGGACGGTTAGGCATTTGTCATTTGCAGGGAGGCTTCAGCTTATTCAATCAGTCCTTTTCAGCATCATTAGTTTATGGTCGGCTGTGTTTCCTTTGCCTAAATGATGCATAGAAGCCATAGAAAAGATTTGTAATGCGTTTCTTTGGAGTGGTGCGCCAAACTCTGCCCGAGGAGCAAAAATAGCGTGGGATTCAGTTTGTTCACCAAAGAAAGCAGGAGGTTTGGGGCAGAGAAAGATACAAGACTCAAACCAAGTGTATGGTCTGAAGTTGATATGGCTGTTATTTGTGGCAAATGGGTCCTTAGGGGTATCATGGATTGAGAAAAATATCATAAAGGATATGCTATTCTGGTCTACAGATTTTCAGCATGTCTGTAGTTGGATTTGGCGTCATTTAATGAAGCTTCGAGTTTTGGCTCGTCCCTATTTATCATGCCAGGTACAGAATGGCCATAAAGCTCTATTTTGGCATGACGACTGGACTTCCTTGGGTCCTTTGATAGATTTGACATGTGCTAATGGACCTCGGGTAACCAGAATATCTTCTTTATCAACAGTTTCTCAGGCTTGTGCAAACGAGTCTTGGTCTCTGTCGAATGGACGGCATCCTATCCTGGTCCTTCTTAGAGATTGTCTCCCATCAGTCACGCCTGATACCTCCTCATCTCAGTCTGATTTTTTCATGTGGAGGAATTCGATTCATGATTCTCCGGGAATATTTTCAACCCACAAAACGTGGAACTCTCTTCATCCGCCTGCTCATGCGGTTTCTTGGCATAGTATCGTTTGGTTTAGGGACATAATCCCTAAGCACGCCTTTATTTTCTGGGTAATAATGCGAGATAGGCTTCCCACTCGTGATAGATTGAGAGGTTGGGGTCTGAATGTTCCAAGTGAGTGTTTACTTTGCAACACATCACTAGAATGTAAGTCACATCTTCTTTTTGATTGCTCTTACTCTTCTGAGGTTTGGTCTTCTTTCTTCACCAATCAAGTTCTTTCGCCTCCTTCTCTTCTTGAAGATATAGTCACTTGGGTTCGATCTCCTTCTAGGAATGCTAAACTCAACACTATATGCAAGATTGTTTTACATGCAGTGGCTTATTTCTTCTGGAAAAAAGAAATTCCAGGCTTCATGCTTCGGTTATCAAACCGTCTTCTTCTCTCATAAAGGAAATTCAACTACTCATTAGAGCAAAACTATTGGATATGGATCGGATAGAAACTCATCACCTCAATCACGCTGCAGTTCATTTTGCATCAGATCATGAAAGCTTCATCTACACTTGGTTCCAATTCATCCAACAGTGATTTTATATTCTTGCTTCACAAGCTCCATCACTAATCACTACAAGAAAACTGTCTATTTTCAACGAAAATTTACGGCCGTTTTAAATCGATGTAACTTTACATCGGCATTACGACGACATTACGACGAAATACGTGTTCGATGTAAAATTGTCGTAAATATATGTCGTCGTAATATCGATGTAAACTTACGACCATTTTACGACGACATTATGACGACAACATAAATCGTCGTAATATCGATGTAACTTTACATCGATATTAGGACGAATATGTCTTCTGCATATTACGTTGATATTACGATGATTTGACGTCGCATGTTCCCAGTTAGGTAGACCACGTTTTTAATAGGTCCACCTACTAAATTTACAGCGAATTTACATTGTAAAATTCGTTGTAAATTCGTTGGAAAATCGTTGGTAATTCTGAAAAAATTTATATAAATACAGCATAACTTCAAATGAAAGAATAAAAAAAACAAACATAATAAAAAAAAACACTATAAATATCTATATACGAACTACGAAAATGGATGTATACGCAAAAGGATTCAGAGGGTGATTTGACGGAAGAATTCAAAGAGGGGCTTGAAATATTCATGTATCAGGGGGGAAATATGCAAACAACCCTGGAAAGTGGTAAGATGTTCTGTCCTTGTCGTAAATGTAAGAATACGAGATATATGTTTATTGAGACGGTGTGGAAGCATTTACTAAATAGAGGGTTTATGCAGCAATATTATGTTTGGTATCAACATGGAGAGGGTTTTGAAAGAACTCAAGCAATGGATAGTAGTAGTAATTATCAAGGTCAAGTAGAATCAAATTATCATGGTAGTTATGATCATGGTCAACATCAATTTGATCAGGGAGCAGATAATGATAGGAATCATGCCATGGTTAATGATGCATTTCATGAAACAAATGTTAATAATAGTACTGTTGAGGAACCCAACGTAGATGCGAAGCGATTTTATGATATGCTAGACGCTGTAAACCAGCCACTCTACGATGGATGTAGAGAAGGTCAGTCAAAATTGTCGTTAGCTACTAGGATGATGACAATTTAAACTGATCATAACTTAGCTGAGGTTTGCATGGATGATTGGGCTGATCTTATTAAAGAGTATTTGCCAGAGGATAATTTGGCTGCCGAAACATACTATGAGATACATAATTTGGTGTTTAGTCTTGGGTTGCCTTCTGAGATGATAGATGTATGTGTTGACAATTGTATGCTTTTTTGGAAAGATGATGATAAGCTGCAGGAATGTCGATTTTGCCAAAAACCAAAATTTAGGCCGCAAACAACTGGGCGTACTAAGATACCATACCAACGGATGTGGTATCTTCCTATAATTGATAGGTTGAAACGATTGTATCAATCTGAAAGGACAGCTGCATCGATGAGGTGGCATGCAGAACATTCACAGAGAGAAGGAGAAGTGACTCACCCGTCAGATGCAAAAGCTTGGAAACACTTTAACACGGTACACCCCGATTTTGCTAACTCTAAGCGAAATGTGTATCTTGGTCTTTTCCACTGATGGATTTAGTCCATTCGGTATGTCTGGTAGGCAATATTCTTTGTGGCCAGTTATCGTAACTCCTTATAACCTTCCCCCAGATATGTGCATGCAAAGGGAATTTCTTTTCCTGAATATTTTAGTCCCTGGTCCCAATCATCCGAAGCGGTCCCTTGATGTGTTTTTGCAGCCTCTTATACATGAGTTGAAACAGTTGTGGTATACAGGAGTGCGGACATATGATTTTTCTAGGATAAAAAAATTTACGATGCGTGCGGTGCTTATGTGGACAATAAGCGACTTCCTTGCATACGGAATGCTATCAGGTTGGAAGACGTATGGGAGGTTATCTTGTCTTTATTGCCTCGATCGGACAGATGCGTTTCAACTCAAAAATGGTCGAAAAACATGCTGGTTTGATTGTCACCGCCGGCTTATACCAATCAACCATCCATATAGGAGAAACAAATGGTTGTTTAGGAAGAACAAAATCGTGCGTGTCCCCCCCACAAGTGTATCTATCTAGGGAAGATCTAGAAGCGCAAATAGATCATTTTGGATGACTAGAAACTGTGAATCGTGGGGGAAATTGGCACACTCCAGCTAATATGCCTGATGGATACGGGGTTAATCACAATTGGCACAAGAAAAGCATTTTTTGGGATCTTCCGTACTGGAAAAACATCTACTGAGACACAATCGTGATGTCATGCACATTGAGAAAAACTTTTTTGATAACATCATGCATACAGTGTGAAACGTGAAAGGAAGAACCAAAGACAGCGGAAAGTCAATGTTGGACTTGCCAGATATTTGCAACAGAAATGAGTTGCATATAATGAGCAATGGAAAATCACCAGTTCCTATATTTCGGTACTTAAATCCGATGGTACTTAATGTAAATCCGATGGTACTATGTTACGACGATGTTACGATGAATAGTACCACATTCGTCGTAATATCGTCGTAATATCGTCTTGGGTTTAGGAGCAGACCGTTGTATTCCCACTTCTGATGATCTGGCCAACAAAGAACTCTGGGGGTCTAGTTTTCTAGATTCATAAAGACCAACCACCATAAGTGAAAGATACATAGAATTGGACATCCTTATATTACGACGGATTTACATAGATGTCCAATTCTATAAATCATTCACCTATGGTAGTTATGAAGACTGACTTTTCTTGAATACAAGATCCCACAGGATTCTTTGTTGGTAAGATCATCAAGAAGTGGGAACACAATGATCAGCGTAAAAACCCAAGAAAACGTGGGTATGTATATATTTAGTGTGTATTTTTTTTCTTTTTTCAGTTACCATTGTAGGTGTGGAATGTATTTATAGAAATTTTTTAGAAATTACCAACGGATTTGCAACGCAAATTTACAACGGTTTTACATCGAATAGCATTACAACAATTTTACATAGAATATACGACGAAATTACGTCGACAATATTCGATGTAAATAATTATGTGACCTATAAGAAACCGTATTTTACCAAACTCTCAGAGTCGACGTCAAATCGTCGTGATACCGATGTCACTATTTTCGTCGTAAAATCGTCGTAATTTACGATAATTTTAAGACGATTTACGACGATTTAGGTTTACGACGATGTCACTATACCGATGTCACTATTTACGACGATTTTACGACGATTTAGGTTTAATTTACATGTTTGGTTTATCAACTTATATCATGTTTTACGTAATTTCTAATCATAGTATAAACAAGTTTAAGTTTTTACAAAATCATTTACATTATTTAAGTCATGCATGTTACGAATATACTTATAAGAACGAATTCTATACATTATTATGTAAGATAAGGAAATCGACGACGATATACATTCAATTGCCGTTATTGAATCTGTTGTTAAATATTATAAGTATTAGATGCACAAATATACTTCGTTCTTACTTCCATGATATGTGTACTGTGATTTAGGGTTTAGGGTATAGATTTAATATATTACAACGAAATTACGACGGATTCGTCGTAAAATCTTTGTAAACTTACAACGGGTTTACGACGAATCCGTCGTAATTTCGTTGTAATACCTAAAATTTAGGGTTTAGGGTTTGATTTACATGTTGGGTTTTTTTTATCTTATATCTTGTTTTACGTAAGTTCTAATCATAGTATAAACAAGTTTAAGTGTTTTCAAAATCATTTACATTATTTAAGTCATGCATGTTACGAATATACTTATAAGAACGAATGCATACATTATTATGTAAGATAAGGAAATCGACGACGATATATATTCAATCGTCGTTATTGAATCTGTTGTTAAATATTAGAAGTATTAGATGCACAAATATACTTCGTTCTTACTTCCACGATATGTGTATTGTTATTTAGGGTTTAGGGTATAGATTTAATCTATTACGACTTACAACGATTTTACGACGAATCCGTCGTAATGTCGTCGTAAATCGAAATATTTAATTTACCGGGTGGGGAGAAATTTCGATAGGTTGAATTTTTTGTTTTAATATTACGACGATTTTACGACGGAATCATCGTAAAATAGTCGTAAATTACAAACGATTTTACGACCACAAAATCTATTATACGTGACAAGATTTTTCCTCCCTCACAATCTCACACAAACTCACTCTCTCTTTAAAACGCTCTCACCTCTCTCTACCTACGAAAAAAGTTAAAAAATTTATTTTTTGGTTTTTTAAATTATATTATTGTTTGTGAGGATTTTGAATTGTTATTTAGGATTGTAATTTTTATAAGTTAGGATTGGAATTATTAGTTAGGAATTGAATTATATTATACTGGAATTGAGTTATTTTTTAATATTTTTAGATATGGCGCCACGTAAGATACACTATCGGCAGTTTCTCGAGACGGGACCGACTGCTAATTCGCAACTCCCGTCATCTTCTGCGACACAGTCCGCTGTTCCGGATTCTTTTTCCGAACTAGCGCCGCCTCCAGAAGCAGGTGCTCGACCGCCGTTGTTGTATGCGGGATTGACGGTCGAAGATATTTTGCAGTCACCGGGGCATGATTCTTTAGACCGGTTAGATCCGCGACGGCTCCCGAATACATTTTGGTACAAAACTACAATTTGTATTTTAATAACATTATGAATTTGTTTTTTTTGACTAATAATTTTTGTTTTATTTCTCAGGTTTAAGGAAGATAACAAAGTTGGACGGAGTGTGGCTGACACCATTAAAGCCTATTTCTTCGAACCTCACCGCAATTGGTCTCGGAACGGAAGACGTTGTCGAGACATGGTTTAAATGTTTCACGGTAATTTTTTTTTTTTTAAATTCATTATTATTTTGGAGAATTCTTTATCTTTAATCGTTTCTAATTTTATTTTAATTTTTTTTTGTATAGCAAAAATGGCATTGGGACGTTGCGATCAACGTCTCGTTGGAGGGAAAATTCAAAAAGAAGGGAAAATTGCGGCTCAACAATACCGTCTCCGATTGGAAGAGGTAGTGGGAGGTTAAAGGCGATCATGGGAAGCCGCCATACATGTTTTCCGATGTTTGGAACGGCTTGACGGCATACTGGAGAGATTAGTATTCGCAGCAAGTGGCCGCTAAGTGTTCGGCTTCTCGGAACACTATGGGTCCAGACGGTCTTCCAACGCTTATGCCTCATACGTCGGGTCAAACGTCTTTTGCGGGAAGACGCCTTCAAATGGTAATAATTTTTTTGGTTAGTATTTTATTTATGTGATTTTAATTTTTTATTAATTTATATTATCCATCAACCGTTTGATTTCTTTTTGAATGTCTTTTTTTAGGCAAATGGAGGCGAACTTCCTCCAATGACCCGAGTTTTTGTGGAAACTCACAAGAAGAAAGACGGCTCTTTTGTAGATCCTCGAGCAGAAGCGATCTACAATGACGCGCATGCAAGGATCGACGAGCGTCAAACTCAGCTTTCTCAGCAGCTATCACCTGGCGGTAGTTCGGTCCAATCCACTGCGACTTTGACGGTTGCCCAGATGGATGATATATACCCAGAGGTAATTTAACGTTTTTTTTTACAAAAGTTAACGTTTCTTTATAAAATTTATTAAATTTTACGTTTCTTTTTTAAAGGTTGTCCCAAAGAAAAAGGGCAGAGTTTTAGGGATGAGATCGATCGCATATAGTGCCGCCGCCTCGTCCCGTCGTCAGCTTTTCGACGATCCGGTTATTTTGCGGACCGAGTTAAACACCGCCAACTCCGAGATCAACACTTTGCGGGCGAAGCAGGTGGTATACGATGAGAAGATCCAAGGATACGATAAAACAATCTAAGGATACAACACTCTCTTCGATATTATTGCCCTGACTAACCCGACTTTGGCGGCTGCACTGAGGCAGCTAGGCCTGTCAATTTGAGTGTTTACCCGCGGGTCCCGCGGGTTTTGACCCGCCGCGGGGCGGGCGCGGGTCGAATATGTTTTTTTTTTTTCGCGGGGCGGGTTGCGTGTCAGTGTATGTTTTGGCGGGGCGGATGCGGGTCGGATTATTTTGAACCGCGGGTTCGCGGGTACCCGCAAAAAATCAATATTTTTTTTTATTATGAATTTTTGCATTTGATTTGAAAAATATAAAAAATATATAAATACTATCAAATATATTTTAGTTTTTTTATAAAATTATGTAATTTATGATTTTTTAATATTAAAATTTTATTAATAAATATTGTTTTTATTAGAATTATATATAATTAATATTTAAATATTTGCGGGTACCTGCGGGTAACCCGCAAATTTTAGCGGGGCGGGTGCGGATCGACATTTTTTGCTTTGCGGGTTTGGCGGGGCGGGTTATGGCGGGTCAAAAATTAATGTAACCCGCCGCGGGGCAGGTCGCGGGTCGCGGGTTGACCCGTTTGACAGGCCTAGAGGCAGCATGAAGGATCGACATCGGGCCAGGCGAGTGATCCGCTCGCGCAAGAACGAGTGAATATAGAGCAAAATGGATCGGATGACGAACTTTTTGATAATTTACGTTTTCCAGCTGGACAATATTTTATATTAAGAATTTTATTTTTATTTTAAATTTTTTTATATTTTGAATATATTTATAAAATATTAATTTATAAATATAATTTTATTAATTATTTTTTAAAATTTTAATTGTAAAATAAATAATATATATTTTATATATATATATATGTATTACATCGAGTTTACATCGATTCAACATTTACATCGATTTTACATCGTTCAATAATTTACGACGAATTTACATCGGTTATTTTACATCGATTTACCAACGCATTTACAACTACATATTAAGACGAATTTACGACGGATTGTCAAAACAAAAATTGAATACTTCGATGTAAAATCGATGTAATGTTTCATCCTATTACGACGAATTTACGACGGATTGTCAAAAAAAATTGTATAATTCGATGTAAAATCGATGTAAAATCGATGTAATCTATTCATCGTAAAATCGATGTATATTTACATCAATTTTACGACGAATAATATACGACGATTTTACGACGATTTTTAGTCCTCCTTAATGCTACGACCAATTTACGACGATTTCCGATTAACGACGATCATATTACGACGAATTGTTAATCGTCGCTAATCCGTCGTAAACCATGTTTTACGACCAATTCACGACGATTATGTTAGTTGTAAAAGGACAGTTTTCTTGTAGTAAATCTTTGGTTCACATGAGTTTCAAAATGTTGTTTGTTTGCTTGTTTCATCTTTGATTTCAATTATATTTTGAAACGATATCCCTTTTGAAAAGGGAAAGCTGAAATAATATTTAAAAAAAAAAAAATCTTATGGAAAATATAATATTCTGCACCATCTAACCATGTGGAAGAAGAAGAAAATAAAAATCCAATTGTGTAGAAATTGACTAACTTTTTTTTTTCATCGAAATTTTATTGAAAACCAAATAAAAATACATAGATGAAATAAGGTTTTGATACACAAAAGCTGACTGGATATCAATCTCTACACACAAAACCCAAAAGATATGGAAACAAAACAAATAAATAAAAAGCTAAAAAAACGACACATAATAGCTAAAATCTACTGATATCTAATCACTGTTACTTTACCGCTGAACTAGCAAAACACTCACAACCTTCCTTTTAATTTGTATACGTCAAGGAAAACCAAAAAACAAAGAGTCTCGGGAAGTATAAGAACCAATAAGTCACCTCCATCAGATAAGAGATTCCAAGATCAAACTAAACCGAATTCAAATCAATTACAACAATCGACGGAAGCGAAAGCAAAACCTCAAATAGAACTGTTAGGATTTAAACTCAAATCCTCTTTGTCCTAATCTATCTTCGATACACAAATTAACGAACACGAGAATTGTTCACCCAGTTCACGGCCTCTAACCGCTACGTCTGGGGTGGATCCTGGATCCACAACATCCACTATAAAGAATCAATCGGAAAACACCTCCGATGTGGTTCACAATATAGATCTCTCTCACACCCAACAAACAAGAAAGAACAAAGAACAGAACTAGATTCCCCAGAGAAAACCCCTATTCTCTCTCTAGCTCTACGAGCCGCCTCTAAGGCGCTCGGAATCCCTGGAGTCCGGATTAGGTATTCCTATTGTTAAACACTTGTATTTATAACAAGGAAACCCTATAAACTTACTTGGGCCCAAATTGACACTAAGGCTTGTACTAAGCCCAACTGCTGGCCCAAGTCGTGAGTTGACTGAAGTCCGATATCTCACAATCTCCACCTTCGGATTCAGACAACCCTCAACTTCTCCACAAATCTTTGTTCCTTTGTCTTTCTTCCTGTTTGCTTCTTCTAGAATCTCCACCTTGATCCCAGCTTAAAATCTCCTTGTGAATTGCCTTTTGAACCTTTGACTCATGGCTCTAGACTTGGCACTTTGATCTTCATGTAAACTTGTCCTTCTGCAACTTGATTCACTTTGGTGTTCTTTGATTCTTCTCTTGTACACTGAGCTTAATCAAACACTCTTTGAACTGTGAGCAGCTAACCCTGAATCATACATGCTTCAAACCTAAAACAATCCCTGATTCAACACCTTCTCTGACAAAACATATCAGCCTTGAACTCCTTTTGTACCGCTGTTACTCATAACAGAACACGCCATCCAACCATACTGCTGAACAGACTTTCGACACAACCATGTTCATGCATCATGCTTTACAGAACTTTGCTGACAAACCAATTCCTCTTGAATCAACTGCAGAAAACCTCTAAGTCATTTATGCTTCATTTCCCTGAAACCGTCTCTGACTTACCAAGACACCACTGAACCTGAACACCTTTTTGAACATCACTTTGCACCGCTGTTATTGCCTGCAGAACCCTCCTCCTAACTTCACCTGGATAAGAAGACTCTCGATACAAATGCCTTTGTTCAACCTTCTGTTCAAAACCCTTCTGCATCAGCAGAACCATCCAACCAACAGACTCAAACTGTTTGGTAAACCTGTCTCACATCCACAACCTTGTGAAATGCCCGAGACACCATGTTACAGCCCTTAGCACTTCATCTCTAGAACCCTTGAAGTCGCTTCCTTGCTGTAAACATACCCTGCATCACATCACCTGTATGCAAACTCCACCTATCTTGACACTAGCATCTTCTCCCTTAGAAATCAACCTGAATCTTCACTTGAACTCCCTGCAAGTCCACCTGCAAAAATTCATCCACCAGACTTCTCTAAGATGCAAATAGGTATACCAGAACTCTGCTTGTTCTCCTTTCCCAATGCAGCTTTTACCATCTGCATTCTGATCCTTTCTTGGATCCCTCTTCAATTGCTAAAACCTGCAACTGATATCCAGATGTCTTCACCACCATCAAGCAACAAAGCTCTAAAGTTTTCCTTCTAACCCCGGTTGCAACCTGATTATGCTTGAACCTGTAGACATCTCCATCTGCTCCTGGACCTCTATCCACCAACTTGAGACTAAGCCTGCAAACCAAAAATCCTCAAACCTTAACCATACCAATCTGTCTTTGACCCCAACAGATTCCTTGATCTTGTTCCATACTCATCTGCAACTCTCCTTGAATTGAATCCATAAATTTTTTTTTTTAATCCTCAAATAGCCAATAACACATAGACAATTCAAACTTCTAAGGCGTCCCTCAGTCCTATGAATTATCTTCCAATAGCAAATTTTGAACCCTGAACACCATCTCTTGTGTTCTCCCAAGACTTCAATTCCCTGAATTTTGCAGACCCTGAGCAACCAGAAACAACCAATCAAAACATCACAAATTGTACCTTGTGATTCCACGGTTTGACCCTTGAGATTGACGATGCAATTCTGATTTCCTGATCTTAATCTGAACCAAAATCCATCTGATACCGGAAATTACTCCACCTTAAACCAATCTCTATGTTGCACTTTTCTGTCTCAACTTCTCTGAATATTTTCTGTCCCCTGAGCTCCTGTCTATTCTCCTTACATATTCCTTTATGCGACTAAAACTGGACTTGTTTTAATCTCTGGCCCATTGAAATTTTCCTCCAAAAACTTCAAAAAATTCGGACAGACCCAAAATTATGAAACTGAGGCCCAATTTCATAATTCTCTTTTTCTTTAATTTCCAACCAAAATCAAACAGGCCCAAAGAAATAAATGATCTGGCCCAAACCATTTTCTTCTTCTTTTCTTTCCTGGTTTTCGGATGGGCCCAATCAGAAACAGTACGGCCCAATTAACTTTTCCAATTGTTTTCCTGTCGGCCCAGTAGAAGCTCATCCTTCAGGCCCAAACAATTTTTTTTTTGTTCTGGCCCAACTAGGGCCCAGCCAAAAAAAAAAGACCTAGCTGCTCCTCTTCTTCTTCGACGTGACTCCGCCGCCGACACCGCCGGTCTGCCTGTTTCCCGTCGCCGTCTCCAGCGACATCACCGGCGACGACCCGCCTTCGCAGCCAACCCTCGACGTCGTTCTCCGCTCGTGAAGACTTCCGGAGCTTGTGACTCCACCTTTGCCTCCGACCAGAACGACCTCCGGCGGTCCTCTCCTTCCGGCGAGCTCCTCTCCGGCGAGAAACCATCTCGTCCATCTTGAAGCTTCCAAAACCAGATTCACTCTCTTACAGATTATTTTATTATTTTAATCTGACCAGTAAATCAAATTCACCCGTGTGATTGCACACACTTCACCAATTCTTTCAACCGTTCTTCCAGTGTGAGAGATCGATGTTCCCATCAAAACTGTGAATTGAAGAATCTGACTCTCTGATACCACTTGTTAGGATTTAAACTCAAATCCTCTTTGTCCCAATCTATCTTCGATACACAAATTAACGAACACGAGAATTGTTCACCCAGTTCACGGCCTCTAACCGCTACGTCTGGGGTGGATCCTGGATCCACAACATCCACTATAAAGAATCAATCGGAAAACACCTCCGATGTGGTTCACAATATAGATCTCTCTCACACCCAACAAACAAGAAAGAACAAAGAACAGAACTAGATTCCCCAGAGAAAACCCCTATTCTCTCTCTAGCTCTACGAGCCGCCTCTAAGGCGCTCGGAATCCCTGGAGTCCGGATTATGTATTCCTATTGTTAAACACTTGTATTTATAACAAGGAAACCCTATAAACTTACTTGGGCCCAACTTGACACTAAGGCTTGTACTAAGCCCAACTGCTGGCCCAAGTCGTGAGTTGACTGAAGTCCGATATCTCACAAGAACAGAGCCCGAAAGCAAACTCCAACAAAACCACACCAAAGAGATGATGATCTCGAAAAAGTCTAGGATCATCAAGGAGAAAAACCTTGAACTCCGACTGTGGGTAAGCCAATTAAGACTAACAACTCTTGCACGCGGACATAGTGAACCAGTCTCAACTACTTACATACATAAATTCAGCTATCTCCTCGTAAGAGAAGAATTGAATATTGAAACCACTACGACTTCATGAACCAACCCCAAAAATAGAAAGAAAAAAACTAAATGCAAAACACAAAAAATACCGTTATACTTAATGATAACCATTACGATGAATATATTTGTCGATAAGGACCAAAAAAAACTGTGCCAGATGTCAGAACTCCTTTAATAGAATTGTGGTAAATTTTTGTTTTCCAGATGAATTCTTATTTACGCGAAGTAGTTTTCTATCTTCCTATTGGGTATAAAACGTCTGGGTATCCAGCTGATTTGATCTTACGATTGGGTATAAACGTTATTGATGACCCAACGGCTATATATTGTAGCCGATTTGATCCGACGACCGGGTATAACGCCGCGATCTGATCCGACGGCTGTGTATAATGCCGCGATTTGATCCGACGGCCGGATATAACACCGATATTTTGAAGATTTGTCCAATCTCACACGTGTTACCACGTTTGAACTTGCGGGAGGGTATTGAGAGATCGATAAGATCGACCATATCAAGATAATGAAAAACATGAAGAATATAAATATTTACTAATATTTTATATTAAAAATTTTAACTTTATCTTAAATATGATATTTCCATATTAGTTTAGGAAACTAAATTACTTTCATCTCTATATATTTTATCTCTATATAAATTTATATATATTGTAATATTATTCTTACAAGATTCTAATAATAAATCTTTCTAAACACTTTAATGTTTTTGCTTTTATCAATTTATCACTTCCCGTGATATATTAGTTAATGTCAAGGCTATTGAGCCACCATCAAAGTTTAGATTCACATATTGTATGTTGTTGAAAAGAAAAATTCACATATTGTATGTTGTTGAAAAGAAAAATATCTGAAATGTTTTTTATTTTATTTTAAATGTGACAATGGATATACATGATGTCTTCTGTGATCTTCATAAGCTTACACGCATTTCACTGCACGTTGTAGGATCAGACCAGCTCCTTACAGCCGATGTATTTTATCAGGAATTATAATTATTAAACTCCGTTAACATAAACAAGAAAAAAATCAAATTATTGTTTTAATTAAACAATTACTTTTCGTGGATGAATATCGGTCATATCACATGACTCATATGATCATATCACATGACGATGTGTTATGCAATCTGTCTGTATGTCAAGACGAATCTTTAATCGCTCGATATTACAGCTTTGGTTTACATCGCTTCCGTGCTCTTCTTGCGCACATGACATATTAAATGTATTAATGAGGACACGTTCGTTATAGATTGGCCCAATTTTATCATATTTTACGAACCCGATATTAGTTTTTCCAAATCATTCCAACTGTAGACCATAATGCACATACGACATCGATCCCCAGCTGTTATATTCGACCGGAAACTATTATTGAAGCTCGTCGAAATCATTATTGATAACATTTTATAAAAATTGATACACAGATAAGAAAGATTATGATTCCAAGTATGTTTTCACTGTTTGTCTTTCTCTAAATCACAGAATGTGACAACTGTCGAGGGTTTTTTTCTTTCTCATTACTAATGTAAATATTCATATGATTTATTAGATTCCAAATGCCACTAGCCTTGTTCACGTTCTGAGAATATTTGGATTATCAAATTCTGGAAAATGTATTAGTTGCGGACCTTCTCAAAATGTATTAGTATGTGACATGAAAATCGTGAATTTACAGATGAATGATTTATTATTTGAAGCATTTTTTGTTGGTCACTTGTTGAGAAGCAACTTACTAAAATGGTTTCCTTATATGTTCAGTAAAATAATGGGCCGTTAGGCCCAATCATAAATATATATGTCGTGTACTTAATTAACGCAACCCACAGGGACGTAAAACCAACTTTAATACAACGGTAAACTCTTTTCACGGACAATAGAAAGCTTATTTAAATTAATGACTGTGGATATCCATTTTTATTTTTATTTTGTTGTGCGTGTGGATAACTCAGGTGATTCCGCTGAATCAGAGGACCACCTACTCCGACCGATGCAGGATGGTATTGCACCGAAGATCCGCGTATCATCTCCGTATCTTCCCTAACACCGACTAATTATGGAGTCCGGAAAAACCATGTAAAAACCCCAATAACTAAATAGATTAAATGTTGCAATTCCGTTTCCCTATCTCTCCACACTTTCGTTTTGATGATAAAAACTTTATAGAGAACTGGGGTCTAGATTCTCGTTATGAATCTAAGATAAGAAAACAAACCAGTAACTTTAGACAAATTACATTATTTAATTCAACGCACTCTTCCAATTACAAATTAAGTCTATATGGCTTGTGAATAAGCTTCTACTCGAATCAGAATCTCTCGGACAATTTAACTGACGGCGATTTTGCCGACCATACCAGCACCCCGGTGTGGCACACAAAAGAAACTGTAAGAGCCAGGCACTGTCAAAGTAACCTCGTACGTCTCTCCCGCCCCATTTAGAAGCGCATCCTCGTCCATCGAGATATCTTTCCAGTCTACACCACTCGGGATCTCGTCTTCGTCGAACACCACGTTGTGTGGGTACCCTGTGCTGTTCTTGAACACGATCTTCTCTCCTTTAGCCACCGTGAATTCCTGTGGTACGAAAACCAGAGCACCGTCGTCGGATCCTAGGAGAATATTAATGGCCATCGCATTCCCGGCCAAAGCGATGGAAGCTGCCGTTGCCACGGCGATGACGCCGTAATCTTTAAGGGAAGACTTCACGGCGAGCTTAGGCACCTTCGGGGTGGCGGAGGATCTGATGGCGGCGGAAACCGTCGTGGGTTTGGAGTTGATGGCGAGTTTGAGCCCGGTGAATGAAGGGATCGCAACGGTAGCTGATGTTGTAACCGAGGCCATTTTGATTTTTTTTTATTGGTGTTTTGGTAGTTTCTGTGATTACTAGAAAAAGAAATGAAAAATATAGGATTTGATAAGATTTATATTTTATATAGAAAATTTAAGTAACACTTTTTATTTAGAAAGACGATTTTGCCTCTGCTTGTTATTGGTCGGTGTATTGCACAACGTTGATTCGTACATGTATATTCATCTTTAAATAGTGATTAAATCTTGTTGATAAAAACTTCCAAAAATCCACTGATATGATTCTGGATGAGCAGCTCGAACCAGAGCTTGGAGCATTGCTTGAACCGGTTGGAATGCTTCAGAAAAGATCTCATTCGGTTACTAACCGATCAAAATTTCACTTGAAGATAGGTGCTAAGGCCAAACGATACAAATTGGTCTTAGGGAGGTTGTATCATCAAGGGTACTTGGGTCAGGACGTATAAGATGCATTCAAACCTCACCGGTATTGAAATCAGGCCCAAGTAGATCGACCATTGGCTCAAGTGATTTATTTGTGCTCTTTTCCTTCGCTTCGGTTTTTGTCCCAATGGGTTTTCCAAAGCAAGGTTTTTAACGAGGCAAATATTTCACTTCCAATAAAATTCAATGTGTTGATCTAAGCCCAAAGAAGCCCACGAAATTCACAAGAAATGGATCCACAAAATTCAACAAATATCAAGTATATCAAAGGGGCATATTGGCGTGAAGAAGGAAGCCCAAGGGGGTAAAGTTTGTGTTTAATTTTAGTCAAGTCTTTGTTCAAACTTTGGTTTAATTATTTATCTATTTTCGAGACAAGTCTTGGAGCATGTTCCAACACTTGTTCTCCTCTTTATATTTCCTTGTAACCCCATTGTCGAAATCCATCTAGTTTTTGAATCAAAAAAAGCTCTCTCTCTTCTAGATCAAATTCTCTTTAGTGTGTCATATCTAACGAAAACCTTTGTCGAAATTGGTGAGTCATATCCAAACGAGGCAAAGTGGAATATCAAGGGCCTTCCGCAACCCCTGTGAGACCGTTCGATCCACATCCCCTTGAAGTGATTCGTTGCTTGCAAGGCTTATCCCGTTCTTACCCAAACCGTAGAGTGTGCGATCTAGGGGATTCGTAACAAGTGGTATCAGAGCACCACTCCACAACCTGGGTAGTTTTCGTTTCATCTCTTATCTTTTCCTTTCATCATCGTTTCATATTTTACCCGTTCATCTTCAAAATCGTGTTCATCATTTTAGATCATCATTCTATTTGTGTTTTTGCATCCGTTCATATTCTAGAAAGTGTGTCGAATTTTTATTTTAATTTTCTCATCACATATTTTCATTTAGGTTGCTGTAGTTATTTTCGTGAATCATAAAAAAAAAAAAAAATTAGGGTTCTTAGTTTTGTTTGATTGTTCTTCATAATTTTGTCCTTTCGCATTCATTTAGATCGAGTTGTTTACGCATCTAGATCTATTTGTCAGTGTGTGTTTGCATCATTTTAGTCTCTTCATATTCATTTTAGATCGAGTCAGTTTGTTGATCTCCTTTTGTTTCGATCATTTTATATTTTTGCATCCATTATCATAAGTTCTTGGTTAAAATAATTTTTATAAAAATCTTTTGGTTTCAAATCGATTATCTTTCAAAAAAAAAAAAAAAAAACTTGTTGCTGGTGATTTGTTTGTGATTTTCTTTTCAGGTACAAAATGTCGGAAGAAGGAGAAACGGAGAGTTCTCGGTCGAGACGTGAGCGTGAAGCGGCGATGGTTCAAAAGGTCGATGCTATTACCGAGCTATTGCATGAGATGCGTGACCGTGTGGCTGCATTAGAGGTCCGCACGCCCGAAAGGCAACAAGGCGTTGGGCAAAGAGCTGAAGGCTTTAGATCAGATCAAAGCGTTGCCCGAGGTAGTTGTCATGCACCGGCGAGAGACCGACGTGCCCGACACAGGCGATACGAAGACGATAATCCGTTCTATGACCGTGGGTTTTCTTCCGATGAAAATCAACCAAGGTACCCGCCGGCCAGAAGAAGGAATGATAGTGACCTTGGAGGAATGAAGCTACGGATTCCACCTTTCCACGGGAAGAACGATCCGGACGCTTTCCTCGAGTGGGAAAAGAAAGTAGAGTTGGTCTTTGATTGCCAAAACTTCTCCACTCAAAAGAAGATGAGGTTGGCGGCTACTGAATTTTGTGACTATGCCATTGATTGGTGGGATCAGCTTGTAACGAACCGGAGACGAAACTGTGAGAATCCCGTTGAGACGTGGGAAGAAATGATCTACTTGATGCGACAGCGTTTTGTTCCAACTCACTACCACCGAGAGCTTCACCAACGTTTGAGAGGTCTATCACAAGGAAATAGAGGCGTGGAAGACTACTTCCAAGAAATGAAAAAGTTGATGCTCAAAGGAGATGTAGACGAGACAAGAGATTCCACCATGGCAAGATTTTTGGCTGGCATGAACCGTGAACTTCAAGACCGCATGGAAATGCAATCCTATGCAACCGTAGAGGAGATGTTGCATAAGGCGATCATGGTTGAAAAACAAATCAAGAGAAGAAGTGTCTCTTCCCGACCTTCTCATGGAACCGGTATTGTTCCTAAACCGAGCTATCAAGGAGAAGAGAAGCCAAATTTCAAGACCACAACCGAGCCTAAACCAGCCGCACCTAATCAAAGCTACAAAAGAAGGTATGAAACTTCTAGTTCTACGGCTCGAGATGTGAGATGTTTTAAGTGCCAAGGCAAAGGACACTATGCCAAGGAATGTCCGAACCAAAGAATTATGGTTCTCTTGGACAATGGAGATATTGAGGAAAAAGAAGAAGAAGATATCTTTGATGAATACTTAGAGGAGCATGAAGAAAATGCCGATATAGGAGAACTTTTGGTAATTCAACGGGCTTTGAACATGCACATCAAAACCGACGAGCGTGAACAACGGAAGAATTTGTTTCACTCTCGATGCCAAGTGCAAGGAAAGGTGTGTAGTCTCATCATATACGGAGGAAACTGCACTAACGTGGCAAGTGAAACAATGGTGAAGAAACTTGATATGGCCGTAAAGGAACATTCGAAGCCGTATAGTCTTCAATGGCTAAATAGTGAGGAGATAAAGGTGAAAAATCAAGTCTCGGTTCCTATAACCATTGGCACATATCAAGATGAGGTGCTGTGTGACGTGTTGCCCATGGAAGCAAGCCACATCCTTCTAGGAAGACCATGGTAATTCGATCGACGGGTTCTTCATGACGGATTCAATAATCGGTATTCGTTTAACTACGAAGGAAAGAAGATCACGTTGGTTCCCATGTCACCAAGCGAAATTTATCAAGATCAAATTCTCCTCAAGCAAAAAGGTAAAGAGGGTGTAAGTAATTCTTCTAACTCTCTCAAGAAAAATAAGAAAAGCTTGTTGCTTAATTTCAAGAAAATTCCTTCGGGTTTTACTAACTATGCACCGGAGTTTTCAATTCCGAGTAGAAAATTATTTATTTTGCAGAAAATTCAAGATGAGATCAACAAAGGTGATCCACTGCAAAAGGAAAAATTGATCCATGACTCCTGGTCCGGAAAAATTGATTTCGATCGATCGATCCTCTTGCGACCCTATTACAAACACGTGAACTACTTAGTTCGATTGAGGGAGGAATTTGAGCAACGAGTTTTCAAACACTCTAATCATTTTCATCGACCAACTCGGTATTTATAGGAGACTGGTCGAAGCCAAATTCCAGTAGCATACACCGATCTTCATCCGCATTTGCAAACCATCTCAACGGTCGAAACGGAGCAAGCCGAACAAAACCTCGACCAAACAATCAAACTACTACTGGGTCAGGTAAGTTTTCTCGACCAATCACATATTTTAAAGCTAATGTTCGTTGTGTTTCCTTGTTTACTCAAGCAGATTTCAAGATACCTCACAACTTTCGAATCAGACCCGAGAACCAAAATTTCCGAGGAGAAATGGTAAAAGATGGCCGACCTATTTTGGCGAGTTCTAGAAGGCATCAACCGTTTCCAACAGCAGCACGGATCAACTCCAACACATCCAAGACCAATTCCCAAGGTAAGCATAATCCGACTTTGAACTTCAAATTTACTAACTTAGCTCGTTTCCGTGTAGGTTCTTCGGATTTGATGTCAAATCCTTTTGAAAAGAGGGGTGGGGGATGATATGATTCTGGATGAGCAGCTCGAAGCAGAGCTTGGATCATTGCTTGAACCGGTTGGAATGCTTCGGAAAAGATCTCAATCGGTTACTAACCGATCAACATTTCACTTGAAGTTAGGTGCTAAGGCCAAACAATACAAATTGATCTTAGGGAGGTTGTACCCTCAAAGGTACTTGGGTCAGGACGTAGAAGATGCATTCAAACCTCACCGGTTGGCTCAAGTGATTTATTTGTGCTATTTTCCTTCGCTTCGGTTTTTGTCCCAATGGATTTTCCGAAGCAAGGTTTTTAACGAAGCAAATATTTCACTTCCAATAAAATCCAATGTGTTGATCTAAGCCCAAAGAAGCCCACGAAATTCACAAAAAATGGATCCACAAAATTCAACAAATATCAAGTATATCAAAGGGGCATAATGGCGTGAAGATGGAAGGCCAAGGGGGTTAAGTTTTTGTTTAATTTTAGTCAAGTCTTTGTTCAAATTTTGGTTTAATTATTTATCTATTTTCGAGACAAGTCTTGGAGCATGTTCCAACACTTGTTCTCCTCTTTATATTTCCTTGTAACCCCATTGTCGAAATCTATCTAGTTTTTGAATCAAAAAAATCTCTTTCTCTTCTAGATCAAATTCTCGTTAGTGTGTCATATCTAACGAAAACCTTTGTCGAGAATATCAAGGGCCTTCCGCAACCCTTGTGAGACCGTTCGATCCACATCCCCTTGAAGTTATTCGTTGCTTTCAAGGCTTATCCCGTTCTTACCCAAACCGTAGAGTGTGCGATCTAGGGGATTCGTAACATCCACTCTGCAAAATACAATGACTGATGTTTCTTGTTCAAAAAAAACAAAAAAAATACAATAACTGATGTTGGAATTAAGCACGATCAAGCATGAAACCAGGAAGAATGTAAAATTGAATTGTATGAGACTAATAACATTTCTTGATAAATAATAAATTTAAAATCTATGTTATGTAGTTCAATTTAGGGCAATTCTACAAAATAGTACAAAAAAACTTAAAGTTCAATAATTTAGCACCAAATAGTGAAAATCCCAAAACTAGCATTCATTAAAAGGGAAAAAGACTCATTACCCTTGAACAAATTTAAACACGCAATCAAAGAAAAAAGATATTGTCGTCGTCTTCATCGCTTGTCACCAGCAACTAACCCTTCTTCAGAAATCGGAATAGTCGCCGGAGATAATCACCATCAGAAGCTTATCATCGCCGAAAAATAGAAATCTACATCTCCTCGAGCGTTTCCTGCGGAGGATTCTGATCCTCTTCTCTTTGTTCTTTTAGGAGGTGTCTGAAGAATTTTTATAGCACTTTCCTCTCTCTCTTTCTGAACTCGATTGTTGTTCGTCAGATCACTGGATTAGGGTTTTCGTCTGCTTGCCAAATTATATTTGGGAGGAATAGCTTTTTTTCTTCTTTCTTATTACCTTATCTTTCTTTTCCAGATTCAAAGGATTTCACTGTTTTTTCTGGGATTTTATTTGTTTCCCGTCGATATAATCGATGTAGAATGCATACACACTCATAAAGTATTTAGGAACCATTTAGGAACATATATAACGTATTTAAGAAAGCCTTCCTAAATCAACATTCTACGTATTTAGGAACCATTTAAGAACATATATAACGTATTTAGGAAAACCTTCCTAAATTAACAAGAAATGATCATTTATGGAAATGCAACGTATTTAAGAACATATATAACATATTTCGGAAAGACTTCCTAAATGAACAAATGATGAAAAATGATCATTTCGTGAAAATGAATCGTATTTAGGAACATATATAACGTATTTTGGAAAGAATTCCTAAATGAACAAATGATGAAAAATGATCATTTCTTGAAAATGAATCGTATTTAGGAACATATATAACATATTTCGGAAAGACTTCCTAAATAAACAAATGATGAAAAATGATTCTTTCTTGAAAATGAATCGTATATAGGCACATATATAACGTATTTCGGAAAAACTTCCTAAATGAACAAAAACAGAAAACGATATTCCCTGTTGATTTCCATGCGTAAATGAAACATCTGAACAAATGTGTTTTGGTTTTGTCTACACAAATAAATAAAGGAAGACTCAAATGATGAAAAGTGATCATTTCTTGAAAATGAAGCGTATTTAGGAACATATATAACTTATTTCGGAAAGTCTTCCGAAATGAACAAAAACAGAAAACTATATAAAAAACGATATTTCATGTTGATTTCCATGCGTAAATGAAGCATCAGAACAAATGTGTTGTTGTTTTGGATACACAAAGAAATAAAGAAAGATACAAATGATGAAAAATGATAATTTCTTGAAAATGAAACGTATTTAGGAACATATATAACTTATTTCGGAAAGTCTTCCGAAATGAACAAAAACAGAATACTATATAAAAAAAAGTCTTCCCAATGACAAAAAAATAGTAATATTGTAGTTATATGCAATATGCATCTTTATTATCTTGATTTCCATTTTGGAACATATATAACGTATTTCGGAAAGATTTCATAAATGAACAAATGATGAAAAATGATAATTTCCTGAAAATGAATAGTATTTAGGAACATATATAACGTATTTCGGAAAGACTTCCTAAATGAAATAGCAATGCTATAACTACAAACAAATCAACTGTGATAAAGAGCAATGACTAATACGCCTTATTTTTCCAAGTTCACGACATCTTATTAGATAAAAGCAATGACTAACTTAAGTGGTTGGAGTCTTGAGTTCCAGAGTATACAACTTGGTTCACTTCACTCTAAAAGCTGAAATTAGACAAAGAATCAAAAAGGGAAGAGAAAAAATAAAATACACCAAAGGAGGGGTGGGCAGAAGTGTGACGGCCCCGGGTGCAGGGCCAGAAGCCAAGCTATTTTACCAAACTGGATGACCGCCATTCCAGGTGCTCCGATTGATTTCCTCAGCTCAACTACATCTTTAGTAATAACTCCCTGACTTATGACAAAGTGTAGCATCCATTAGAAAACACTAAGTATATGAATCTACACTCGTATGGTTGAGCATCATGAATTAATACCGGCTCAACATAATCATTCACATTCAAATTTTCACCCTATGTTTTGTCATGCTCCATATAAATTACCAGCAAGAGCAAGTTCATTTCAAACAAGATGCACATGTCAGATAAGTTAACTTTATTTAATTACTGAGTTTTGTATAGTTAAGTCAAATGAGCTTACCAAATCTCCAATTTTGATCTCCCCAACACCGCTGGAATTGTAATCAAATAAAGACTTTATGGGTCCTACCTACATATTAATACAACTTTTGTTAATTCTTATATATACATCAACGAATTAAGCAAAGCACCTTCCATCTTCCAACCGTGGCAACTTTAGCTTCTGCACAGTATCACATCATATCAAACCTATGAAATTATCAACCCAATATATACCCAACAAATATAATTAGCCACTCTTTTCTAGTTTGAAGATTAACTCACAAGAAAAGACTGCCCAAAACCCTGCAAATCCTCTGAAATGGTCGATCCTGCATTAGTCATACAATCTATGGTCACTACAAATATATAAACGTTGAATATACATAAAAACTGACATAGATAGTGATTATTGGTTAATGATTCCAGAGGAGGGGATGAAGAAATGTAGAAGAAGCTTACCAATTTCTTAAGAGCAGTCTCGTCGTTGATTCAGCCTTTGAGATCCATCGAAAACAGAAGCTTCAAAATCGAAATCACAAACAAAAATTTTGAGATCGGAATCGCAAACGGAAGCTTCGAGATTGGAATCGTAAACTAAAATTTCGAGATTTTAATTATGAACGGAAGATTGGATAGCGAAATCGTGAACTCAACGAGAGAGTCGCTCTATTGTTTTAGATTCTTATTTAAACACAATGTTAATAAAAAATGTCAAAGAAGGAACCTGCAATATTGAGGCGTGATGACAGCTGAGGATTACAGTAACACAACCTCCGACGATAACCATCGCCGGCGATGAAATCGTTGGTGATGATCGATGAAGACCGGCGACGATGATCAATTTCTGGAAATTGATCGAAATCGAGATCTAAAATGTTTTTGGCAAAATTGTATTTTTACATGTTTAATAAATGCTAAAAATAAAACTTTTTTATTAGGATGCTAGTTTGGTCTGAAAATTTTCAAAAATTGCTATTTTGATCAATTTGTCTTCAATTTATCTATAACTTAGAAATATCCAAAGAGATTGGGCAGGAACCGTCTGATTAAATATTAGGTCCCAAACAAAAAGCTAACCATTGTCGTCAAGTCGATCTACCTTACTACAAATGGGCCTCACAGGGCCTAGTTTGTCAAGGACAACTACAATAACGGGAAGTTAGAAAAAACGACGACGCGTCCGATACTATAAGAAAGAAACGACGAACAACAGAATAACTTTTGTCGACCACCTAAAAAGCCCTGCCGTTTGTCTCGTCAGCAGCCCTGAGCCTCAACCTTTCTCTGTACTCGTTCAACTCCCTCTGATACCTCTCCTTGTCCTTCAATCCAATTTTCTGATACACCTGCAAAGAATAAACCGAAAATCGGTTAAATTATCGGTTTACTACAAATAACCCTTCATCCCAAACAACTTGTTAATCAGATAATTTGTTACCATTCGTTCCTCAGTTGAGAGATTACTCCACGACTCGCCGATGATTTTCGTAAACTCTCTTTCCTTGTTTGGATAAAGAGACTTGAGCTTGCAATGTTTCTCCGCGAAGAAGAAATTGTAACCGCTCCGGTTTGGTTTCGGGTAATTTGGGTCCTCTCTGCGTCTGCTTCTACGTCTTTTACCCAAACGGCGTCGTCTCCTCCCAGTTTCCACGTAAGGTATAACGGCACCGTTTAGATCAGCGACGACTGGTAATGGTGGGCCGGAGTGGGCCGAGTGGTAAAGCACGCCATTAAGAATCTCCGAGCCCAACTTTACTTTTACCAGATAACCACAATCGAATTTGCCTTCTATTGTACCTATGGCTGTAAAACTCGAAGAACCTGTGCCATGCATTATATATGTCACATGTATAATCATTAAGTGAAAATACATCATCTTATAAAATTTCTTATATGTGAACCAAATCTTATAGCTTCCGGTTTGGTCCACGTGGTCGGTTTATTAACCAACAAAATCCAAATAAATTTGCATCAAACATAATGACGGTGGGACCATTATGATTTAGACTATATTTGAAAAGTATTAAGACTTTGAGATAAACACAGATTTTACGATAAGTACATTAGGCTAACTAGATATCAGTTAAACATCTATATAATCATTAACTAATTTCCTTAATGTTTTATTTCTTTCATGATAAAATAATGAAATAAAACATAGAAAAGAAGAGAATTATTAACCCAAAACAAAAGAGAGTAATATGTACGGACCTTGACATTGCGGATGAGAATTATTAAATCCTATGTTTGGAGGAGTATATTCGACGAGAGCCATTTCCTTGCTCGTTGAAGGATCCTTGGCATGAAACGTAGCTGCGATAAAATTGACTTGTAAGACAAAAGAAACACTTGTTGTTTTATTTACATGTAACACACATATATAATCGTCGTCGCTAAATAATATAGAGTTCCAAGATAATACAATAACCATATATAGAGATAAACATGACTCCCACGATTTCGAAAATTTATTTTTAATCATTTAAGCTTTTCAGATTACTCAATGGTAAACAAATTGAAGTTTCTAGTCTTAGGACGTTAAAGACAACATCAAGAGAAGTCTAGAGATTGGCATTTATCAAACAGTTGAATTAAAGAAGTCTCAAGAGAAATCAATGAATGATAAATATAGAATATAGTGAAAATATAAACCTGTGGGATGAAGAAGAGGACCACGAGCATTGAAGAGATGAACTTGTTCGTAATGGAACAGAAGATTGAGATAATGTTTCCTTAAAACAAAAGAAGCACTTGTTGTCGTCGCAGAGAATCTAAACACTTCTCCAACTTCCCTCCATTTTTTCTCTGTAACTACCTTTTAATTCACATGCATTTTCAAAACAATATTTCAGACTGAGAGTAGTAAATTACCATCCAAAACAAAAACAAATTATTTGTATTGAGAAAAGAAACAATAGAGAAGTAAAGTGTTGACCTTTTCGTAACCTCCCCTCCTCGTGACTTCCACATACAAAACATGCAAATCCAGTTCTTTTCCTCCAATCACAGGAATCCTTGAATGAATAGTTTTAAAACAACGTATATAAAAACAAGAAAAATCAAGGATAAAGTAAGAAAAAAAGGAAGAATAATGGTTACATGAATTTGGTGGCCAAAATGGAGTGAAACCGCCTAAGAGAATCCCAGAAGAGAGAAAGATTTTTAACGACATCTTCATGTGAAGCCAATGGTTCTGGATACTCTTTAATCTTCGCCGGCGACGTCGCCGTCGTTTCTATCGTCGCTTGGCACGGCGTCCATTCGTTTCCCGATGACATCGTTTTAGAGAGGAGAGACTACAAAAAAAATTTTGTTTTTTTTTTTTGGGAGGGTTTGTTTTTTTTTGTCTGGTCTCTCTTTTTTGGTTTTTGTTTAAGGAAAGAAGAGAAAGATAACAATTCAAGATAAGATTTGTGATTAAATCAGAAAGAAATAGAAATATAAATTAAAATTTGCTAAGGATTAAAAAGTAACGGACGTGAGTATTTGTCATTTTCTTTCTTTTGTGTTTTTTAATACATACCACAAAAGAAAGTAAGATATAAAGAAAATACAAATTTTAAACTTTGTAGTTGTGTGTATATTTTGCTTTCAAAATTATTGTTTTTATTTGCATTCAAAATTATTGTTTACATTTGCTTTCAAAATTATTGTTTTTATTTTCGAGGCGTTTTGAATGATGTTGCTCCTAATATGTATTAATTACTTTTTTCACAGGTTATTAATACTGATTTTATTGCACCCCAACTACTTTAGATGTTAAGCCTTACGAGCAGTCGGATTTAGTCACATCTTTTTCAATAATTCAAAACAAAAATTCAAATTTATTTAGTCTTTTTTTTTTTTGATGATCTAAGCTATCTGATCGACATCCGACTGGAAAAATGAGGATTGATTACCTCATGCTAAACCATTCAGATTTCACGTCTTCCGACTATTGTTTAGAGTGAGTTGGCCCAACTGACAAAGCCTTCTCACGGGTTTTCAATTGGGCCGAATTCCAGTGTCAGCTTCCACATATGGTCGTGATTAATGTTTCGAGCACCAACACATAATAGGAATCGAACCCGGATTCTCCGTTGGTGGAACAATCTCACCTCTCCACTACCACTCGACCACGCCGACGTGAGTTAATAATATTTAGTCTTGTTGACATGTAAATATCAATAATATTTAAAACATACCGTCATTTTTATTTATTTTTACCGTTTTTAAGGAGATTACACTTTTAATTTTGGTTTGAGGAGAAGATTATATACATTCGAAAATTCTTTCAAATCGAACATTAATCGATATAAAAAAATTGGAAATCGATCTATGCACTTTATACACTAATGATACAGTAAAATACATACAAGTTTAGGTGAAGAATTTGAAACTCGTACGAACTTAAATATCAGAATTTTTGGCATTTAAAACCTCTGAAAATTGTAAAATTTTGTCACTGTTGAGTATTGACATGCATTGGTAAGCGAAAGTAATAAAGTAGTCCTTATTAATGCAGACGAAGATAGGAGTCACACCCTAACACTCATCGGGTCAATCGAAGTCTGACATTTTATTTACCCTAAATAACAATTAAAAATATTAATTAAAAGATAAATAATAAAAAACAAAACAAAAGTTATGGGCCTTATGGTTCGGAGAGGCTGACGTGCGATTAGGGATTTTATTGCTAATGCTCATATGTAACGTCACGTCTCAACCGGTAGATTCGGTTCCACGTTTCTTCCTCTCAATATTTTTTCGTAATTTTTATTCTTTTAAGAGTTTAAATATTGTTCAAATAATATTTTCCATAAAGTAAAATGTTTCCAGAATTAATAATTACGGATAATATCATTATTACGCATGAAATTTTTCGCAGTCTAAAATTTAGAAAAAAACAAGCTAATTCATATATGGCATTCAAAACGGACATAACAAAAGCATATAATCGATTAGAATGTAAATTTTTGGAAGAAGCAATGAAGAATATGGGTTTTGCTACTAAATGTATACAGTGGATTATGAGTTGCGTCTCCACAATGAGTTTCTCGGTTCTAATTAATGGCATTACGTATGGAAACATCAAACCAGAACGAGGTATTAGACAAGGGGATCTTCTCTCACCTTATCTATTTATACTGTGCTTAAGTTTTATCGCACATGATGAACAAAGCAACTAGAAACATGAAACTTCAAGGGATTAGAATCAGCAACAGAGGGCCAGCTATCAGTCATTTGCTCTTTGCTGATGATTCATTATTCTTCTCTCTAGCCAATGCCAGATCATGTCGTCCAATCCAACAAATTCTGAGTCAGTATGAAAGAGTTTATGGTCAAGCAGTTAATCTCCGAAAATCATCTATCTGTTTTGGTTCTAAAGTACAAGCTGCAACAAAAACCGGGATGAGAAATATATTAGGGATTCACAATGAAGGAGGAAGAAAGAAATACCTTGGTCTACCATAACAGTTTGGATCGAAAAAAACATAAATGTTCGAGTTTATTACAGAGAAAGTTAATTAAGGATAGAACCCAGAGATGGAGTAAACAATTCTTATCTCAGGGTGGAAAGGAGATACTTCTCAAGTCAGTAGCTTTGGCAATGCCCATCTTCTCCATGAATGTTTTCAAGGTACCAAAAGAAATTTGCGAAGACATCAATGGCTTATTAGCTAAATTTTGGTGGAGTTCTGGAGATGGACAAAAATGAATGCATTGGCTATCCTGAAAAATAATGAGCTTACCTAAGAAAGAGGGAGGAATGGGATTCCGAGATCTTGAACATTTTAATTTGGCCCTTCTTGGGAAACATGTATGGAGAATCCTCCATAACACTGACTATCTAATGTCTAAAGTACTACGAGGAAGATATTTTGCATAAGGGAATGTTTTAAATACAACTCTTGGAAAAAGAGCTCTTTTGGGTGGAAATCTTTGATTCAGGGAAAGAATTTGTTGAAAAAAGGTTTACGATTTATCATTGGAGATGGCAAATTGATAGATTGTTGGGAGGACCCGTGGTTACCTACTCACCCTACGAGACCGCCACAGTCTAATGGGATACTAACTGATGTTGTAAAGGTTAGACAAATAATTAATGAACATGGTAATGGTTGGAATGAAGAGAGAATTAGAGAAATAGTTGTCGAAGAAGATATCGAAAAAATATTACGCATCAAGGTATGTTCTATGGTGAACAGAGATCTCCTCGGATGGCATTACAACGAAGATGGTTTATATTCTGTAAAGTCGAGATATTGGTTATCAATCCATCTTCCAGAGTTGAATCAAATTGAGCCTCCACCTGGTAATCTTCAAATAAAAAATGCGATTTGGAAATTAAAAACAACACCAAAAATCAAACAGTTTTTATGGAAGACGATTTCGGAGATTCTAGCTACAGGGAAAACATTGCGAAGAAGACATATAAATTAGAATTCATGGTGTAAACAGTGCTTTAAAAATGAAGAAACAACTAAGCACCTCTTCTTCGACTGTGATTATGCTCAGGCAACTTGGAGGGCAGATGGTCTTCCTAATCCAATACTTTTTGATACATCTGCTACTTTAGAGGAGAAGATTCAAGCAGCTTTAAACTTTAATCTCTCGAGCAAATTCAAATACACTAGACAATTTTCTTATGGATCCTATGGAGGCTATGGAGAAGTCGAAATTCACTAATCTTTCAGCATAACCATATTCCTTGGGGAACCAACCAGGGATTTGCCCGAACTGATACAACATAATGGATGAATGTGGAAGAATATCTCGAAGATCAAGCTTCCGTTCCTACGATTAACGCGACCACAACAGGCTCTCCCCGTTGGTCTCGACCGGCAAATGGATGGATAAAATGTAATTATGATGCTTCCTTTGTTCAATATAACATAAGATCAAAAGCCGGATGGTTGGTAAGAGATGACAGAGGCACATTTTGTGGAGCAGGACAAGCAAGAAGTAGAGCACTCTCTAATGTTTTGGAAAGTGAAATTCAAGCCCTGATTTTTGCGATGCAACATTGCTGGAGTAAAGGATACATGAAAGTAGTTTTTGAAGGGGATAATAAACCCTTGGTTGATCTAATACATGGGCGAAAGTTAAATTTCAGAGTTCATAATTGGATTCGTGAAGTTTGGGTGTGGAGGGAAAAGTTTATCGAAGCCGAATTCAGGTGGAGCAAACGAGAACTTAATAAGGCAGCAGATCTCATGGCTAAGAAGAATATTCCAGAAAATCAAGACTATCACAACTTTGTACCCAAAGAGATTTCTGATATCTTACATTGCGAATTTGTAAACAGTTTAGAGGGTCTTTGGTGTTGAACAGAACGTCATAATAAATCAATCAATTCATTAGTATTATAATTTGTGAAAAATATTTTAGTTTTGGAAAACGATATATTTTCCCCTGAAAAGTTTCATATAATAACAGATCTTCCAGAGTTTGAGCCTAGTTGTATTTCTCCACCGAATCAAAGTTTAAAACCTATATCCCCACAAAATCAAAGTTCCAAACTTATTTGCCCACGAAATCAAAGTTTCAAACTTATTTACCCACAAATATCGGTTTAATCGGTTTATTGTATATCAATAAAGTGTTAACCAACTAAATACCAAAGAAACCCAAATTTAACCCACTTACTACCCGATTCAACCCCTAAACCCGTTTTTTTTGTTTAATGAATTCCATAATAGCGGTATCTGCAACTCTTCTCCTCCAATGGCGGTAAACTCCAAAATCTTCATAAACCGATTGACAATCATTTGCTTCGATCAGTGATAGATCGAGCTCCGAAGATGGTTGCTGCTCTGATGCTAATCGTTTACGTTTCGTCGAAGAAGAATCCATCGTAGATCTGGATCTAGAGCTTGAAAATCGGGAATGATGGTAGATGTTACGATCGCTGGAATTATTTGATACGATCCAAGATTGAGAGAATGGGCCGATTTGGGCCAATTTGGGCCAATGGACTCTTATGTTAGTTGGCTTATGGCCTTTTACGTTTTATGCATATTTCCTTCTGCTATATGTAACCGTGAAACTCCATTGTCGACATTATCAGATTACTGATCAATCTTTTGGAGAGTGGCTTCTCGAACAGCCTCATCTTCTTCCGCCTTTCTTCCTCTTCTATCTTTAATTTCTTCTATCTTCTCATCTCTATTTCTGTTGTATTGATAACCCGATCCACGGGCTTATCAAATGGTATCAGAGCCGTCGATTCTCTCGACGGTGGGTAACGCATCGGAGAATTCAATAACTACCCAAATGGATCTACAACGTTGGGCGACCGAACAACACGAGTGGCACGAGCGACAGATGGAGAAGCTGAACTTGATGCTGCAGAAATTCGGCTCAAGCGTCACAGATCTGCGACAAAATCAGCTCCGTTCTGAGGATTCCATCGAGCAAACGGTTTCTGCTGATTTCCAGAAGTTGGCGTCTCCATCACCAAAACAACAACGCCGACGAGTTCGAAGGTTTCCAGCGCAGCGACCTCATCGCAAAATTCGAGCAGGGAAACCAACAAAGCGTAGTGGATTTCCCTCGAAAATGGCCAGATCTAGCGTGAGGGCTTCACGACTTCCAGAACTTGGTAAGCTCAGAGTTCACGTTCCTCTCATAGGTTCTCAAATCCGAACCCATGATCTGCTCATTAGATGTGTGAATGATGTTACATCTATCTTGGGATTTTGTACCGATGGAAATGGAGATGTAGATCCTGGACGACCTAATCATGTGTGGAAGCCAGGAGGATTATTGTGTGTTAAAGCTCATCGGGATGGGTTAAGGAGAGTTTCTAGTGGTGGTAGAGTCATGAAGCTAGTGGATTCAGGATTTCAGGTGGATTCTGGTTTTGATAATGAAGCATTTATGGGGTTATGAATCTATTTCTGTGAGTATAAGGAACAGATCTTGCTGTTTGCTAACAAAGGCTTAGGAAATAAAAAGATGTTATGGCTCAAGTTGTTGTGGGATTTAGACTCGTACAGTAGCTGCGAGGAGTTCAAATCGTTACTAAGATATGATTACAAGGCGGCAATTGAGAACAAGGAACAAATGATTGAGCATATTGAATCATTGAGGCAAGGAAATTGTTCCCACCTTGAGGACAAGGTGGATCCTTCAGAGGCGAGTAATAGTAAGTATGGAGGGCTGGTTTATGATATAGGAAAGAAGAAGCTGGGAATGGAGGAAGCTGGTGCTAAGATGGAAATGGATGCTAAGAAGAGTAAGAAACTTGATTGTAGCTTAATAGCTTTGAATCCTCAGGGCTGTTTCTGTTGGGAAGGTGTAGGAACACGGATCATAGGAGATCATTGTAAGTGTACATCCAAGGAGAATGCTAACAGAGAAAGTCTAGATCATGAAGATGTGGGTTTGAGGTCAGATTATAAGGATTTTCTCTTGCTGAATTTGACATTCACTGCATTCAGAGAATGTGAAACAAACTTCTGGAAGCAGCAGATTGAGGGACAAAAAATGCAGTGTGAAAGAAGCGTCGGGAAGATGCAAATTGAAGGACAGAAAATGCAGACAAATCGAGTTCTCTTCCACGTGGCGTCTTACATAAAGCTGTCAAGGGCAGGAAAGTCTCTGAGAGTTGGGATAGATAAGCTTGGCGGTTCATTGATAAGGAGTTCTATTTCCATTGCTCTCTTTAAAGAAATTTCATATGCAGCCTCTCTTCTCAACAATAACCATAAGCACTCTGACATCAAGTCTGGATCCAGGTTCAAGGTGATTAAAGTCTCGGCCATAGTTGTACTAGAACTGGTCAATGGGAGAAATTCAATGTCTCTCCATAAGAGGCCTTATGCTGATAAGTGGCCGAAGCAGATCATATGCACGAATGATAACAAAGTCGACTTTGAGCTCAAAGAAGACTCGATTAAAAAAAAGGATTTGAGGTTGCTGCCAACAGAGTCATTCGTGTCATGTTCATCATTCTTCATTTTGCGAACATGTGGCTAAGAGTTCTTATGTATGACGTGTTCCATTTTATGAGACCGCTGCAGCTGTTGGGAAGCAAGAAGGGCTCGTGGAACAAAGGTACTAGTGTTGGTGCAAAGGGAATGGCTGCCAGTGTGTCGTGGTTTTCCACCTTGAGGACAAGGTGGCTTTTCATGGCGGGAGTATTGATACGATCCAAGATTGAGAGAATGGGCCGATTTGGGCCAATTTGGGCCAATGGACTCTTATGTTAGTTGGCTTATGGCCTTTTATGTTTTATGCATATTTCCTTCTGCTATATGTAACCGTGAAACTCCATTGTCGACATTATCAGATTACTGATCAATCTTTTGGAGAGTGGCTTCTCGAACAGCTTCATATTCTTCCGCCTTTCTTCCTCTTCTATCTTTAATTTCTTCTATCTTCTCATCTCTATTTCTGTTGTATTGATAACCCGATCCACGGGCTTATCATTATTCTGCTGGAGAATCAACATTTCAGTACAGATTTCAGATGCTTCTTCAGATGTAGCTGATGAAAACCCGGCGAATCCGCCGTGAGAGAGATGTGGATCTCAAAAAACCACCGCGAAGCACCGTCTAAATCGCCGCTTGGCAGATATTCCAATTTCCAGTCCACAACATTGAGATTTCGATGGCGTGTCCTTGAGCATCGGCGGTTTCTATCCATTGAATACATGGCCCTTGATAAAACCCTAAGAAATTGCATATTCTTTTGTGCCTTCAGTGTGCGTGTGTGAGAGAGAGAGATAAGTTGATTGATTTCTTCTTCACCAAAACGAAACCACGACGGTGGAGAGAAAGAATTTGAAGAAGATAATGACTTTTTTTTAATTCTGTAACAATCCCAATTAGATCGGGAATAGATCTCGTTGACTGTCGATCTTTTTTTTTGCTTTTGAATTTTAATTTCAATTTTAGTTTCAATTTTCGACCATCACGTGAAGAAGAAGTTTCAATTCCCCACAAATTTCCCAACAAAATCAAAGTTTCGATTTTTTTTGTTTTTGT
This sequence comes from Eutrema japonicum, assembly GCA_030161315.1. Lineage (NCBI taxonomy): Eukaryota > Viridiplantae > Streptophyta > Magnoliopsida > Brassicales > Brassicaceae > Eutrema > Eutrema japonicum. The sequence goes on from BSQW01000013.1 coordinate 8,680,923, forward strand.
TTTTCTGGACAATTCCTGACCATCGGGTGAAGAAGAAGAAGTCGGATCGGGTTGTTTACGGATCGCTTTTTGGGTCCAGGTCTGGTTAAAATCAAGAGATATGGTTTAAAATTTATGTTACAAACCGCTCAAAACCGATATTAAACTGATATCCGTAGGCAAATAAATTTGAAACTTTGATTTTATGAGGAAATAAGTTTCAAACTTTGATTCGGTGGAAAAATAGAATTAGGCTCAAACTCTGAAAGAATTTGTTATTATATGAAACTTCTCGAGGGAAATAGATCGTTTTCCTTTTAGTTTAAAGAGTTACAGTACTCGTTAACCAACACTGTTGAAAAATACTCTTAGAACACAAACAATGTTGAATCTTCAAGCTAACCCCGAGATTAGCTAAGCCAGAGTCATTGTCTCTTTGGAAGTCGTGACTTGAGAGTTTTCATCATTTTGCTTAGAAACTACGACTGGCTCTGGCTCTGTTGTGTATTGGGTTTCATAGACCTTCTTATAGACAAGAGCTTGCTCTGTGTTATGTCCATGTCTGCCATAATTTAAGTCAGGATAGTTTCTATAGTTCAAGGAATGCAACCAAAGAGCCACAGATCCATATTTTCTCTCTGCAGAACCAATATGAGCATATATGTACTTCAGTTTAAATGCTTCAGCTTCTTCCTTGTATTCTTCCATGGACACTTCCTCATGACAATCTTCAAATTTTGTGTTATAAGACGTGAAGAAGCATTCATCGAGGTACAGTCCAACTTCTGGTGCCATTGGTACAGTTATATTCACATCCCTGGTTATACAATCTCCAAAATTAGAATCAAAACAAAACTATGGACATGCGAGCTTTAAACTAAAAAAGAAAAAGCCAAAAAAATGCTTACTTGCTGAAAGCAGTCTGGATTAGTGATTCAGGGGCACAGTTCCTCATGATTGCAACAGCAAGACCCATCATCTTCCTGATCTGATGAAGCATGAAGCTTTGGCCTATGACTTCACTTTTGATGAAGTCAATCCCATCAAGGTTAATGACAGTATCCGCAGTGAAGGAGATGATGTAACGATTCGCAGCCGGGTCATCTGCTTTCATTCTTGTAGTGAAGTTGTGGAAATTATATGACCCAACATAGTAACTCAGTATTCTATTGAATCTTTCCTTCTCCTTGTCGCCATAACAAAACTTACTCTTTGTCTCAGCCATTTCATTTCCTTCTCCATTGATCTTCTCCGCAGATTCTTGTATTTTAGCTACTTGAACATCTACTCTATTTTCTGTATTGGATAAGTCAGAACTCAAAGCTTCACTCTTCATGTCCGAAAATGTGGTTTTGCAACTGGCCGCAACACCAGGGATCTTGTTCTTACGACCTCTCTCCGAACACTCGAAACACTTTACATATTCCTCTCCCGAACCCAAACTAGCCATTACTGCTTCTCTATCACGATGCAAGATTGGATCAAGAGCAAACACTGGAATCAGATACACATACCTCCTCCGATCGCACAACTTCTTCGAGCTAAACGACCGCGTAACACGCTTGTAACCAAAAACCCTAATCTGATCAGGGAGGTTGGAGTTGAGCCGATCCACGAATCCAGGCGGGTCAACGTAGAAGCGACCGGAAACCACTTGTCCCACAGCACTTACTCCTTTATCGGTCCGTGCAGATCGTGCGAAATCGTATAGTTTTGGCTTGCCTCGCTCAGCCTCTGGTACAGCTCCGGCATGGAACAGGGCTTCTTCGAGCTCGCCTTCGATGGTTTTCGCGCCGGGATTCCTTTGCATCCCTTGGTATCCTACACCGCAGAACGCGAAGATTATGGCGACTTTTCTGCGTTTGTATTTCGGAATTCGAGGCTCCGTGCCGTCTCCGCCGCAGGACAAGTCTGTTTCGTCGTCGGTGGTGGTGATATACATTTTGAGCTTCTTCTGGTCTTGGTTCTCGATCAAGAACCTCGTAATTGAAACAATGTCTCGGTTTCAGGCTCCCAGGTCTACATTTTTTAGTGACAAGAAATCATCGAACGCTCTCATCTCCCAGACTTCCTCTGCTAATACTACGGTAATGGCTGCTCCAATTCCACACAAAAGTCAAAACCCTAAACGACGACTGAGGTCAAGCTCTCAACGACGCCGTTTTGGTCTCAGCCCCCTTTAACTGGGCCATTAATATTTTCTTAGATATGGGATTTCATCTCAAGCCCAAAAGATTCTTAATTTCGGGATCATATAATTTCACATTCCTGTGTTTTATGCTTGGTCGTGCTTAATTCCAGCATCAGTTATTGTATTTTTTTTTGTTTTTTTGAACAAGAAACATCAGTCATTGTCTTTTGCAGAGTGAATTTTGGGAGTTTTTATCAACAAGATTTAATCAATATTTAAAGATGAATATACCGCCGTATCTCGGGAAATTTAGCCGATTCACTATTTCCAATCTCTGAAATTTCAACTTATAATAATTATTGATTGATTATGTGAATAGTGTTGTTGAAATGTTTTCACTATTGGAATAAAGTTGTGTGTTTGATTTCTAAATAGAGTATTTATACGGTCACTTAATAAAAACATTATTTGTGTACTAATATTTTATAAAAATTGAAAAATAAGTATTATTTAATGTATTATAAACACGTTGACTATCCAGTCATATTCATATATAATACGGTACAAATCAACGGTATACAATACACTGACCAATAATAAATATAGGCAAAATCATCTTTCAAAATAAAAAATGTTACTTAAATTTTTAGAATTTGAAAAGTTTAAGATCACAAATCATGTTTTAACTAAATGACACTACATACAAATATCTCTTCTAAATGCACAACTTTGTTGTTAATTCATAATTGCTTGCTTGCTTCACGCTGGAAACACGTTTGAAATAAAATTTACTAGTACACACATAGGCATGTCAAGCGGGTTGGATCTGTCCTAATTTACTCACCTTGCCTTGGATTCAGGTTATTTTTATCCGCGAAAAAAGAATCCGTTAGATGTGCGAATTGTAGATTGGATACATGCACCCACCCCGCATTAGTCAAGCGGATCTGCCAGGTAATCCGCGGATTATGGAAAAAAAACTTTACCGGTTGAATAAAAAACGGGTTTGACAGGTAATCCGCAACATTTTCGATTGAAAAAAAACACAACATTATCACATAAATGAGTAGAAGCGCCATAGTCCTGCGGTTGACTTAATGGTTATTAATGCTTCTACACCATGATGTATGAGTTTCAATTTCCAGAAAATTCGATTTCTGCAAGTTAAAAGAGGCAAGATTAAAAAAAGAAATTTTTAACGTGGTACAAAGAAAGTTATTCGCTGTGGTCCCAGTCTGCGTGGATTCTTGTGAAACGAATAAATTGTTAGTTGAAAAACTGTCTTTGTAATTGTTCTCTTAATTTGTAATAAAAATTTCAAACGATAAAAAATCATATAAATGCGGATACCAGCAAACCCGTTTCTCCAAATACACTGATCCACATCCACTCCACCATTTACAAGCCCCAACCCGTATAACCCGCAAATGTTGATAATTGAATTTTAATCAATCTGCACATGTTTTTCCACGGATCTAGTAGAGTGGGATTCGTGGGTTATGACTTAAATTGACAGCTATTCGTAACACACATCAAAAACAAAACAAAAAAATATATGTAAAATAAATAAATAAACTAAAAAGACGATCCCTCTCTCTCTCTCGCTCTGATATTTTTTAAAATTTAAAAAATGTTAGAAGATAAATCATATTTTGACAAAGTGACAATACATACAAATATCTCTGTGTCATACAAATATCTTTTTAAGGGCATCTCCAACTCTACTCTATTTTTCACTCTAAACTATATTTTAGAGTAAAACCCTCTCCAATTCTATTCTATTTTCCACTCTAAAATAGAGTAACTCTATTTTTTATTCTATTTTTTAGAGTAACTCTATTTCTCACTCTATTTTAGAGTTGAATTTTTTTATTTATAGAATTGTCATTTAATTTTTATATCTTTGTAATTATAACTGAAACAAATAATAATTATAATATTTAAATACAAAAAAATCAATTTTACATTTAAATTACTTTATTATAATATTTTTTTTAAGTTAAATCACATAAAACCATATATTGTGATGTGTTCATATTATTTGAGATAATTTGTAGAGTAATTTTTTCTCCAATATCACAATTTGACAATTTTTTTTGCACTAAAAAAATGTTAAAACTTAAATTACAGAAAATGATTATCACCACAAGATTACTATATAATTTATTTTTATAAATTTTAAAATCAACATTTTTAAGACAGCAATAATTTTCTTAAAATACAGAAATACAAAAAAAATATTGAAACTAAAAATAAGCAACATAACAAGCATAGATAAATTAAACATAAACAACATAACAAATACCGAAAATAAAGTAAGCAACATTGACGTCAAAAAAAAAGATAAGCAACATAAAATAATAATTCGGTAAGTTGCTTCCGGATCCACCAAGATCGTTAAAATATTGTCGAGACGAAGTAGATGGAAGACTAGCTTGTTGTTGATCACTCCGATTTTGTAAAATTCGTGCTTGTTCAGCCTGGATATATGCACGAATGCTTGGATCTTGTATGGAATTTAAGTCACAAAATAAATTTTTGTTTTCCTCTTTTACGTAATATGATAATCGAGGATGAGCGTGATCTCGATGCACTAATTGAAGTTGGAAGAGAAGTTCCACCTCCAGAGGTCTAAATAGCAGAGGATGATGATATTCGGTTCGAAGAATTTCTTGGTCGATTTAGAAAAATCAAAGATAGAGAATCTTATTTTTTTATTCGAAATACATTAATTGATCATTTATCGGAAAAATACAGTAATTGTGATGTTTAAACCAAAGTCCTATATGTTTTATTATTTTTATATGATGTAATGTATTTTTTCTTATGTAATAAATATTTAATTTAAATAAAATCATAATTTATGGAAGTTTGAGCAAAATCCAACTCTATTTTAAAATAAAAAATAAAATAATAATGGTCTAAATGTAAAGCTTTGTTGTTAAACGCTGGAAACACGAAACAAAACAAAAAAATATATGTAAAATAAATAAAAAGCTTTCTCTCTCTCGCTCTGAGATGTATCTCTCTTCTAAAATCTTAGAACTCTATCAGCTTACTGATTCCTTCAAAATGAGCAGCGACGGAGGAGTTGGTCGCATCCGGTGGCTGCTAGGTTTCGGTTTCTTCGTTCAAGGGTTTAGGGGTTTCCCGTGGCTGGGAGCCAATTTCTTCCTCACAGATGAGCTCCGTGTCAATCCTTCAGTGTTGCAACTTCTCCAGAACTCGGCGAATCTTCCGATGGTTGCTAAACCCATCTACGGTATCGTTTCCGACGCTGTCTACTTCTTTGGCCAGCATCGAATCCCTTACATCGCATTTGGAGGTATGCTTCGAGCCTTTGATTTAGAATTGTGAATTAGAAGAAGATCAATAGCCGACCTAGCGAGTTGATTGAGTTTTCAGTCAAATTTTAGTCTTTTGTTCCTGTTTCTTTGTAAAACTTACATACCTCTTACTTTTATGTTTCTATTGCAGCCTTGCTACAAGCAATCTCATGGCTTTCTATAGCTTTCTTGTCAAGATCAAATGTGTCAATCTTAGCTTTGTCACTCTATCTTCTCCTTAGTAATCTCGGTGCTTCCTTAGTAGAAGTAGCAAATGATGCTATTGTTGCCGAGGCCGGAAAGCAAAACAACCCTTCTTCTTCTTCATCTGGTGAGCTACCTTCGTTTGTTTGGATGGCTTCTTCTCTTGGTGGGATCCTTGGAAACCTTTTAGGTGGTATTGCTATCAAAACGTTTTCCGCTCAGTCAACATTCCTCGTCTTTGGCGTTCTGGCTCTTGTTCAGTTCTTTGTAACTATTAACATCCGAGAAAAGTCTCTTAATCTTCCGAAAAACCCATACCCTACTGGTGTCAGAAATCATCTCTCTGACCTTTCACATGTGTTGAGGAAGCCCGAGATTTCTTATTCCATAGCCTGGATCGCGTTATCAACAGCTGTAGTTCCCGTTCTGACAGGGACAATGTTCTTTTACCAAACAAAGTTTTTGAAAATCGACGCATCACTTCTAGGGATCTCTAAGGTGTTTGGTCAAATTGCAATGCTCTTATGGGGTGTTGCGTACAATCGTTGGCTCAAGTCTACCCCGCCCAGGAAACTGATCACAGCCATTCAGGTAACGATTGCTGTTTTCGTGATATCCGATCTCTTGTTTGTGAAAGGCGTTTACCGGGGTTTGGGAGTGCCGGACTCTGTATATGTACTCTTCTTTTCCGGAATCTTGGAAACTCTCTTTTATTTCAAGATTCTGCCTTTCACTGTCTTGATGACCCGGCTCTGTCCTCCTGGATGTGAAGGGTCTCTCATGGCATTTGTCATGTCAGCCATTGCACTCGCCTTCATAGTTAGCGGATATCTTGGAATCGTTCTCGCATCATTTGTTGGCGTAACGGAGGATAATTTCTCGGGGTTTACTCGTGGACTCGCTATAGAAGCGATCTGCGTTGGGGTTCCGCTGGTCTTAACCTCTTGGATATACGATGAAACGGAAACAAAGGAGAAAATTAAAAAGAAAGAATGAGTTCTTTGTATATGGTGGAACCCCGTCTACATGGTGGAACAGTCGACTGTGAAGCCTTCTCTATGATTTGGCTTCACACATACCAAAATCTTGTCGATTGTAGTAGACATATACTTTGTATATTTGTGACTATATGCAGTGATATTATTACTGGTTTATGTTCATTTCATTGATTTTCTTAATTGTTTTTATGGGAAGGGAAGGCTCCTTAAACCAGATAGTCAAAAAGATGTCTAGTACGATGCTAAACAATTTAAGAAATCTAATTGTGATATCCAGTGATCACACAAGTTTGCAAATTTGTCATCTATGAAGGAAACAGAGAAAGATAAGGCCCTTGCACACAGATCTCTCTCTATCTCTATGTATTAGTGAAGTATGGAACTTTCAAAATCTTCTTCAGGTATTGCCTTTGCTCGTGTGTATACACAATCTTATCTCACATTTGTATCTTTCTCGCTAAGTTATCTACTTTAATCTGTCAGAGTCAACGCGTCTAGATTTTTCCATTCCAAGGACGAAAGAGAGAAAACGCAAACGTCGGCAATTATGGAGCTTCGTTTCTCGCTTGAGTCCAAAAACACTGAGAGATTTAAAGAGAGAGGAAAAATTATCTCTTTCACTCAAATTGTTTTTGAGGGATTCAACTTTTTCAATAAGGTATTGTATTCTATAATTGGCTCATCTGTTAATCCGCGGAATCGAATCGTCACTCCACTTTGCTTCATCGTCACCTTTTTAAAAAGTTCTTTGTGTGTGTGGCCAAAATTGGTTTGACATTTGATTCTGATTCGTTGGGATCATAAACTGTTCAATTGGTTCACGTTCCCTCTTCGGCTCTATATATATGCAGGATTGTTTGTTCAGACGCAGCAGTAGCTTCTTCTCTTCCGTGGTACTTGGTCTTCTTTTGTTCTTTCTAATCTAGTGTTCTTCTGACTGTTTTTGTCTTTGATCTCGATCACAAATTTATGTTTGGAATCTACGGCTCTTGGTTATTAGTTACTTCCTCAATATTTATGCATATCACTTATTGTTTGATCTCTCTGAAATGGTATCATTCTGAATGCAGGTTATTGTTAAATTCACCTCTTTTTGGTCGATCAGTGTTTGATATCTTCTTTTGCTGAGACCCTTGTTTCAAGATGGGCTACTATAACAATGTAAGTTCCATTTATTTTCTTTTTTTTTTGCTCAACCACTCTATATTTGGAAATTGTGATTCCGTCTTTCTTTGTTACTGTTGCAGGTCTTTGATGGATGCAATGACCAAACTGATATCGGTATGCATATAGGCCGTAATCACTTGTTTTGATTTTAGCATTAAGTCTTGATTCATGAGTTTTCAGTTTCTTAGTTCTATTGCTGCAACTATTAAGTCTATTTCTCCTCTATATCAGGTGGGGTTATACGCGATGGAAGGGAAGTCATTCTCCAGGTAAGCTCATCTTCTTTTTAGGCACGGTTCTTTAAGTCATATGTATCTTCTTATCCAACACTTATCAACTGTTCAATCTTGGTTTGACCCGAAGAGAAATTTGGATTTTTTCTCTTTTCAGGCTTATAACTGGGAATCTCATAAACATGATTGGTGGAGAAACTTGGACGGAAAAGTTTCCGACATCGCAAAATCTGGCTTCACTTCTGCATGGTTGCCACCACCGTCTCAGTCCCTTGCACCAGAAGGTTAGAGGAAATTGATACCGAGACAAAATGAGTTTTTTTCATCTGATTCTGTTTAAACGAAAAAATCATTACTAACTTAAATAGTTATTATTGTTGTTATTGTAATTGCAGGTTACCTTCCACAGGACCTTTATTCACTCAACTCAGCATATGGCTCTGAGCATCTTTTGAAATCCTTGCTTTGTAAGATGAAACAGTACAAAGTTAGAGCTATGGCTGATATAGTCATCAATCATCGTGTTGGGACAACGAGAGGACACGGTGGAATGTACAACCGCTATGATGGAATTTCATTACCGTGGGATGAACACGCTGTTACTTCTTGTACCGGAGGACTGGTGAGTGATGGTTAATTACATGTTTGGCATATCATTATGTTTCTGAAAACTAAAGAAAAGTTTTCCACTAACAGGGTAGCCGTAGCACCGGGGATAACTTCAATGGAGTTCCAAATGTTGATCACACTCAACATTTTGTTAGGAAAGATATAATCGGATGGCTTCGTTGGTTGCGCAACACCATTGGGTTTCAGGATTTCCGTTTTGACTTTGCTAGGGGGTAAGTTTTTGATTAGCTGATTTGTTTGTTTGTTGTTGGAGTTCTTAATCTGTGGAATTTGAATCCAACTGGTGTAGTTACTCAGCACAATATGTGAAGGAATATGTAGGAGCAGCTAAACCTTTATTCTCAGTTGGAGAATTTTGGGATTCTTGCAACTACAATGGCCATGGTCTAGACTATAATCAAGGTCTTCTTCTTCTTATTCTTCTTAGACCGTTTGAAATGTTTTGACAAGTGATTTCAGTCATAAAGCTCTGTTTTTGCTATTGGATGCGGTTGAAATTGTAACACTTTGCTTTCTTTTCTTTTTTTTCTCTTTGCAGATAGCCATAGACAGCGTATAATCAATTGGATCGATGCCACAGGACAGCTTTCAGCTGCATTTGACTTCACAACTAAAGGAATTCTGCAGGTATATACATAGTTTCTTTCAGCACTGCACCCTCTATATAGAATTCATTCAGTGAGTTTTGCTTACATATTTCTCGCCATTGTATCGAATCTCAAATGCTCAAATCATTTTTCAATGATACTATAGGAAGCTGTAAAGGGTCAGTTTTGGCGTTTATGCGATCCCCAAGGAAAGCCACCGGGCGCGATGGGATTGTGGCCTTCAAGAGCTGTCACGTTCCTTGATAACCATGACACTGGCTCTACTCAGGTTACCTAACCTATTTCACACAAATATTTTCTTCTTCTTCAGAAAAAAAAAACAGAATCCACATGTTTGCTTACTTTCTTATGGCTGTTTTTTGTTGCTCTCATAGGCTCACTGGCCGTTCCCTTCACACCACGTTATGGAGGTAAAGGAGCTCTCCAAACAAAATACAATCCATTTCCTTACATTTAAGTTAACCCTGATCAAAGAAAGACGGGCTTTGTGTCTTTGTAGGGCTATGCATATATACTTACTCATCCGGGCATCCCCTGTGTTTTCTACGATCACTTCTACGATTGGGGAAGCTCGACTCATGACCAGATTGTCAAACTGGTATTTTGTTTACTTCAATCTCTCCAGTTATCATTGGATCCATGGTCCGATTTTTCGAGCTCTTTTAAAACCTATCCTCCGCTTCTTCTTTTTTGGTTTCTTATTATTCATTGACAGATTGACATTAGGAGGCGACAAGATATCCACAGTAGGTCAACGGTCCGCGTTTTGGAAGCACGGTCTAACTTGTACGCAGCCGTTGTTGGTGAGAAACTGTGCATGAAGCTCGGAGACGCTTCTTGGTGCCCTTCTGGTAGAGACTGGACTTTAGCAACAAGTGGCCATCGCTATGCCGTTTGGCTCAAGTAATCTTCCTGAGGATTGGACTTGAGTCTCAAGCTTTTGAATAGAACCTTCAAAATGATGTCAAACGTTATGGTTTTCAGAGTCCAGAGATATCTTTTCACTTTCTATACCGGTTTTACTTTAATGTCCAGCACTTACGTCTTCATGACGTAATAGTTTACAAGATAATAATTATATGGATATGTATAATTATATAATGTAAGCATTTAGTGTAAGTTTTTTTTGTTGGCAAAATATAGAAGAAAAAAATGGATGACTAGTGAGAAAATAAAGGATACTATTGGGAAAAAAAGGGGGGACTTTGTGCTTTTCTATGATAACTAAGTTGACTTGTAAGTTGTGATGTGTTTCAAAAGTTATGTATCCAGATTGCAAGATAAAAACCATATAGGAGTTTTAAATAATTTTTACAAACTACAAAGCACACGATTATGGAAATTGCTAGGGTTTGTTGGTAGGATAAATAATTACTTACCATAAAAAACTATCATCATTCATTTATTTTTAAAGCATGGTCTATGAAATGGTCAAACCCGAGAAGTGTATATATTGGTTCCAAAGGTATAAGAGGAAATAAAGTGATTTATTGCTGGCCACTAGACTAGGACTAGAGCAGAGAGACATCTTTCTTATAAAGCAGATGATGTGTATATTATATAGTCATAGGACTTCATGATTCTTGTTTTGAAATATTAACAACAAAAGCCCAATACCCTTTTTTGGTTACAGCTTCATATCTTATCACTTGAGGTTCGACCTAACACCAACCCTGTCTTTTCCATCTTGTTTTTCTTATATATTTGACTAGTTTTTTTACATTTTTGTATGCTGTTTTAATCCTTTGTATATAAAAATTTTGGGAACTGCATAAAGAACAAAATCGAATCAATCATGAACACCTTCTGGCTTCACGTGACATGCTGTGTTAAAAGATCTTCTGTTCATAGAAGAAGCTCTCCTAGATCTTTCCAGTTTTTAAATTATAGTATTGTTTTTCTTCTTATTTGTTTAATGGTCATGGACTAAATTGTTACAAGACGCATTGCTACTTTGATATCGGTACACAAATGTTTCATCATCCCTTTTTTTTTTGGTGTTTTCAAAACAAACCCACGGAGAAAATATCGAAATACAGAGAGAAATTAAGCTATATGAAACAGTAGATACAAAAAATATAATAATAATTATGATTTCATGAGAGATGATTATAGAGTTAAACGGGAGAAAATGATGGTGATGATGAGCATGACAGAAAGCGAGAATGTCCCGCGTGCATAAGAAAATAAGTGAAGAGGGATGGGATCAACTCATCAACATTAGCTAAACCGTGATTTTGGATTTTCCCCTAATCACATATTTTCGAATTTACCGTCTCACTCTTGTTTTAAAACACCTAGATTTAAGATTTCTAGTAACTTTTTTTTGTAAGTTTTAAAGATCTAGTGAATTTAAATAGTAAATTCGAAACTTTTGAGTATGTATCATTTTCACATGGATAGTCTATTATGTTATTGACATCCATTATATTCCGATAACCGAGATTATTAATCAAAACTTCGGTTCACAAATATCGTTTGATTCATCTTCTAAATTTTTTGATACATCATCTCTTAAACGAATTGTGCATTAATTGTCGATAAAACATAAAAAAAAATTGCATTCTATTAAATAATTATCAATTAATTAATATTTATATAAAATAAAAGTTTCGATGTTATTAGTTTATAGAAGTTCTATTGTAATTCCAACTTTGGTAAATCATCGTGCCAATTGAAATCCACCGCTAGATAATTTTAAATTAATTTTTTTTTACACAAATGTACATCAAATTGAAAAAGAAAAAAAAAGCTTTTACTTTACAATACAAACAAAATAATACCTAACTGCGTCAACTGGTCCCATTTTCAAACACTTTTTCTATTGATGCAAGTCAAGTTCGGGCTTCGTAGGGCGTTTGAGTCGTCTTTTATGGCCTATATGTGTGAAACTTTGAATCTAGCTAGTGGTAACTATTATCCATAACAAATAGAAACGCATTGACAAAAATAAAATAAAATAGAAACATAAAACTCTAACAAAAGCATATATCGCCGGTTGCTCCTCTTTCTCTATAAAGTCACTACTCGCAATTATAGTTTGCCAAATGCCAACTATCTCTGAATTTAAAAATAATAATATATATTTTACTTTTGTTGCCTTTTAAGTAACCTATGCACAGTTTAATTAAAGAAAATAAAATTAAAGTACATTATTTTGTTGTTAACAAAGAAAATTGGATTTACAGCATATTAGCGAAATACGAGATCAGTTTAAGCAATCATGCGGGTGGGGTAAAAAGCACCTGTCCATGCATCGAGCTCTGCGTTAAACGAATGATATGATATATAACATGTACTACTGTTGCTCTTATATTATTTATCTTCTATAAATTTAACAAATTAAAACACTACAGACGCACATTATATAATACAATCTGTGCATGATAGAAATGTTTTCAAACAAATCCATCTCTAGATACGAATTCAACACACGTCGTGAATATGTGTAATGCAGATATATAAACGTCTACATAATTTTAACACGATTTAAATGTGGTTTATATTTGTTTTTGCTCTTAATTTTTTAGATATTAAGTTAGTCAACTATAATGAAAGTTAGTAGCCTGCGAACAAAATAAAGAAGCATGTAAAAAAAAATATATTAATAAAGAATGTCCCGAACATGGAGTGCAAAAAAAAGGTTCAAAAAACAAAAAAACATGGAGTGCAAAATAAAAGCCTTTTTAAAAGCGAACCAAAAGTATTGACATTTTTTACAGTCGACTTCTCATTTTCATGCCTTAAATCTGAAAACATATAACGTTTTCTCTGTTCATCATCGATGATTCAATAACATTTTTTTTTTCAAATATTCCGTAATAGTTTGACATTATAAAATGCCGTAATAGTTTGACATTATAAAAGAAAATCCGAAACCTATTCATATATATTTGTGTCGTTGCACAAAGAAAAAATCAAAAACATGTGTGAATCGATAGCATGACGATCATCGTCATTTTATAAGCAATTCAATCATTTTATAAAAAATCAAAAACATGTGCTCTGGAAAGTAAAATGTGAAGCCATTTTATAAACAATTCAATCATACCACTGTCATTTTCACTATCCGACAAACCCGACGTTTCCTTTTTCTGCTCTTAATAAAATGGTGTTTTTGATGTCAACCAAAAAAAAAAAAATTCTTTATAGTCAAAAACAATAAATTCGATTTAGACGAATGACTTAATCTGGTAGATGAGAAAAAATTCCAGTAAATTCGTTTTTAACCGATAAATACAAAATTAAACAAAAAAATACGAAACTTATTTTGTCAGCCCGGTTCATATCTTCTTTAACAAAACTGCATTGCACATTTATACTCCGTTTGTTTTAACGTTTCAGAACCAGCTTTTTGTTTTTTGTTTTTAAACCACCCTTTAGAACTAGTTAAAGTGATTTTGAACAAAAAGTACATCATTTACTCTTCATCAAAAACTAATAAAATAAGTTTGTACTATTACAATTTGATTAATATATCTAAAAGAGTTGCTTGCATTATACAAAGAAGTGAATAGTATGATATCTAAAAGAGTTGCTTTTCTGACTATACGTAGAAGCTCTTGTGCTGCCGATTGTGGAGTAGTTTGTTTGAATCGGTTATGTTTTTGTTTTTGTTTTCGGAGAAGTTGTAGGCGGTTTTACTTGTGTGGGGTTTAAGGGTTTGCCTTGAGTGGGAGCAAGCAAATGCAATTGTCCGAGCTTTATGTTCGGAATCGGTGTTTCTTTGTCGAAGATCTTCTCGGTTTCCAGAAATGTGTGCCAATTTTGTTTGTTTCGGTGTTCGTTTCTTTGTTTTTTGTTGTTTTTTGTCTTTGTTTGTAATTTTCAGTTTTTCTATCTTCTTATTTTTTTCTGTAACCGTTGTCGCAAATCTTTAAATTGATATAAAATTTAATATTTAAAAAAAATCAACTAATTTAGTGTGTTATATATCTATATTATATAGTAAAGTGCGTTTAATTATGAAATGGAGATTAAAAGTAATACTAGAGAATGTTGTTTTTTTTTTTTAATGTGAGAATTTAATGGAGAGAAAGTTGGATGGGAGTGGTAGATTTTGAGGCAATAAATAGTGCGGAGAATTATGAGTTGTTGCAATTAATGCACGCAAGGCATGCATTTGTTTTCTCATCCACACTACTAATAATCAATAAGTTCCATTTTTTATTGGAGTTTGTTCCGTTTATAAGAAAATACTACCAACTGAATAAAATAACAAAAATAAATACTACTACTACTCTATATTTCAAAACAAATTGTCTCACAAAGAATACATGAGAGAGTTTTGCAGGTTGTGGGAGTGATGAGTGCGACATATCAGTCGACAGAAGGGAAATATGATTTCATTTTATATTATAAAATGTTGTCATTTTAATTGTATTTTTTTCCGTCATTTAAAGTACGAAAATAAATATGGGACTGACCTTCTTGTTGAATATTTTCGTATACAATGTGTGTTATATATTTACACGAGCCTAGGATTCTGCAATCCACTCCATGGTGGAGTAGTAAATGGACCCATCAGTTGGAAGTTGCCTCACACGAACAGAAGTCAGAAATTGTTAATTTTACATGATACTCAACTATATAATACTACTACTTTTAAAACAAATCATTTTATCTTCTTCTTGTATTTCTTGATTTCTATATATACCTGTTCTAAAATAAAACAGTCTGTATAAATTTCAAAATGTTTTGAAAAGCACAAGCAAACAAACTCTCTTTATATCTCTCTATTTATTTCTACTAGCTTCCAATTAATTTGGTTTGTGTCGTAATATGTCCAAGACATCTTAAAGTTTGGAGTTGGGAAGAAGAATATTAAGCTAGGTTACCAAAAAAAAAAAAAAAATACTAAGCTTAAACGTTGGACCATTTATCGAATCAAACAACTTCTATCATCGAACGTGTAATCAAAAATATAATCAATGATTGTTATGGATGCTACTACTATATTAATATCGCGGGACTCAAATGAGTTATAGACTTATTAAACGTGGGTTCTCATTGACAACTCTGTTTGTGTTGGCAGAATAATAATGTCATACTGCAAAAACTCTATCTATAATATAACACAGTTTTACAAAATCGTGAATTTAAATCTGATTGTAACATTTGACTATTTTTACGAAAATTAGAAAAACATGCATTTAGCTAACCAATAATAAATTTGTATGCAAATCCTTTTCTTTTTAAAGTTATGTTTGATTTAGCTATTCTATTCTACGCATTTATTTTAAATTCTTGATTTGATATTTTAACAATCTATATAATTTTATCAAAATAGATTATAGCGGGTAATCACCAACTGAATAGCTAAACTTATATTATATTAATTAGCAAATATACGGATATTGATCCAGATGATCACCAAAAAAATTATAGTGTTTAAATATAGGATAATATAAAAGGGGGCGAGATTTTCATAAATAGAAGGGAGACAGCTTTACAAGGACTAGATCATGGTTTGTGGAAAACAGGTTGGGTGTGAATGATGAACAGGTCGGAGACCGTATTCTTTGTATTTATGGCTGAAACATAACAAATTATTTAGACTTTCGAACTGGTTCCGAAAAGAATCCAATTCGGGGTTCTAAATAATGCCGTTACAATAATCCACGTGGCCAGGGTGACGTGGCGCCTCGAGCGCTTTTCGCAGGTAAGGTGCCTTGAGACGAGCGTTCCAGTTTCTACGGTGGATAGAATATGATGAGCTCGTCGCCGAACTGCTACGTAGGTAGGGTACTATTCAGCGAGCTGCCCTCCACGTGTCATCTTCTCCCTTGGTCCCTCCACGCAGAGTTGGTGAGATGTCAGCGCGAGCTCGGTGCACACTGTTCAGCGAGCTACCCTCCACGCGTCACCTTCTCCTTTGGTCCCTTCGCGCAGAGTCGGTGTGATTGTCAGCGCGAGTTAGGTGAGTCCCAGTATTGACTTTTGCATGGGCTTAGATTTGATGGGTTTATTTGTTGGGATGAGCCTAGCTAATTGGGGGTGCTAAACCCACCTCCAACAGAAGACACAAATAGTAAAAATTACATAAACAAATATAATACATAAATATAAAATTATAACCAATAAAACAACGAAAATGAAATTTAGCGATTATTTTATCTCATAAATTTTATTCGGTGAAAAAGTGTCCACACCTTCTTTCCTCATATTCATATTCGATCTGATGCGATATTTGATTATTATCCAATTTTTTTTATGTTGTATTACATTGACACATTTGCAAGTAAGAACTAAAAATATTATTTGAATAACGATTTTATATTCGTTATTTCACGATTTCTCAAGCTACATAACAAAATTAAGAAGAATCTCCATTACACAAAATCCCGTTTTATAAATGTTTTCATTTAGTTTATTCAGTTCAACTAGCATTATGAATTAATAATTATCAACCAAAGTCAATTAGAAATGCTACCGTTTAACATGTGGTCCGAAAAAAAGTATGGAAGAAAAGGAAAACCACCGAACGGTAGGCCGTAGACGTAAAAGAGAACCCCGTTGAATTTCTTTTGACATTTGCTAAAGAGAACAATCAGAAGAAAAACCTCAAATAAAATTTATTAGTATATCATTACGACTTTCAACTTTGGAAACGAAGAAGAAACTTATCGAGAGATTTTAATTCCCATTTACTTATTTTCCCGAGAAAACCAAACCCTTTGAGTTTCTGTTTTTTCTTATCTCTCTCCTTCACTGTTTTTCTGTTCGTAGTTGTTAGATCTTACGTCTTTTCAAATCCGAATCTTCAAATTGATCTCCTCTCATTTGATTTAAACCCATCCACAAAGATTCCAGCTTTCGAGACGTTTTGTTGTTCGATCTTCTCCGTAGCTTTGTGACTACAGAATCTAGGGTTTCTTTTTTTTTTTCTTTTCCTGGTTCATAATAAATTAACTGCAACAACTACAACTGTACATCACCATCATTAAGAGAAACCCATCGGCCTCTTACGCAATCTCATAAATATTCTCACCCTTTCCTTCTCTCGCATCTCTCATATCTAATGTTGTTCTCTCTGTAGCGTTGCTTTTCTTTTCTTTTTTTTCCCCTTCTTTTTATTATATATGGAAAACCCTTTTTTGCTCCTTATTGTGTTACCTCTCGTTATTACATTCGACGGAAAAGAAAAGAGTGAAAAAAGTTTGGATCTTTAACCTTTTTTTTAGCTCTCTTTGATCATGAGGGTTTGACAAAAGAGTTTCTTACAGAGATCTTTGGCATTCTGTCCACCTCCTCTCTATACATGTGTACGTATCTGCGTTTGTGTTTTGTGAGGGGAGGTGGGCATACTGCCAATAGAGATCTGTTAGGATTTCTTTGTAAAACCCCTCATGATTATAAGGCATTGCCTCATGGTGATCAAGATCACTTGATGAACGCCAAGATCTAAGTCTGAAGAAAAATGGGTATTATCTCGATTCTACTCAACCTTTTTATATGTGATCATTACTTGTTATTAGTTAAGTCGATTGATCTATCAGAAGTTTTTTTGCTTACCTTGGTTGAGGCTCTAAACCGATGGTTGGTTCTTAAGAATGATCACATTCATCACATTTCTAAACGGCGTTGACTAGTGTGAGGTTTGGGAGTAGTGGTGGCGTTTGAGACGTTTACATCATCTAGGAAAGGTAAAATTATTCCTAGAGAAAGAGGACCCCATCACTCACTGAAAGGTACAGGTAGATTGAAATCATATGAGAATATGGTAATGAAAAGGAGAATTTACTCTTTCCTTTTTATGCTTTTGAAGCTCCCACACAATGTTATTATGATGATGGAATCTATATATATGTATAGAAAGTGCTTACTTGTGTTTATATGTAAAATTGCATGTTTCTATACTGTCTGATGATTGTGTTCAACCTGATAGCTATTTTCTTAGTTATTATGATGTATTCTTTTGTTGATATGTCAAGTCGCAGGTTTCTATATTATGTGATGATATGTGTTCTAACATTCTCATGAGTAGTTTACGAGGTATATATACTGGAGATATCGTAGTTATTATTATTTCAAAATAGATTTATCATTATACTTTTGTTTCTTGCATTTTATAAAACGAGGAATTAGGTCGGGTTATAGACAATTCCTACAAACTTGTCTTCTTTACATCGAGTTTTGATTAATTAGGTTTTTGATGGTTCGGAAGATGTTTTGAAAATTTTCTTGCATTAGGTTAAACCAAGAAGGTAGCTGTTGTTTTATGGCAGATAGGTGAGAGCAAGTTCTGTGATAAATTGGTTCGGTTTACATGGTATTTTATTTTGTCAATCATTTTTAAATTTGAACTTTAACGTAGAGAAAGTAACCCTGTGATGATGGATATGACCTTCCGTGACTGACTGATATGTATAATGCTCGACCTCTTTGTTGTGCCTACGGATTAGTTAGGATATAATAGATTACACTCACCATTATTAATTTGGAAATAATAAAAGTATTTACAATTCAACTTAAAACCTTTCAACTTATAGTAGCCTCATCATTGGAAAACTGTCAGTACCAATTTAAAATTATCCTTTCAAGGCAAATCTCCAGCTTTAGCTTTATATTTACGTGCGCGTGACACCCAATTTCCCGTTCTTTTTCTCCACGTTCTACTCCGTTCCCGTTTTGTAGGTCAAAGTTTCTTTATTTTGTTGGTTTTTTTTATTTTTTTTATAACCAGAAGTTCTGGGCCGGATGCGAATCACAACATATAATATTAGTTTCGTCCTAAACTTCATTCGATTTTTCTGTTCGGTCAATCCACGAAAACTCAATTAATTACTTTTTATACTGTACTCTATCTATAGTGTAGCGTATGATTAAATCTTATGCGAACTGCGTAATAGACTATAAATAAAGAATAGCGAATCCAAAACCTACTTTTTAGCCTAAACAAACGGTGGAAAGCCTCTGTCACAAAATGTATACATTTTTGGATAGCTTTGCCACGTGAGAAAACGAGAGTTGATGGGCTTTTCTATAATGGACTCAGGTTTAGATCAGCATGTCTCTTTGTTATATGGGCTTCTGATTCTATTATAAGATCTTGGCCCAGAATGCTTTTATTTTTTGTACAACATTATCCATTCTATGCATCATTTTTAGAAACATATTAATCGTTATCATATTTTTTTTTTTTTGTGTGGCTATGAATGAAAATATTTCATTGAAAATAAAAATATTATGGTGTTACAAGATGTGTTAACAAATTGTTCGACCTAAAAGATTGGTTCCATGGCACTGAAAAATAAAAAATATGGAAGCAAATTTAATCAGTACAAATGTCGACACCGTAGCAATGAAGCAATTGGTGTCAAAACCGTAGCGATAAAGTGATTGAAAACTCGAGGTAAAATGAAACTGAGATATGATCGATAAGAGAAAAACAAGGAGAATGACTGAAGAAACGTCTATTATGCAGATTGGAAGCTGATTCTCGTTATCATATGTATGTATACTTTTTACTCTTACAATCCGTCGAGTTCACATACGATGAAAAAGCTTAGACCATAAAAATGCATTTGAAAGGAACCCGAGTCTATCATCCTCACCATATCTTATGCTGGAGAGATCACGAGAATTTCGAGTATATTTTCAGAGCTGAAAGCACCGATGCTACATTGGAAAGGTAACACAACCAATTCTTATCTCATATTCTATAACTTTATGATATTTTTCATAATCAACGGATTACTATTTTATTCCATTATCATTTATTAAGTCAATTATGTAGATCTTGGATTATTATTTTTGTAAACCAACTTAATAATAATGCATGTATTCAAGCTATAAATTTTGGTTTCATATTTGTGATCAAACTATCCACCGAAAAAGACTTTCCAAGCTGACCCACATGAGATGTAAGATACTCTTTCATAATATTGATACAACCACGAAACCATTTTGACATATAACAAGAGCAATTCGTGGCGTACCTTCTTCTCATAGAAGAAGGTGAACAAGTAGAAGACTGATGCTCACAGCGTTTGCACGTCACGCGCCTTCTTGCGCGTTTGTTACAACAATCCGTTTCCGCTGCACGCGTCGCCTCCGTATAAATACCTTACTACGCCAATCTTCACCTCTCTCTTCTCTTTCCCTCAACGAAACCGTCTCCTCCTATCGACCCGAGCCTGGTTCTCGTTGCTGTTCGTCGTCTTCTTCCCGGCCGAGCTCTGCGATCATGGGGTCATCTTTGGTGTTTGGCGAGCGATTACAGTATCCTTTGGCCCGGCGTGATGACTCCGTCGTCGAGGATTATCACGGCGTCAAAATCGGAGATCCGTATCGTTGGTAAGAGTTCGTTTTCACTCTCGTTCATTTTAGGTTTTGAATTTCAAGGAAATAAGGATATCTTATTGGATTTCGGAATTTTCTGCATATCGCTCTGAAGCAATAGTAGACCATTTGGATTTGACTTAGAGGTTGACTTTAAGATAAACTCCTGATTTGTTCGTCTGATTTACTAGTTTTTTTTATATGCTTCGTATCTTTTCGAAATTTCTCGTTGAGTTTGTCATTCTGGATTTGTTTTTGCTAGGTTAGAGGATCCTGATGCCGAAGAAGTGAAGGAATTTGTTCAGAACCAAGTGAAATTGACAGATTCCGTGCTTGAGAAGTGCGAAACGAAGGAAAAGCTCCGTCAGAATATAACAGCCCTTATTGATCATCCACGCTACGATTCACCGTTCAGGCGAGGGAATAAGTACTTTTACTTCCACAACACCGGTCTACAGTCCCAGAGTGTGCTGTATATGCAGGTGTTTGTTGAGACACATGGCTTTTGTATCAGTACATAGGCATCTTTTTGTTTAACTCTGCTCGAGCTTTGTTTCCTCATTGACTTTGATTGCTATCGGGTTCAGGATGATCTGGATGCTGAGCCAGAGGTCTTGCTTGATCCGAATACTCTTAGTGATGATGGAACAGTGTCCTTAAACACCTTTTCTGTCAGCAAGGATGCCAAGTACTTGGCCTATGGTCTTAGTTCAAGTGGTAGCGACTGGGTGACGATTAAAGTGATCAAGATCGAGGATAAGAAAGTGGAACCTGATACTTTATCATGGGTATGATGATTAAGCCGGTACTGATTAGTGGCATTGTTCAATAACGTTCTACCAACAAGATTGTGACATATTCATTATCCTTTTGTGGAATAGGTTAAGTTCAGCGGGATAGCATGGACGCACGATAGTAACGGATTTTTCTACGGTCGCTACCCTGCCCCCAAGTAAGTCAATATTTAATTTCTGGCTTGAGTTGGAAGAAGCCTTTTAATATAGTTCAGAAAGCTTAGCTGCTCTGGTAATTTGATTTGTTTTTCTTCTGCAGGGAAGGAGAGGATATTGATGCTGGCACTGAGACTAATTCTAACCTCTATCATGAGCTGTATTACCATTTCCTTGGGACAGATCAATCTCAGGATATCTTATGCTGGAGAGATCATGAGAATCCCAAGTATATGTTCGGAGCTGAAGTCACTGACGATGGGAAGGTAACACAACCAGTTCTTTAACTTTGATTAAGCTCTTAAACCTTACTTTTTTTTCCTACAAATTCTGTCACAAAACCATTTTGTTCCTTTTCCTTTTTTTGAATGGTCATAGCTTTTTAAACTTGTTACTTAATTTCTCAGGTCCGTGCTTCTTGATCTGGAACTTCAATAAATTAGTTTTGGGTTCGATTTAAATTTTATCATGTTGTTGCATCATGCAGTACCTAATCATGAGCATTGGAGAGGGTTGTGACCCTGTCAACAAATTATACTACTGCGATCTGTCTTCACTTTCAGGAGGTCTTGAGAGTTTCAGAGGAAGCAGCAGTTTTCTTCCATTCATTAAGCTTGTTGACACTTTTGACGCGCAATATAGTGTTATCTCAAATGATGAGACTCTGTTTACTTTCTTGACAAATAAAGATGCCCCTAAGTACAAATTAGTCCAGGTTGATCTAAAGGAACCAAATAGTTGGACTGATGTTGTTGAAGAGCACGAGAAGGATGTCCTAGCATCAGCTTGTGCAGTCAATGGGAATCATCTGGTCGCATGCTATATGAGCGATGTAAAGCACATTCTACAAATTAGAGACTTGAAATCTGGTTCTTTGCTTCACCAATTACCTGTAGATATTGGTTCAGTATCTGATGTTTCTGCTCGACGCAAGGACAATACCTTTTTCTTTAGCTTTACCAGCTTCCTCACTCCCGGTGTGATTTACAAGTGTGACTTAGCCAATGAATCACCAG
Source organism: Eutrema japonicum (assembly GCA_030161315.1). NCBI lineage: Eukaryota > Viridiplantae > Streptophyta > Magnoliopsida > Brassicales > Brassicaceae > Eutrema > Eutrema japonicum. The sequence goes on from BSQW01000013.1 coordinate 8,703,448, forward strand.
AAGTTAAGGTATTCCGGGAGGTCGTTGTCCCAGGATTTGACAGGGAAACATTTCAAGCCACTCAGGTAACACACTCTCTTGTAGCATCTTCCTATTTCTTTCATAATTATTTTTCTTTGCGTATCTTAAAGTTGCTTTTGCTCCTCTTTATAGGTCTTCTATCCCAGCAAGGATGGAACAAAAATTCCAATGTTTATTGTGGCGAAAAAGGATATCAAGCTAGATGGATCACATCCATGTTTGCTCTATGCATATGGTGGGTTTAACATAAGCATAACACCGTCTTTCAGTGCAAGTCGCATTGTGCTTAGCAAGCATCTTGGTGTTGTTTTTTGCTTTGCAAACATTCGGGGTGGTGGGGAGTATGGGGAGGAATGGCACAAAGCGGGTTCACTTGCCAAAAAGCAGAACTGCTTCGATGACTTCATTTCTGGGGCAGAGTATCTCGTGTCCGCTGGTTATACACAACCGAGCAAGCTGTGTATCGAAGGTGGTAGTAATGGCGGACTCCTGATCGGTGCTTGCATAAATCAGGTAAGTCTAATAGTCTATACAGATGCATATATAGCTAATAATTTGCAACCTTCATTTTATTTAGTTGGCACACTTAGACAGAACGATTTTGATTCTGTGCAGAGACCAGAGCTTTTTGGTTGTGCGTTGGCTCACGTGGGCGTCATGGATATGCTACGTTTTCACAAGTTCACCATAGGTGAGTTCAGTTATCTCCACTCTCTCTTTTTTGTTCCTTTAATGTATTTATAACTGAGGAGATGTTATGTATGCATAGGCCATGCCTGGACTTCTGACTATGGTTGCTCTGAGAATGAAGAGGAGTTTCATTGGCTGATAAAGTGAGTCTGTTAAGTGTTAATATATGATATCTGATGTTGTGCTGATTTGTTTCCCAATGTGAATGTATACAAGTTAAAAATTTTGGGTGTGAATGTAAAAGGTACTCGCCTCTGCACAATGTGAAGAGGCCATGGGAGCAACAAACCGATAATTTAGTTCAGTACCCATCAACCATGTTACTGACAGCTGATCACGATGACAGAGTTGTGCCACTTCACTCTTTGAAGTTGCTTGCGGTCCGTTTCCACACACTTTTTCTTTTTAATGTTTAATTTAATTTCGACTCTCCTCTTTAAGGAGTCGGCAATGCATATTGTTAAAACTCGTATACATCTACAGACAATGCAGCACGTGCTGTGCACAAGCTTAGAGAATAGTCCACAGACAAACCCCATAATTGGTCGTATAGAAGTTAAGGCCGGCCACGGAGCTGGTCGCCCTACCCAAAAGATGGTAATGCCAAAATTCCCATTGCTTAGGCTTTACATTATATAACATATACATTTCTCCATGGCTGACTGAATTTGAGATGTTCAACAGATTGACGAAGCGGCTGATAGGTATTCGTTCATGGCAACGATGGTGAATGCTTCATGGACAGAGTAAAAAAACCAAAAATCCCTTACCTACAAGCACCAGAGATCTTTCTCAACTTGCTCTGTCCAGAAAAGGACTTTATATGAGTTAGAGCATGATTATAGGTGGGTAATATGTTGGGGGTAATATATGAATTTTATAATATTTATTGTATTTTAGAATCCCAAGTTTTTTTGTTGATGTTTTATGTGATTATAGGTAGTAAATATAGAGGAGTTTTTTAAAAAAAAAAATTATGAAATTGAGTTTTTTTAAAATAAAGTTTATTTTCTTAAAATTGATAACATAGTACATTCAATAAAATATGAAATTTGAAACATACACGAAACAAAAACATTTAAAACATAGATTTAGAAATCATAAACGGAAAGGAACGCTCAGTTTTAATCTTGATCATGTCCAAATTTTTGTCATATATGCTCTATCAAATCATTTTTCAACCGCTGATGCATTTGTCTATCACGAAGTCGAGTTCGAACGCCCAGCATATCAGCATTATTTGTAGGCATAGATGTAGAAAACGTGAAATCCACATGTGAACTTCTATTTCATTCTCCTAGTTGGAATTCTGATACATCAAACTGAGTGTTAACATCTCGTTCATCTTCTACTATCATATTGTGGAGTATGATAGATGCTCTCATAATCTTTCTTATTTTTTCCTTATCCCAAAAAAGAGCTGGGAATCGAGCTTGCAAGACTCCGAAAGCACGCTCGACATCTTTTCGGATAGCTTCTTGACGTTGAGCAAATAAAGATGGTTTTGGACCTTGTGGAAATGGAATAGATTGGATAAAAGTTGCCCATTTTGGATAAATACCATCTGTGAGATAGTAAGCCAAATCATACTCCCTTCCGTTGACAGAGAAATTAACTTGCGGAGCTTGACCATTTATTATATCATTAAAAACTGGTGAGCGGTCAAGGACATTGAGATCGTTTAAGGTACCTGGAGCTCCAAAAAACGCATGCCATATCCAAAGATCGTATGAAGCTACAGCCTCTAAAACGATTGTGGGTTTTCCTGATCCACGTGAGAATTGCCCTTTCCAAGCGGTGGGGCAATTTTTCCACTCCCAATGCATACAATCGATGCTTCCTACCATCCCTGGAAATCTGCGTTCCTCTCCAATGACAAGAAGTCGTTGAAGATCCTCCTGTGTGGGTCTCCTTAGGTACTCATTTCCGAACAAATATATTATTCCTTCGACGAAATGTTCCAAGCATAAACGAGATGTAGGTGCAGCGAGGCGGAGGTATTCGTCAACTTGATCAGCCGCAGTACCATATGCCATGAGACGAATTGCTGCGGTACACTTTTGAAGTCCGGAGAGACCACGCCTTTCGGTAGCATCTTTGTTTTGTCTGAAGTATCGAACTTCATTGGAGAGTCGATCAACAATAAGCATGAACAAGTGCTTGTTCATTCTAAAACGGCGTCGGAATAAATGAGGTGGGTATGTTGCATCTTCTTTGAAATAATCGTTCCATAAACGCTCGTGTCCATCTTCGCGATCTCTTTCAATAACGTCTCGTTTTTTTTTCTGAAATTGGTTGCCCTCCGATGATCACCAGAATCATTCAAGAGATTGTCAAACTTTTGATTGAATTTCCGTTCAAAAATTTCTTCAAAAGATTCATCGATTGATCCGTAGGGATTAGTTGAAGAGGATGCCATATTTGTGTGTGAAATTTTGATGAACAAATAGAAGGAGAACTTGTTTGAAGAAATAGAAGAGGAGAATGGATAATTTATTTTAGAGGAGGAGATGGAGAACAAGAGATAGAAGAAGAGAAGCAGAATACAAGCAGAATACAAGAGGAGATAGAAGAAGAGAAGCAGAATACAAGAGGAGATATAAGCAGAATAATTGTTTACATGTGAACAAAGATATTGTCTAGAGTCACGAGTTTATTTTCTAGAGTCACGAGTGTATTTTCTAGAGTGTCGGTACAAAATGACAACAAAGATATTGTCTAGAGTCACGAGTTCAACTACTCCTCTGTTTTGGTAATTACTCCTCTGCTACATTCTAAAAAGTATTACATTACCTCAAAAAAAAAGAAAAAATTCAACTAGTTTTCAAAGGATTACCGCAGGCATGTCAACAAAGTATTTAACGTCGTCAAAGGACATAGCTAGAGGAGTGAAAGGAAGAACCATTCCTTTCTTGGTGCTCATAATCTCCATCGTCGTCAAAGGACATAGCTTGTGGCTTTCCAAGGGCTGTTGTTATATTATGATGCATAGAAGACATGTTAATATATTTTTTGAGCTGGTAACAGCAAAAAGGGATCGAATACAAAAGAAACTTACGGTCTAGATAAGTAAGTGCGAGTGTAAAAAGATAGTTGAAGAAGACAGTTCTTGTCATCAAATACATCCCACATGTTAAGCACCGTTGTGCAAGAACCCGAGAGACAAAGCCATGGGTTTCCTTGAACTCTGCAAGAAGAATAATGTTCATACAAGCTTATACAAGCAAGAAGAATAATGTTCATACAAACTTATGCATAGAAAGGTACCGATTCATTCATTTGAAAAACTCAAAGTTCATACAAGCAAAAATACAAACTTATGCATAGAAAGGAAATACTAATTAGAAATACAAATCTGAAATGAGTTTGTTCTTTAGAGCCAATTCCATATCAGTAAGTGGTTCTGTTTTCAGTAGCAAACTATCTAGCAACTTCTTGTCAGAAAGCTTGTCCTTCATACGTAAATCCTTCTCCTTAATTGCCCACAACTCCTGAAATTCTAACACATCCTTGCTTTCTTGGTCCACAGTGGTTTTGTTGCTCAAACTCCTTTTACCTTTTGCCTTGGAAGCCTTAACACCAGGCGGAAGACCCAATGGTTCATCATCTTCAGAAAGTGATTGTACACCAGACTGTGTAGAAGCCTCCTCAACCCTTCTTCTTTTTGATCTCCCTTCACCACACCATTTCTGGTCATGCCGTAGCTCTAGCCAAGCATGTTCAAGTGTGAACTTGTTCCCGTAATCATTGAAGAAGAGGTCCAGAGCAAGTTTCTTATAGTCTTCGTCACCCCAGCCACTTTTTATGGTAGAATGTGCAGCCTCATAGCAGCCTACGAACTTGCAGACTTGGTCATTGATCCTCTGCCACCTCTGTTTACAGTGATCGTGTGCTCTACTTGGTATACCAGCAAGCTCAGGAATCTTTTTAAGAATTGAGTTAAAATAAGCTGCTATGCGTGTCCAAAACGCTGTAGCTCTTTGCTCATTCCCAACGACTGGATCCTTGCTGGTATTCAACCAAGCACTGATGAGCACAATGTCTTCTTTGGGACTCCAATTCCTTCTTTCTTTACGGCCCTCACCTTTGGGTTTACCTAGGATTGGATCATCACTACACTCACTACTAAAGACAGGAACATCTGATGATCCAAGGTTTATGATAGGTGAAAACCCATCATACGGATTGGGTTGAAGACAAAGGTTTCCTTGTTGACTATTTAAAAGGTTAGTAAATCCTGAAGAGTGACTAAATGGATTAGTAGAATCCATTTTCTAGTTTCTGGTGGGTGTTTAAAGGTTTTGGACTGTGTTAAGCTACTGATGAAGAGTTTAATATATAAGCAGAGGTTGAAGTGTGTTTTGGTTACATTGAAATTTTAATAGTTTTTATTAGTTTTTTAGCAATCAATGAATACAAGTAAATGTCTAATCTAACAGCATTGATCACAGAACTAAAGAGGTGCAAGTTTTTCGTGTTTAAGTTTTACATAACAAATTCTGCGTTGTGTTTTAGCAATGAATGACCAACAACTCTCTGTCTAAGCTAACACTAGCAAGCATTTATCATAAAGACAATAAAAAGTAAACAATACAGAGCATTGATCACAGAGACAGTAACCTAACCTAAACCTAACCAAGTTCTACACCTAACCATTTATCAGTTAAAAGGCTGTAAACTTATGCAATTATCAGTTCTACACCTAACCAAGTTCAGCATTGTAAAACATATGAACACAAACACAAACCAGTGATCATTGATATAAGAATTGCAAAATCTAGTGTACTTATGAACACCTCTGATGAAACAGAAAGTACAGAATCGCATGTGTGATATGAAGGTCTAACCTTACTTCTTTTATGCTTTCTTCTGCTCCAAAAACCGCTTCCTGCTTATTTCTTCTGGAAGAAAATGCTGATATGCTATCATAGGCCTGGTATAGATCCTCGCCCTGAATCCACGAAAAAAGAAATGCACCATACGAAGGCAAAGAAATATCATCTTAAGACGGACGCATATAGGTTTGATGAACTCTCAAAACCGAGAAAGAAAACACAAGCAGAATGGCACAAGGAGTTACCTCTACGAGATTCCCTTCTCTTTGAAATTGCTCATATCTGGATCCAGAAACAAGAGAACAGCCCATTAACCACTGATATATGAACTAACTTCAGAAAAATCAACAGAATCCGGGAAAAACTTCAGTATATTTAGCATCAGATCTGAAGAAATCATCAGATCTCCACTAGGTTTATACTAATAGAGACAATATGATTATACGAATTTATGACCTAATCTGAAGTTTCCATCCATAGCTAAAATCAATTAGTTTCCAAATCGATAACAACTAAAATCCAGAGAGAAAACTAATTCCTTTTCTGGAAAAAAAATAATATCAAAGAATACGAATCAATCAAGTTAAGCTCTGATACGGAGAATCAAACGAGACCCGGAAAATCTCTCTAAAAAAAACGCGAGGAAGAAAACCATAGCATAAACAAACGGAAGATTTATATTACCAGCTTCGAATCCGCATCACCACGCGAGCTCTCAACCGTAAGACCGGACTCGAGCGAGTTCGATAGAGTCGACTCGCTCTGAGACTCAACCGACGCTTCCGCATCGCGATCCATCTCAAGAGAAACGATATTCACCCTATAATCATTCTCCATCGGTGCTCTCCGATTGTCCGATGCTCTCCACAGAAAACAAAAAAAAATATGTGTCTCTCAAGGAAGAAAAAAATTGTTCGTCTCGGTTCAGATGAGGAGATGTCGAGAGAGAACAAAGAAACAAAACGCTTCGGTTCAGATTTTTTTTTCTCTTTCTTTATTGATTTCAACCAATCAGGATCAAGCAATATCAGTATATTTACTGATAATATAGAATCCATTTTTAGATCCGGTAAGATAGTTTTAAGTGTATTTTTATTTATTTAATTCGATTAAATCTATAACAACTCACTATATTTACTCATATTACCCACCTATAATCATGCTCTTAGGCGTATAAACACAGTTTGACACATTTTTCTGTTTTTTTTTATATTATGATTCACTTCATTGACACCAGGGCAAAATTATGGGTTTTGGAGTGGGTAGGGATGTTAAAGTTGGGTTTTTACCCGATGGGTCGAAACCCTGAATATTTTTGGAAATCATTAACCTGTTTCTTTTAATAAAAAAACACGTTTACCTTGTCAAGTTTTACCCTATCGGGTTGAGGGTATCCATGGGTTTTTGAGCAAAATTTCCAAACGAAGTCGTTCCACCACATTATCTTCAACCTCACTACCATTTTTAATATCATACGCCTTTATTGCAATTTATATTTTTCTGACATTTTTTTTCTTTCTGGGTATTAATATCCTACAGAACCACCAGATATTACGAATTAGTTTTCCAATTATGTCTGTGAATCGTTCCAATTGAGTTATTCGGTAAAGGAAAGCGAAACCAAACCAATTCGGTTTTCTGTTGGAGAGGATAAAGAAAATCTTGGTGTTGCTGTTCCCGAAAGCAGATCCCCAGAGAAGTTTGTCTCAAACAAAGATCATAGGCCTATGTACAAGAAGATGAAATAGGTAGTAATAATATCTCACCATTGCAGGTTTAGGGGTATTCGATTTTGTTAATTTCATTTATTTTTGGGCAGATTATAGATATGGCTCTCTATGAATCACTGGTAATATACTTATAGTAATGTTAGACTTATACTTATAGTAATGTTAGACTTATAGTGAGGTTTGTGAGAAGTCAGATTTCAGTCAACTCACGACTTGGGCCAGCAGTTGAGTTTAGTACAAGCCTTAGTGTCAAGTTGGGTCCAAATAAGTTTTTAGGGTTTTTTTGTTATAAATACAAGTGTTTAATAATAGGAATACCTAATCCATATTCCAAATATTCCGAGCGCCTTAGAGGCGGCTTGTAGAGCTAGAGAGAGAATAGGGGTTTTCTCTGGGGAATCTAGTTCTGTTCTTTGTTCTTTCTTGTTTGTTGGGTGTGAGAGAGATCATATATTGTGAACCACATCGGAGGTGTTTTCCGATTTTTCTTCATAGTGGATGTTGTGGATCCAGGATCCACCCCAGACGTAACGGTTATAGGCCGTGAACTGGGTGAACAATTCTTGTGTTCGTTAAATTGTGTATCGAAGATAGATTAGGACAAAGAGGATTAAAGTTTAAATCCTAACAAGTGGTATCAGAGCATTAGGCTCTTCGTTCATGGATTCGACGGGAACATCGAAATCTCATAGAAGGAAGAACGGTTGAAGAACTGGTGAATGGTTTTAAAGCTTCAGGTTATTATCAAGCTTTCATGGTTTCAAGTTTCTGGTCAGGTGGAACTTGATTGGGAAAATCAGGCAGGGAGATCGAGAATCATCGTTTCTGATTCGGGTTTTTTGTTTAAGAAAAAAAAAAAGGAGGAAAAGATGGAACGATGGGGATCTAGGGCTTGATATCGTAGAAGGGATTGCTGGTTCTCGGCAATGAGGAGTCACCGGAAGTGGAGCGACGATGGCATAGAAGACGCCGGAAGAAGCAGAGCCACCATTCGGGTTCGATTTTGCGATCGAGATGTGGAGGCGGTTCTGGCCGACAGTGCTTTGGTTTGGTGAGGAGGAAGCCGGCGAGAATCTCGAGCTTCTGTGTGGTGAGGAATCGCCGGGAAATTGCAGAGGGGTTGCCGAGAAGAAGGGCCGAGAAGAAGCGCCGATGAGGACGCCGAGAACTCCAGGCGACGGCGACGGCATGGCTAATCGTCGATGTAAGGTTTCCACGCGAAGGAGAAGAAGTGTGGAGGAGGAGGAAACGGCGGTTCCTGGTTGAAGTCGCCGGAGATGGAGGTGCGTCGAGTCGCCGGTGGAGTTATCGCCTGAGGAGATGGCGACAAGGCAGATCGGAGGGTCGGCGGCGAAGTCTCGTCGAGGAAGAAGAGGGAAGCTAGGGTTTCCCCAGCTTGGCCCAAGTTGGGCTGAAAACAAGAGAAAAGAAAATGAGCCCAGGCGCTGAATTGAAAAAAAAAAAACAATTGTGCCAAGATTCTGCAGGACCCAAATTCGAATTAACGAAGATTTTGGGGGAAAATCTGTTGGGCCAAGATTGTGCACAGGGCCCGAATCCGAATTTAAAAGGGATTTTGGAGGAAATTTCAGTTGGGTCAGGAATTAAAACAAGTTCAGTTTTAATCAAAGAGAAATTGTCTAAAATTGCATAAGAGAATATGTAAGGAGAATGGACAGGAGCTTAGGGAACATAAAATATCCAGAGAAGTTGAGACAGAAAAGTGCTGCAGAGAGATTGGTTTAAGGTGGAGTAATTTCCGGTATCATATGGGTTATGTTTCAGATTAAGATCAGGGAATTAGAATTGCATCGCCAATCTCAAGGGTCAAACCGTGGAATCACAAGGTACAATTTGTGATGTTTTGATTGGTTGTTTCTGGTTGCTCAGGGTCTGCAAAATTCAGGGAATTGAATTCTTGGGAGAACACATGAGTTAGTGTTTAGGGTTCAAACTAGCTATTGGAAGAGAATTCATGGACTGAGGGACGCCTTAGAAGTTTGAATTATCTGTGTGTGTTATTCGCTATTTGAGGATTAAGAAAATGTTTTTGGATTCAATTCAAGGAGAGTTGCAGATGAGTATGGAACAAGATCAAGGAATATGTTGGGGTCAAAGACATATTGTTAAGGTTTGAGGAGTTTTTTTTGGTTTGCATGTTTAGTCTCAAGTTGGTGGATAGAGGTCCATGAGCAGATGGAGATGTCTACAGGTTCAAGAATAATCAGGTTGCAACCGGGGTTAGAAGGAAAGCTTTAGAGCTTTGTTGCTTGATGGTGGTGAAGACATCTGGATATCAGTTGCAAGTGTTAGCAATTGAAGAGGGATCAGATCAGAATGCAGAGGATACAAGCTGCATTGAAAAAGAGAACAACAAAGTTATGGTCTACCTATTTGTATTTTAGAGAGGTCTGGTGGATGAATCTTTTGTAGGGTTCACTTGCAGGAGTTTAAGTGAGTTGGAGGCACACCTAAAGAAAGCTCATGAGTACAAGGTGAAGATTCAGTCTGATCTCTAAGGGATAAGATGCTAGTGCCAAGGATATGTGGATTTGCATACAGGTGATGTGATACAGGGTATGTTTACAGCAAGGAAGCGGCTTCAAGGGTTCTAGAGATGAAGTGCTAAGGGCTGTAACATGGTGTCTCGGGCATTTCACAAGGTTGTTGATGTGAGACAGGTTTACCAAACAGTTCGAGTCTGTTGGTTGGATGGTTCTACTGATGTAGAAGGGATTTGAACAGAAGGTTGAACAAAGATATTTGTATCGAGAGTCTTCTTAGCCAGGTGGAGTTAGGAGGAGGGTTCTGCAGGCAACAGCAGCGGTGTAAAGTGATGTTCAAAAAGGTGTTCAGGTTCAGTGGTGTCTTGGTAAGTCAGAGACGGTTTCAGAGAGATGAAGCATAAATGACTTAGAGGTTTTCTGCAGTTGATTCAAGATGAATTGGTTTGTCAGCAAGGTTCTGTAAAGCATGATGCATGAACATGGTTGTGTCGAAAGTCTGTTCAGCAGTATGGTTGGATGGCGTGTTCTGTTAGGAGTAACAGCGGTACAACAGGAGTTCAAGGCAAATATGTTTAAACAGAGAGTGTTGAATCAGGGATTATTTCAGGTCTGAAGCATGTATGATTCAGGGTTAGCTGCTTACAGTTCAAGGAGTGTTTGATTAAGCTCAGTGTACAGGAGAAGAATCAAAGAACACCAAAGTGAATAAAGTTGCAGAATGACAAGTTTACATGAAGATCAAAGTGCCAAGTCTAGAGCCATGAGTCAAAGGTTCAAAGGGCAATTCACAAGGAGATTTCAAGCTGGGATCAAGGTGGAGATTCTAGAAGAAGCAAACATGAAGAAAGACAAAGGAACAAAGATTTATGGAAGAGTCGAAAGCTGTCTGAATCTGAAGGTGGAGATTATGAGAAGTCAGACTTCAGTCAACTCACGACTTGGGCCAGCAGTTGGGCTTAGTACAAGCCTTAGTGTCAAGTTGGGCCCAAGTAAGTTTCTAGGGTTTCTTTGTTATAAATACATGTGTTTAACAATAGGAATACCTAATCCAGATTCCAAGGATTCCGAGCGCCTTAGAGGCGGCTTGTAGAACTAGAGCGAGAATAAGAGTTTTCTCTGGGGAATCTAGTTCTATTCTTTGTTCTTTCTTGTTTGTTGGATGTGAGAGAGATCTATATTTTGAACCACATCAGAGGTATTTTCCGATTGATTTTTTATAGTGGATGTTGTGGATCCAGGACCCACCCCAGACTTAGCGGTTAGAAGCCGTGAACTGGGTGAACAATTCTTGTGTTCGTTAATTTGTGTATCGAAAATAGATTGGGACAAAGATAATTAGAGTTTAAATCCTAACAAGGTTGAAGATAATGTTAGACTTATAGTAATATACGAACATATAACTATTAATCCAAATGATCACCGAAAAGATTATAGTGTTTAAATGTGGGATAATATGAAAGGGGGCGAGATTTTCGTAAATAGAAGAGAAACAGCTTTGCAAGGACTAGATCGAGGTTTGTGAAAGACAGGTCGGGTGTAAATGATGAACAGGTCGGGGACCGTATTCTTTATATTTATGGCTGAAATAGGACAAATTATTTAGACTTTCGAACTATTTCCGAAAGTAATCCAGTTCGGGGTTCTAAATAATGATGTTACAACAATGCAGAGAGAGAGAGTGTGTGTGAACGAGAGTAATAAATTCGGGGTCCCCAGCGATACCAAGCTTAAGTCGATGATGAACTCCTCATCGCGTAGGGTGTCGGCCGATACCGAAGGGTATCGATCGACACTAAAGCGATTTTGGTGTCAACGACTAAGGTAGATGTAACGCCAAAATTGTGGTAAACGATTCAAGTGTTAGATGTAAGAACTGTTAGATCACTCAAACACAAGTTAGGTGCAACAAAATAGCATAGAAGCATAAATCCATAGATCCAAAAACATAAAAGAAACACAAAAGTTCAAATGAAAATGAAAAGAAGGGGAAAAAGAAAAGAAAAACAAACGTGAAAATCAGATAGAATGATTACTAATCCTCTGTGGCCTCGGAATCACCATCTGCATCGGAATCGTCAACAGGAGAAGGAACAACAGGCTGCAGCGAAGGATCATCGTCTGTGGCAGTCATGCAGCGGCATCGAGAAATCGCAGTCCATATGCTCCTCAGACTGTCTATCATCACCTTCTGAAATGCGGCTGGCTCCATTGGAAGTTCCGAATCAGCAGGAAACGATGGTGCATGTATATAGGAAGCCGCTGCATACGATCACTGCGCTCGTCCTCCCTGACGCGAAGTAGATGGGATGTCAGCAGTAGCAGGTGCAGGCGTGCGAGCAGAAGGACCTCGTCTTTGGCGAGTGCGAGGCGCAGCCATCAATAGGCTCGGGTCAGGTTCGAAACGAAGCTGAACGGGATCATCATCAATGTCTGTCACCTCTCTGTTTGGGAGCTTAACCAGAAAATCCCCTTTCCTGTAGGAAAAACACCAATGTCACGCAGGCTTCCACCACCTCAGGTTTTGCATATGTCTCTCGTCCATGACAGTGCGGGAAGTGACAATCGAACAGCTCGCTGTGCTGATACCGCAATGCTGAAAAATAGGAGTGAGAAGACTGCCAACTGTCTCTGTCTTCGTACTCGTGCCCACAAATGGTTTGATCTTCAGTGAGACCAAGTGATGGGCAAAAACTGCTCCTAGGTTGACCGCAAGGTCGAGTTCAGACCATGCATAGTTCTCGTCGTCGATGATATCTCCAATGCCTATGGATATCATGATAAGCTCGGACAACCGCATCTTGTTAGGCTCCATCTTACACAAAATAGTGTTGCTCATGATCCTAACCATAGAGCGCAGAACGGGATGACGAACGTCCATCTGAGTAGTAGGCTCCGTTCCCGAAGTGTTCACAGAGGACCTGCACATCGAGAAACTGGGTGGGCAAAGCAACCTTCCGGAAATCCCTCCGAAAGCCATAGATGTCGCAGAGGTCTGGGAGTGGCACCCTATATCTCACTCCGCGGATCATGAAGGTCATGGTGCCTTCCAGTGCGTCCTTCAGAACCTCATCCTGATAGTAAACTCGGACTGTCGCGAGGACCTGTCGTACCAAGTCGGGGTACAAATCGTACTGTCGCATCGGCATAGTCCCCAAACCGATCTTCTCTATCAATCCCCCAAGTGACCTGTCAATACCCATGTTGCGCATGGTCTGAGGGTCGACAAAACGAGTGGTCTGTATATCAACATCCTGCCAAGCGTTGTAGAACAACGTGTCGTAGTCGTCCCAGGTCTTTGAGATGGGTCTGTAAATGCAGTCATTACTCTCAGCTATCTGTCCATGTGTTCCCTCCCAATCTCTGTTGCAGGGAATCTTAGCTCTCTCATTTCGCTTAGGCCAAGGGGGTCTAACTGTGGTGGCAAGAGCAGCATGGTGAGCAAGAGTAGCCGGTGGTGACGATGGTTGTGCCACTGGTGGGGGTGGTGGAATCTCGCGCAATGAAGCACACGAAACCTCGATATTTGCAGACGCTCCATCAATCAGTACCCTGTAGGTGTTGTGGCCTAGGTAACCATTCACCAAACCTCTCCGCCAATGCAAACCATCCCAGATTTTTGCACGTTGGCCCAAACGGAAATCTCTGGTTGGTGGATTTGAGATAGATGCGTCTGAAGTTCGTGCTCTCTTCGGTCAAGATGTCATCTGTATATAAAGACATAAAGACACATCATAAATCCAACATCTCTCTCAAACACAGCAATCTCAGCTAAGTGAAACGGTCAGTATCGACCGATACTAATATGGTGTCGATCGATACTCAAGCAGGTATCGAGCATCGCAACGAAGAACATGAATCTGAAAACTCCAAAAGTGTAATTCAAGGGCAATTAGGTGCAATGCAAGATTCGACTAGGTCTAGAACACACTAATCAAGTGGTAATCGTCCATCAAAACAAGTTCTAGAAGCCTAAAAGTCGAAAATCAAACATTAGGTTACGGATTGAAAAGATGAGAATTCGTGATTCATACCTTGTAGATCGTGAAAATAAACGATCGAATGAAATAGAGGATGAAAATCCAAGCAGAATAGGCACAAAAATTACTCAAATCCGTTGAGAATCGAAGATTTGTGAATTTGAGAGAGGGTTGCGGTTTCGGTATCGAGCGATGGGCTGTGGGAGAAAAGAAAAACCAGTAGGGTTTATAGGATACTTACCTGCGCGTGGAGTATCTACCGATACCAGTGAGTGTCGATCGATACTAAGGGTTTGGAATGACTTCCTTGCCACACGGAGATTGGTCCAGATTGCGTATGTTAAATGACGGGTATCGACCGATACCAATGTGGTATCGATCGATACGGGACCTCTGAATCTGATTCACGAGACACAACGAAACACAAAACCAAAAATCAAAAACAAAATGAAAGTAAAAACGTATGTACAGACTCACCAATGGGTTGCCTCCCACTCAGCGCTTGTTTAACGTCACGAGCTTGACTGTACGGACGATCAGTCGGAAGAAAATAGAGAACTCACTCCCATGCAAGTCCCACATCTAGACACTTCCAAACTCAGAGTTTTGCGCAGCATGTTCTCCACAACCTCTTGTCCTTTCTCCTTCAGCTCCGGAGTAAGGAGAATTCTAGCCTTAGAAAATGGCCTCGTGGTCCCTTTGCATTTCACCTTATACTCGATCGAATCTCCGTCGCACTTTAGAGGGATTAAGGTCACACGTGGAGCACTCTCGACTCTTTTGTTCTTCACCTCCTTCTTTGCCTTAGTCATTTTTATGACGTCCTTAGTGATGATAGGATGATGATCTACTATGTCTATGGCGTTAGGCTCGTTAGGAAACTCTCCCCGATTTTCAGCTACCAACGACTCTCCTGTGACAACATCGATGCAAGAGACACATGTGGGAGTTCCTCTAGTAGGAATGGCGTCGTAGAAAACCTCCTTGTCAATGTAGGAGAACGAGGTTCTCTTGTTGGGCGTGTCAATGACAGCGCCAACTGTAGCCAAGAATGCTCGTCCAAGAGTCAACTGCGTGGTGGACTTTTCACTCATCTCCATAACCTGAAAATCAGTGGGAACCAGAGAGTCCCCTATCGTGACCATCAAATCAGGAATTGTACCATATGGAAGTGAGGTGGATCAGTTAGCGAATGTGATAGATGTTTTGGGAGAACGAATTTCAGCTACCAATCTCTCTGTAGTCGCTTTCGACATGACATTGACGCTAGCCCCTGAGTCAACCAGAGATTCCTTGAATTCAACTCCAGAGATAGAGCATGGAACAGAGAATATTCATGGGTCCTCCCTCTTAGTCAACTTCTTCATCGGAAGTGATGTACTTCTGACCTTGGCAAAAAGTGCCTTAATCTCTTCCTCAATTTCTCTGCAATCTTGGAAGTGACTCAGCAGAGGCATGTACTCTAGAGCTTCTTCAAAAGTCAGTGAAAAGGGGATCCTTCGTACCATCTTCTCAAAGCCAAGCAGCTGCTTTGGAGAAATTGGGTCCCTGAGATATCTAGGTATTCTCGGATACGGTATCTTAGGCTTGTAGACACGTCCCTTGATCACCTCCGGTTTCTTTACTGTCTCTGGTTCGGCTTGCGACATGTGTCGATCGATACCAGGATGGTGTCGATCGACACAAGGTTCATGTGTTGGTTCTTCAGCAGTGGTGTCGATCGATACATGGATGGTGTCAATCGATACTGACGGATAAGCTTCGAAATCGCATTCGGGAGGGTTTTCGAAACTCTCTGCCCTTCTCAAGGTCATTGCATTGACGTAATCTTTCTGTGCTTGAGTCGCCTTTCCGTTCACAGCAGCTGCAGTTTGAGCCACGTACGTTTCCAACATCTTCTGATGGGTATTGAGAGCATCGATCCTTCCACTCAGATCCTTGTACACATCATCTATCTTTCCGTTG
The DNA here is from genome assembly GCA_030161315.1 of Eutrema japonicum. Classification (NCBI taxonomy): domain Eukaryota; kingdom Viridiplantae; phylum Streptophyta; class Magnoliopsida; order Brassicales; family Brassicaceae; genus Eutrema; species Eutrema japonicum. The sequence continues at coordinate 8,719,173 of BSQW01000013.1, forward strand.
AGATTCACTGTGAGCTGCTACTGTCCTTGAACCAGGTGTTCAAACATAGCCTCGATCCTGCTGTCCGGTAGCTTAGCAGTTGCGGGTTGATAAGATGAATTACCATAATTACTGGTGTACCCACTGTTCTGAGAAGGATTCTGACCAATCTGATTTGAACCTCCTTGCTGATAGTTGTTGTTGAAGTTTCGGTTGTTGTTGAATTGATTCTTCTGTCCTTGAAAACTAGACCCACCAATGTAGTTAAAATCCTCTACTTCATCCTCGTTAAATACCTCAACTTCTTCAGCAAAGTGAACAGCCTTGGGTGTCTTGCCCATCAGAAGACTGTTCATAGAATCCAGCTTGGCTTAAACATCAGCGATCTGTGTACCATCCATGCTACCAGCTAGCTTCTTCCTCTCAAAATCAACATTATTGGTGCTATTACTAGACGCCAAGTTCTCAATCAACGCGCATCCTCAGGATACCTGGTGTTGAAGTTCCCATTGCTCGCAGCATCCAAGGTCATCAGATACCTCCAATCGAGCCCTCTGAAAAAGAATCCCATCAACTGAACATCAGAGTACCCGTGATGTGGACAATCTCTCTGATACGATCTGAATCTTGTCCAAGCGGCCTTGAACGCCTCAGTAGGTCCTTGAGAAAACTGGGAAATCTTGTTCCTCCTCAGATCCTCAGACCGTGCATCATCATAGAAATTGTTCAGAAAAGTAGTCTTAGTTTGCTCCCAAGTAATCAGCGAACCAGGAGTCAACTGCTTCGGCCAGTAAGTCGCTTCTCCACCAAGTGAGTATGGGAAACGTCTGCATATTCCAAATCTCTTTGCGAATCCTAAAGTCTAAATCAGCTTTTAAATCAGGTTTGATTTGTTCACAAAACAACTAAACCAAATCTCTTTGCGAATAGTTATTTTGCTCACCTAAGGTTCTATCAGGTAATTAATCGCACTCTCGTGCCTAATCAATTATCCTAAGATCTAAATTCCAGATTCGTCAACCTAGAATTAGCTTTGAACACTACCTACTGTGAAGAACTAATTCAGATGGTGAATCCTAACAACTAATCAACCTAGCATTCAGAGAAAACCCTTATGAGAAAACCCTAAACCTAACGTGGATCTACTCAGACATGGAGATTGAAACAATAAACATGTTTGAATAAATCATCAAATAAAATAGAAAGAGTAATAAGAGGGTTCGAAATCTTCTCTCGGACGAACATAGTTTCAGACTTGTCTCTCTTCAAAAGCTCTCTTACAAACCAGAATAAAACAAAGCATAATCATGAAAGTGGATGTAAAACCTAATTAAATAGTCTAAACACGAATTGGGGTCTTATTGTAAATATTAAAGTATTATGGGCAAGTTCTGCAATTCTTCAAACTTCATTAAAACCGTGGGTCGTGTCTGCTGCGATGGGTATCGACCGATACTAGGCAGTATCGATCGATACTGATGCTTCAAATCGGGTACTCAGCTACATGAACCTCTGCTTCGATTCAAAATGCTCCAGAAAGATCTATTAACTCCAATTATGCTCCAAACGTACTAAAACCTGTAAAAGACTCTAAACCACTACAAAATAGTAGAAAGACTCTATAAAATGGACTTATATCATGGCCTAAAAGGGGTAAAAACCATGATATATCACTACCTTCCACGTGTCTTCTTCTCCCTTGGTTCTCTTTGTGCGGAGTTGGTGTGGTGTCAGCGCGAGCTCGGTGCGCACTGTTTAGTGAGCTTCTCTCCACGTGTCATCTTCTCCCTTGGTCCTTTCGTGCAGAGCTGGTGGGATTGTCAGCGCGAGCTCGGTGGGTTCCAGTGTTGATTTTTGACTGGGCTTAGATTTGAAGGGTTTTATTTGCTGAGATGGGCCTAGCTAATTGGGGGTGCTAAACCCACCTCCAACAGTAACCGAAGCAGCGACGATGAATCCCAATTCAAATTAACAAATGAATAAGGGCAAAGGAATGACTCTTTTTAATTAAAAAAAAAACATAAAAAGAAAAAAAGTCTAGGTACCCGCGGGTTTTTTTGGGTTATACTGTGTAGTAATAAAACCCGACAATAATTTTATCCAGCTTGTAGTGGGCGGGTTCATTTCGGGTTTATTTTACACAATACAATATCCCTAGGAGTGGGTAATGGTTTTTAGTTAAACGACCGGTAACACGAACCAAGACGACAAACCTTACTACCTCATTGAACAGATCTATTTGTGAAATCGCAAATGGAACCAAATTGTAACGTCCCAAGCCCATTAACGGACCACGAGGCCCAAGTCATCGAGCCCGCACCCGAGACGGATCTAAACCAATCCAGAGTCATTAAGAGAGTATATTGAAGGAGAAGACATGCCTCGGGAACAGATCCAGAAAACCCTAGCGCCGTCGAGGAGCCTCTCATTCTCTCCACGAACCCTTTGCTGCCGTACTCGGAATCGCATCGCCGGAAAGATCCGATTTATCGAGCCGCCGCGAGCCCCAGCCGAGCAGACCTTGTCCGCGAGCCTCACCGCCGAGAACTAGATCCGCCGGAAAATGTACCACGAGTTAAGATCCGAGAGTTTAGCCTCTATTCTGGTTAAGACCCGAACCTAACCCCCTCCGTCCTTGCCGGATTTGGACCACCGGTTATTGCAAGTCAGAAGCCACCGCCGTTGTAGCTGCCGTTGCCACCTCTGTTCATCGTAGCCGTCTGTTCTTTTGAGGTAATTGCCCGAGAGATGATGATGTTGTGTTAAATTATCGTACTTGGTTTAATATGATGGGGGACTTGGTTTAATGCGGTGGTTTAATTGGATGGACTGGCTTAGTGGGTTTAATGGTTGGAGCAGTTTATTACACGGGATGATGTTATCGTTTGTGGGATCAATATGCAAATGAGATCTTTAATTGGTTTATTCGAAACTGGTTTGGTCGGATTATATGGAATTAACCTGAGACTTAGGATTTTTTGGATTAGCTAATTAAATCAGAATTAAGGAATTGTTGTGGGTTTAATTAATAACCGATTTATTTTTGGGTTTGGGTATTTATCTGGGAATATCAAACTAATTTAAATCGTGTTTTATTAATTGTGAACCAATGCAGTCTGAGTTTGTTGCTGAACCAGAATCCCATTTCAATCAGTTCCGAGATCTCTTTCCGATTTGCTAAGGTGAGGAACAAGTTCGTGTTTTCTTCATATTCACATATAGTCAGTTAATTACTTAGTCTAGGGTTAAGCCAGGTATAACTGCGAGTTATATACTTTATAAATAATCCGTATTTGCTTGTTGAATTTATAAATAATTATGGATAGATATAATTAAGTAAATATATGTACACAAGAAATTGAAGGAATTAGTATCTCAAGAAAATAAGTTATAAATTGACAATTTATCTTGTGTGCTTTGTTGTGTGAGATGCATGTTATTGTGTGTTAAATAAATGATTGAATGCGGAAGAATGTTAGTACAAACGCGGTAAAGCCGCGGTAGGTCCTGCAAAGAAGGTCGCTCCCATGGCGTCAGTCGATGAGATCCGTCCGGCTGAGCATGGCAAAGCACTTCTTTGTTGTTGTGTGAGGGGGCTGACGAGCCCGACAGAAAGAAAGTGTTGGAAGAAATGCTTAGGCACGAAGGATTCCGTAAGCACTAAGGATGAGAAAGAAAGTGTTGGAAGAAGTGTTTAGGCATGAGGTATCCCGTAAACACTAAGGATGACGTGTGTTGACACGTGGTATCCAGGTCTGCGTTCTCGCGGTGAGATATGGGATGAAGTCCCATTTGTTTGCCGGTTGTGTGTCGTCGACACGTGTTTGCCTGCTTGTCTTAGGTCTAGACTTTGTGATTCTCTGGTTGTATTGTATATGGTGAATTTGTAAGCCTTTAGGCTTGCCCCTCTCTTCTTGCAGGTGAGACTGAGGAGTAGCTGTTAGTGTCGAGTTCAGGTGGGGCTGAGTTTGGGGGAAATTGAGATTTACTTTATCGTTTATTTTAAATTATCAGAATAACTATATGAATTTGTTTTTGTTGAAAGACGGTTAAGTTGGATTAATAGAATTTATTGAGTTTTAGTTAAAAAATGGAGTTACGTGTGATTTAAGCTACTTTGTGTGACATGCCGTCTTGAGCAAGTAAAAGATGGGTTTACACAAATAGTATAACCAATTGACTATGGCTCGGTCTGTTGTGGCTTTCAGAGGACACCAAGATCTGTTGATGCTGCTGTGATAGTAAAAAGTGAACCGGTGACACAAGATTTATTGGAATCAATTTTGAAGCATATAAAACAGCATTTTGCTTCATCCTAAACACATTTGCATCTTCCATTCCACCATATTTACTACAATACACACAATACAAACATCAAGAGTCGAGTATTATTTATGGTTGTTTACGACGAGCAAGAATCAAGAGTCTTCAGAAATGTAATGTTTGTTGCCTTTATAAGGACATAAAACTTTTAAAGTGACGAAGATAAACCGTGAATATCAACATAACCAGATAACACGGCTTTGTTCCTTTCCTTTACTTTCGTCTGGTATATAACCCTGTGAATACATGAAAAGCCTGAGTTCAGGTTTTGCTTATAATAGTCTCTATGGATATTACTTTATTAAATGTAATAATATATTGCCAATGAACAATATAAGGGAGAGAGAAACAGAAAGCAAATTTTACCTCAAGCCTTCAAGCCACATTTCAATTATCAGAGTTTCGCCAGGAAAAACAGTCATGAGGAATCGTCCAGATATTCTTTTCACAGCAGTTGGGTCACCCTTGCAAACACACTTTATGATTGCCTTAATTGCAAACCCAAGCGTGCAAAGTCCATGCAATATCGGGCGTGGGAATCTTCAGCGCAAGTTCGAAGAAACAAGTATCAGTCGCGGCAGTATTAAATTAGCTCAGATTTATGATGGAACTTAAGATTCATTTCTTGCAGGAAAATGTAGTCAAAGTCGTTTGTGATTCTATCCTCTGAATTATTGAATTAAAACGTCACTACGAGGAAAAATAGCAAACTGGGAAAGTATGATGTAGCAATACACTGATCTGAATGAGCAGCTATATAAATGGTTCACTAACCCGGCAAGTTTTGCAACTTTTGGATCTGAATGCAGAGGATTATAGTCACCAGAGAGCCTATAAAGCAATGCCTGCAAGGAAATATAAACTAGAGAGTCAGATAATGTACATAAGTCGGCCTCAAAGGGAACATAAACAACTTAAGAAAAGACAGCCCAAGTACACCTCAACCAGCAATGATTGAATAAACAAATCCAAACAAGTTTTTACATAACCAACATGCCTGTGATGGTTGGGTGCGCTCTTCGCACACTGCCCAAGGCTGTGTTTGGGGGATTTTCACAGCTATGCCCTGGTTACTTGGATAATTTTTGTAAGAAAATGGTTGAGATGAATTTGAGAAACCACCAGCCCCTCGTAAAAAAACAGTCGTCCTGCAGAGCAAGCCCCAAATTAGTTCACAAGTTTCCAAGCTAAACCTCCCAGATTAACTACTTCCAGAAACATTTTACCTATTCATGCATAACAGTTCCTCTGAACCTTGCTCGTAACTTCTGGTTTCTATTTCAAGGATAGCTGCTTTACCTGAAAGATTGCCATGAGAGAGAATAAAAAGATCAACCTATGCCTTAAATCTACCATTGTCAATGCTGAATGCGCATAACACAAAAAGACCAAATTAGTGCACTTCCTCTTAGTGCTAGTAAATGTGTCACACAAAAAACAAAAACAGTAGCGACAATCACCTTTATCATGCAATCCAGCTAGGCTAACTTTGTTAATTAACTGCGTCAACACAAACAACATCAATTCAGAAAAATGAAGCAAAGACCACTCTGGATATAGAAGAAGCAGCCAATCAGAAAATTATAGAATCTCTAATACAAGGGTACAATTTCGAGAGCAAATCTTACTATCACAATCCTGAATCTGGGGAAGAACCACAGAACTTATATCTACTAGACATGTATGTTAGATATATATATATATATATACTTACAGATGCCTTGGAAGGTAATGGCCTGTATACTTCTATGTACTGCTGTCCATGCAACAGTAGACTAGGATCATATCTGCAGACAAGATACAACAAAATCATCATGTCGATTTCATTCTTTTTCACTTCTTTTATGTCTCATGATGCAAAACCTCAAAAAATACAAGACAGATTACTGTGCTTACTTAAAACCTGGCAAATCCAGTCCTTTTGTCAGAGATCCAAGTGACAATAGTGAAGCAAAAGTTGGTAGAACCTATAATATAAAGCAAGTAACACCGATTTGCTCCAGAAGAACATAAAAGACATCAAAACTAAACCCAGATCAATCATTAAGATACCTGGACAAATTCCTGTCCATTTTCGTGATATACATACTTCAGCTCATCCGAATCAACAGCATCTTGGCCACAAGCGCCAACTCCCAAAGCATAGATTGCTACATCTCTATTTACACAAGTAATTTAATCAACTTCTTCATAGATATATTCTTTAATTCTTCAAGGTAAATATATGATTTCCCTAATCTTCCTCGATTTACAATCGTTTTCTCCATTATCCATCGCCAATTCCGAAGACGAAAACAAAATCCGTTTACACACCCACACACACGAACACAGAGAGAAGACGCAAACCTTTCATTGTAGGTGTAACGCGTCTGCGTGCAAAACCAGGGAAAACAAAAAAAAACGCGATCAGAAAAGAAAGTGAGGCTACAGACAAGCTTAGTCTCGATCACGGAAGATCTGGTCGGATCAATAAGGATGTAAAACGAAAACACACCTCGGAAAGTTTGTGAGAGAGAAGTAGATCAGGATTGAATACAGAATCGCTAGTCGCCATCTCCAATGATTTTTTTTTCCCCTTCCGTGTTCAGTGTTTTAGTCTTTTAGATAAGACGTTTGCTATAAATATATCAAACGGTGTCGCTTTCCGCAATCACATGAAAATTCAAATCCCAATGCCTATACCCAAGATAGATGGAAAAAAATCTTAAAGAACTATATAAATTTTTTTTAAAAAATACACCATCTATTTTGAATTCTTAAATAAATACAGAGATTATTATCCATTTTGTTTTTAAAACTCAAACTATTAATCGCTCTTTTTTAATACTTAAATTATTAAATATGTGAAATACTTAATTTTTCCCTCTTGTGAAATACACAGATTTAATAGTTTAAGTATTAAAAATAAAGTAATTAATAATTTGAGTATTAAAAACAAAATAGATACTCCCTCTATTTTACGAAAAATGTCATTTTAGAATATTTTTTTTGTTTCAAAAAGATTGTCATTTTACATTTTCAATGCAATTTTGAAACTAACTCTCATAATTACCTTTTACCCAAAGCTAAAAACTTTTGTATTTATATCATTTTAAATTAATTATAGGTATATTAAATAGGGGCATATTAGTATAATTTCAAAATTTCTTAATTTGTGTGAAAAGTGTCAAAGTGACACTTTTTATGAAACATAAGGAGTAATAGTTTTTATATTTTTTAGGAAACCAAAATAATTCATATATTTTTGGGAATTTTTTTAAAATACCATCTTAGCTACCTCACTTTACAAAACTACAATCAACTAAAAGTTTATTCAACATTACCATCATTTAATACATTTCTACCCATTTTACCCTTGAAGCTTGTTAAATCGCGATATCTTTTTGCCGAGGTTTCCATGGAGGCGTCGTTGCAATATCGCCGGAATTGAGATCCGAAGAAGACTGGTCCGGCGAATCTCGTCGTTGCAATATGTCACCGGAATTCAGACCCGAACAGACCATCCAGGGCACCATCGGAGATTGAGCGACGGTAGAGATCGCCCAGGTTTTGGGAAAAAATTCATAAATTTGTTTTGTTCAATTAGGTGCTGAGGACGATCTCTTTTTATATTAGATTATGAGATTTTAGTTTTCCAGGATGACGATGTCTGCGCAATTGAGAATTTTCTTTGTTGAATTCTTTGATGTAGGGATTGTATATGATTTTAGGTTCTGTGGATGACGATGTCATTGAGAAATTTTTTTGTTCAGTAAATTTATATAGCCTTATAAATCATAGTTGTTTACATATCAGGTGACAATTATTAGCTTAGCCGGCTTCTGGGTTCAATAACCCCTTGAAAGTATGTGATTATAGAGGCAATTGAGAAGTTTCTTTGTTGAATTCTTCGTTCTGTAGGGATTGTATTTGATTTTAGGTTTTGGAGATTACGATGTCATTGAGAAAATTATTTGTTCAGTAAATTTATATAGCCTTATAAATCATAGTTTATATATCAGGTGACAATTATTGAGCTTTGTCTGAGTTTCATAACCCCTTGAAAGTTGGTGTCATTAAGTTTATAGAGTTTTTTTGTTGAATTATTAGTCGATGTAGCTTCATTGATTCTATTGGAGATAACGATGTCATTGAGAAAATTTATTTGTCAGTAAATTTATAATCATAGTTTATATATCAAGTGACAATTATTGAGCTTGCTTATGTGTTCAATAAGCCAATTGTATGTCATTAAATTATAGAGATATGACAATGTGGATTTGTATATTTATGAGCTAATTGATATGACCTTGTAAACCATATTTTTGCTTTTATCAGGTTACAATGATTGAACTTTAAATAGTATGTGGAAGATGGGAGTTCACAAATGGCACATGGGATTTCATTATTGATGGTGAAAGAGGAAGCTCAATTAGTGTCATCAAAGAAGACATTACCTACAAGGATTTGGTTGATGTGGTTTTAGAAGATTTTGGGGTGGATGGTGATGTGATTTCTGTAATGATCAGTTATGGATCAAGCTTAAAATAACTTCCTCCAGTGTTTATTAGGAATGATCGGCAAATGACATCCTTTATGAACAAGCTTGAAGATAGGGAAGAAGTTAAGTTATGTGTTACATTGACAGAAAGTAACAAGAAAAATATCAATGAAGTTTCTAGCACATCACAAAATAAGGTACTTGCAAAAATTCTTTGTTTAACTGTTTATTTATAAGTATTTTTTAAAAATATTTCTGCATATTTATAAAATTACTATGATAGAGAATGTTCAATTTGAAGAGAGTTTTAATGCTACAACTCATTCACGTCTGGTTGGAGATAAGGTAGTTTTGTAAGTAAAAAACATATGTGTTATTCATATATAAGAGTTTTTAAAATATGTCACTTTTTCTTTTTACAGAGACAAATGAACTCAATTACTGATGAGAGTGTTACAACTATTAATCCATCACTTCCTGTTTATTCATTTATCAAAGAAAACTTTTTGTTTATTCATTTATAAGGGTTTGTAAATTTGTTTGTTGTTTTTTTCCAAAGTTGCAGAGAAGGGTGAACTCGACCACTCATTTGCTTTATGGATCAGAAACAACAAAATTACGACGTGGTTACCAACATGAATTTTCAGTTCCTGTGGAAAATTTCTCAAAGACAAACATGATATGAGCAACAGGCTGCGGACTATGTCAATGAAATATAGCATTGAGTTTCATACTCAGCATTAGGACAAGAAAATATATATTCTTCGTTGCATTGATGAAAAATGCAATTGGAGATTTCGGGTAACCAAAGTGAAGGGGGCTGAAAGCTTTGTGGTTTGCCAGTATGTGCATGAGCATAGTTGTGACACTTCCTTAAGGAAGGTCAATCATCGACAAACAAATGTTAAGTTGTTGGGTACAATGGTAAGAAATCATTTGGAGGGATGAAAGATTGGACTAAGACCAAAGCAAATTGCAGAGAAGATCATAAAAGACCATGGGGTTGTGGCTTGTTTCCCATTGTATTTTTTTAAAAATGGTTCTACAAAAGTAGTATTTTTGAGATTGTCCCCTTCTAAAACCATATAAATCATTTAATACAATCTTTTTAAAGTCTTTTAAAACTTTACAAAACCATATAAATTCTCTTATAAATCTTTTCAAAATCCTTTAAAAGTCTTTAAAAGTCTTTTAAAAGGATACAAAACAATATAAACTTATATAAATTATTTTAAAACAATTTAGTTTGCAATTTATAAGACCTTGTAAACCTGATAAATACAACAGAAGATTCAACAAAACAGACTTCATCAAAGAATTCATAAGAGATTTTATACCAATGTTTTCACCATATTATATCCTAACTGTTAAAACAAAAGAGGATTATCCAAAATAATCTTCTTATAAATCCCTTAAAGCACTTTACCAATATGGTTTACAAATCAAATGTTAGTGTTCGTATTATAGTTTGTTATCTACTTAGTTGTCTATTTCATATTAGTAAAGACTCGGCTGGAGCACATTATTGGATATTTTGGGTGTTTAATTTGTTTTATATGGTACTTTTAAAATCATATAAATCCTTATAAAACTATATAAATCCTTATAAAACTATATAAAACCATACAAACTCATATAAATTCTTTTAAAACGATTTAGTTTGCAATTTATAAAGCCTTGTAAAACTTGATAAAACAACAACATACAACAAATTTCATCAAAAACAAAAATATCAGTGTTTAAGCATACCATATCCTTGTTAAAACGTAAAGGGATTATACAAAACAAACTTCACCACAGATGTTAACACTTGATAGACAAAGATGTTCATACTTATTGAAAAGATAAAAAGAAAGCACTGCCATTTTGTTTTCACAGGTCCATCCTCAGTGATTGTCCCTATTCAAAATGAAAGCCGCAAAAAAGGGATGGTTTAGTGTACTTTATTGGATACACATATGAGAAACTCCACCACAAAGTCACATATATTTACCTGGAGGTCAGATTATTGGTCTAATAACTCTGCAAATATATCACAAGCTAGCTTCTTCTTGATATCTCCAATATTTTCAGAGGACAGCTTGGACAAGTCTTGAATGCGCATAGCATGACAAATTATACACCATAAACCATTCATTTATAAGGGCTTTTAAACAAAATCACAATACGAGTACGGAATCTCAACCTCACATACTACTTTCTTGTTTTTGGTAGGAACAAACATTTAATTGTCAACAACAATCAAACGTTAAGTATGTAAAAAATATGCAAAAGCTCTATTTTGCCTCCTCCAATTCTACGATGCAAATGGATTGAAAATAACTTATTAACGTAATGGATCCGCCGAACTCTGTTGAGCCAAAACTGATCTCATCAAAGAGAGAAAGAACAAGCTGGAGAGCATAAATCACAAGAATCAGGTAAAAAAAACCCCCAAAACAAAGACACCTTGATAGAGTAACCATAAATCGAAATCAAAGTTGAGAAAGAACACGATATCTTTTTAAGAATATTATATGTGATGCTGAAGTAAATCTAAGAGAAATACGATTATCCATGCATATTCCTCGAGCTGTAGTAGCAATATTGATGATCTCAGAAGACGGCCCCATAGTTACTCTGACCAGAGAGATAAAAGCTAAATCAAACATGGTGGAGAACGATGAACTGAGCGTAACATGACGAAACTCGGCAGAATACAGAGAAATTCAGCAAATTACATACGGTGAATCTCGACAGAGACTGCCATAGCATGATTCAGCTCCACCGATTCCGATTCCGATTCCGATTCTGACTCGCACAAGGTTCATCGATCTAGAGTTTTCTGGTGGGACGAGAAATTTTTACTTCTCTCCTCCATGTTTAGTCTAGGGATAATTTCGTCATTTTCACAGTTTAGTAGTTGTATATATGAAAATGGTCAGTGATTGATGGTAGTTTTACAAAATGGTATCTCAAAAGTTGTACTTTTGAAATTATCCCTATATTTTTCTTTCAAATTTTATATAATTTATGTTGTGAACACCCGATCCCGCATTCCTATTTAAGGATCCTGACGAACCGGCATGACACATTCGACCCCGTCGCTGGTTAACGGCGACGTGTCGGCTTTGACACTTTTCTTACCACTTTTCCAAAGTCTCATTTATTCCATTAAATAATTAAAGTCAAGTCTAACAAATAATTCATAGTTCGAAATGAATAAATAAAACTGAAATAAAAACCAGCGATTGTCTTTTAAAAATAATGACTGAAGTTCCATTTAAATGAATAAAATCCGATTCCCGAAAAAGGCGCACCACACTGGAACTACTCGTCCAGCTCCACATACTCGTCCTCATCGGACTCACCTGAAAAGAAGGGAGAGGGATGAGTAATTTGGATTATCCAGTGAGAACTAAACCTACACTCTCAGCACATTCAACCATTTCTTTCCAATATGCCAAGTATAAATATACACACGTATCAAACATAACGCTCTACCAGCGCACAATCAATGTACAAGCAAAAGAATCTATCTGGCTCTCCGGCCTTTTCTCAGATTTGGCTCTCTGGCCTTTTCTCAAACCTGAAACTCGGGAAAGCTCCTTTTAACTCCGTTGGAAGCCTACCACTGCGGGTCTCGGGTCCATCAATCAAATCGTACCACTGATTCCTTCACAGTGACGATCACCTTATTTCTAACTAAGCTACAAGCATTATTCACACAACAGGGTGATAAAACAAGAATGCAGGTTCTTCATCTAACGCTTTCTTAATTCATTTTATGCATCAAATGCAGGTAAAACAATATGCACATTGAAAACATGTCCGTACTCCGTAACACGCCCTAACCTGAATAGATCTACACTCAACACACTAAAATGAAACAACTGAACATGAAGGAAGTCTAGATCTAATCCTCAACTTTGATTTTCTGCAGATCTGACGAAGGAGAACGAACCTAGAAGACGGCGTGAAGGCGGTGGTGCTCGGCGGCTCCTCCTCGGCTCCGGCAAGACTCGCGGCGGCGCTGCAGTTGTCGGCGGTGGTCTCGGCTCGGATGCAGCGGCTGGAGGATCCGCTCGGTTTGGCTCGGGAAGCTCTTGGGTTGGTTCACAGTGGCTCGCGAACGACTCCGGCGGCAATGACGGCGGCTCGCGGTGGCTCGACGGTGGCGGGCAGTGGCTCAGGGTCGGCGGCGTCTCTCTCTCTCTCGGGCTGCTCTGGTGGATGTGGAGACAAATGAGGCTTTCCTCTCTCTGCTTCCTTACTTAAATAGGGAGCTAATAGGGTTTTCTGGGGTTGGGCTTCTCCTTATTAAATCTGCAGCTGAGCCTGTAGGATGGATTTGTTACATATGTATTTTTAAAATTTGTTCCCAAGATAGATATGATTGTTTTTTATTTGTTGTCAAACCCAAGATAGCATTAAAGATTTCAAAATATCAATTGCGCTATGCATTGTTCAAAGCAAAACTTTCCCCAACTCGGGTTAAGACAAATCAAAGAAGAAAGAAGAAAGAAGAAAGAAGAAAAAAGAAAAGGATCGGATTATGTCGTGTTGTTCGATATCACTAATTAAACTATGAGATAATTACCATTACACTCAAAAGACATTTTTGAGATAAAGCACACTTTATAAATATGTTTTGACTATTATACTCATCTACTAAACTTTTTAGCTTTGTATCTCTCTTATTTTCTACTTTATCTTCAAACTCTTTTTTTTTCTCCACTTTCTTCTTTCTCATCAATTTTTTTCAAATTAAAAAATAAAAATAGAAAAAAAATTCAGATTGGTTAATCTTCAAACCTGAATTTTTAAAGTGTTCGACGAAATTCGCAAAAGTGACATACCTATCAATGTAGTTGTGTACACGTGTACTATATTCGCGTGAATACACATACATATCCATATAGTTACGTACACATATACCAAATACGCATGGATACGCATGTATACGCATGTATATCCATATAAATGAGTACACGTGTACCATATGTGTATAGATACGCATGTGTTCTATCAATGCGCATATGGATACGCATGCGTTCTATCTATGTGTTCGAACCACATGTAAGTAAAATATTGTAAAATATGTATCAAAATATAGAGAAAAAATATAGTTTATAGTGCCAAAAAAAATTTATGAAATTGTTTTTTTTTAAGAAAAAAAATAAGCAAAACAAAATATATAAGGTGTAGAAAATAATAATAATAAAAATTGTAATAAATGTATTTTAGTCATTTTATGTGTCATAAAGTAACAAAAATGTGTGCAAAGTGAGAAGACGTATTTCTACCTCAAGTTTATGATATAGTTGTAAATCCACCCGAACTTTGAACCTCGACACAGATTCACCTAATTCGAAAGTTTCCGAAGTATTTCCTCCCAATTTGAAACATCGAAACCTATTTACACACATCAAAGCGTAAAACCACCCAGACTATGATTTAGGTCGGTTTACGATTTAAACCAAACACAAAACCACTTATACCGGATACTAAACCAAAATTAAAAAAAAAAAACCAACCCGATCCGATATATTTTTCTTCTTCACCCGGTTACAATTATCGATCGATCTTCTCTCTCTCCTCTTAAATTAAACGCTTCTTCTTCTTCTTCTTTTTTTTGTTTGAATTGATTCTTCTTCTTCATCCTAAACTAATCAGGTTTCTACTTATTCCACTTCATCTTCTATCTCTCCACTCTCTTCTCCTCCCTCCATTACCATCTTCCTCTTCTTCCTTCTTCTGAATCACTATTCTTACCATCTCAGCAAATCACCTAAACCGCTATCATCTCACAATTGAAGACTGAAATTAAAACCTGCTCCGTACCTGACCCGTCTCCTCCGCCGTCGTGGACGGCTCCACAACGTGACTGTCGAGCAATTCGCTGCCGTTTGAGAGGTGAGTTCGTCCGATGGAGGCTAAGTCATCGACGATTTTCGAGCTGGAGTTTATCTGGAAACAAGCAATCGTTTTGAAATAGTGGTGGTGATCGGCGAAGAAACCTATAACTCCTCTAGTGTGATCTTCAAAATTGGGAACCTGTTACAAAATTTCATTTTTGATCGGAGAGTGTGTTCGTGAATCGAAGAAAGTAGCAGCGGTTGTTGAATCCTGTTACAAGATTTCGTTTTTGATTCTTCTTCCATCGAGTTTGCGATTGATTCTGGGTTTTTGATTTCGGATCGACTTGTTTCTGGGTTTTTGTTTTGGGTCGTCATTAGATGAATTTTCGAGTGAATTTAGAGAGGATTGATTTGTAATCCCATTATATCCGCCATTGCAGCAGTTTCTATCTGAGCTTCTTCTTTGATAATTAGGAGGAACAAAAATTTTCTTGAGAAAATTCACTGAGCAACAGAAAATACGAAGTATTTTATGCCCAAAATGGTGATGTTGGATCTTGAACCTGATCCGTCGAACTTGATTTTAGGATACGTAGCTTTGAACACTTGAGTTTATGACCCGGTTCACCTCTCGGCTACGTCCGGGGGAGTATTCGCACTGCCTCACGAATCACACTATCTGATTGGAAAATCCCCAATCGTGGATCACACCCTGTTTCTCACCGAGTTGCTTCTTCTCTAACAGGTTCTCTATCAAGGAAG
This sequence comes from Eutrema japonicum, assembly GCA_030161315.1. NCBI lineage: Eukaryota > Viridiplantae > Streptophyta > Magnoliopsida > Brassicales > Brassicaceae > Eutrema > Eutrema japonicum. The sequence goes on from BSQW01000013.1 coordinate 8,734,557, forward strand.
CAATCAGGTCTTGAAGCAGAAAGAAATACAGAAGATAAGGAGATAGAAGAACCCTAGCTACTCTCTGCAAGGATCGAAGAAACTCTCTTCAAGATCTTTCTCTCTCTGTTTCTGTTATTTTCTTGTTGTTCGTCATTTGGAGAAGACGACTCTTTTAATGTAGACGAACGATTTGCAATCTTAATGGGCTTTGACATTTATCGGCCCAGTCCTTAAGTCCAGCTGCTGAACCATTTTGTATTGGGCTTCGATTTAGACACAAACCCACAAAACTCCACCTTGTCTGCATCGAAACCTATCCTCTCCGACAAACCTCCGAAAACCTAGCAACACTGAAGCGATGCTCTCCTCTAAGCTTCATCGCCAAACGCCGCTCTGAATCATCGTTTCTGATGACTCTTTCCGTTCCGATCTTCGGAACAAACAACCTCGCCTTCGCTCCTCCAGCTCTCGGCGACCTCAAGAACACCAGAAGACCCGTCAAATCTCCAGGTAAAAATTCCTTTCCTGATTCCCAGCTCTGACATCGACTGATACCCTTAGCTGTTGATTTTAGCCTTTCGAAAACCAAAGATCTCACCTTTGATTTTCTTTTCCTTTACTGCGAGATGACAAATCAACAAACTCACCTCGGCAGCACGCTTCTCCGCTTTAGGCTATCACTTTGAGAGACTCCAAGCCTCTCTCAAAGGACTTTCCAGGTACGCTCTTAGTTAGGATGTATGCTGGATTCAGTGTTGTGTGAATTTTAACAACTGATGCACTCCCGTCAGCTATAACATCTCGGATGAAATGAAATCGTGTGTGAATATGTTTAGTCCTTTCATGGAATCCTCCATTTTTGGCTAAACATATTGCACTTTGTGAATCACAATGAATCTTAACATAACCTTGCTCAAATCCTAAATCTTCACAAATAACTTTTAACCATAAAGTTTCTTTAGTAGCCTCTGCTAAAGCCATATATTCTGCTTCCGTGGTGGAGAGAGCAACAGTTTGTTGGAGTCTAGATCTCCAGCTAACTGTGTTTCCTCATACCTGAAAAACATAACCCGTAATTGACCTCCTTCTATCTAGATCAGTAGCATAATCCGCATCACAGTAACCTTCAACTTTGAAGTCTGAATTCTTGGTAAAAGTCAAGCTGTGACCTACTATACCTTGAAGATACCTCATAATCCACTTGACTTCTTGCCAATGAACCCTTCCTGGATTTCCCATAAACCTACTAACAACACCAACTGCATGAGCTAAATCTGGACGAGAACCCACCATTGCATACATAAGACTACCAACAGCACTTGCATATGGAACCTCTATCATGAAACTGGATTCTGTTTCAGTCTCTTTCTCATCTAGGCTCTTTAGTTTAAACTGTGAACCAAGAGGTGTAGTTACTGGTTTACTTCCTGACATGTTAAATGTCATTAATACTTGTGTTAAGTACCTTTCTTGTGACAGCCTTAGAATTCCTTTAGACCTATCTCTGATTTTGTCCATACCCAATATCCTTGTAGCAGCTCCCAAATCTTTCATCTCGAATTCTCTGTTCAAACTTTCTTTCAACTTCTGAATACCAACTGAATCTTTTGAAGCTACCAACATATCATCCACATAAATCAGAAGATACACCATTTGTTGAATACTAGAGCCTTTAATGTAGACACGGATCAAACGGACTTTGACGAAATTTCTGATCTTTCATAAACCCCATCAAATCTTTTGTTCCACTGCCTTGGTGATTGTTTAAGTCCATATAAGGACTTCTTTAGTAAACAGACTTTGTCTTATTTCCCTTTCACCTTAAAACCTTCTGGCTGCTCCATATAGATCTCTTCATCCAACGTACCATGTAAGAAGGCTGTCTTAACATCCAACTGTTCTAGTTCAAAGTCCTCATTCACCACTAGTGACAACATAAGTCTTATTGAGACATGTTTCACTACAGGAGCAAACACTTCATTGTAGTCTACTCCTTCCACTTGTGAGAAACCTTTAGCAACCAATCTAGCCTTGAACCTAGGCTTTTCCACTCCTGGTATTCCTGGTTTTCATTTGAATATCCATTTGCAGCCTATTACCCGTTTCTTCACTGGTTTATCAACAATATCCCATGTCTCATTCTTGTGCAATGAGTCCATTTCTTCATGACTTGCCGATGTCCAGCCGTATCTGTCTGTGCTCCTCATTGCTTCTGTGAATGACCTTGGTTCATCCATTTCAATGTCTTGAGCTGCTGATAAAGCATAAGCTGACACATCAAAATCATCATATCTTGAAGGCATCTTTGATTCTCTGCGTCCCCTATCTCTGGCCAAGATATAGTTATCTAAAGTTTCGTGATCCTCAACATTTATTTCACTTTCTTCACTGTCTGACATAACCTCTGATTCTAAACCCTCATCACCTGATGTTGAAGAATCATTGCCCGAGATTACTCCACCTGAAACTGAAGACCTTGTAGTTTCTGAACTACCTGATGTTGAAGCTTCCGAAGACCTTATATTTCCTGACGCTCCATTAATCATCTTTGGGTTGAAAGTAACTTTCTTCCCTTTTCCTTTTTCCATGACATGTCCCTTTACAGGTTCTACCTTCTCAATATCAGTTTCTGACTTTGACCCTATATTCTTGAAGACCTCTTCTTCATGAAATACCACATTTCTTCTTATGGTACATTTTTCCTTCATCTGGTAACCAAACCCTGAAGCCTTTATTACCTTGCGGATATCCAACAAAATAACCTTTTATTTCTCTAGGACTAGTCTTTGCTTGCACCACATGAACATACGCTACACAACCAAACCTTCTGAGGTGATTAAGACTTGGTTTAGAACCTGACCATAACTCTTCTGGTACCTTAAATTCAATGGGAGAACTTGGTGATCTGTTTATCAAATAAACTGCAGTTGAAGCTGCTTCTGCCCAGAAACTTTCTTCCATACCACTCTCAGAAAGCATACACCTTACCTTCTCCATAATGGTCCTATTCAGCCGTTCTGAAACTCCATTTTGTTGTGGAGTGTAAATGCATGTTCTATGCCTTTTGATGCCTGATTCCTTGCACGGTGTATCAAACTGATTATTGCAGTATTCCAGACCATTATATGTCCTAAGACACTTAATTCTTTTTCCTGTCTGGTTTTCAACATGAGTTTTCCAGTCCTTGAACTTCTGAAAAGCTTCATCTTTTGTCCTTAAGAAGAATATCCAAACCTTCCTTGAATAGTCATCTATGAAAGTGATGAAGTACTGATTTCCTGCTAAGCTTGGTGTAACAGAAGGTGCTCCCCATAAATCCGAATGAACATATTGAAGGACTTCTGTTGAAGTATGTTTCCCTTTTGGAAAACTCTGTTTGTGTGCTTTTCCTAACACACAGCTTTCACATAACCCCAAAGTCTGAATTTCCTTGTTGGTTAAATAACCTTCCTTAACTAGCTTATCCATACCTTTCTGACCCATGTGGCCCAATCTAGAATGCCATTTCCTTGTAGAATCAACACTAGCCGTAGCTGAGTTTGACTCACCCTTTGACACTGTTCCTTCTAGATAATACAGCCCATCTTTGAACACTCCTGTTATCACTTCTTTTCCATCTTTGAAGAACTTAACCTTGAAATCTTCACCTTCATACTTGCAACCAGACATCTCCAAACATCCGTATGAAATCAAGTTCTTGCCCATAGTTGGCATGTATTTAACTCCGGTTAGAATTATCTCAGATCCATCAGGTTTGCTAATCCTGATCTTTCCAATGCCCTTGATTTCACTAAATGTGTTATTCCCCATTAACACTCTTCCACCATTGAATTCTTGTAAGTCAAATAACAATTCTCTGTTTGGAGTGATGTGAAAACTGCTTCCTGAATCCATGACTGTTAGAGGGGGGATTAGCACCCCCTGGTTTAACTCGGTTCGAACCGAGATCGGTTCAATCAAGACCGGTTTACGATGGTTCGGATCGAGGATAAGTCGGCCCGAAAACATTGGGCCGAGCTCGGGATCTCGCTGAAAGCCCACCTCGGCTACCGATCTTGGGCCAGCACAAGCCCAGTCCGTTACAACAGATGAAACCGGAATATTTCCTCTTTCCCGCCGATCTCGGAAATGGAAATATTCTCTTCGGTTGATTCATCGAGATATCAGGAATTTATCCTTATCTCGGCGAGAAAACCGGAAGATTTCCTTTTCCTAATCGAACTCGGAAAAGGAGAAGTCCTCCTGTCAACCGCCTCAAAAACACTATAAATAAGGATGCCATCGCCTCATTCTAGCCATCCATAACTTCCGCAAAGACAGAGAATAGAAGAGAGCTCGTTACCGATCTCGAATCTTTTTGTCTTTACCTTCTTACTTAATCTCTGTTGTAACGCCGACCTTGATCAATAAACGAGATTCCGACTAAAAAGTACTGTTTTACCCCTTTTGTGTGATTTACGGATCAACAATTGGCGCCGTCTGTGGGGACAGAATAGAACAGTACTTTCGGATATCGTTTGACTGAAGTTCGGCAATGGTTCTTCCGGTCGATACCACCGCAGCCCTCGTCAACGGCTCAGAAACCGATGATCAAAACCCACGGATCGACGAGCTCAATCCTGTCAATACCGAACTACAGACAACCAGAGGAGGACCCCCTCCGACCATACCTGTCGGAGAAGACAACCAGGACCATCCACCTGGGACTCTCCCACAGCCTCCGGCTGCTTCGATACTCATAGATCCGACCGTCTTCATGGAAGCCATGGCGGCACAGTTCGCCGAGATCAACAAAAAGAACGAAGAGCGGATCACCTCACTGATAGCATCCCACTTCGAACGTCGAAACCAGATCGGCACCCTCGATCCAAACCTGATCACACCCGCCGGAGAAAACACGTTACGCCGAAACCTCTTGTCCGACTTAACCGACGCTCAACCCCCAGGCACGATCGACCCGCCGACAAGAAGATCCTCCGCGACCGATTCGGAAATCAACATCACGAACCAAGCCGCCATGAACTTGGAATTCGCCAAGTTCCAGGCCCAACTACAAGATATGCGGACCAAAGTCCGTCAGGCTACAAGTTCGGCGCCGGAGATTGACCGGGTAATTCAAGAGTCACAGAGGACGCCGTTTACCGACAAAGTCGTCAACACTCCAGTCCGACGATTGGAAAGAGTCAAGATCACATCATACGACGGGTTTACCGATCCTAAACACTTCTTGACCTCGTTTGTCATCACAATGAACCGATTTCGTTTCGGCTCGGAAACCGAGAAGGACGCAGCCATGTGCCAACTATTCGTGGAGAACTTATCCGGAGCCGCGCTCGATTGGTTTTCAACGCTCGAGCCAAGTTCGGTAAACAGCTATAACGAGCTCACTACCAAATTCCTCAAACGCTTCACCATGTTTATCAAGCAGAAAACAAAGAATGCCGAACTCTGGGCCCTCGAGCAGAAGCAGGACGAGCCCCTACGCAACTTCATGGAACGTTTTAAAGCGGTTGTATCCCATTGCACGATCGACGACGAAGCCGCAATCGAGGCTCTTTACAAAGCAACCTGGTATGAATCGGATTTTCACAGGGAGATCAAACGCAATAATCCAAAGACGCTGGAGGACATCCTGCACAGGGCGCATATCTTCATCATGGAGGAGGAGGAAAGATCCGAGAAAGATAGGCGATACGCAATGACGAAACAGCTCGCCACTAAGGACAAACCGTACGTTTCCCCGAAGCAACCCGTCAATACGGTCCAAACTCAGCAATCCTGGTCAAACACTTGGGTTCGGTCGGATGAGCCAAAAGAGCCCGACACGACTGACTCCGCACCGTACTGCAATTTCCATAACCGGTATGGAAATCATTCGACCGAAGAGTGCCGACATCTACAGGAGTTCCTGATGATGAAGTACAAAAAGGGGGAAGTTCCAGTCGAAGGAGCCTACCAACCCTCGAACAGACCGCACCGTAACGATAACGGTAGGAGACGCAACTCCAAACCGAATAAGCCTGCCGAGCAAAAGAAAGACAAAACCGACGACGAACAACCGAAACGAGATCGGGAGGACAACGTGGAAACTCAACAACCTCCGCAGGTTCGAAAACGTATCAACATGATCATGGGTGCGTTGGAAACATGCAACTACTCCGTCCGAGCTCTGAAGACATACAGCAAAGAAGCAGTGGCCGCAAAACAGTCACATCAGACTACACCCTGCGGAACGCCGATCACCTTCTCTGAGGCCGACACGGAAGGACTTCATATGCCGCATAACGACCCGTTAGTCGTCGAGACACTCATCGGTGATGTCATAGTCGGGCGAATTTTGATCGACACTGGGAGCTCGGTTAACGTGATTTTCAAGGATACGCTGAAAAATATGGATTTTCCCGACAACCAAATCAGACCGAACATCGAACCACTCACCGGATTCTCAAGCGAGCAAACCATGACAGCAGGAACGGTCAAAATTCCTATGTATACCGGGGGAATGTATCGAATGGTCAAGTTCTTGGTGCTAAACAAACCCGCGATCTACAACGTAATACTCGGCACGCCGTGGATATTCTCGATGAAAGCAGTCGTGTCAACGTATCATCAATGCGTCAAGTTCCCGACACCTTCCGGAATCTTCACCCTTAGAGGCGACCAAGTGATGTCCCGAACGTGTTTCATCAACGAATGCAAACTGAGGACCACTCCCCGCACCTACGTGATCAATAAGAAGAAAAATCCAAACGATCCCGATTTACCGCGACGCGAAACGATCGTCCAAGTCAATATCGACGATTTCAATCCGGAGAGATGCGTAGGAATCGGAGCCGAGCTCCACGAGGACATCAAAGCGGATTTAATCCGACTCCTCAAAAGAAACATCTCGACCTTCGCCTGGTCGATCACAGATATGCCTGGAATCAATCCAAGGATAATAAGCCACGAGCTCAACATTGATCCCACCTTCAAACCGATCAAGCAAAAACGACGCAAGCTCGGTCCTGAGAAGGCTCGAGCCGTGAACGATGAGGTCGAAAGATTACTTAGCGCAGGATCAATTACGGAGGTTCGGTATCCCGACTGGTTGGCGAACCCGGTCGTTGTGAAAAAGAAAAACGGAAAGTGGAGGATATTCGTCGACTTTACCGACCTGAACAAAGCCTGCCCAAAGGATAGTTACCCACTCCCGCATATCGACAGACTCGTCGAAGCCACCACCGGGAACGAACTCCTCTCGTTCATGGACGCCTTTTCAGGTTACAATCAGATACTCATGCATTCGGATGATCGTGAGAAAACTTCGTTCATCACGGATCGCGGTATCTATTGCTACAAGGTGATGCCCTTCGGCCTAAAGAACGCCGGTGCAACTTATCAACGACTCGTCAATCGAATGTTCGCTAGTCAGCTCGGCAAAACGATGGAGGTTTACATCGATGACATGCTCGTCAAATCTTTAGTTGCGAAGGATCACGCCGGACATCTCAACACCTGTTTTGATATCCTGAACGAGTACGGCATGAAGCTAAACCCGACCAAATGCACATTCGGTGTAACCTCCGGAGAGTTCCTCGGGTATATCGTAACTCGAAGGGGAATCGAGGCCAATCCTAAACAGATCTCGGCAATCCTCGACCTACCATCTCAAACAACGAGAAGGGAAGTGCAAAGACTCACGGGACGCATCGCCGCACTCAACCGGTTTATCTCCCGGCCCACCGATAAGTGCCTCCCCTTCTACCAATTGCTGCGCGGAAACAAAAATCTTGAGTGGGATGATAAGTGCGAGGAAGCGTTCAAGCAGCTCAAAGATTACTTATCAACACCACCAGTTTTGGCAAAACCCGAAGACGGCGAGACCCTCTATCTCTACATCGCGATCTCAACCTCGGCGATCAGCGGGGTCCTCGTTCGGGAAGACCGGGGCGAACAAAAACCGATCTTCTATATCAGCAAATCACTAGATGGAGCTGAAGGGCGATATCCGACTCTCGAAAAGCTGGCCCTCGCCGTTGTTGTTTCAGCTCGGAAATTGCGCCCTTACTTCCAATCACACTCAGTCACCGTGCTAACCGATCAACCACTCCGGACAATCCTACATAGCCCAAGCCAGTCCGGTCGGTTGGCTAAATGGGCTATCGAACTTAGCGAATACGACATCGATTACAAAAGCCGGACAAGCATCAAATCACAAGTCCTCGCCGATTTCCTCATTGAACTACCTCCGGAATACGTCAACACTGATGTCATAACCGCCGAACGATGGATCCTTCACGTCGATGGGTCGTCATCTCATCGAGGCTCTGGAATAGGCATTCGCCTCAAATCTCCAACGGGAGAAATCTTGGAGCAATCTTTCCGCCTGACGTTCAACGCGTCTAACAACGAGGCAGAATACGAAGCGCTAATTGCCGGACTGCGATTGGCCAAAGCCATCGGCGTTACACGCATTCACGCCTACTGCGACTCACAGCTCGTCGCAAGTCAGTTCAGCGGGGAGTATGACGCCATGAATAATCGAATGGACGCATACCTCAAGCTCGTCAAACAACTCGTTTCCGAATTCGATTCGTTCGAACTTACCAAGATCCCGCGGGAAGAAAACGCTCCAGCCGACGCACTCGCTGCCTTGGCTTCGAACTCCGACCCTCACCTCAAACGAACGATCCCGGTGGAAAGTATATCAGAACCTAGTATCGGAAGCACAGAACAATGTATCGTCACGACTCGTAGACGAGATTACGAGGAAAATCCTTCGACTGAACCTGTCTTACGTCGACAGAGACGGACTCCAACCGTCGAGTCCAATCAAGACACCGAACTCGAACACTCTAGTACCGCCGAAGGCAACAACGACACGCTGCAAGTCGATGAATCGGCCCGATCAGACGATGAAACGGAGGAACAGACGGACGGACTTCATGAGCCAATAGACCTCGAACAGTCCGACGAGCAGACTCCCGCCAATTGGACACTAGAGATAGAAATGTACATCATCGATGGCAAAATTCCAGCCGATAGATGGGCCGCTCGACGACTCAAAATGCGAGCCGCTCGCTACATACTTATCAAAGACGGACTGTTTCGTTGGAGTGCAGCAGGAATCCTCCTCAAATGCATCTCAGGCGATGAAATTCAGGAAGTCATGAAAAAAATACACGAAGGCGATGGCGGCAATCACTCCGGCGGCCGATCTCTAGCCCTGAAAATCAAGAGAGCAAGCTATTATTGGCCAAGTATGCAAGCAGACTGCGAGAGGTTCGTCGCGAAGTGCGACAAATGCCAAAGGCATGGCCCAATGATACATCTTCCTACCGAGCTGCTAACCACTTCGACAGCTCCGTATCCATTCATGCGATGGGGGATGGACATCATCGGTCCTTTCAGACGATCCTCTACGCAGAAAAAGTTCATCCTCGTCATGACGGATTACTTTACCAAATGGGTAGAAGCCGAGGCATATCCCGTCATCCTCGCCTCTGACGTCCAGAAATTCGTTTGGAAATTCATTATCTGCCGACACGGAATTCCGTACGAGATTATAACCGATAACGGTCCCCAATTCATATCAACACTATTCAACGACTTATGCGCTAAGTGGAAAATTCGACTAAGTTTTTCCACACCACGATACCCGCCGAGCAACGGTCAGGCCGAAGCAACAAACAAAACAATCATAGCCGGCCTCAAGAAACGATTGGATACTCATAAAGGGACATGGTCAGATAAACTTGACGGAGTCTTATGGTCATACCGAATGACCCCAAGATCGTCAACGGGGCAATCCCCCTTCTACATGGCCTATGGCGTGGAAGCCCTATGCCCCGCCGAACTCACCATCCCGACTATCCGTCGGACGATGCTCGTGCAAAATCCTGATCTTAACGACGAAATCATGCTCGACAACCACGACAATCTCGAGGAACAACGTGATCAAGCCTTACTTCGGATTCAGAATTATCAGAACTTAGCAGCACGATACTACAACAAAAAGGTCCGCGGACGTCACTTCACCGACGGCGACCTTGTCTTAAGAAAAGTCTTCGCAGGGACCGAAGAAAAGAATGCCGGCAAGCTCGGCACAAACTGGGAAGGACCCTATCAGGTCATGAGGATAGTCAAACCAGGCGTCTACGAGCTCATGAAGCTAGACGGAACCCCCACTCCCCGTTCGTGGAATTCCATGAACCTCAAGCGGTACTACATCTAGGCCAACCCTCAAGCGCTAAAAAAAAAAAAAAAAAAAAAAAAAAAAAAAAAAAAAGATCACCGAGCTACTACACATACGCTCGATTCTAATATGTAATATGAACTACGAATGGCTTGATCCTTCTTTCGAAGGTACGTAGGCAGCCCTCACAAGGCGCAGCTATAACATTAATAAAATTTTACCAAGGCATTCTACCGAACTTCAACAGTTCGTATTTTCTAAGCCAAACTTTATGTTTGCCGAACTCCAGCAGTTCGTATTTTCTAAGTCAAACTTTCAGTTTGCCGAACTCCAACAATTCGTATTTTAAAAGCCAAACTTTATGTTTGCCGAACTCCAGCAGTTCGTATTTTCTAAGTCAAACTTTCAACTTGCCGAACTCCAACAGTTCGTATTTTAAAAGCCAAACTTTATGTTTGCCGAACTCCAACAGTTCGTATTTTCTAAGTCAAACTTTTAATTTGCCGAACTCCAACAGTTCGTATCTTCTAAAGCCAAACTTTTAGTTTGCCGAACTACAACAGTTCGTATTTTCTAAAGTCAAACTTTTCGTTTGCCGAACTCTAACTGTTCGTATTTTCTAAGTCAAACTTTACGTTTGCCGAACTTCAACAGTTCGCATTTTCAACCACCAACGGTTCCCATTTCAACGTCCTGGCCAGACGATCTGATAAAGCCGAGCTTAGCTCGCACGCATCCTCATGGTGCAATGGATAATACACTTTCCACATTCAAAGCCGAGATCAGTCTCGCACCAACTTCTCAGATTATCCGAGCCAAATAAGCCAAGTCCGTCTCGCACACTCGGATTCAATGTGAGAAACCTAGAGCATATTAAGATGAGCTGTTCACGTACTCTTAAAACTAAACTCTAGGGTCAAGCCGAACGTCCTTCCTCGCAAACCTAAGCCGACTTCTCAACAGTCGCAAAACTAGTAAGCCGATTTCTCAACAGTCGCAAAAACAAGTAAGCCGATTTCTCAACAATCGCAAAAGCAGTAAGCCAATCTACGATAGGGATTGCCGACCTCGAACAGGTTCAGTCGAATTCATCCTCTTCACCCGGCTAAGACCGTACAGTTTACGGCACCACTGTGTACGATAAATTCGAGAGGTTCGTATTATGTACGACTTCAAATATATCAGAAGAAATAAGGCATAACACTCAAAATAAAAAGAAGATCGATAAAAATCAGATTCGTTAAAAAGCCCCTCGGGCAAAACGGATACCGGACTTTAAAAACCCTCCGGTCCAAGAGGTCAGGTTATAAGCCCATTCGGGCAAAGGAAAAATTAGTCATATTACAAAACCAAAAGACGATTCAGACATTTCGCTTCCGCATCGCATCAGCGCGATCAGCCGACATGGAAGCCTGATTGGATCCGAACTCGTCAAGGCCCGGTGGAACCTCATTGCCCATCGACGTCGAAACCTCTGGATGCACCGGATCACTAAAAGGCGTGACAACCAAGTCCGCCTCATCCAGCTCACAAAGGTCGATCGCGGCATATTCCTTCACCTTTTCGGCCTTAAGCTTCTCAAGCCGATCGATACGAGACGAAGGGACAACAATACCGTGCTTCTTCTTAAGGCCCTCGCAAAAATCAAGTACTCCCTGAACCTGATTGATAACGAGGAACGGTTTCTTCGCCCGCTCAACCGCCGACAAGTGGTCCTTTACCTTCTGAAGCTGGACTTGGCACTTTTCTGTGACCGCTTTTCTCCTGGAGATCTGCTGGGTACGACCGGCCCTCAATCGCGAAGTTTCCGCGAACAGCTTTATCGAGAGAGCGTCTCTTTCCAACCCCTGCTCGGCATTGGATCTCTTAAGTGCGGCAATCTCTCGAGTCAGTTGGTCCACCGCACGATCGCCCGCCTCCACTCGGTCCTCAGATATGTGCAGCTCCTTGCGAAGTTCCGCCACTTGAACCCTCGCCTCGAAAGCTTTACGGCGCGATTCTCCGAGCTCACGATCGTAAGACCCGACGATCTCGTTCGTCTGAGCAACCATCTGCAGGAATAACGAACTTTAAAAATAAGCAATCGAAAGAAAAAGGATAACAAAAAAAAAAGGAGAAAAGGATACCTCGGCAGTAGTCTGGGCCAGCTTCTTATAAGCCTCAGGTTGGCGAAGGGAACCGATCGGCGGAAGGAAGTCCGGGCCGAAACTCAAGCGCCGATATGATTCGACATAATCCAAGGGATCGGCCTCGGGATCCGACGTTCGACGCCTCTTCTGCACTGGAGAGCTGTCCGATAGGACAATCGTTTCCCCATCAGTTTGTTGGGGGTCGGTAATCCCCTCGTCGCCTTCGCCACCTTCGGCGTGTTCGGTACCTACTCCAGCAGTCGAACCAGCAGCCCGCCGAGACCCCCTTTTTGTCTTCTTCTTTCTTTTCTTCTCGGCCGGATGAGAAGTGTGCTCCCCAGCAGGAACCTCTCCTTGGCCAACCTCTTCGTTAACGGCTGGAGCTTCCGGATCTGCCTGCTCGGTTGCTGAAGGAGCGCGATCCCCAGTAGGAACTTCATCTCGGCCGACCTCTTCATCAATGGCCGTAGCCTCGGGATTCACCTGGACATCAGGCGAGGGAATGTCCACATCCACCTCGTCGCCGTCCATCTCGGCTGAAAGATTGGGGATATCCTCGAACTTCATTTTTCTCCGACGAGATGGTTTTGCTGAGAGGAAGCAACGGGTAAATAAAAGAGGATCGGTGTCAACGAACTGCGAAGAAAAGTCTGCCAACTTACCTTTAAGGGCCCTTTTCGCTTTTAGATCGAGCTTCTCCTGGTAAGCTTCAGGCCACCGAGCTTTCCCCGCAGCACTCAATTGCTTCGCGTGAGTAAAAGTGAATCCCGGCGTGGTGATAAGGAAGCTTGGAGGGTGACGAGCTGAAGATAGGAAAGAAAGATATAAGTTAGGCAAAATAAGGTACTAAGATGAAATAAAGAACAAGTATCTACCAATAGGAGTTCTCCATAGAGTTCGGTAACTCCCTCCCGGACACTCGACGGAAGATTCATCGATCTTCACAAAGAAGTATCTGGCGCTCCAATGATTGACCTTGTTCGGTTTATTCCCAGTAACAAGATCGGCTTCCGGCTTCACATTTGCCGATAAAAACCACGGCTTTGCCTTCGATAGGTTCACTCGGAACAACCTCTCAAAAACCTTCGCCGTAATGGGAATACCGCACTCTTCCCCGAGAGAAAGAAGACCCATAAGGTTGATCACTGTGGCTGGCATCAACTGAGAGATCGCGACGTGCCGCCTCTTGCAGTATTTATAGACAAGCTCCGGGATGGGAAACCGAAGCCCACAACTCCTGAAATGCTCCTCGTAGACGCAAATGTAGCCATCAGGAGCATCCCACGGGCGATCAGCAGCCTTCGGGATCTTAAACAGCAAGTCATTTGGAGCATCGCACCGCTCCAAGGTGATCTGAATCGTCTCCGCGGTAGACCAAGATGGTCCGATGCGGGTTGGCCTCTCAACCATCCGCCTAGCAGCCAAAACGGGACCATCGTCTCCTTCATCAGGACGACATGCTGGAGAAACGGCACGGTTGTCCAAATCGGCCGCATCTTCGTCCTCGGCGAGCCGAGCAGCGAACTCGGCATCTGCCCGAACTTGTTCATTTAGCTCGGCAATCTCTTCTTCAGGCAGGTCCTCGTCGATGAGATGCGGAACTTCGACTGAAACTTTTGAGCTGCTCGGTCCGGCAGCGGCACGCTGAGAGTTGCGCCTAAACATCTCCCGTTCGACGTCACCCAATCCGTCCGAGCTCGAATCAGAACTATTGACGAACAGCCCAATGTCTGGGAACTCAGATGAAGGAGCTCGGTCTTCAACAGAAGGGGAAGAAGTCCTTGAAACCATATCGATCGGAGGAGAGAAGTTGACGAAGAACAGAACGAAGAACTCGAAAATCTTCGAGCAAACCGGAGAAATCACGGCGGAGAGGATGAGCGAAGAACGGAAAACCTAAAAATTCTAGAGAGAAGGGAGAGCTCTAGAGAGAGAAGGAGAAATACCTTTTTGGAGAAAATGAGCAGAAGTGAAAAACAGAAAGAGGATCGGGCAGTATTTATAAGGAAAAACGCAATGATGACAATTCCTCGAAATCCGCGATCGAAGAAGACAAATCGACGCGCGACTCTTCGAATTCTATAGCAAGAGAAGACGAATCGACGCGCGCCTCTTCGAATTCTGCGACAAGGGAAGACGAAACGACGCCCTCTTCTCAAGAAAAACTCACCAAATTCGAAAGAGGATCCGTCCTTTCAAGCCGAACTTAAGCAGTTCGCCGAACTCATACAGTTCGTATCATCAAAGCCGAACTTAAGCAGTTCGCCGAACTCGTACAGTTCGTATCATCAAAGCCGAACTTAAGCAGTTCGCCGAACTCATAGAGTTCGTATCATCAAAGCCGAACTTAAGCAGTTCGCCGAACTCGTACAGTTCGTATCATCAAAGCCGAACTTAAGCAGTTCGCCGAACTCGTACAGTTCGTATCATCAAGCCGAACTTAAGCAGTTCGCCGAACTCGTACAGTTCGTATCATCAAGCCGAACTTAAGCAGTTCGCCGAACTCATACAGTTCGTATCATCAAAGCCGAACTTAAGAAGTTCGCCGAACTCGTACAGTTCGTATCATCAAGCCGAACTTAAGCAGTTCGCCGAACTCGTACAGTTCGTATCATCAAGCCGAACTTAAGCAGTTCGCCGAACTCGTATGGTTCGTATCATCAAAGCCGAACTTAAGCAATTCGCCGAACTCGTACAATTCGTATCATCAAGCCGAACTCGAAACAGAATCTGATCAGATCATACCGATCTCAGTTTTAACCGAGCTAAAGAATACTCCTCAAAAATTCGCCGAACTCATAAACTCCCTCGCCGAACTGAGGGGGGGACCAATTGTTAGAGGGGGGATTAGCACCCCCTGGTTTAACTCGGTTCGAACCGAGATCGGTTCAATCAAGACCGGTTTACGATGGTTCGGATCGAGGATAAGTCGGCCCGAAAACATTGGGCCGAGCTTGGGATCTCGCTGAAAGCCCACCTCGGCTACCGATCTTGGGCCAGCACAAGCCCAGTCCGTTACAACAGATGAAACCGGAATATTTCCTCTTTCCCGCCGATCTCGGAAATGGAAATATTCTCTTCGGTTGATTCATCGAGATATCAGGAATTTATCCTTATCTCGGCGAGAAAACCGGAAGATTTCCTTTTCCTAATCGAACTCGGAAAAGGAGAAGTCCTCCTGTCAACCGCCTCAAAAACACTATAAATAAGGAGGCCATCGCCTCATTCTAGCCATCCATAACTTCCGCAAAGACAGAGAATAGAAGAGAGCTCGTTACCGATCTCGAATCTTTTTGTCTTTACCTTCTTACTTAAACTCTGTTGTAACGCCGACCTTGATCAATAAACGAGATTCCGACTAAAAAGTACTGTTTTACCCCTTTTGTGTGATTTACGGATCAACAATGACCCACTCATCTTTGGTGTCTTGTACACTGACTGTTAGGATTAAAGGCTCCTTTACGATTGAAGCTACATTAGCAGAACTTGAGCTCTTATTCTTCCCTTTTTCTGGACATTCCCTTTTCCAGTGTCCTTCTTTCCCACAGATGAAACAGCCTTTGCCATCTTTATTCTTCTGCTTGAACTTGCCACCTTTTCCTTTACCTTTAGACTTGTTCTTTGAGTACTGGTCATCCTTTTTCTCAAATCTTCCTCTGTCTTCAGCATACAGACCTTCAGCTTCTGCCTTTGACTTGTTTAGGAGCCATTTCTCCCTTAGTTATGTCTCTTTAGCATATGTCGATTCGGTCACAGCACTCACAGTCAAAGTGTCCTTACCACTTCCGTATTTCAGTGTGTGAACTAGTGCTTCATACTTCGGTGGGAGACCTGTGAGTATATGTATAGCCTGGTCCTCATCTGAGACCTTTATGTCCAGGCTCTCCAGATCATTTACCAGTTTAAGAAAGGTATCCAAGTTTTGTTCCATGCTTCAGTTTTCATCCATCCTGTAGCTTGCAAATCTCTGTTTAAGGTAGATCCTATTTGGCAGTGACTTTGTTTGATAATCCTTTTCCAGGGCCTTCCAGATGTCTAGTGCAGTCTTTTCCTTCATGACTTTCCTGAGGATTTGGTCACTTAGACACTGCTTGATAAGACTTCTTACCCTTTTATCTTTAGCTGCCCATTTAGGATATGTCTTTGATCCTTCCTCATCCTCTTGTTTCTGATCAGACTCCTCTTTGTTTTCAGGTTCTAAGATGGTGTCTAATCCAAGAATCTCCAGTGCACACAACACTCTGTGTTTCCAGATCCCAAAATTCCCTTTGCCGTCAAACTTCTCTACTTCAAAACGACCCTGAGTTGGCTCCATTCTGCAGATTTAACCAATCTCTTCGTAGACCAATAACCAATCACAACCCAAAGACTGATGCCGACTCTTCACAATTACACAGATAAACCAGATAAGTTTCGAACCTTGATCTGATCTTTCTTCTTGTTGGAATCGCTTCTTCTCTTTGCAGTAGATTCTTTAATCTTCCTTCGTCTCAAAGATAGAGATAGCTTCTAGAGTATTTCGGAAGCAATGAGCAACCTAGTGCTCTGATACCACTTGTTGGATATTGAACCTGATCCGTCGAACTTGATTTTAGGATACGTAGCTTTGAACACTTGAGCTTTTGACCCGGTTCACCACTCGGCTACGTCCGGGGGAGTATTCGCACTGCCTCACGAATCACACTATCTGATTGGAAAATCCCCAATCTTGGATCACACCCTGTTTCTCACCGAGTTGCTTCTTCTCTAACAGGTTCTCTATCAAGGAAGCAATCAGGTCTTGAAGCAGAAAGAAATACAGAAGATAAGGAGATAGAAGAACCCTAGCTACTCTCTGCAAGGATCGAAGAAACTCTCTTCAAGATCTTTCTCTTTCTGTTTCTGTTATTTTCTTGTTGTTCGTCATTTGGAGAAGACGACTCTTTTAATGTAGACGAACGATTTGCAATCTTAATGGGCTTTGACATTTATCGGCCCAGTCCTTAAGTCCAGCTGCTGAACCATTTTGTATTGGGCTTCAATTTAGACACAAACCCACATGTGATTTTTAATCGAAAATCACTGATCGGGAGACACCTCTTTTTGTTTTTATGAAATCTTAAATCAAAAATCTTTGGGAATTTGATTTTCTCACTCTATGATGAACAAAGAATCCACCTTCAATACAAAACCCAGATTGCGATTGAAAGAGATGAAGTGGAATAAGTAGAAACCTGATTAGTTTAGGATGAAGAAGAAGAATCAATTCAAAAAATAAAAAAATAAAAAAGAAGAAGAAGCGTTTAATTTAAGAGGAGAGAGAATATCGATCGATAATTGTAACCGGGTGAAGAAGAAAAATAAATCGGGTCGGATTGGTTTTTTATTTAATTTTGGTTTAGTATCCGGTATAAGTGGTTTTGTGTTTGGTTTAAGTCGTAAACCAGCTTAAATCATGGTATGGTGGTTTTACGCTTTGATGTGTGTAAATAGGTTTCAATGTTTCAAATTGGGAGAAAATACGTCTAAAACTTTCGAATTAGGTGGATCTGTGTCGAGGTTTAAAGTTTGAGTATATTTACAACTATATCATAAATTTGAGGTGAAAATACGTCGTTTTCCTTTATATAAAAAGAAAGTGTCTTAGAATGTAAATCAGTCTTAAACTATTGAGTACGGTCCTAAAACTTATATTAATAATATTAATTTTTGTTACTTCCTTCCATACACATGCACTAATGTTAATTATCTGCAGTCATTAGTGTTTTGAAGCTGGCCAGTTTGGTGATGAAATTCTCAGATTATAATTTTAGCTAACTAGGTAGGCTCAACCTGCACATTCGATGTGTATTGTCACTATAAAAGTTGTGTGTTTTGAATTGTGTCAACTAAAGATTCATATCATAGCAAACTGAAACACTATGTCAATAACAATAAGGTTTACGATGAAACTATGTAATTAAATCGAATAAAGTTTCCCTCCAGAGATTTTTAAAAAAAAAAAGAATAAAAATTGAGACCTCGAGCTGAGATCGTTACAAACTGATGTACCAATTTTACCATAACTCTTTTCATTCATTTGCAAAATGGTCAGCTGGTTTGGCTGACCATTCTCTCATATCTCTCTCTATCTAACCGCCACTCAAAGTGGTCTGGTGCGACGACCGCTAGCCCTACCGCAGAGAAGAGCGTTCTTGGGGATTGGGTATTCATCTCTGAGAGAAGTCGAGGTTGTGTAGACACGTAAATAGAACTGTTGTCCTAAGTATTGCCTTGCCCAGAACTCGGATCTTAGGTTCCACATCCCTACGTTGTCCAGTGCTATGTATATGGCCGTCCATGAGCTCGGATATACCTGTACATGAATATTAATCCAGCGGTTCGCAAATGCCAAATACTAGTTTAGATTTTTAATGTGGTTACCTGAACGGTGCAGCGAGCGACTGCATCGCGTAGATTGTACCCGTTCCTACTGTCAGAACTCCATTGCCCACCGTCCATTCTGTATTAGAAGACCACTTTAGTCCAGCAATCAAGATGAAGAAAAATTTCAAAAATCTCCCTTTTATCAATCAAAGAACGATGACAAAAGGATTATGATTTCTAGGTTTCTCTAGGGATTTTTCTTGGTCACAGAATGTTACTATTTTTGCTTAGTATGTGTGGATCTTGTGGATGCAAAACATGAATGTTTGAGGTTTCAGGAAATAAAAGAAAGATACACTTACCCAACAACCCAGAAAGAGTAACCATCAAGATGCCAGCTCTGGACAATATCCTCAGAGTTTTCGAAAACAATCTCCACAAAGGATCTGTAGTCAACTTGCAAAACAGATGTGTCGAGGTATATTCCTCCACCAGTAGGTTGGCTCTGTATGCTTCCAACCCTGTAAACACCGTCAATCTTGAAGTAGTCCGCGAGTTTCAGAGGAGTGTCTGCTGGGTTAAATGATACACTGTTCACAGCGTATCGTTGCTTCCCGTTGACCTGACCAGCAGAGCTAGCAAGTCTGATCGTTCTAGTGGTGTTTATCATGCCGTAATGGTATGATCCCTGTGGATTCGGCCTTGGTCCGCTCGCTGTAAGGTTAGTCCTACAAGACAAGAACATAACAAAATCAGATTTCTACTCGAGAAAGTAAGCACAACCAGCCAAATCGAATTTATCATTTCACAGAAAGAAACTTCTTGTTTTTATATGTGCTTCCTTGGAACCTATCATCTAAAGGTTTAACTAAAGAGCATTCTCCAAGCCAAGTAGCTGCACATTTGGAATTTCATCATCACTGAATCAAAGAGGGAGAAAAAAAGAAACCTGATGGCTCGAGCCTGGTTCAAGGACCAGTCGATCTGTATGGTTGGTCCACCTGGAATAGGTCCAGAAACGGCACCAGCGGAATTACTGTAACGGAGAACTCCGGTGGTGGTGAGGACAACTGAGGTAAACCGAGAAGAGACCACGACGTAGTAATCCTGAGCAGGCTGGTCCGCAGTTACAAGCACCGAGTAAGACTGGCCAACGTGGACATCGAGCGAAGAGAAGGTAGTCTGAAGAGTGTGAATCCCTTCGACTTCGACCACCTTCATCTTGTGGTTTTGGATGCGGAAGTTGAGGGAGTCTTGTAACCCTACATTGGATATTCTCAGCCTGTATGTCTTGCCTGAGGAAGAAGATGAAGAAGCAAAGTGGGCAAAAACCTTGTTCAACATTGAGGGTGGCAAAACTCATTAGTAAATGAAGAAGCAGAAAAGTGGGCAAAAACCTTGTTCAACATTGAGGGTGGCACCACTGCCACGGCCATTGATGAGGATACCATCTGGTAAAGGAAGCTTCCTACCACTATCGAGCTGTGCCTTCAAATCCTACAGAAACGAGATAATTGAACAAATCTGAATTTGTCAAATCGGCAAACAGAAGCAATCAATCCTTACCGTGTGATTGGATTTGTACCAGTCGCCGATGAGGACGGTGTAATCTCCGGCGGGATCAGGGAAGGGGACGGGGATCCTGGGGCGGCTGAGGATACGGATGCCTCCGAATCCTCCGGCGGCTTTGTGGAAAGAGAGAGAAGGGAAGTAGTAGAAACTTCCGATCTGATCCTTCACCTGAAGAATGTAAGTGTAGTTCTTCCCCGGCGGGATTGGGCAAGTCGTTCCGTACACTCCGTCCACGAACGAATTCCTCCTCTGCTGAATCCCATTCCTGCATATTTGCTCTCACGGTCTCATTATTTTTCAAATATTAATATTTACCCCAAAAGTTCTATGAATTCTTAATTTTACCCCCTGAAAAGGAGCGGAAAAATGGTTTAAAATCAAAGGGAGGATACAGCTAATAATTTGGTAAAGTGGACCCATTTTCCACATGTAAATGTTTAAAAATGTGTAGTGTAATAAAAATCAGAAAAATATTTAATAATGTGTGTGTAAATAATTCTTTCGTGGACCGAGTCCGACACAATATAGGTGTGGCCAAAGCAAAATCCTTACGTACCTCAGTGTTTTTTTGAAGCACGTTTTATTTTTACGTCACTACTAAAAACAAAACAAAACAAAAAAAGCGAAATACTATTCACAAGCAAAAGAAAAAAAAAACTACTAGCCGACTAGGCCTAGCCATTACTATCAAATTGACAACGACCGAATTCAATGTTAAAGACCTAAATATTGAATTATACTAAAGATTGTATTGTAATTGCAGATTTGCAATTGATTTAGATTTCGAATAAGATGAACAAAAAAGTATTACCATGAAAGGAGGAAAGGTTCGTCGAGGCTATTGTAGACGTTAATGATGAGATTGTCATTTGTAACGGAGTGAATGTCCGGTCCCGGAAACTGCCCGTTTATCAGAATACCCTAAACCGGAAAATGCGAGATCCGCAGATTTTAAAAAACCGGATCTAAAAAACCGAACCGAGATTAAATTTTAAACTGATACGAGATTTTTGATTACCTGTTGGCGAACGCCGAGTGGGTAGATATCTCCGTATGTGACGTTCCATTCGAAGAATCTGTACGGATCTTCCGCCTTGACGGCGAAGAGAAGCGAAAAACCGATGATTAATGCGGCGGCGAATGAGGCATTGGCCGCCATTTTTATAAACCGTTGAATGAAGGAAAGTATCTTGGCGTGATCTCTCTCTCTCTCTCTCTCTCTCTCTCTCACAGATTTGAGTCTAGAGTTATGGAGAGATGATACAGCACATATTTAAAAGAGTTTACAGTAATAGAGAAAGAGTAACTTGAGGAAACGAATTAGAGAGAAGAAAACAAAGGTCAGTGTCGGTGGCTGGACCCACAAGTTGCTCTGTGTTACTTTGAAATCTGTATTTGTCTCCCACAATCCACATGGCTAAGCAACTTGGCCATTTTTATATGTTTTGCGCCTTATAATTATTCAGACAAACGATTAGTTGTGGTAATCTTTGGGTGATGGATTAACAATTAGATTAGTTGTGGTAACCTTTGTGTGATGTATTTATTACAGATTCATGTAGTTTCCTATCAAGATATTATAACAATTGGATTTTTATTCTTTTCACTCGTCAATTAATTAACTATTGACTGTTTTAAAGGGAAAATATGTGGTAATTATCAATTTGTAACACGCGTTTGGTTTTTTTTTTCTTGTAAGATTTCACTCTATATACAAGACAAAATGTTTAATGACTATGGACATTTTTGATAAATATATGGTAAATTAATTAATATGGACTGTGTAAACCATTCAAAGATTTCACTCAAATTTGGTTTGTAAATTTCTGACTTGGACGTTTTTAGTAAAATGTCTCATGTGTTTTAAGAAACCAAGATAAAGGTCTTCCAATTATGGGAAAAAATCAAAATAAAGGTTTTTATCCCTTTTTTGGCTGTGTATGTCCTTTAAAGCTGCTCGAAGATGAAGATCGGGCCCATTCCTTCTTGGTTGCAAGATCAAAATTGTTTTGGAAGCTCAATATAAATGTCTTTGGCATTTCGTAGGTTATTCCATTTTCACTGCGTTCGTTTTTCAGGACAGAAGCTTGTTCTTCAGTGGTTATTCTCAATTTTTGGCTTCGAGTGAATCTAACTAAACTCAGATGGTGAAAATGAAAACTGAAGAAAGGTCCAAAAGTAACCGGACGGAAAAACCTTATATGTACTTATCAAAAAGTGGAACATTAACCTGACATGCGTTTACATTCCCGGAATTATCGCCAATTAGTACTTTTAAAAATCAAATTAACACTCCAAAAATTAAGGTAAAGTGAACCCAAAAAAATTGAACATTTTAATTACTAAATAGAGATTTGCTACAAGAAAATTATCATTGGGTGAGGAAGCGACGCGTCAGAGCAATTTGAAAGAGCCGTGGGGTCCAATAACATGTTAATAATAGTTAATTGAAGAAAGTTGATATTGATAGGCCTGTATAAATGACAACACTTCGAAAAGATCACAATAATACCAACAAAAAAAAAAACATACCAAAAAGATACAAAACGCGTTAATCTCTGTAAAATGACTGTAAATGTAATAAGGAACATTGATTAGGTGTTCCATGTGTGGACAACATTAGTTAGAACCAGAAACGGCATCTTATAACCTTGAGCAGTATTTGGAATTGGTCTTATTATCTAGTAAATGTGGCATTTTAATGTAGTAGAATCACAAGAAACAAAACTAGTAGTTTGATTTCTGTTGAGATTTGGGTTCTCCACGAATCCGGATGCTACAGCACCTAACGCCTTGGCCGGATCTTTACCGGAGATGGAATCTGCAGAGCTCCGTCGCGCCGACGAACCCATTGTGCGTTAAAAACTCAACCGAGAGATTTCTGTTGAGATTTGGGTTCTTATTTGACCTATCAAACGCAGAACCACATATCCAATACATACGCGTTTCAAACGCAACGCTGACAATAAGAAATTATGCCTTCAAATACAATTAGCAAAGTAATTAGTATAAAGGTCAAAACCAAAATCCTCTTGAAGAAGAAGGTGTACGACTACAACAATGGGTTTTGAACAGTTTCTCTATACAGAACCAGTTTCTGCATTGTTACGGCATATTCGTTCAGAAATCCGGAGATCCACATTGTTTGCTCTCAATAGATTTTACAGCCTTTGTTTCCTTTTTATGATCACCATTTACGCCTCCTCGTGATCTTCCAATGCCCATCTTAGGCAAACCACGGTTCAATCCTTCCAACAAAACACAAGCTTTGCACCATTTCTGCATCATTGACTCTCATTTGTATAAGGATATTCATTCATTCAAGAAAAACCACACGCACATTATATTAACTCCAATGCACGTCTCATTTACGCCTCGTTAGTTCTAATATATAATATGAATTGATGTGATAGAGAAAGGTCTTTGTTTTGCAAAGTCTCACCTGGCTAGAAATATACCCGCATCGCTCACATGTCCCTTGCTCAGGCATTTTTGTGGTTGTCGCAATTCTGAAGTCTTCACCGGATTTGATGATATCCAGAATAGCCCTTGGCCTGCATTTCATATAATATAAGTTGGAGATTTACTTGCTTATTTGGTTGTGGCGAATATAAACAGCAAAAACTTGAACAAGAACCTTAGCCTTTCCAAGTCTTTGATGAACTCACGGGCGAACCCACGATAAGCATTAGGAGAGTATATGCCTGCAACCCCAATATATATGACCGATTATGCATTCAGCTCGTAGTGAACAGTTGACTTAAGCAAGCACATATTTCAAAAAAAGCCTTAACAACTTACATTCGGTGGAGAAGTAGTCCAGCTTCTTGAAATAAGCATACGTGTAGCTATGTTAAGCTCTCACAATATCTTATGTTGACAAGTTAAAAGTTGTTTCAGAAAGCAAAACAAAGGATTTACATAGCAAAGGATATATGACAATCTCCTTCTCGTATGTATATTTGAAAGGTTTACATCTTGGAATCGGACCATCTTCGCCTGTAGTGATTGATGTGCACCGACTCAATCTACAATAGCCGAGTAACAAATCCATCAATTGAGAGACAGGAGACATTATTGTAGCCAAGAGAAAGCATCATCAGAAACAAATATATTTACCTAGCAATATCCCCTCGCAGTATGTTTAAGAGAACTGTTTCCGCTATATCATCTGCATTATGTCCAGTGACTAGCTTATCTACTTTCAATAATGCAGCTCCTCGATCAAGTGCCTTCAAGAAATCAATCAGACATGAAATCATAAAACAGAAGATGATTGGTCAGAAGAAACTTGATCATGCTACGAAGAAACTTGCTCCTCTCACCTGTCGACGGAATACACCACAAAAGGTGCAATTGTTCTTCAGACCAATCATCTTCACAATCTCGTCCATTGTCCATCCATACAGATCTTTGTATGAAACAATCTGAAGAGGCAACCCATACTGGGGAAGAAGAAAAGAAAAAGAAAAAACTTAAAATGACAAGTGACATACATGATCTTCTTAAGACTCTTCTACTTATGTTGGCATTCGTTTTCATGAACAATTAAATTTCACAGAGAACACATTACACATAAATTCAAAACCTTACTTGGACTTCGTTCCTTTTAACGGTCTCAAGAGAATCATCGCGATAACCCGTTATCCCTTCATCAATGGACAAAAGAAAAAGGTCCAGCCCGTAATTATGACGTCTGTTTAGCTCTGACAATACATATGCCAGCACCGTCGAATCTGCACCAGCACCAGCACCAGCACCAGCTTCTGAGTTAATGATAAAACAAGGAAGATCTATGCACTTCATCTAATTAAAATGAACTGACGGAATAATCTCCAAGGTACAAACAGTATGGTATATAAGTGTTCTAACGAAAGAAACATAAACAATTGAAGAAAAAAAATATGACGCAAACATCAAAAGCAAAACTGAGGGATTCGTAAACATTCAAAGGTTTGAAGCAGAAACCATTGGAGGACAAGAAATTACCTTTCCCACCAGAGGCACCTATAGCAACACGCTCACCGGACTTGAATAACCGGTTCCCGACAATGACTTGGTGAATCTCCTCCTCAAAAACCTCATAAAAGCACTCTCTGCATATCTTTAAACACATACTCACATCATTGCTCATATAGAAAACGATAGCAAGAGATTGGAAAACTATCTTCCCAGATTCCGCAAAGAAAATCTTTGGCTTTACAACGAATGACACATAGTCAAAGGTTAAGACAGCCAACGAACCAGTTTGATAACTTCGATCCGATACCAAACTCAGAGTTAATCGAAACACAAAGGATTAAATAAAAACTCTAATCCAATGGCAAAATTCATAAAGAGCCTAAACCTCTATTGAAGTTGTTCCACCTATAGGCCCAAAACTGTGCCAACGTTAATATTTAATGAAAGTTCCTAACAAGATGTTCCAAAGTTACTACTTTCTACAATTTCTTTGCAAAAAACAGGAGTAGTGAGATTCAAAGAACTACCTGTTGAAGGGTTTTGGGTCGTTTGAGGACGGGTCGCCTCTGGTTACAGATGCAGCAGAGACGAGGCCCTCCTGGCTTCTTGCACTTCGCTTCCATCTTACCGGTGAATGAAACTCCGGGTTTACTAGTCGGCGGTGTTTTGCTCGAACCGGCAAACAACCTAAGTCGCAGTCATATGCCAATAACGACGGCGTTTTGCCATTATTTTACCTGATTCCTTTTAGTAAGTAATTGGGCCTATTGGGTTTTGACCCATTATCAAAACCCAATTACAAGACTAGGACTTTCGGTTCTAACTAATACCATGTAGGTGCTAATCCCACGCTCGAAATTTATGTATATCTTTTTAGAAAGGGAATTATAACGATGTGCCATATTTATCTTGAATAACAATCGTGGTATAAATGAGTATTGACGAAATTTGATTTTGTTGAAATGGGTATGAGCACGTCTCCTACAAATCAATTTGTATCGGGGAGGTTTGGGGATTTTCTGTTAAGATAGAGCCGGTTGCGTTCCGGTCGGCAAATGAGGAGGAGGAGGTGATTTATAGCTGTGCCCGGAGGGCTGCCTACGTACCCCGGATTGGGGATCAAGCCATTCGTAGTTCGTTGCTGAGGCGGGTAGGAGAAAACTGGAGAGCTGAGAGCTAGTCAGGTCGACAGGTCGCCGGTCGGGTCGACCGTCAGGTCGGGTCGTCGGTCGATTGTCAGGTCGGGTCGTCGGTCGCCGGTCGACCGTCAGGTCGGGTCGTCGGTCGACTGTCAGGGCGGGTCGTCGGTCGCCGGTCGACCGTCAAGTCGGGTCGTCGGTCGACTGTCAGGTCGGCCGTCAGGTCGGGTCGCCAGGTCGGAGAGCTGGGAGAGCTGCAGAGAGCGGAGAGCTGGGAGAGCTGCAGAGAGCTGGGGAGAGCTGCCGAGAGCTGGGGAGAGCTGCCGAGAGCTGGAGAGCTTGGAGAGAGCTCCATTTTTAGAGAGGGAAAGTTATTTAGAGAGAGAGAGAATGAGAGTCTTTCTTGTGTGTCTCTCCTTTTTTGGCGTGCCTTGACAATGAACTTCAAGGGGGTATTTATAGTGGGAGTTGAGCAGACAACTCTCCGGTTTTTGGGGACGACGTGATGGTTCGTGAACAGTACCCGGCATGTCGTGAACAGTGCAGGGCAGGTCGTGAACAGTACCGGCATGTCGGGAATAGTAATCGGCAGGTCGTGAACAGTACCGGCAGGTCGGGAACAGTAACCGGCAGGTCGTGAACAGTACCGGCAGGTCGTGAACAGTACCGGCAGGTCGGGAACAGTTACCGGCAGGTCGTGAACAGTACCCGGTACGTCGTGAACAGTGCCGAGCAGGTCGGGAACAGTATCCGGCATGTCGTGAACAGTACCGTATCTGCATAGTGGATGCTGGGCTTTTGGTGTTGGACATTTTGCTTTGGAATGGGCTAAAAAATGGGGTGTGCTCATCACCACACCCACAGATTTGTATTATTAAATGGAATGAATACATGTTTATCTCGAAAAGATAAATTACAGAGAGAGTTCGAAGAACGTAATGTGATTAGGGTCAAAAATCATATATGTAAAACTAAGTCTCAAGTCTCTTTTTATAGTTCTCTCCGAGGAATAAACCGTCACCGCGTATCTCGGGGTCCTTTGTACCACGTTTTTTCCGCGATATTCGAAACGGTTCCAAATTATTCGAATATATCTTTGACTGATCCAGTCGACTCAATCAAATGGATATTTATTAGCTCGGAGCTCGCCATGTCATTGATGTCGCAAGCTACTGATGGGCTGAAACATGTATTTGGACCGGTTGCGTCTTTGGCCCGATTCTAAATGTATTCTCTGATTTAATTGTTAGACTTTTAAGTGGATTTAATGGGATAAATCCAGCTCCAACAATACCCTTATTGAACGAACATTAACAAAGGATGTGGTCCCTTTGATGGGATCTCATTTGTTCTTATCAAAACTAGCAGATTACTCCCATATGTAAGTTGATCTATAAAAATATCTTAGTTCATTCACTTTATACGTTTTGAGTCGACCACCAAATCAATCACTACGAGTCATGATCGTGACGGATCTTGTTTCTTTTATACCAACGCATTTAATTTCATAAATATGAACTTGGATTATAGGAAACTCGCTAGTCATCAGGATGGGGTCATGTGTAGGGCTAATAATTGAAGATTATTGTCCTGACGAAACTCTCATATTCTACAGCACGAATCGAGAAAACTAAGGTTCCGCAGCAATATAGGGGGTCCAAATATCTCAAATGATAATAACCATACCATTAAAACACATTCAAATCCATATACAAACATAACAAAGTGAAGAAAAAAATAGGAAAAACTGTAATCAACAAAACAAAAGCCAACAAACTTCCACAGCACAAAAGCAAAAGATGATCATCATTCATCATAAAAACAAAGCAAATCTCTCATCATCATTATTCATCTTTGTTTTTTTTTTCTTAACCAGATTCCTTCTCCTTCTTCTCTTCCTCTACGGTCTTGGGATGGTATCCTGGAAGCTTCTCCTTAATCTTCTCCAAAATTCCCTTCTTCTCCACTGGATGCGCTTCCTCCACCGGAGGGACAACAACCGGTGCGGCGGCGGCGGCTGAGGCATCTTCCGGCTTCTTTCCGTGTCCTGGAAGCTTCTCCTTGAGCTTTTCCATAAACCCTTTCTTCTCCTCCTCTGTTTTCACCTCTCCTTCAGCAGTAGTAGTAGTAGTAGTCTTCTTCTTATCCTTCTTCTTCTTCCTCTTCTCACCATCTTCACCTTCTTCATCGCTTGACTGTCAAAAATTCGAATCCATATAATTAGATAAATCCTTCCATCTAGATCTAAGTTCTAACGCAATATTGATGTATATAAACTTACGGAGCTAGAAGAGCTGTCACTTCGGTGAAGCTTCTCCAGGAGACTATGCTTCTTCTCTTCTTCCTCCTTTTTAATCTCCGGCGCCGGCTCCGAAATATGAACCTTTTGCTCAAACTCTGAGTCGATTGTCTCCTCGGGTTTTGTTTCCTCCTTCTTCTTCCCCAAGAAATCGAACAATCCACGATCCGTAACCTCTCCCGTCGCCGCCGACGATTCCTCCGTCGGTACCTTTGGGATCTCCTGCTCAGGAACGTTCTTGGTTTCCTCCGCCATAGTTATCGAGAAAAGATTTCGCAAAAGTTAACGAGAATATAGAATATCGAAACACGGATATCAAAAGTATATCTGAGAGCTTCAAATTCAAAATGCAAATGAGAAAGAAGATGATTTTTAAGAGACGATGAGAAAATGAGATGAGAGAAAGTGCGTTTTATAGTGTGAGGACTAAGGATGGGTCCAATCCAACACGGATTTCACGCTCTGTGATCATTATTTTTTGTTAATTTTAAAAATTATAGATATTTTGCAAAATGGTCCCACTGTTTTATTTTCATTTTTTTATGGCCTCATCTCTTCGTCTGTACGTTATTAACATTCTTCCCCTTCTTTGTTTTCATTAGATAAGGTTATAAATGTATTCAGAAGAATTCATTAACTAATCATCAAAAGTTTGCTTACGTGATCGGAGGCCATTCTATGTTTAAAAACAAATTTAGTGGATAATCAATATTAACAAACAAATATTGGATAAGAATGGTAACTAGATAGGGGTTGCCAAAAATTTAAAACTAAATTGAGAACTAATTGGTTCGGACATAACAGTTTCATCTAGGCTTTTACTATTTTAAATTTCATATAATGGAACTAAGGAGATATCTTTATAATATTTTGAAAGTTTCCGGCTTTCTTTATAGAAAATAAAAAATATAGGGATGAAAATTGCACATCTCCGGAAAATGGGTTAGAGAAAGGAGAGAGTATTAAAAACAATTTAACTCACTATAGATGGGAAGACAGGTGTCAAGCATTAGTGTAAATCGGACGGCGTAGATTAGTAGCGGCAAGCTAACGTTCAGAAAATGGAAAGACGGATGTAGACAAAAACAAAGGGGGACAGAGAGAAAAGCGATATTATGCAATTAAACGTTGACACGTGGCAATATAACGTGAGAATTTGTCATTGCGTAGGACCCAGAAACGTGCACTGATTGGCGTAAAAGACGTGATGTCGGTGATGTGGGTCCACTTGACTTATTGACTGGTGCCACGTTGGAAAATATTGTTGTAGAAAAAATGATGAATTTTCTTTTGGTAAAAAAATGATGAATTTTTTAGGGCTGGGCAAAATATTCGTCAAATCCGCTTCGATTCGATATTTGTGATGATTCGATTCAAAAAATTCGGATATTCGTAAAATTTCAGAGCAAAGCAAATATTAAAATATAGTATCCGTAAAAAACGAAGCAAATCACAAATATCATTTTGAAAAATGACGGATATCCGATCTGCTCCGTATGTTTATAACTATATATTCATATATGTAATTATGTATACAAATATTTTTTCTTGAGACACATTCATTCTGGTTAATTTAATACATAAAAAAAAATAGACAGAATAGGCTTACTAATCAATGTTTGCTTATTAAGATTTTTTTTTATCTTTCATGGAACGGAGCAAATAGCCGCGAATATCTATAAAAATTTTGGATATCCGAATTTCCGAATATCCGTAAATTTTCGGATCAAAGCGAATCACAAAACCAAATATTCGGACGGAGCGGAGCGGATCACAAATACATCCAAAATTTAAATATTTGCTTCGTACCCACCCTAGAATTTTTGTTGAGATATATAAACGTTACTCGTTTTAGGTTTTCCCTATAAGCGCTACAACGCTAGGAATCAACAACGATTGGGAGTTATTATTCACCAGACATCCGAAGCGGCCAGTCCAAGTGTGGCATGATCATTGAAATTGTAAATCCATGAACGTGGAAACGTTAAAGTAGAAAAAGAGAATTTAACCCCCAAAAAACAGATGTATATAATCTAAAAAATTATAAATAAACAAAAAATCCGATCCGACTTGAAAAAACTCAACCCATTTTTGAAAGGAAACAAAAAATAGATCCGGCTTGAGCTATGTTTCACGACAAATAATTGGAGAAATTTTGATTTTGAGTTTCACGATAACTTCGTCTTCTACTTCTTTATCAATTCGATCCGATCAAAATCAGGAAAACACTAATTCGATATCGATGAGATAGAAAACGTGATATTAGAGTTTGGAAAAAAATGGTTTTGATTTTTACGATAGTGAGAATAATCACATGGTTTCTCTTGATATATTTATTTGGATTTTAGATGTGATTGTCTTTTTTAGTGTGATCTTAGTTGGTTTTATTTTTCAAATCGAATCGGGTTTTTATTATGGAAAATTATTGTTTATTAAACGCGATTTCATTTACTTAAATTCGATTTTATGATTTTGATTAAAGAGGTGGAATTAAGCAGAATAAAATATATTAGGCGGTTTAGAGTTGAAAATTATAAATTTGTATAGATTAATAAAGAAGTAAATAGTTTAGAAAAAAATAGTCAATCCAAAAATCTACTAGCCCAACTTCAACCGGTAAAATCTTACTTTGTTAACAAAATAAGGTTTAAATTTAACTTCAAAACAAGATTACCCACACCATGTGTAGGACATCATTTGTATATCTTGTCACGGATATGTTTATAAATGCATTTTCTAACGATTAACTTAAATGCGATAATGAAATCAAGAAGGAAACAAATGAGCATATACAATTAACTTGGATTTCTAGAGATAATGAAATATGTGTTAATGTGTGGGAAGTCATTTTCGAACTATTTGAGAAAAACAATATATTAAAATATTAGAAAGGACAGATGGTGATCGAGAATGCATCATCTGTTAAAATAACATCGAACCTTGTTCCATTAAAGATTGAACACGACGTGCCACATCATTCGTAGTCTCTCGTCTCAAATTTTAATCGACACGTAACACGAACCGTGGCATACAACACACATATCAAACAAACTACCAATCTTTTTTAATTGGTCGTCTTATTTTTTGTTCTTATTCTTGAATTGTGTTATCGGTGATAGCAAGACAACAACTTGTAACCGACATTCTCGTGATAATAATACGTACTTATCTGGTAATATATGTATAATAATAAGCTTTAAGAGGAATTTGGTTTAGATTTGAATGAAAATACTATAAATCCGAAGTTCCAAATTTCAGAATTAAACAGAAAGGTGGTTAGGTGCATAATTCATTTTTTCTGATCTTTTGCGTTTCACCGCCCGTCTGCGTTTTGCGGACGTGACATTTGCCTTATTGTTTGTCAAATCGGGAATATTCAACGATATTTCACACTCGCTTTATTTGGGTGGGACACAAGAATCAATCAAATGCATTACTAATTTTTTTAAGTTCCATTTTATTTTTATCATTAAATCCACCGTCGGGAAAAAAGAAGCTTTCGTAATATATTTTTGTCCATGATTTATTTTAGTGGATATCATCAGCTTACTGGTAAGGGCTATAGGGTTGCCTTCAAAGGGCCCAAATACCTATAACATGGGCCTGTGAGTACGGATCGGATCTATAACCCGACCCGCTTATTGTTGACACGGGGAGAGGGAGAGGGAGAGGGAGAGGGAGAGAGAGAGAGAGTCTACGCCAACGATCGAACATCGTTTCGTCGGTGTGCATATCGTGTTCCTCCGACGCTCCTTGAGCTTTCCATCGATCTGGGTCGAGAAAGAAGGGATTTGTAGGAAGCGATGATAACGAGATCGAATCTAGCGGAGCAGCTTAGGGAATATCAGATTAGATCAAAGCATGATTGGGCCTCCGTTTCTTTCTTCTCTTCCACCTCGAATTTCTCTTCGTCCAGGTTAGAGAACTAGGATTTGAGATCTGTATGCTTATGCTTTTCTGTTTCTCTGCTGTGATCCGGAGCTGCGTTCAGAGAGCTGTGTTCGTCTCAGGGGCATTAGATATTCAAAACTATTGGAATCGTATAATTCTCATCGATCATCCAACACGATCTTTAAGGGTTTGGCCTAGAACATTGGATATGATTGCGTCTAGGTGACATTTCTATGTCAAATTTGACATATGGTTTTGATGATCTGGATATCGATCCTCGTTGTACCTTCACTTTTCACTGAGAACTGGAATGTTTCATATCTTGATCTGTCAGTGGATGGACTTGGTCCTCCATTGTCCGAATAAATTCTTAAATTGATAGTTTCCACGTTATTGTAAGGAAAATTCACACCCCAGATTTTCTGATTTGATTTTCTTGTCTCTATCAGCGTATATATGTGCTTTAATTTTCCTTTCCAGCTTAAGAGTTTTATTTCATCATCTATAGACGAAGAAGTTTGCATGTCAAGCTAGTTGCTCCGCGACTTCAACAATAACTTTTTGACTTTGAAGTAGCCTTAGATGTACTTCCTTTCTTATGTCACGTTCGAATTCGAGGACATTGCCATATTGATTCTATTATTATAGCTTGACAATGAAGATGACATGAGCATTTTACTGTGGTACTTATGCTATTCGTTTCGTTTGCTTTGATCCAGGGTCGATGTCGTAGTATTTGTCATATGGGAACTAGTGATCTTAGCATTCCTGGTGTTTTCAGCAGTATCCTTGTACTTCAGGCGGTTGGAACTCGCATTCATCCTGGTTTGTGTCAGCTTACTATTGCTTGTCTGTATGAAAATCACAAAGCAAGTGAGACTAGCTAGGAAGAAGAAGCGAAGGATGCTTCTTCCTCTCTCTATGTAAAGACCAAACCACGGAGCATTTGCAACCTTTTTATCTTCTCACGCAACCAAACCCAGCTGTCCCCTGGAATGAACTCGGACCCATATGCATCAGATTGACGCTAGGACGCTTCGCTCTGTCCATAGAAGAATAGACCTGACCTGAGGTAGGAAACCTGAGTCTGGGACGCATCGCTCTGTCTACGTTACTCAGAACGACAGAGGTTGAAAAAGTTGTTTTTCTGTGTATATAGTGGTTCTGAAATCAGACATGTTTAATGGGGTAAAACGAAGGGGAAATAGTACGGAGGTTGCATTGTTTTTGCTTGGCACGATCACGGAAGATTTTGTTTATTTGAGCATTTTTGTGATCAATTTGCCACCTATCTATATATTGCACTTAATATAATGGTGTACTTTATTTAGGTTTGTTGGTTGTAAAAGTTTTAAAAGAATGGTTTGCAGGATTTTCATGTGACTAGAAAAGAGAAAACATAGAACACTCATGAAAGTGAAAGGGAGAACTATAGAGTAAAAAGTAGTAAGCTACTTGCTCGAAACGCTCACATGTTTCTATTACCACCACTACATCTCAGATCTCATCTAATATTTTGAAAAAATAATAGCTTGTATATTATTATATATGTATTGTTATGATCTATTAATACACTAGCTTAGCTATATTTGGTTCAATCAGATCACCAGATAATGAGACGTTGTCTACAATGAGCCCTTATCAAAGTGTATAAAAAAGGTCAAAACAAGTATATATATTTTGATATGATCAAAACACGTGTATTGGTAACCAAGAAAATTGCAGTTTAGTTGTAGTTCATGTTTTGAAAAAAGGATTGAAAAAAGAAAATTTCTAGATATTAGTAGAAGGTCAGTACGTAAGTCCACGAGTGGTCATGATCCAAAATTGGGGACACATTTTGAAGGCAACTAAAAAAATAAAATAAACACGAACATCCTTTTCCCTCCACACATACAAAAATCCAGTGTTTTGGCCAAATGTTGGTTATATATATGTAGAAGCAGTGAGACACTTGTGGTTGCATACAGAGATACAGTCCTAACGAAATTATCAGAAAAAAAAAAATGAAGAAAATATATTCTAAGGGGGTTGTTAGACTCTCCGAGTTGATCGAGAGATGGAGGAAAAGGAAGAAAGGGCACTTCGCTGTGTACACGAAAGAAGGGAAGAGATTCGTTTTGCCATTGGATTATCTGAACCATCCAATCTTACAGGTGCTATTGGAGATGGCTGAGGATGAGTTTGGGACTACCATTGATGGTCCTTTACAGGTTCCTTGCGATAGAAGTTTAATGGATCACATCTTGTGAGGAGAAGTATGTCCGATGATTATGATTATGATGGTGTTGAGAATTCAGAGGTTTCTTCCACGAGAAGCACCTACAAGGGAGCTTCTTTTTCTTCTTAAATACCTCTCTTTCGTGGACAGAGCCAGCTTCGGTCCTTGGTTTCCTAACATTTTTGAGTTGTGAATTTTGAAGATATATATGGTGTTGTAGATATATATATGTAAACTGTTCGAGAAGGGTTGTTCTCGTTTGTGTATTAAAAACATGGTCTTGTAATTCATTACTCAAAATTGTAATGTATCATTATTCGATTTTGAGCCTTTTTGACGATTAATAATCTTACAAAGATTAGTTGTAGGAGTTTAACTAAGCAAAAGAGTTGTGGTAGGATCATAAGTTTTCAATTGACGAATCCAAACTTCTTAATTACTAGCAAATGAATCCAAACAGATAAAATGGATTCCATGGACCTTAGCTTCATCTAAGTAACGTTTGGGAAAATAAATATATTTAGGAACTTTTGTAGATATGGGCTTTTGTATTTTTAATTGGGCCTGGGCCATTTAGTTGAGGCACTGCCGGAAGATATGTATCCGAAAGTCACATGCTTGAATCGAATCTCTCAGGTGTGATTGAAATTGCAGTGCGAAGCCGGAATCTAGGGTTTCGAGAGAATGGGCGGAGGACATGGCGGAGGTTTAACTTACAAGGGAGTCACTGTGCACACTCCCAAGACGTGGCACACCGTCACCGGAAAAGGCTTGTGCGCCGTCATGTGGTACATTTCTCCCACTTCTTTTCTCTTTTCGATTCTCGATCCAAGCTAGATCTCACTCTGGGATAATCGGTTAATTGATCCGACAAATCTGTATTTAGAAATCCGTGTGATTTTCTGTTTCGTTTTGTGAAAATATGTCAAATTTAGGATCAGAGGCAATCAGGTAGATGTTGATTTGAATTGGATTATGTTTCCGGAGGGAACCAATGTCAATATCATCTCGACGAAAATGATTGAAGAACCATTCACCTAGATTTTTTTTCTTTCTCCCTAGCAATCACATGTTAAACTCAGTTTCTGATATTATCAGGTTCTGGATTCTGTACAGAGCAAAGAAAGATGGTCCTGTAGTAATGGTAAGACTCTCTTTCCTTTTTTTTATCTTTGCCTCACTCTTTTGTAAAGTTTGGATTGTTTCATTCGATGGTGGCTAAATGTGATCTTGCTATTTGGCAACTGCTAGGGATGGAGGCACCCGTGGGATGGCCATGGTGATCATGGTCACGGGGATCATCACTAGGTAATGTCTGTATTAGCACTTTTAATGGAGTCATTATATGAAGATGGGAAAATAATCTCCATTTTCTTGTTAAACGCACGTTATGGGTGGTATATAACTACTAAGTAATTAGGCAGCAGTTCCTCAGTGAAAGTTAATGTCTATGCATAATGTTGTCACTTGCTAGGAAGGTCTCTTTAACGTGGTCTGCTACGTGTGTAGTTAGTTTTGAAGAGAGTTTCGTAGCTTTGATCCGAACCTAGGTCATACAAACGGTGAAGTTTAGAGGATCTTTAACTTCTCTAATTACTGTTCTTGATTATATTCTCTATGACGAATCATTAACCCTCTTGGAAGTTAAGTGAATGACAATTGAGTGCCATTATCTTGAAAGTTTTGTTAATAGTTTAGTGGCAAATGTTTCGAGTTTTCTTTTTTGTTGAGACACATCGTTAATTTGAAGATGATTATTATCCTTGACTTCACCTTTCTGCAACCTATGTATGGCCTTGATATGCATTGCTCGCTTGAGACTAATCTGGTTTTGTGTTTTGCTGCTAGGTCTCATCGAACCTTTGAAGATCATGACGAAAAATGGATCGTCTCTTTTAAATTTTCAGCTTCATATTTCGAAATAAAGAGAACTGTGAAGAAGTCGTGAAATTGTTTTTGTACACAACTTTGTAAGGCTTGCTACTTCTGTTTTTTTAGCTGCTTCTTCGGTTGCTCTTGTTGAAAATATTGTTGTTTTGCTGTTTTAAATTTTCAGCTTCATATTTCGAAATAAAGAGAACTGTGAAGAAGTCGTGAAATTGTTTTTGTACACAACTTTGTAAGGCTTGCTACTTCTGTTTTTTTAGCTGCTTCTTCGGTTGCTCTTGTTGAAAATATTGTTGTTTTGCTGTCTTAAAATGAATTTGAAATAACATCGATTGCGAGACTCGTTGTGCTAGATCCAAGTATGCGACTGACAAAGAAAATAATAATACCCTATATATATATACTAGATAAGTATACACATATATGTTTGTAATATTTTGATCACTTGTGAATAGAGCTGTTAAAATGGGCTGTCCAGGTTTATTTTGACCCGTCTAAGATTGACCATTTTGATTGTGGACAAAAAAATGTCCATGTCTACTAACGACCAAGACCATTATCGATCAAAACTATTAATGATCATGTCCAAATGGACTGTCCATGGGTGACCATTAGGGCTGGGCACGGGTCGGATACCCTTGAATTTCGGGATACCTTTTACCCGACCCGACCTTTGCAGATATTCTTTAAGATATTTTACAACTCGACCTTTACTATTCACATACGACCTTTACTATTAAGACCTTTACTATTCACATATGACATTTGCTATTCACATATAACTTTATTCAACACACTTTAATTATTTTATTCCTTACCCGACCCGCAAATAACGAGTACCCTAAAAAACAGGTACCCGGTAAAAATTAGATGACCCGCTAAATATCCGACCCGTTACCCTTACCCGCATCCATGTATAATAAACCTGTTAGTTTTACCTGCATAATAATTTTAGATTCCAAAAACAGAAGTAATCGTTTACAAACGAGGAAGAATTCATATATATATGCAACATATAGTTCCAAAAAATGTAAAATTATAAACTGCAAAGCTTAAATAAAGCTTGTAATTCATTCATGAATTATCAACGGCAATTCAGAAATGCAAAAATTCTATGCTGCAATGTCATTCTTCCGATTTACGGGTAATATTATAAATTATTAATAAAACGGGTTTTACGGGTCGGGTCATAAATCGAGTAACGGGTCGGGTAGTGAGACAGGTATTGGAAAAAAAATTGATACCCGATACCCGACCCTTACCCGTGGGTAATAAAATTATGATACCCTTTACCCGACTTGCAAGTTACGGGTACCCTTTTTTTGGAGACGGGTACAAGTCGGGTAACGAGTCGAAGACGGATAATGGGTTTCAGTGCCCAGCCCTAGTGACTATGTCCAAACAGAATAGAAGATTGCTTTTTTTTGTTTTTTTTTCTTTGTTTTATAGATAATCTTTCGTTTGTTATCAATATGGTTTGTTTTAATGAGTTTGATGGTTTATTTTAGTTATATCATAATCAAAACATTATAAATTCATATGATTCAAGTTTAGCAAAGTAGCAATGCAAGTCTAGAAAAACAACAAATGTCTATAAAAACAACAAAGTCTAGAAAAACAACAAATGTCTATAAACTCAAATGTCTTCTCCTTCTTCTCCTTCTTCTCCTTCATTGTCTTCCTCAATGAACTCAAATGGATCACCTAATAACAACAAAAGAACACAAATTTTAGTTATCTCTTGAAATCCAATTTCAATTGATTCAAAAATGACAAAAAAACATAAGACAAAACTTGTGTTCTTCAAAACTGAATCTTTGTTACTCCGCATGACAGACACGAGCTCTTCAACACGGGAAGTGACCGTGAGTCCATCTTTTATTTCTGTTAGGGTAAAGAAATCCTCAAGCGTCATACTGCTTTACATATGACAACTCCAACAATGTGGAACACCCTTAGGAAGCAAAAAGATTCTTTCTCCCATTTGACAAGGTCCTGAGATAAAATAAAAAAGCATAAAAAGACAAACTTTATGGTTTTAGCCTACTGTGACAAGTACAAAAGCAGCTATCAAACTGTTCTGAAAATTTACAAAAATATGAAACCGAGTTCATCATGCTTTGCTAATACATTTAAGTTTGGCAAAGATAGCCACTAGAAAGGTCCAATTCGTATGCAAGAAAACCAACAAAACTAAGCAGTAGTAGAGATCGAAGATTAGCTCAATTTTCGAGAAATAACATAGAAATCTGGCATTTGGCACGAGGAAGAAGAATAAACATACATCTCAGGACAACTACGAATGTTTAAGGAAACGGTGAAGTTTTAGGTTTAAGGATAATTTTTGGTTTAATTTTACTTTGTTTACTTTTTTTTTTAGGATGTTAATCTATTGTTTAATTGTTTTATTATAAACATGAAAACTATTTTTTCCCTTTTTAAAAAAACCTTAGTCTTTAAGATAAATTTTCTTGTTATAAAAGCAACTTTACACATGTATAATTGTTTAATTATAAACATGAAAACTATTTTTTTTTTGCACATGTCGAAATCTGTTGCATTAACTCGACACGTGTCACGATCTTGTGAGTTACTACATTTTTTTTTAATTTTTTTTAAAAAAACTTTAACTTTTATCTGTTTTTTTAACTTTAGATTATGTCTTTTTTCCTTTTTTAAAAAAAACTTTAGCCTTTTAGAAAAATTTCCTTAATCTAAAAACAATTTTTTTTTACTAACTTTACTTTTAAAATTAAGTCTAGATTATTATTTTTTTATTGTTAATATTATGTGTCAAAATATGATTGGTAATTTTTTTTAACATGTGTCAAAATCTGATGCATTAATTCGACATGTGTCACGATCTGGCGAGTTACTACATTTGAATCATTCTCTTTTATATATATAGATAGATAGATAGATAGATAGTTATTGACTCTATATATATCTGAATTTTGAGTATTAAAAAAATGAGAATCTATGCAAATTTAGACCGATTGTCCCGGATAATTTCATCAGTTTTAAAAAGATTGATAACATGTCTAGCTGCTACTTCGGTTATTAAACGCACGATTGATAAACATCTACAAGAAATCACAAAATTTATGTAAAATAACAATATTAGTTTGTCAGCTTTATGTAAATAAACAATATATCAGCTAAGAGAATATATATATTTTTATTCGAAGTTAAAAGAAATTAAATGGCTCATGGAGCATAATGTTTAGAAACCAATAAAATTAATTGTTAAGTAAACATGTCCGCTAGCTTGAAGCGAAACAAAAGCGGACATGTATAAATCTAGCTAGTAAGAATATTAAGAAGTGAAACTCGTGTGTGAATCAATCGCCGGAAAGTAGACTCCAACTCTATTTCGAGCTCCTCAACAGCAATCTCCGCGGCCTCCAACCTCGTAGTCGCGCTCTGCACCGCGGTCTCGTCCCATACTTCATCTAACCAATACGAAGACCGAATAGTAAAGATCGAAGACAATGATCCTTTGCTCGATCTCTTCTCTAGCCAAGGAATACAACCAAGCGAGGACAAAGACTCAACCATTGTCACAACGACTCTTCTCACTTCTTTCAAAACCTCTGCAACAAACAGAAGGCTCTGTTCTGCTGGCATCGCTACTCTCCCTCCGCTTCCTTTCATGTTCTTCAAACAGTTTAAGCACTTGAGTGTCTCCTTCTTGAGCTTGTTCTTATATCGATTATACGCAGCGATCTTCTCGTTGACATCTGATGATTCGTTGCCACGTAGAGTCAGCTGTAGATCTTGCAAGCTGTGTTTAACGAGCGTCATCACATCTTTGGATACGTTACAGATGTCTAGCATCCTCAACGAAGCTTCTGAAACTTGTTCGATCCATTTCTCTTGTCCTTGTTGAGAGAGAGTTTCTCTTGTTTGCGGACAGTGATCGAGGAGATAATTTGCGCAGTCGTGTAGCTCCCTCAAACTCTCGAAGTTAATCTGATCCATCAAGATCTTAATATTTTTTCGAGATCTTTAGCTAGGATTAGAGATATATCGAATGTGTGTGAGAGGGAGATTATATATATAGAGTGAAGAAGAGGGATCTGAAGGAAAGTACTGATGAAGGGTCTTTAATTTGGGTTTTTGTACGGACGTGGGACATCTGGGGAACAGCTCAGTTTGGAGGTATTATCAAAATAATGATCTAAATTATTCAAACAAATGTCTGGAGGAACCTTCTATATACCTTAAAAGAAGACACTCGTGGGTTTACATTGTGGATTTGTTTGGGTATTCTATTATACTATTACATTGTGGATTTGTTTGGGAGTAATATATAGTAGTAAAGATTTGCTTGTATTATTCGGTTTGAAGTTCTAAATTATAAGGTTTAATTAAAGTATATACCATGCATGCACTAGCGACGGTGCCAGGCTGTGTCTCGGTAAATTGCAACAATATTTTGTAATTGAAGAGACGAATATTAAATGAAATGAGAAATGTTTCAATTTTAGATCAGAGTTACGTTTAAATATCGTGTTACGTGTTTCTCAGATCGTGTTCATGTATTAAATAAAAGCGAACACAATCGTTGCGCGAGAGAGAACACGAGCTGCTCCAACCATATTTCTTCTGTTTTCCTTTCTTTCCGGTGATCGGTGAATCTCGTCGACACCGTGAGAGGGGATTTATATACTTTTCTCATAGAGACAGTCATAGTATATTTCGGAGTCGATATTAATTCGGCAACAATATATAACGTGGATAATACAAATATATATATATACACAGATACATACATGTTTAGATTTTGTGATTATGAAG
Source organism: Eutrema japonicum (assembly GCA_030161315.1). Classification (NCBI taxonomy): domain Eukaryota; kingdom Viridiplantae; phylum Streptophyta; class Magnoliopsida; order Brassicales; family Brassicaceae; genus Eutrema; species Eutrema japonicum. The sequence continues at coordinate 8,775,961 of BSQW01000013.1, forward strand.
ATCTTTATATCTCAGGTTATTTTCAACAAATTAATATCTCACCAAGTCTAGAAAAGAAAATATATATAATTAGTATAGATGAAAAATATCCTAAAATATTACAAAATTTATTTATTTTTGTTCCAAATATAGCACACCAAATTTAAAATTCCGAAAATAGCACAAATAATTATGTGAAAATAAATGTTTACTAAAAATAAATTCAAAATAAAATTAAAATATTATGTTGGAGTTCAATGTTTCCTAATTTTGATTTAGTTTTTTCCATTAAAAAATATTTTGGATCATTTTAATATTAAATTTGTGTTATTATTGTCAATTTTAACTAATATGTATCCAAATGAATTAATTTTAATCTGTTGTTAGAGGAGATATCTTATTATTCGATTTCCCGTCTGGAAGTTATAGCTACGAGTTATAACGAATCAATCAATCATGCATTGCATTATATACTTTTGTTGTCATGTCAACAGCATTCATAGACATTATTACGCAGTTTCTTAGCAATTCCAGCATTATCAGCTCTCATTTTTATCAAGCCGACACATCAAAAATAACGCCAGGCCCATTAGACTCAACGTAATAAGCCCATTATCGCCAATTCACCCCACTGCTCTGTTTTTTCCAACAAATTCCGAAGAGAAAACTGAGTGATATGCTCAAGCTTGTGATTGTATAATCTAATTTAATAAGCCCATTATTGCAAATTTATCACTGCTCTGTTTTGCAACAACTTTCGGAGGAGATAAACCGAGTGTTGTGCTCAATCTTCTGATTGTATAATTTTAATGTAATATTCACAAAAAATGAAGCGACCAAAAAGTACACAGATTCAATTTCAAAGAGTAAGCATATTAAGAAGAGAAACTCTTGTCTTCAACAATTTCTTATACACACACTCCAACTCTCTCTCTGTTTCTTCAATCTTATGCTCTGTTTCTCTCAACGTCTTCAGCTCCTCTGCATCAACTTCTCGATTCATCTTATTGAACACACTCCACAAAATTCCTATACCTCCACTTCTCGATCTCTGCTTATGGCCGCTCTTATTCGTCGTCACTACTTCGATCAACAGAGAAACCAAAACAGTAAAGCTCGCCTCTTCAACTTTCTTCATCACATTAATGCCGTCTCCAAAATCTCTCTTCTTCTTCTGCTTCTTCATCTTATCCTCTGTTTTCTTCAATTTCTTGGCGATCGTTCTGCTCAACGCTCTTCTCTTAAACACGTACGCGTCGATCTCACGCGCCAAGAAAGCCTCTTGATCACCTCCTGATTTGGTTTTGATCAATCTCCTCCTCAAGCTCGATTCGAGTTCCCTGACTTGTTCCTTTGTCTGCATCAAAACGTCTCTGATCGTGCTGCAGATATCAAGAACCTCGAGAAAACCGTCGGAAACATCTTCAAAATCTTTGAAAGCTTTTTGTGTTTTCGTCGTTTGAAAACGGAGGAAAACTTCGACAACCTCGTACATATCCTTTAAAACTCCAAGTTTCCGACAAGCAGACTCTGGTTTTCGCGTCAGTATCAGAAGATGATCTTCGATGGCTCGAGACAGAGGATGAACATCTTCGGACCAGCTTGTTGAACGCACGTGTGCACCAGATGATGATGAAGTAGCAGCCATGGATCGATGACTCACTCTATACAGAAACTGATGTATAGTCAAGAAAGGCTCAATTTCTCATAAATACTATAGTATCACCATATATATGTATGTTTTATAATCTACCTGCATGTGTGATTTTGTGTGTATATATGCGTGCACGTAGAGGTCATTAAATAGATACAGGCTGGAAGTAGCTGTTTCGATTGAGTTTCTTCCGACAGTCAAATGACAAATCCATACTTATATACTATACTCTCCTCTTCTTCCTAATCATTTTTGCAAGTTTTATTTTGTTGTCAACTAATCAATCTGTTTCAGTTTATAAGTCGTTTAAAGTTGTTTCACACAAATTAAAATTTCTATTATACCCCTTATTAATATATTACATAATTTGATTTCTCTTATTAATACATTACAGTAATAAAGTCAAAACTGAAATTTTATGGTATAAATAAAATTCTGCATTGAAAATCGAAAACGGTATTTAATTTGAAACAAATAATCAATCCTAAAACGATCTATAAAATGAAACGGAGACGGTATAATTTTTGTCCTGACTTGCATGATTTTTTTTCCTTTTATTTCTAGCTATATATTTGTTGTCTTTTTTTTTTTTCATTCGATCCCTTGATTAGTTGATTTAACAACATGATGAGCATTTCTATTCTTATTGCTCAATAATTTTTTTTTTTTTTTTTTGTTCAAAGGCCTTCATTAAATTAAAAAATCTTACAACGATCAAATCAAACAAGAGCCATCAACCATTGAAATAAAAAGAACCAGAGCAGGGAGAGGGACAACAGTTGCACAAACACAATTGCTTTCCCAAGAGAGAGAAGGGGAAGGCATAGAATAACCAGCAGCGAGATGGGAACCAGAATCCGGGAACCTGTCAACCCGAAGACCAGATACGAAGAAGACGTGGACCAGAAACCAACCCCAAATTCTTCAAAGCCAAAGCCGTGTTCTTTACAACCACCATCACTTTCTTCAAAATAAAATGAGGAGGAAGAGTGTTACCTCGATGATACATGCGATTTCTCTCTTTCCAAATCTCGTACACACAGGCCTGCCAGCCTTGTAAAAAAGCTAAAGAACGATCCGAAGAAGAGGACGCATCAGGGAGCCAAGCGATAATATCAACCAAATTCAGATGGAGTGTAGGGAGATGAAGACTGTTAAGCATACCAGTCCAGATTAGAGCTGAGAAATCACATTCAAAGAATAGATGGTTTCTAGATTCTTGATCCAAACCGCAGAGAAGGCAAGTGCTCTCCACATCGACGCCCCAAGAGACTAACCTGTCTAGAGTGGGGTTACGATTCAAAATGAATAACCATGATGTAGTAGAGTGTTTAGGGATAGCAGCTTTGAACCAAATAATCTTATGCCAAGGCACTTCTTCTCTCAATCACCTAATCGTCGACCAAACCAGTTTGGAGTTGAAGAGACGACACACTTTATCACCAACCAACCAAAGGGGAGAATATGCATCGGACGACACAGGCATTGAGACAATGTAAGTTAGCAACTGGAGTTGCATATCAGAACGCGCCGAAGGTAATATCCAACCATCGGTAGATCGATAATCCTTTACTAATGCATTAAGAGGGATGCCTAGAGAAGCTGGACCCGCATGCCCCAGAAAATGAATCAATGGTCCGAAAGGCGTCCACGGATCCCACCAAAAGAAAATATCATCCCCACGTCCCAATTTGATACGGAGAAAGGAAACAGCCTTATGACGGAGTTTTAGAATCTTACGAAACATCCAAGAGAAAGCATGATTATTCTCATTCAACGACTAAAAGCAAGCTGTAGAAAGATAAGTGGATCTTATCCAAGCCACCCATATGGAACCAGCATGAAAGAACAACATCCATATCATCTTTAAACCGCAAGTATCGTTCCAACTTGGAATTGATCTTAGACCCAAACCACCCTCGATCTTGGGAGCAGTAACCGCTGACCAAGACACTTTTGCCGAAGTGGAACCATCCAATTTCCCATGCCACAAGAAAGCTCCACACAAGGAGTTTATTTTTTTGGATAACCTTCTTAGGCAGGAAGAAAGCCGCTGTCCAGAACCCAATTATACCAGAGATAACTGCCTCCAAAAGCCTTAAACGACCTGCAAGACTCATGTGCCTATGCAACCATCCATTCATCTTGGCTCTGAGTTTCTGTAAAAGAGAGTCGCAGTTCGAAATGGATAGCTTTTCGTACATAAAGGAAGGCCAGAGTACCTGATGGGGAGAGATCCAGGGCTAAGGGAAAATCTGTTTTTTAACTGATCCAACACCTCCACCGTATCCCCTGAACAGAACAAAGACGTTTTGCTCATATTCACCCCGAGACCTGACATTTTTTCAAATTGGGACAAAACAGTGAAAACTCCTGCCACAGATTCAGTAGAGCCTTCCACAAAAATCAGGAGGTCATCCGCAAAGGAAAGATGAGTCAAGCGAAGTGATTCACAATCTGGATGGTACCTGAAGATTTCATCTGCAGCTGCTTTGTTCAACATAAGAGATAACACATTCATGGCCATAACAAAGAGAATCGGCGACAAATGGTCTCCTTGTCGAAGGCCATATCTGCCTTTGAAGTAGCCCGAAGTAATACCATTAATACTCACCGAGAAAGATGGAGAGCATATACACGCACGAATCCAGGCAATAAAGACCGCATGAACATGATACGCTGAGAGCGTTGTAAGGATGAAGTCCCACTGATAGTTGCATAATTTAGCCCATTTTAGCATACATTTTAGTTAGCATTTTGTGACTTATTGCATTCATTTCTTTGTTTTTGGTATAGTTTGCATCCATTTTAGAGTTAGTGAGTCTTAGGTTAGTTTTTGCATATGTTTGTGTGCTATGGAGTCTTTTAGGTACCATTTGGAGCTTATGGAAGCATTTTGGAGCTTGGAGGAAGATCATGGGGCAAAATAAACCTGTTTGGAGCAAGAGCTATGCCCAAATATCAAGGAAAATGCAGAGGCCATCTGACGTGCTCTAAAGATCGGCTCAGACAAAGATCTTGAGCTCCGATTTAGCTTCGAGAATCTTCATAAAAGTCGTAGATAATCGAGATACCTTTCTAATGGAGGTGTTTTCAAGTCATTCGGAGCAGCCGTTCAAAAGATACGACACATTTAGTGAGCACAGGTACTGAGGCAGAAGTCCATCGGCCAGCCTCCCACCGATACACCCGACCGATGCGAAGTTCTGGAAATCCGAGAGTTCCATCGGTGCGATGTATCGACCGCAGGACACCGATATGCCCGCTGAAAAACTCAACCCGATGGGTTGACCCGACCCGACCTGTATTTACTTAAGCAAATTAAGCCTAATTAGGAAAAAGACTCTTGTTTTTAGACTTAAGCAAAAACGTTTTTGAGAGCTTTGAAGGAGATTGCAAGAGATTCTTGAGTGATTTATGCAAGTTCTTGTTGGATTATATCATCTATCTATTTTCTTATCATCTTTTATGATTCTCAACACTTCCTTTATGGGATTTGTGGAGAAAACCATGTGTTGTGAGTAGTTTTCTAGGGTTCTCGGGTGAAGTAGATTAGGGTGATTTTAGGTTTGTTCTTGATGTTTAAGAGCTAGATTAGTTGATATCCTTTCTCATTGAGTGTTATTAATGCTGGATTAGCCTTGACAAAGTTGATTTAGATCATAGGGAATTTCTCGTCCGGAAGGTGTTCGATGAAATTCCCCAACCAATTCAATGAGTGCTTTTCATATCTTAGCCAACGGGAGTTGATGTCTAAGGTGAATTGTGGCTAAGTGGACTTGTTATTAATGCTTGTTAGTCATAGAATCGCGAACGGAAGTTTATGACGATTGATGACTAAGAAAGGGATTAATACCATTGACGTGGATTAATCTTTAGTAGTGTATCTAGGGCCTACGGAGGCAATTGATTGAATGTTTGAGTGTCTAGAATGGAGTGAGAATCACCCGAGTCGATTGCTTTACCCGAGAATTCGCTTGTTTGATTTTGCTATTTAACGTTTGAGCTTGTCTTGTTGCTCGTTTTAGTTTGCTAAACTACTTGTTTATTTTTCTGTTTTTGTATATTTCAAATTGTCCGATAAAAACCAAAACCCGATATTTGCTTAGATTAGATAGCGTCCTGTATTCTTAGTGCGTCGTTCTTATTTCCCTGTGGATTCGATCCCAAAGTGCTACAATGACATGCCATTAGATTGAGGCATTGTGCACAATGGGTTAATTATGCGAACCGTAAAAAGTTCATTATCAATTTGGCGCCGTTGCCGGGGAGATTAGCAATAGCCATTAGGATTTGGATGCTATTTGAGACTAAGGTCTTGACTTCTACTAACTTTTTATTTTCTTCTTTTTTGCTTCTTAGAGTCGATGGCCATGGATTACAATGATTGGCCACAAGAAGAGGATGCCACATTTGATGAAAGCATTGATGATGAGCCATATGTGGAGCCACCATTTGATGAAAGTGTACTCACATCAGAACAAAAAGTAGATTTGGATGAGCTTTGCAAAGAAAACCCGACATTGACAAGGAGTAATCTCGCGATTATGATCCGTTTGAACCTCATGTCACGTCGGGCAGCGCTTGAGGGAAGGGAGCTCACATTTATTGAGATAAAGATAGCTCATGCACTCGAAGAGGTAATTTATTGGGTTCCACCATGCCAACTAGAAGGTATTTTTGACACAACCTTTGAAATCGTTGATTATGAGGATAGTCACTTGCCTTGCATTGAAGATGTAGCTTCTAGTTCACATGCTCTCAAGCTCATTAATGAATGCTGTGATTTAATATGTGAGTCTCAAATACTAGAAACCTTAAGAGTAGAAAAGCTTGCTAGTGATTATCATGAAGTATGTTTTGATATTAATTATCTATGTGCTTTGAATGATCATGATATCGAGTTTAAGCTTTCAATGCCTGAGGAATCTAGTTCTCTTCTTGAAAAATCTTACCTAGGGGATGTGCTTGATGTAGATAAGATCTTGAATGAGATAGATGACCCTAAGGTTGAGATGAAATCTAGGAAAGAGGATGTGTTTTACATGATTGATGGAGATGAAGTTGACTCGTTTAAACATGAAATCAACTTTATTTTTCCTTCAAATGCATTTGGTCCTCGTGAACATCTCATCATCAAGGAAAATTCCAAGATGTATGCTATATTTTTAGTAACCTTTCTTGATGTGAGTTATGCCTCTTTGCCATGGATAGTCGTGTGCCATGTTGCATATTTTGTTTCTTGTCTTGACAAGAGAAGGACCAAAGGTGCATTGGCTCAACCTTTTGATTCTCATGATTAACAGTTGAAACGTCAAGCTTAGCGACGTAAAACAAGCGCTCTTGGGAGGCATTCCCATGACTATCTTTGTATATATTTTCGTTCTTTCTTGTTCCTTTTGATGTTTTTGTTTGATGTTTATAGTTTTCTTGGGTCCAAGGTCGTGGTGCTTACTTAATGCATGAATGGGTAGAGCTACAGCACGTCACACTCCTCTCCAATCCAAAGGTATGATCCAAACTCCATTTCATTGTACATACTTTTGCATATTTTTACCTTCTCTTTGATTTGTGTTGCACCGAGACGTTGCAATTCAAGTTCGGGGGAAGAATTTGTGTCTTTTGATATTGTGTTTTGTGATCTTATTTTTCTTTTTGCATATTTGAGTCTCATTCATTCATATAAGTGCATATAAAAACCATTAAAAAAAAAAATATTTAGTTGCATTTTGCATGTTTAAGATTGAGTCTAGATGCATATAGGTTTGCATTCACTTGCATTGGGAGAATTATCCATGTAGAATATAAACTTAAGAGCTTGAATTAATGCCCTCATTAGGAGTTCTTTGATGCATTTGAGCGATCACGAAGTTAAGGATGATCCATGCTTTGATCTTGCGGTTTGAATGTTTTTGTCTTGGTTGAAGCATGCTTTGAATTGAATCTAACTCTATCTACATGAACTCTAATCTTGACTCATAATTATCATGTTTATGTATTGAAAAGTGAATTCATGGATACCTTATACATATTTGAGCTATCTTAGCCCTTTTCACCACTCTCTTGTTAGCTCAAATAGCCGTTTCCCATTTTTGGAACGGTTAACCACACCCTTAACTATACTTTTCCTTCAAGCCTTCATTTCTTGTGTGTGTCGTGAGGCCTAATTTTGAATGAACTTAGCAAAAAGTGTTGAGTTTGGAACGACAAGGAGTTGATAGATAGGTTGGTGATTTGGGTGTTGATGTAAAGAAAAGAAAGTGTGGAGAAAGGAAAAGATTGAGAAAAAGGATATGGGAAAGTAAAAAGTTTGGATTGGTTGGCATGAAAATGTGGAATAGCTCTAGGGGTTGAAAGTATAAGTCTCTATGTGTGTAGAAGAAAGAAAGAGCCAAAAGAAAAAAAATATATATATGGCTAAGGCATCTAAATGATGATTGAGAGACTAGTTATGAAAGTGAAAAAGAGCTAAAAGAAAAAGATGAAGAGCCAATCCATTTGTTGAAAGAGAAGAAGAAAAGAAATGTGGTCTAAGAAGGCAAAATGCCTTGTGATATGGGTAGTTTATAATGGATCTTGATGAGTTTAGAAATAGGAGTGGAGTTCATATTGGGGCATTGGGTAGACGGATGTCATCCTTGTACGCATCAATTGTTCTTTACTCTTAGCATTTTGCCAAAGTTCATTCTTTCGTGAGAGATCCCATTGCATTGGAATACCCACATGATTGAGATTATTTTCATCTCAAAACCTTTTTCCTAAGCCAAATGAGTTCACTTGATTTTTATTAAGCATGATTCACCATTGTACTTAATGAATGTTAAAGAGTTAGAAGATATGATTACTTGTAGATGCTAAGGCTTAGACCAAATTCGTGTAGCAACGAGTATGGCTAAATCTTTTGAAGTAGAGATTGTTTGTGCATCACATAACTACTACCAAGGGCATTGAATTGAATTCTTTTGTTAATATTCTCGGATATGATATCCCGCATTCCAACCTCTTCTTCGATTTGTTCTTGTTTGTTTGCTTGCGGACAAGCAAAAGGCAAGTTCGGGGGAGTTGATAGTTGCATAATTTAGCCCATTTTAGCATACATTTTAGTTAGCATTTTGTGACTTATTGCATTCATTTCTTTGTTTTTGGTATAGTTTGCATCCATTTTAGAGTTAGTGAGTCTTAGGTTAGTTTTTGCATATGTTTGTGTGCTATGGAGTCTTTTAGGTACCATTTGGAGCTTATGGAAGCTTTTTGGAGCTTGGAGGAAGATCACGGACTAGGAGGAACGTACCCGAAGAACGGAGAAGGCAAACGAAAGAAGAAGAAAAATCCGCAGAGGCAAAATCGGCCGGAGGCATCGGCCGCAGGAGACCGATACAGAACGAAGAACTGAGGCAGAAGTCCATCGGCCAGCCTCCCACCGATACACCCGACCGATGCGAAGTTCTGGAAATTCGAGAGTTCCATCGGTGCGATGTATCGACCGCAGGACACCGATATGCCCGCTGAAAAACTCAACCCGACCTGTATTTACTTAAGCAAATTAAGCCTAATTAGGCAAAAGACTCTTGTTTTTAGACTTAAGCAAAAACGTTTTTGAGAGCTTTGAAGGAGATTGCAAGAGATTCTTGAGTGATTTATGCAAGTTCTTGTTGGATTATATCATCTATCTATTTTCTTATCATCTTTTATGATTCTCAACACTTCCTTTATGGGATTTGTGGAGAAAACCATGTGTTGTGAGTAGTTTTCTAGGGTTCTCGGGTGAAGTAGATTAGGGTGATTTTAGGTTTGTTCTTGATGTTTAAGAGCTAGATTAGTTGATATCCTTTCTCATTGAGTGTTATTAATGCTGGATTAGCCTTGACAAAGTTGATTTAGATCATAGGGAATTTCTCGCCCGGAAGGTGTTCGATGAAATTCCCCAACCAATTCAATGAGTGCTTTTCATATCTTAGCCAACGGGAGTTGATGTCTAAGGTGAATTGTGGCTAAGTGGACTTGTTATTAATGCTTGTTAGTCATAGAATCGCGAACGGAAGTTTATGACGATTGATGACTAAGAAAGGGATTAATACCATTGACGTGGATTAATCTTTAGTAGTGTATCTAGGGCCTACGGAGGCAATTGATTGAATGTTTGAGTGTCTAGAATGGAGTGAGAATCACCCGAGTCGATTGCTTTACCCGAGAATTCGCTTGTTTAATTTTGCTATTTAACGTTTGAGCTTGTCTTGTTGCTCGTTTTAGTTTGCTAAACTACTTGTTTATTTTTCTGTTTTTGTATATTTCAAATTGTCCGATAAAAACCAAAACCCGATATTTGCTTAGATTAGATAGCGTCCTGTATTCTTAGTGCGTCGTTCTTATTTCCCTGTGGATTCGATCCCAAAGTGCTACAATGACATGCCATTAGATTGAGGCATTGTGCACAATGGGTTAATTGTGCGAACCGTAAAAAGTTCATTATCACCCACCTTATTGTATCAAAAGCTTTTGCAATGTCTATCTTGATCAGCGTGATTCTCTGCAAAAGAAGAGGTTTATGATATGCTTTGATTACCTCCGCAGCGAGAAGAACGTTTTCTAAGAGCAGCCTATCATTGATGAATGATGTTTGGTTAGGAGCTACAACCGCTGGTAAAACATTCTTTAACCTATCTGACAGTAGCCTCGTAACTAGCTTGTACACTGTATTCAAACAGGAGATGGGTCTGAAGTCCTTCAAATAATCTGCACCACTACTTTTAGGGATAAGTACCAGGGAAGTTGCATTCATAGACTATGGCATGAACGCTGTCCGGAAGAACTCCTGAACCGCTAAAATCACCTCGGGGCCAATAATATCCCATGATGTTTTAAAGAATTCCACAGGAAACCCATCTGGGCCGGGCGTCTTGTTCATAGGCATTTTGAAAATGGACGACTTAATTGTTTCCTGTAAAACCAGGGCAGAGAGAATAGATTGAAGCACTGATGAACATCTCTCCGTTACCAACCTTTCGAGACAAACCCCCAAAAAAGGACAGTATGAGCCTTTCATTATACAAAAGATGCCAGCATAATATGCTTGCGCCATAAGGTGGACTGCCTGACAATAACTGGTTTTGGATCCATCACCCTTTCGAAGGTACTTAATAGTGTTGGTCGCATTTCTCAGCCTGGTTATAAAGTGGAAGAACCTAGTATTAAGATCACCTTCCTCTAACCATTTGATTCTGGATTTTTGCCGGAAATAACTCTCCTCAGCTAAACGCAGAAGAAGCCAAGCATCTCTAGCCACTTGTTCAACAAGGAGAACCGCTGGCGATGGGTCATTTAAAGAATGGAGATGAGCTGCTTTGAGACTCAAGCTTGCTTCTTGAACTCTTTTCTCAATCCCACTGAAATTGTCCTTGCATAGCGTCTTCAGGGGTCTTTTTAAAGCTTTAAGCTTAACCCCTAAATCCTTCAAATTCTGGGCTAAACAACCTGAGATTTCCCACTCTCTCTTAACAACTTCCAGGAAATGAGGACGCTTCGACAGGCTGTTGAACAATTTGAAAGATCTCGTACCAAAAGCTGGTTGCGGGGAAATTAACTTGATGTGGCAGGGAGTATGATCAGAGAACTCCGGCGGCTCAAAAGTGCAGTGGCTAGATTGAAAAGATACCACCCAACAATCATTTTCTAACGATCTGTCCAACTTTTTTGCTATAGGAGATGAAGGACTTCTGTTGGACCAAGTGAATTTTGGACCTTGGAATGGCATATCAGAAAGACACAGGTCCGAGAAACACTCCCCAAAACCTCTCATGTCAGGCAAAGTCGAGACAATAGATGGGTTAGAAGTTTCTGAATGCTGCAGAATCTCGTTGAAATCACCCACAACTAACCAAGGTTTAGAACCGAGATCAAAAGAAATATGAGTATCCCTCAAAGATTGCTATAACTCTCTCCTTTCCCCCACCACATTTGAAGCATACACCACAATATAGATAAAAGTATCTCCTTCCTCCAAGGTAACTTCGCACGTCATTGATTTCTTATCAGAGAATAGGTGCTAAAACGTCGTCGGTTGCTTGAAGATATTCCAAATTTTCCCCTACAGAGAATACCAGTAATTCGATAAAATATTCCAGCCCAGACCAATGGTTGACAAAATATGGTTCTTGTTTGTTTCACTAACATGCGTCTCGAGAAGGGCTCCAAACGAAATTGACCTTGAGCTGATCCAATTTGCGAGTGGGCGATGCTTTGAAGATTCATTAAGACCGCGCACGTTCCAAAAAAATGTATCACACATAGAAAGATTAAATCTGATGACGCCCCCCTGAAATCAGAGGAGTACCACCACCGTTAACCTGGGATTTTTCTGATCTTCTTAACTTCTTCTTCTTTTGGTGAGAAGGCGAGGAAGAAGTGGGCGAATCATTGGGGTGAGAAAAATGGGCTTTATAAACATCAATCTCCTGGTCTGATACCGCCTCTATATCATCATCCGGATCATCACCGTTCTGTAGCATACCAAATGGATTGGTTACAGTGACTATTGGTTTCTCCTTGGAGACCAACACCATTCTGGCAGGAAGGGTGTTCGATGCCAAGATGAAACCGTCTACATCTGGCTGAGAGGTTGATGATTGAACGGCTTGCTCCCGTTCCAGCTCAGCATTTTCCACCACCACCTCTGAATTATCCTTATCCAGCATATGCTCCTCCATGATTGAAACCCCATCGTCTACCACCACACTTTGCTCAGAAGACACAACTTGCATTGATACTTCAAGCACCTTAGAAGCCTGATTAATCTTGTTAAACAAATTCTCATTCAGAACTCGATCCGGGGCAGTAGGCGTAAGTACAGACTGAGGCGGCTCAGAACCAGAGGAAGAAGCAGCTCCAACTGATTTTTTAACCCATTTATGGCCCCCACCAGCTACAGATCTCTTCTGAACCGGATCCTTATCAGGCTTTGCAACGCTTGACTTAGGACAGAAAGCAGCCTTATGACCTATCTCATCGCAAACCGAGCAGAGGGGAGGCAGCCAAGGATATGTTACAGACAGGACTACCACCACACCATCATCTCTTTCTATCTCCATTAAATCTGGTAATGTTTCGTAAGATCCGCTACAACCTTAATCTCAGCGGAGTTAATACTTGTAAAAGGTTTGACATCCACCACAACACCTAGCGGTCGGGCAATGAAACTCATCCCTTCATCAGTCACCAAGTCGAAAGGGATATTCTGAATCTTTGCCCAAATCGGAGCCCGTTGGAGCGAGGGAGGATCAAGACTAAACGACGCCTTCCATTCCATTACAAAGAAGGGGGAATCACCAACCCTCCAAAGTTCATGCTGTAAACCCCTTTTTCTCAGAGAAGCCGAGGGAATATGGAATAAAAACACATTAGCAGAGAGGTTCTGGATTGTGATTTTCTTGTCTTTACCCCACAGGAAATTCAAAACTCCCCAAATCTTTCCGTGAGATGGAGGTTTGCCATAAAAAAATCCTACAATGAAATCCGAGTGGAGCTTGGCACCCTTTTCGAAAATTGCATTTGGAACCTTCACCCTTGGTCTGCCTTCAGCCGAGACCGTCACCGGAACTGAGGATTGCTTTATTTTGCAGGCAGAGTGTAGACTAGTCGCCCAATTAAACTCCTTACTGCCCAACTTCACCGTTGGAGGTTCACTTGAGGAAGGCTCTGGATCCACCACCGGCGACCCTAGAGAACCCACTGAATCTAATTTCTCTGTTGAGACCGTCGAATTTGGAACCTTAGCATCAACAGGAGCAGCCGGGATCGCTGAAGCAGAAGCCATCGGGAGATCAGAAGCAGCCGATGGAACTGCATAGACCGTCGGAATAGAAACCATTTCAGAAACAGTTGCTGTCGGGAGATCTGAAGAGATTGGAACTGTCGGAGAGACAGAATCAGAAGCCTCTGACATTTCAGAATCGACGAGGTATGGAGCAGCCTCCAGCGGCGGGAGGAAGAACAGATCAGGCGGCAACGGAGGAACATGCCTCGACGGAATCGACATCAGATGAACGAGCAACAGAAAAGACAGAAAAAAGAAAGAGGAGACGGAGGTGAACAGTCTAGATTGCAAATTTAGATTGCACCAAAAGAAAACAAAGCTTGTAATGGTTTAGATTGCAAATTTCAGTTTTTAGTTACTATAGGTAGACTCTGCTTAATTACAAAGTGCGGCAGCCTTGGCTCGGCTACGAAATATGAAACCAGCAAGAAACAATAATTAACGGTTGGCTGCGACGTCGTTTTCCAATCCCAGCAAACTTTATTATATAATGCATCCTCAGATATTTCATATATCAAGAAATGTCCAAGTACCATTTGAATATAATATGTACACGCATACATGTAATATTATATTTCTCCAATTGGGGAAAACTGGGAATGTGCACGAACGGAGGAGACTTCTTCAGCAAAACCATCAACGAAAGTTGATCTTTATGACAGCCTGGGATGTGTTTTCTGACGTTATCTTATTACATACATCCTATTGTTATTGTATTTATGTATGCTTTATATCAAAGATTATATATTTCTCGTAAGGTATATATTAATTGACACCCACTTATGGAAACATGATGAGCACATACAATAGCATTATTAGTTTTTCAGTGCCTAATCCGAATTTGTCTAAGCCCAATTTGACCAACCAATTTCAGTTAGTACCATTGACATTACACTATACATATCAAATTTTTATGACAAGCCTGCTTTAAATTGTGAGTTACAATTGAGACTTGAACTCACCAATGAGTCTGCCAAAACATATTGAGCATTTATAGAAAAACAAAAGTTCACTACTATGAAAACTGGATATATCATCTCTGATATTATGAAGGATACCATGAATTCAATAACCGACTCAATCCCCAAGATTAAATTATACTCCCTCCGTTTTTTTAAAACTGATTTTCTGAGGTTTTTCACATAAATTAAGAAGCATTTAATACGAGATCATGTGTTAAACTACTGAGCAACTTAAATTTTTTTATTTTATTATTAGAAGACTAAAAAATAGTGATAAAAAAGTCCACTGTCATGGAAGACTAAAAGATAGTGATAGTCCATTTGAATTAATGAGGTTTGTGGAATACTAAAAATGTTTTTATAAATATCTACTTATATTGTAATTAATTACCTCTTAAAAAGAAATATACTTATTAGTTATATTTTAAAAATCAATCTTTTCGAAACAAAAAATAAAACTCAAAAAATCAATCTAAAAAAAACGGAGGTAGAAATAAAATATAGGCTATTTTTCAAAACGCATGATAATAAACTAATTAATGATCTATCTAGGAGTTGTGGCGGGGAATGATAAATGGTTTTGGTATGTAATTCTATATATACAAACCTTTCTAATTCTTTACAAACTTAATTAGGGCTTTTTTGTGTGTGTTTTTGATCGATCAAGTATTATAGATTGTTACGTTGCAAAAAAGGGACCACTGTGATTGTTACAAATCGTTCAATTTCAAACTGTACAAGCTAGCGCAAAGGCAAAAGCTGAGAAAAGAGCCCTAGGAAAAGAGACAAAAACACATGATGATCTCTGCAACTTCATGTTGATCATGTCTTCATCATTCTTGATAGCTGCTTTATTAATAGCCTTTTGTTGCTGACTAATGGTACCAAAAAGCCACTCATCATCGTTATCGTAGTGAGAATATTCTTTGATTGGCTTATGCTTCTTTCTCTTCTTTGATTCACAAGTGGTAGCAACTTCCCTTCCCCTCTTATTACTGTTGTGACTACCAACAGACAAATATCCTTCTCCTTCTTCTTCTTCTGTCAAACAACTCTTCTCAAATTGTTCTGATTCATCCGAGAATTGTTTGCTTGGGCAATACTCTTTATTAATGGATTTCTCATTATTCTTCTTCTCTTTCCGTTGCACCTTTCTTGAAACCACTGTTTGTCTTTCCATCTTCAAGTTATAACCGATTCGAATCTAGGTTTCAGATCACGCCTAAGACAAACGCTATGTGGTTCGAACTCAAATCGAGATCGAAGCGATAATAGAAGAACCCTAGCTTTTTGTGTTAATCGGAGAGAGAGATAGAGATTGAGTCTGAGGCTTAGGTCTCTATTTAAAGAAACTGAGATCCGCCGACAACATAACGTAAATGAAAATATAACAAAAAAGGGAAAAATGGGGATGATCATAAAGATCTTTTCGTTGATTTTCTCCTGATTCAGTAAAAAAAAAGGGAAATATGTATTATATAAGTGGGATACAATACATATTGGGCTGGAAACGAGGAACCTCTTGCTTACATATTTTGAGGCCCATTAGTAAGGCTACAGGTAAATTCTGGTTTAACATAGATAGACATCCGAAAAGCAAAGCACTGAGTTTTTTTTGTTTGGAGTTGTGAATTGTGACAGTGCAGAAAAGCTATATGATGCAAAAATAAAACAAGTAATGAAAGAGAATAAGGCATGAGACTGTCTTGTTCGATAAAGTGATTCCTTCGAGAAAAGGGTCTTCTTTTGATTGGTTTGTTGTCTTGAAGTAGGAGTTGCTTTTGCTATGATTGGACTCAATTAAGCGGGTGACCTGAAGCACAAAGCTGTGGACAGAGAAGTGACTGTCTCACTTTGAAGTCAGTTCACAAGTTGGGAGTCTTCTCGTCGTCTTACCCTCTTTTTATTTTGGGATTATCCACCTCAGACATCAGTTCAAAAAAAGCACCACAAATATTAATGTGCTCGGAGGGGCTCAATTCATCCCACCGCAGTCTAACCAAATACTGCAGGGAAGATAAAACAGTGTCATTTAGGTGAATTTTCAATATCTTGCCATCAGAAATAAAGTCGGAGCTTAATCTCAATACCAAAAGGGTCAAAAGAATGATAGCTCTCTGTTCAGTTTCTCAAACTAAGTATTTGTTTATTCACAACAGTAAGATCAAATAACTGAAAGTAAATCGTACCTGTAGCATTTTAGAGGCATACAAGCGAACTTCCACAAGATGAAACGAAACTTCAGACAAAACCCCAACATTACCTGCCGTAATCTGCAAATATAAATTACAACAGCTTAATCAAAAGAAATGCAAAGACGTTGTTCTTGGGATAGAATTCAACGGAAAATAAATATAACACTAAAAATTACCGATCCAAGATATGTAACAGCAGCTTTGCAAGCATCAACAGTGGAGTGAGAATCAGAAATCACCAGAATCTGTCGAATCGCGATGTTAAGACAAATAGACTATATCAGACGATGAATCCAAAACCCTCCAAAGTAGAAACTCTCCGTCTATGGAAATCAAAAATTAACACAGAGTCGCCGGCCGACCACAATTCGGCCGTCAAAAACCTCGCCGCAGAATCACTACCCCCACCAAAAAACAGCCTCGCGAATAGAAATTGGGGGAAAACAAAAGCCCTAAGAAAACGATCCTCTACTATATTTCGTGGAACATGCAATCGAACAAAACAAGGGAGAAAAGCTCACAAATTCTGGCTATGAAGATGCTTCCAATCACAGTGTGAAGGTGGGACCATCGTCTAGTATACCGATCTCCTCCAAATTTAATCACAAATCTCCCTCTACTAAGTAGAATTAAATTGGTAAGAGAACAAGGAAAAACACGGGAGCTCAGTGGTTACGAGCTCTACGCGCGTCACCTGCGTGCGCGCGACCGGGGTTCGAACCCCCTCTACGCGATATAACTAGGTAATACTAGGGTGTAATACTGGATAATATTATGGAATACTGGCGGTGATATTTCATTTAAAACAGCTCAAGGGTATTTTCGTCGTTTCACTTAAAGAGAAGGGTATTGTGATTAAGTTAGGATAGTGATGGTTAGAATTTTCCACATAGTGGTATTTGGGGTGATAATCCGTGAAGGTGAACAGATTTGGAGAAAAGGAACTGTGTGCTTTCGTTTGAAGATGACACCTGTCCGCTAAGAACTTTTTTTAAATCTACTAAATAAGAAACGGTTCTTAGTTAATAGGCTTTTTATTTATTTTAATTTAATTTTTACCTAAGAACTCAGCTAAAAAACTGAGTTAATGATGCTCTAAATACCCTTTGTGAAAACTGCGTGTTGTTCCGAAGTCCTAAACGTGGGGACATGTCTCTAAAGTCATAATATTAACACGTCTCATAATCTAAAATAACATCATCTCACCAATTACAATTATCTATATGTTATACTGCTAACATTAAACGTATTCAACTTTCTATAATAAGATAAATTACACCATTTTAAAAAAAAAAAAATTCCTCAAAAGATATATAATTATAGATAACCTATAGGTCCTTTACCGTGACAAAAATGATATACAGAAGTTACGTACAAGTATAATACATTACAAAACCAAAAATAAAGTATACATACATTATTTTTACAATCATTATTATTAAACAATGAAAACATGCATTCTTGAATTATGAATGTTTGATGTGATAAAATCATAAAAATAACACTCGATGATAAAAACATTTACCACTTGATATAAAGGATAAAACCTAATATTTAAACTAAAACCAACTATATACACATATTGATAAGAATAACCAACTATACATAATTGTACGAATCGGTCTCAGGGCAACAAATTAATTTTTCAAAATCTTCCTTAATTTTCGGACATACAGTACAAGATGCGGTACATGACGAGATAAAACAATTGTTAGGAATCCAAAATATGGGAGGAGTGGATACTTATATGGGTCTCCCGAAAAGTCTCGGAGGAGCAAAGAGCAAGATTTTTAATTTCGTCGTCGAAAGACATAATGACAGAGGCTACTAACCAAAGGGGGTAAAGAGGTTCTACTGAAATCGGTAGCATCGGCTATGCCGACTTTCGTTATGTCATGCTTTCGACTACCCAAGTCAATTACCGCAAAACTAACTAGTGCGGCAGCGCGTTTCTGGTGGAATTCCGACGGACACCAAAAAGGGATGCATTGGATAGCTTGGAAGAAGATGTGTCAGAGCAAATCAGATGGTGGAATTGGTTTCCGAACAATAGAGGAATTTAACACGGCACTGCTGGCAAAACAACTATGGCGGTTAATGGAAAAACCGGATTCGTTATTTTCTCAAGTTTTTAAGGGTCGTTACTTTCGGAACACAGACCCATTAGATCCTATAAGATCATACTCCCCGTCCTTTAGGTGGAGGAACATTATTTCGGCTAGATCTCTGGTTACAAAAGGGCTCATTAAAAGAGTTGGTTCAGGTGGCTCCATCTCAGTATGGAATGATCCTTGGATACCATCTTCTCCCCCGAGGTCAGCAAAATGTAAGGGGTATAATTATTACCCCAATCTTAGGGTCAATCATTTGGTTGATCCAACGACACAAACGTGGAATTGGGAGTTGATAAATGCAATTATCGACCCGGCCGATGTGGAAATTATTCGCGGTATACCCATCAGCAGCATATATCGACCAAACACTCTTGGTTGGCACTATACAAAAACAGAAAAATATACGGTAAAGTCGGGATACCAGATTGAACAACAAAACCCACACAATGGCGGAAATTACTTCTACGGTCCGGATATAAAGAAATTACAGGCACATACATGGAAATTAACATGTCCACCGAAATTGCGACATTTTATTTGGCAAACCATTTCGGGATGTCTCTCGGTTTCAGCAAATTTACGCGCTCGATGAATAAATTGTGATACACAATGTCCTCGGTGTGGAGCGGAAGAGGAAACGATTAACCATGTTATAATTGAATGCCCACCAGCGCTACAAACATGGGCACTCTCTCATATTCCATCGGCCCCAGGAGTTTTTCCGATGACATCGGTTTTCTCCAATTTTGATCATCTCTTTTGGAGACTCCCAAAAGAGGAAAGGAATACAATGTTTCCTTGGATTGTGTGGAATATTTGGAAAGCAAGGAACGACAAGGTGTTCTCAAATGTGGATAGAAATCCACAAAAGATTCTGCGGATAGCGGAAACAGAAGCAATAACTTGGGAAACGGCACAGTATAGCGAATCAAACATAACTTCCCAGCAAATCGGTCATAATACGGGTCAACAAGATGAATATAATGGACTGATATGCTATATTGATGGTTCGTGGAAGGAAACAGATAACTATTCTGGTCTAGGATGGTTCTGCTTTCAGGAGGGAGTCGAAGGAGTAATTATGGGGTCCCGTAATCTGCGAACAAGTTTATCCCCGATGCACGTAGAATTGGAAGCGCTCATCTGGGCGATGCATTGCATGATTGCAAATCATAAGACGGCGATAGCCTTTGCAACGGACTGCTCAGAGTTGGTGAAGATGGTGTCTACACCCAAGGAGTGGCCGGCTTTTACACTACATTTGGAGGAGTTCAAGAGGAGCAAAGAGATATTCACCTTTTTCTCTATTACACACATCCCACGCGCGAGCAACACAGTGGCAGACAAGTTAGCACGAGGTGCTCGCGTCTACCCATCAGATTTCACTTCTGTAAATTCGATACCTCCGATTTAGTTCACCAAATCAGAATAGGTATTAAAGCTGTTGACAAAAAAAAAAAAAATTGATGCAGAACAAATAGTGACCAATAATTGGGTAAGATATTAGTCTTTAATTATTAGGAACATGTAAGGTTCATGTTCTAATTACTATCTCTTCCCTAAATAGTGCTATTAACTTTTAATTGGGTCCTAAATGGCTAAACTAATCAAAGACGACTAATCATTCATTGAAGACCAATATCCCTTTTCCATCTGTGTTATCTTCTTTGTTGGGAGTTGGGTTGAAGTCATGACCTAATCCGAGTTGTCAATTTTTTGCCTCGTCGTAATATTATTCCAAACTAATAAGTAAAGCATTTATTAAAAATAATAATTCGCGCAAGTTGCATTTCAAAGCAACCAACCCAATTTATAGCATATTAATAGTTAACCGGATCTAGTACAAAAGTGTGATTAGTCTGGTTATTGAATTCAGAGGTCAAACCGGTTATGACCACCAACACGTACCGCCGCTAAAAGGGGAAATAATTACCCAAGTAATTGTTAAACTAGTAGCACTAAACAACGGTATGTTTTCCAGCAAACCCCACGTTTAATACGGTGTTAATCAAAATAATTAAGTGCTAATCCGAATCAGATCAAGACGATATATAATTGAAAAGCATCTCTCTAACAAACCATGTGCATGGTGGCTTTCTGGGCTATTACTAATTAAAACTTAAGAGAGGCCACAAAATATTGAAACGAATCCATCAACGTGAAAATCTTACAAGTTATATATATATATGTCTTCTTATGCCCTTTAATTTCATTTTCTCTCAATTATTTCCGGCAAATATATTTGTCAAGTGAGTTTGTTCATTCACGCTGTTTGTGTACTAATGTTTAATGTTTTGTTGTCTGCCAAATTAATGATAATGCATGGCCAATATGCATGGGATGGCTTGTGGAAATAAGTGGACCTTGGTTCTTAACGCGTAACCATTTTTTTGTAATTAAACATTTTTTTGTTTATAAAATTAAATGATAACAATCATCAAATTTCTTAGAACCAATAAAATGAAAGATCAAAATTACAAAATATTTCATTTTGTTCTTTCAGTTTTCCTTCCTTTCTATTCAAAGTTTAATTTTAAAAAGATGATTCATAAGATATACATATATTACAAGGAAATGTAACGTATATTTTATTTGTTTGTTTTGCTATTTTCTTTCAAGTAGTTAACTTATACAAATAATCGGACAAAAACGCAAATTAATAAACAGAATATCTGAAGAAAAAGAATGAGATTGATTAGTTAATGTGTCAGGGCATTAAGCAATGAGACACGAGTGCTAATCAAACCCCTAAACACTTTCTCACTCCCACATTCGATTTCACGGATCGAATTCTCCAATTCCATCATCTTCTTCGTTAGAATCTTTACTTCTTCGTTTTTCTTCTTGCTCAATCCAATCAAGCTCTTCTCCTCCACTTGCTTCAGCTCCTCGATTCCTTCATCGATTTTATCTTTCTTCTCTGACCTCTTAAGAAACCCGATAAACGGCGTCGTTTTGTTGGAGCGGAGAGATAAATAGACGCCGTTAAAAAGAGCGACGGAAACCAAGACAGTGGCTCCGATGACGTCACCTATAACCGACGCCAGCTCTGCGTCACCGTACGATCCGTTTACGATGTCCATGTGGCAGTGCTGGTATTTCGTTTTCGGCTCGCGGATACACGACGTTAGCTTCGTGATATCTCGCGCGAGAGATCGGCGAGATTTTAGGTAGGATGCGATTTTCTCGTCGTCTTTTTTACGGAGAGCCACCTGAGCGGCGGACTGGTGCTCGCGGAGGCAGAGGATGGACGTACGGAAGATTCCGTAGGCGTCTACGAAACGGAGAAGGTCTTCTAGAAGATTCTCGAAGAAAACCGGACGGTTTCGGAGAGATTCCTGTGATTGCGGGAGCTGGAGTATATCGGCGAGCGTTTCCTGGACGTCGTTGAGGAGGCAGAGCCCGTCGGTGATCCAGGCGGTGGTGCGGCGGTACGTTTCGCCGGCGAAGGAGGACCAGGACTTGATTTGGGAGACCTCGTGGTTAATGTGGGAGATTAAGGGATGGGATCGGCACGGGAGACTGATGGATCTGGTGTGGTGAGAGACACGTGGCTTCGACGGCGGAGATGAACGGACGGAAGGCTTGTTCGGGAAAGAGAGCGATCGCCGGAAAACTCCAACCATATTCTGGAGGAGAGAGAGAGAGACTGCGATAGTTTGAATGATTTTGAAATGGTGAAAGAGGAGGAAGAAGGATCGTTTATATATAGCGCGAATGGTGTGGTTGTGGGGCCCATACTGTGGGGTTTCGGCAACGAAGTTTGAGAAGATGTGCACGTGGGAGAGTTTCGCTACTTTTTTAGAATTATTGCTTTGTTATTTCCCCAACTATATTTTTCTTTATTTCGGTTAAGAGTCTTAAGGTATCATCTATACATCCCGTGTTCCTTACTGCATGTTCTACTATCGGTTTGTGCTCGGTTTAGTTCTTTTTGAAGCTCATGGTTTTTCAGTTCAGTTTCACCGTCTTTAGTTTCTTTGGGTTTGATTGTGCAAACGTTTCGGTTCATCAATTCAACTTTAGTGATTATGGTTTTTTTTCATCGTTCCTCTGTTTTTTTTTATGTTGGGTTTAATTTAGACAATTTTAGTTGTGTTTGTGTTTTTTTATTTTGGCTTAATGTTTAACTTATGTTTTTTGTATTATCAAGTTTGACTGGCTCCCTTTGATAAGGTTTAGTATCTGGGAGTTCTATAAACTCGTCGTCTTAGTCTCCGAAAAGATTATATATTTGACAACTTTGTACTACTGAAGATTTGATTATTAATAAAATTTTAGATGACAAAAAAAAGAGGTACCATTTATAAAACTAGTAATCTAGTACCCATTTTTTTGTAGACGTGTGTCATACCAATCATGTTGAGATCGATGACTCGAGTAATAACTATTTTGATTCTGATAACTTTTTCCACGGCACCAAATTAAAATATGAGAAATTGCAACATCTACTAATACTTAACATCAAAATTAACTCTTCTTTTTTTACCACTATTTATATATACTATTTACAATAAAAAAGACTACCATATCCCTAACTTGTCTAACTAATTATATTATGCTTTTTATCTTTCATCATTCACTATTCACAACGGAAATGAAATAATAAAAAGATCGGAAAAAGAGGAAGAAGAAGAAGAACAAGAACAAGGTGACGGTGGTAACGATAATGTTGACGGCGGCGACGATAACACCGGCGAAAAAGAAGACGGCGGTGATGATGATGTTGACGGCAGCAACGATAACACCGGCGATGATAACACCGGCGATGATAACTGGATTAACACGATAATTTATGATATGATAACTGGATTAACTTAACAATTTCATAAAAATGAACATGATAACTGGTTTAACATGACAATGTTAACGATACTAACTATATGTTAATGATGCTAACAATGATAACTAGTTTATCATGACAATGTTAAGGATGCTAACAATGATAATTGATTTAACATGACAATGTTAACGATGCTGGCATATGTGTTTTCTGGTAATGAACAGTGATCGTCGAGTTTTGATGAATAGTATCACCGTCCGTTTGATGAACAATGTCGCCGGATTCTTTTGTCATAAAATGAGTTTCAGACCAATGACATTTCTGTAATTATTAAAAAGTCCAAATGATATTTTGGGTGTAATCAATTTTTTTCTTTCTTACTTATTTAATTTCTAAAAAGTTACTAATATTTACTTAATTTTTTGGTCAACTGATCATATAGTAACCCTTAAAATATTTAGATGATAACACTTCCCATTTTATTTTTACACTGGTTATGCATCCATTAGACGTTTTACTTTACCTGAACGTTAGATCAACATCCGAATTAACATTTTCTTAAGCATTTAATCATCTAAAGTAGAACCAATACATAGATTTGAAGGCAAATGTTATCTAGTGTATATCATATAGTTTAATAATAAAGTTGAATAGTCAATTAATTAATCAGATTTGACGAGTTAAGAGACATAACATATGTCCCATTTCAAGCGGAGAGGGGACACACGTGGGTTGGCCACCCTAGCTAAACCTCCAACTCCAATCCAAAACTGCTCTCACTTCCTCATAAAATTGAGTGATTTGCACTCGCTAATCGCCATTGTATTATTTATCAGATGATTTTTATTTAAATAAACATACTTAGGTTGTGCAAGCGTGTGGACTTTTAAAACGAGTGTTTCGGCGTAGATCCACAAACATCAAGAAGGCCTTACTTAACGCTAACAGAATTAGATTTTCTAAATCATGTGACTTGATTTCTGGATTTAACTCTGCAACTGACTTGAAATAAAACGTGAGTAGCCACACAGACTCTGTGATAGGGGTTTAGAGATATTTCTCGAATCAAGTATTAGATCGATGGAATCCGTATATACATATGATCTATCCAATTAAATATGTTAGAAATCTTAGTGGTATAATTGAGATATGACTAATCATGATATGGCGAAGATACCATTAGATCTCAATATACTTGATGAAGAACGACAATTTATATTTGCTATAAAACATTTAAAACGATCCATCGTTAGAAACTTTTTAAATGCTTATTTGTTGTGTATTCATGGTTTAGCTTTTTTGTTTACATGTATTGAAGTAATTAATTTTTATTTTCAGATAAACTTTGTTGTCATAGAAGTGGATCTGTTTGATTCTACATTATACATACGTACGGCACATATCATATGTGCGTAAGAATAGCATTTCGCTTTTCTCCAATTTAATATGTTAAAAGCCTTGAAGCTTTAATTTATTTTAGAAAAATTACATTATATGAAAAATTATGGGTGTTATATAGCATGTCTTTCATAACCATGCCATATAGTCTAGAGATTTCAGATTTGTACTTTGTATTAATACTATTATATATAGTTTTTGTTTATTTATTTATAACATAGATCACAAAATGTGTAGTTTGTTAATTATCTGAAATAATAAATTCCGATCCTCCTTTTCCATAACAAAATGTGTAGTTTGTTATTTAGATATTCGCATCTTTCCTCGCGTGATGCGCCGAGATTCTAATCCATCTGCCAAATGCAAGATCACGTGAACTGTTAGATAACTTATAGTTATCTACATGATCGATGTATTACTTGGCTGGCCCGTCTTACACATTTTCAGCAGTAAAAAGACTAAAAGTCATGTAACGAAGCGTACAAAGATGTATAAAATCTGCACTGCACTACATGGAAGTTAAACATCGAATCCTGTAACGGGTTCAATTTCCGAATAGATTTGGTGGTTCTTCCATGTGGTGTATATCTATACAAGTCTATCTCGATATAATTTCAAATTTTGTACTTTCTGATAGTAACATTAGTACAAACAAATTTTGTGCACTGAATACAGAAAAGAGGATTCTGGTTCAGCTCATATCTCAATGCATGTGCCCTAGATAAAATTCCGGTTGTATATAGTTTGATGTTAATTATTCTTTTGAGAAACTCATTTTAACTTCGTACCGAAGATACCAAAAAGAAAAACGGTGTAATTTATTACTTCCATTTTATAAGATTTTCTAGCTAAAAGTATGCATATTAAGATTTTTTCATTACAAAAAATCAGTTAATATTTAAATTTAAAGCAATTCAACCAATCATAAAAGATACTACATAATATAAATAAATGATCACAAAATGTTAAATGTATTTAAATTTTGCAAGGAAACTTACAAAACATATAATAAAATGGAAAAAAAAAATCATAAAACATTTTATAAATTGGGACAAAGGGATTATTAGAGAGAAGAAAACCAAAATGCATCCTTGTTGTACTTTTGGATGAAAAAAGAATTTTGAAACAAAATAAGAGAAAATCAAAATTGAGGTATATTCGGTAGGGGTGGGCACAGAACGGATATGTCGGGAAATTTTACTATTTGTGATTTGTTCCGTTTTTACCGAATATCTAATTTTGTGATTTCCTTGCTCCGGAAAAATACGGATATCCGGATTTTCGGATATTTGCGGATATCCGTGGATATCTATTGCGCTCCATTCAATACAAATAAAAACTAAAAAAAGAAGTTTTTGGTGCATTTTTTATTTAATATGAACTAACAAGAGGAAAAAAGTGAAATCATCTAATTTTTTTTTGTATATAAAGAATGATGGACAAAATAAACATATAAAAAATTAATATATTCACTTAAACTCCATTATAAACATTTTTATTAATATTTTATTAATTAATATAGAGTTTATATATTTTTATCATGCATATTTTCTTTTGACATTTTTTATTTATTAAAGAGATACAAAAATTATAAATAAACATTATAAATTTATAATATATTATGTATATATATATATATATATATATGATCTACGGATCGGAGCGGATATCCGATTTTCTTAAAATTAGTATTTCTGATTTACTTTGTTTTAGACGGATACTATATTTTAGTATTTGCCTTGCTTCAAATTTTTATGAATATCTGGATTTTTCGGATCGAATCGAGACGAATACCGGATCGAACCGAATCTAACGAATAATTTGCCCAGCCATAATATTCGGATTTCTTTCATTAATAAATATTGTAAACAAAAAAACTTTTAACAAAAAAAGAATATTGTAAATTTTTAGATCTCTATATATAAGTTTCAAAACCTGATCTAGTGGAAAGCATATAATTTAAAAAAAAAAAAAAATCTATGACAACTATCGACATTTTAAAATCATTCGTAACAAAAAAAATTAAGTATTGTTACAGTCAAAATGATTTTTTAGTGAATGGCTAAAATTAAGTTTGATAGTGAATGGCTAAAATCTGCATGTCGTTCCATTGACTATTAAGTTTTTTTTAACAGTCAAAGTTATTTTTTTTTTCACTTTGACAACTATCAAAATTTGAGTTTGCTTGTACAGTTTGAACGACTGTAACACTCAAAGTGGTTTTTTTTGTTCTTTTTCTTTGACATCTAACAACCACTGAGATCTCTAATACTATCCATAAAAAAAAATTAAGAGAAACCCTTAAGTTTGTAAGGACACCGAATTACATACCAAGCCATTTGTTTATTATAGTTTAAAAAAAAAGATTTATGTATATCAAAATATTTATATATTATAAATCATGATAAAATCTGATATATTAAAGATACCAACAAATTTTTCTCGAAAAACCTGATTTAACTTTGCAAACATCAAAATTAACCTGCAATATTTTGTCCAACCAAACCAATAAGAAAAAACAACTAAAAACAAAAATTTGGGAAAATTTGTTAGCTAATTAAGTTGGACCTAAACAATATCTGTTCTAATTGGGCCTTAAGCCCAACATACAAATCTGTTCGGAGGCGGGAGCTTCCCATTTAACGGCCATTCCTCTCATCTCTTCAAACTCTTCCACACATCTCCTCGAGTCCAAACCTCCAACTCTTTGCCTCGCACGTGCGAGTTTTTCGCCGGCGGTCTCGTCAAATATCTTCTCCCAACCTTCTTCCCATTCCCCATGTGCGTCGCATAGCTTCACCGTCCCGTTCTCCCACTCCGTCCAGCTCCACTTTATGTTCAGCTTTCCCATCACTTCCGCCACGCACGAACCGCTGCAGGCGACCGTGCACGGGCGGCACTTGGCACCGTTCAACGGTCCGCGGCTCGAAAGTGCAGCGACGGGAACTCCGTAGCTAGACGGAGGGAAATCATAGGTCCGATCTGTCATGATGCAAAAAGGGAGAGGTCTGGTGACGTAAAGGACACGGTGCGTTGAAAGCTGAGCCTTGAAAGCGGACTCGGAGTTGAGACGAGTTAACCCGGCCGAGTCGAGGTCGGGGATGAGGGAGAGGCGAGAGAGAGCCACCGTGGAGGTGTTGAGATCGCCGACTCCGAAGCGGTCGTTGAGGCCACCGTAAGAGGATCCAGGTGGGACTAGGTACTGACCCGGTGTGAAGTATTCCGGTTCGAGAGGGTCAGCCCAGTAACCGTCAACACGGGTCCGGACTACCCAGTCGTATGTGAAGTTATTCTCGTTTTGGTATGCCTTTATCATCGTGATGCAACCTTCTACGAGATTGAAGTACTGTAATAAGCCCTGTCCAAGAAGAAAGTAGAGTAGATTATAATTCTCAGAAGAACAAAAAAAACATCCGTCGTGACTAGTATGTAATAACGGAATATTATTAATTACTTTTCCTAATCACTTTTCAAAACGTAAAATGGTGACTACTGATTAATACGATATGTATAAACCATTGTTTCTTTAATCGCATAAACATCATCACGCCACGCACAAACATCATCACGCCACGCATTAACTCTCATAAATAATTATTACCGTAAATTAAAAAAAAATACCAAGAATACCTTTTTTATCCTACAAACCATATACAGTATGTCTTTTAATCAAGATCCTCTTTATATAATGGGGAAAAGTGGGTCCCGAGCAGTCAATTTCAATATCGGACTAAGAGCATCATTATTGGTAGAAACCCAAATGTTATTTTAATATAAATTTGAAGTTAAGAAATTGTATTAAAAATTTTATGTTTTTATTGTTTTATTGGTAAAACCCCATTAGGGGTTTTTTTTTAAAAAAATTTAATAATTTTGTTTTTTTTAAATAAAGTTTATTTTTTTAATTAAATATAGTTGACATAAAAACATAACATTTTAAACATAGATTTTGAAGAAAAAATGCAAAAGAACGCTCAATTTGTCGATTCCAATTAATTAATATGTAAAAAAGTTTAGAATTTTAAAGTTGGAAGTTAAAAAAAAAATTTCTTAACTTTTTTTTTAAAGTTAAGAAAAAGTAAAAAAAAAAACCTGGCAAACAAAAAAAATCCGACGAATTAGGGGTTGACACGTGGCTAAGAACAGTGTAAGAACCCCTTTAAGAATCGGTTCTTAAAGTTCTTATTTAAGAACCGGTTCTTGCACTGTTCATAATTATTATTATTATTTTATTTTATTTTTTGGTTAAGAAACCCACAAGAAACCAGTGATAATGATGCTCTAAGAGCATCTCCAACCATAGAGTTCTTAAAATTAGTATAAAAATTCTTAAGAAATTATATAAAATAAAATCATGTAAAAAGAAGACAGAGGAGTTCTTAAAAGAGGAGATAAAGGTTTTTAAATAAGCAACTTTAGATACCCTCTTTCCTCTTTTAAGAATCCGTCTAATATTTAATTATTATTTTATATACATATAATCTTAAAAACCTTTTTCTAAGAACTCCATTTGAAGATGGTCTAATAGGACTACAAGTCAATGACCCCCTCAAGTGAGTTGCGAGACAACGACAATTTCAATCTCGGACTATAGTGGGACTACAAGTCAATTTCCACCTTGCGAGTTGCGAGACAACGACAATTACCAAGAAATCACAAACTTAATTAGTGTTATCGAACCTAAACCCTAGTGTTATCAATTACCATTCGAAATGACATTTTTTTTCTTTTTGTCATCTGGCGATAATGAAAAAAAAAAAAAAACAGTATTGGGTGATAATGTGAGAACAAAAAATACCAAACCAAGCGAAATCAAAATCAAATCCATCATACAAAAATTCCATCACATGAGTAACGTACGGATCAAGAAACGGTTACACCAACCCTAACCCTCTCCAACTAAACGGACCCATCTTGATTCTTATCGTTTATTTTTTTTCGAATTTTATTTTAATGTAATCCTTGCATTTAATTAATTAAAACTGAATCTCTTGACCAAAAAAAAAAAAAAAAAAAAATTAGAAAAAGGTAAGAGAGTTAATTAGAAGAGATGATAATTTAATTACCTTAATGCCATTGGGAGAATTCATGGGTGTGAGGACTCGAACCATCGGTTGAGTCTCTGTGATCGGCTTAGGCTCGAAGATACGAACCCACGCGAGCCTCGGTGCGTCCTTGAGGAGCCGAAGTTTGAAAGAGTTTTTGTCGAGAGGACTATTCAGAAACAAATCCGCATTAGGATAAACCCTCAGGATCTTCTCTATGATCGACGGTCCCGTTAGCTCGAACCGCCTCGCTCCTCCAACCAAACACACCGCAATCTTCGAATTCACTAACTCCTCCCTCTTTCTCCGCCGCCGATCCTCCGTCTCCTCCGCCGGATTTACGTCCTCAGGGTTCCAATCGGATAATTCGGTGGTGGCGGTTAGGGTTTGATGAGTGTAGATGAGGCTACGAAGAGGGGCGAGAGCGGGGAAAGGATCAAGGGTGAGGGTAGAGAGAGAGACTAAGAGGAGGAGGGAGAGAGAAGGGATTGCGAGGACGAGGAGAAGACGGCGATCGACGTCGGAGATTCTTCTGGTAACGTACATGGCGACGGATGTTAACTGATCGGAGCACGTACGAAAATCGCCACCGTCGATTCTTCACACGCGATTCATTGGCCGAGAGAGATTTATACAGTCGTTTGGAGAGGCAGGTGAAATAAGCTTTCAGCGTGGGATTTGGTTTTGTTTTTCCCTTTCTCTCCTTTTTTTCTTTATTTTTCTCTCTCAAAAGTTAACTTCTATACCGTTCTACGTACGTATACTCATATCAATTTAATACGTTACAGATTAAGATAGTCGTATATCGTTGTTTTTTCGAATATATAAACGTAACGTATTAACTCTTAACTAGGCGTTTTTCCTTTTCTTTTCTAAGTGTTGTACAGTGTGACTGTTCTAGGGTATGCTGTTATATAGTATAATGAAGGATTAATTCTTAATAGATGTTATAAAATAAATGAAAAATTAATTCTTGAAAAAGGTGGAGTAAATTGTTTGGGTGGCAAGAACAAGAGGAAAAGAAAAGTATTTTTGTCGTCGAAGTTCATGGTTCATACAGATACCATAGGTTCTACCGTATGTATGTTCGAATATTCATATGAGAGCATTGTATTTTTTAAATGTCCACATATTGATCTATGTTTGGAAATGTCTTTATATTTTATCAAATATGGTTCCAAATTTGTTATAGGTGCTCTCATTAGATTTTGTTATTATTATTACCTTGGAAACCAATAAGATTTCTTTTCCAAATAAGAAAACCAATGAGATTTCTTTCTTTATTTTTCTATATATGATGTTGTTTTATTACTTTGGCTTCATATATAGCTATTTACTTTTGCACAAATATATGTTTACATAAATATATATTTAATTAAAATTCTATATAAACTTTCAATCATTTCTTCTAGATTAAAATAAATTACTACTTTTTTCAACATAGAAATAATAATTTATGACCACTGATTTCTTATTTTGTTACGTATAGTTAAATACTTATTTAGAGATTGAAGTCGGTTTCTCTCTCTGTGAGGGCGATTCGAATGACAATTTTTTTCTCAACTTTTTCGATTTCCTAACAGAGATTTTGTCAACTTCAGATGATAAATCTCTTTGGAGATCTTCTTCGTCTCGATCTGTTCTTCTTCTACTTATTCTGAAACACACAAAACTGATTAATTTGTATCTGTGAATTTAAGAAACATTCGCGTCACATAGACATGTTTCTCTTCATACGAGGGGTAACTTTCTCTCGATGAAGGCGTTTCATAATTAGAGCGATTTTTCAGTTGCTCTTTTTCATCAAATCGATCCAGAATCTTGGAGCGATTTCCTTAATAATCGATACCGGAGTGGAGCAGTTTCTCGACGGTTTCATCCGTGTATTCTCAATCTCCGTAGTGGGAAGTGATTTCCATTGCGATGTGTTAGGAGTGATAAACCGTCGGAATCATGCGCTATGGCGATGATGCGCCGATCTCCTTATCGATGGATTTTGTTCGAAAGCGGCAAGGGTATCGACTTTTCCTTGCAAATGGTGCTTGGGTCGAAAATTCTGAGATCCGGAAAAATCGTATATTTCTGTTATTTTTAGTTCTTTTTTTACGGGGGATTTTACTTTGCTGAATATGGAATTAACACCATGGAAACCACCATGGAGAGTAGGACGGTTTGGAGCAGAAGAAGCACTCTTGTTGTATGGCAACATTCGTACAGTCGTTGAAAATTGGCAGTCTCAAATATTATTTCGATCGAAAGAATCAGTAAATTGAGTTTTTTTTCGACGAACATTTGTAGATCCTTATTGGAAATGGGTCAATGTAATACAACATGGGAAAATATGGATAATAGCCACAGATGAATATCGCATCATATTGAATGCGAATTTGAGGAAACGAATGATGGACACTCTCTCTGCGAGTAAAATTTCTCAGAGAAAAGAATCGTCAAAATTTATTTTAGTTGTTTTATGGCTTTGTATTGTTACTATTTTATGTATTATTGATGTACCTTGATTTTTATATAAATAAAGATTAGATGACCAAAAAAAAATTAAATACTTATTTAAACTGGATAAGCCTTTTAAGTAAAGTGGGGTTTTCTCTATGGGCTTAAGTTGCTTAATAGTGGCCCATTACGATCATCTGCTCGGAACCAGCAAAATCAGAGAGCGGCAAATCGTTGGGAGACTTTCTTCCTGAATCTTGTACGTTGGCTCAGGCGCGAGGCCACAAATGCAAGGAGGATCATCGGGCATTGGTTACGGTTTGAAGTATCAGGTAGTTCACGATCGTCTTCGTGTTCGGATCTTTTTTCTCCATTTAGAGCTTCTTCAATGGGGGGGAATCTGTTGTTTTTTTTAGGCCAGATGTATATCCGATGTGAAAGCAGATACGGATCACACCAGCTTCCTCACTGGAACCCTAAGCCTGAAAGAAGAAAACGAGGTGATGGATCCTTCGATTGATTTTTTTTTCTTTCTTTCTCTGGATCTGTTTCTTCTTCTCCTGAATCGGATGATAATTTTTAGGTTCATCTGCTTCGTCTGTCATCGGGTGGATCTGAGCTGATATGCGAGGGTTTGTTTTTGCATCCTAATGAGATATGGGACCTTGCTTCTTGCCCTTTCGATCAGCGGATTTTCTCTACTGTCTTCTCGACTGGTAATTCTCATCATCGAACTGCTATTCTGAGTTGATTAGAAGTAAGAAACTGTTTGCACTTGACTGTATATGTTACTTTTAAGGATCCTTTTTTCAGTTTATGGAACTATTATGATTCATCCCGCCAACTATATTTAGTTGAAAATTCATGTTTTGGTGGAAGAAAATTGAAAATGTCAGAGACTTATAATGTTGTTTCCATTTCAAGGTGACTCATTTGGAGCAGCAATATGGCAGATTCCTGAGCCATATGGTCAATCGAATTCATCAACATTGGAGTGTGTTGCCTCTCTTGATGCACAAGTTGGTAAGATTAATTGGTGAGTTCGTGGTTTATAATTTCAGCAGTCCATCTACTGAGTGTGTGCGGTGGTCCAAAAGTCCCAGAACTTTGTTACTGTCTTATCCTCATTTTCACGAAGACTCTCTTTCCCTCTTGTGGAAACAGCGTTCTTTGGTCTCCCTCTGGAAGATCTGACAAGTTAATCAGCATGGACGAACAAAACCTTGTCTTGTGGAGTTTAGACTGTTCAAAAAAAAGTGCTGAGGTGATTTGAGCTACGAGAATTGAGAGAAGAAAACCCTTCAAATCAGTTTTCCCTCCTGTGTTTCTAGACCACCTTTGAGGTACTTTCCGCTTAATAGCGTTTTGCTAGTTACAGGTTTTATCTAAGGAGTCAGCTGGTATGCGGCATTCTTTAACTGGTGGAGCATGGAATCCACATGATGTGAATTC
Organism: Eutrema japonicum; assembly: GCA_030161315.1. Taxonomy (NCBI): domain Eukaryota; kingdom Viridiplantae; phylum Streptophyta; class Magnoliopsida; order Brassicales; family Brassicaceae; genus Eutrema; species Eutrema japonicum. Next base: position 8,809,800 of record BSQW01000013.1, read on the forward strand.
TGTTGCAGCGACTTGTGAATCATCTATCCAGTTTTGGGACTTACGGACTATGAAGTATGTCATTATTTGTTCCTCTCCTATGCCCCATGAAAGTTAATATACTGTATTCCTGCATGCCCCGCTAGCTAGTTTCACCTAATCAATAGTCTGTCATTATTACGTTCTTGTTTCCAAAATCAGATACCTCTATGTTGAGTTTGATATGTTTGCATATTTACAGGAAGGTTAATTCCATTGAACGTGCCCATGTACGTAATGTTGATTACAACACAAAGAGAGAACATATACTCGTAAGATTTCACTCTGTTGATTACAACATTAATATTTGTCAAGTAATGCAAACAAAGAAAATCACAGTACTCCACAGTGATTTTACATTGCAATGCACATATATGGGTATTTCTTATGTGAAGTTTTTCTTCCTGGCTAGACAATTTGTTTCTGGTGTAAAATATCCACTATTTTATATATTGTTATCAGATGTCTGTCTTTGTGCATTGAACTGTCGGATGTGTAGGTCACTGCAGATGATGAATCTGGGATACATGTCTGGGATCTCCGGAAGGCCAAGGTTCCTGTCCTAGAACTCCCTGGTCATACACACTGGTAACTTTACCTCTATGATTCTGCTTCACATGCACACAAACCTAATGCTTTCGACCTGGATTTTTTCTCTCGTATGACTGTTCACTCTGACAAATTTTGCAGGACTTGGGCTGTCAGGTGTAACCCTGAGTATGAAGAGCTAATTCTGGTACTCATTTTCTCCTACCTTTTCCGTCTTAACACAATTGGATGAATCTACATTTTAACTGTGTCACTGTAATGGCTTTAAGCTGAAGGGTTCTGGGTCGGATTTTGTCTGTCCAAAAGTATTTCATTTTTTTTTAATACAGCTGCAAGTTGATGAATCAGGAACAAGTTCTGTCACTATGTATATTTAAAGTGTCGTTTTAATTTAACCAAACACAGAGCGTTGGAACAGACTCAGCTGTCAACTTGTGGTTTGCTTCGTCATCTAGTGAGAAGAAAGCCTCAGAAAGGTTATTTCTCTTTTATCATCGCACATAATGATTTGCATTTTTCCAACTTTCTTTTGAACTTTTATTCTAATGCCTATGTTGTGCAGCTCGGTGGAAGTATCGCGTCAGCGTGTGAACCCGTTGCTAAATTCTTATACTGACTACGAAGACAGTGTGTATGGTAAATGCTCTTACAGCAAACTGAGTTTAGTTACCATATTATATTCTTCCATTGAACATTGCATGAAATTATTTATGTAATTGTTGTCGCAGGCCTCGCTTGGAGCTCGCGTGAGCCTTGGATTTTTGCATCACTGTCATATGACGGCAGGGTAAGTAAGCTTATAACAACCTAAGGAACTAAGAAATAAACCATTTATTGCGCCAATTATAAAATCTCAAAGCAGTTTGGAGAGTTCATCTTATGATTTTGTTGTTTGCTCATGTTTAGGTTGTGATCGAATCCGTCAAACCTTTCCTGCCGAGAAGATAGGTTCGTGCACCCAGTCGAAGAAGCGCTCAGAGGAAAAGCTGCACTATCATATTCATTTTATACAAATTTTGAACGTATTTATAATTATCACCACCAAAACTATTCTTATACAATTGTTGAAAACTGTTACTCATGTCTGATCATCCCTATCCATGTTAATTCCGTATATGTATATGATAAGAGCCATAAAACTACACCCATGAATCCATGATGATGAAAAACAAACCTCGTGAAGATACTTTTGTTAACAAGTCAATGAAGCTAGAGAGACGGTTGCTATAATTCAGTCTATATAGAGAATATATATTAGGATCAACTAATTCACCAGCAAGTGAAATTCTTATCATAATGCTACATATGCTTCTTGTTTTCCCTTTCTCTAACTACATCTCTGGTCAAGCCCTGATTCTGAATATTGCTAAAATATGACTGAAAACAAAAATGGCTCTTTCCTCGGATCCTGAGATGTTCAAAGGACGCTCTATCGCGATGGCAGTTCTATGTACAGGAGACATTCGATGCGAAATGCTGACAACAGGGCTTTAACCCCCAAGGTTGGAAAAACTGACTGAAGTGTCCAAGCAGAGGAGAGATTCAGTGTAATGATATGAAGCTCACTGATGTGAATCTAACTAGTCCGATAGCATTTCTTCAAGCTCAGGCTCATCAGAGGTAGATGGATCATCGTAATCTAAACTCGTCCCATTGTACAATCCTCTGTCTTGAAGATCACTCTGTTCTTCCTCATAGTCTGGCTCCGACCACTCTGGCTCATCATCCTCTTCGGTTTGATCATCATTGGTTACTGTTACTGCTGCGTCTTTATTTGTCGATTTGTTTTTCTTTCCCAGTTTTCTAGATTCTATTTGCGCCTTAGCCTTGGCCTCTGTATCTTCGCATATGCATGTGGATGGATTCTCGTGAAACTCACCTCTACCGGCTCTTACTTCCTTTGGTTCTCCCATAAACCCTCTCTGAAACGAACGGACTCTAGAGGTGAATTCCTCCCAAGTCGTGTTCTCTTTGTTCAGGAATAACCTGTAAAGCTTTTTTGCATTCGGCCTAACAGTGGGTTTATGTCCAAAGTATCTCCTGCAAATTCATATTACCAAAAGCTTAAACCTTTGCAATTCCATCAAGGAAAGAAATCGAAAAAAGCTTAAACGTTGCATTTTCATCAAAGAGATGAATTTTAAATGAGGAAGAAAAAGATGTTGCAGTACCTCCTCCCAGCCAATATCTTTGCCATATTGCCATTGTTGTTGGTTACAAATACGTCACTTTCATCACACACAAGGAAGTCCAGCGCAGCCATTCTCGAAGAGTATGACGAAAAAGGTTCTAACTCTTCCTTTGTAGCTATAGTGTCTTTTGAATAGAAGTGTGGAAAGAGCGCTTTCAGAGGAGCCAAAGATTCTTCTCCTCCATATACTTCACCCGAAGCGACATATATATGAACATCACTGCCATATCCCAAAGCTCTAAGCATCAGTCCGACTTCCTCTGGAGTGAGCGGACACCTTCCTTGTCGCCTTTGTTTCTCTGGGTTGTTAATCTGCAATAAAGTTGCAAAATTAGTCATTAGTAGCTTGTTAATATACAATGAATCGCAAGTAATTTCTAAAAACATTACAGAATAAGCATTACATGTAATGTTTTCCATCTCCTTCTAATTGCTGCAAGTTCCCTCCTTTCCTTATCACCACCACCATAATAGCATCCCGAGAATGCAAGCATATCAGGTTCAAACCTGAAACAAAGTCATTAACGCTTGCGTCAAGACATTGTCTGGATTAGATGGAAAAGTAGTATATCATAAAGATTCCTCGTTGAGTAGAATGTCAAATGTGAAGGAGTTACTACAAGAAATCCAGGATACACATGTTTATGCATCCAACTCCACTCATTTCACGATGCAACTTCCTCTATTAGATAAGAGCATTGATTTTTACCAAAAGAAAAAGATAAGAGCTTTGACCACAAGATGCTTGAAGAACCAACAAAGTCAGCCTATGAGGAGATGCTAAAAGGCTACATGTTAATTCTCCCCAGTACAATGCCCTTGTTCCGTAACAAAGTGAAAAACCAAAGAAATATCAGGATTTTAAGGTGAACGGTGGTGCTACCTTAGATGTAAAGCAATGAAGTGTTTGCTCCTCAATCGCATGCGCCGGACCAATTCATTACCCATTGTCAGTATAGGATCAGTGAACTTTAGAGCATGGTAATTTACTCTACATCTTAGCTTTTGCAAGTCGTCGCTCAATTTGTTTGAAAGTCTGTAGTCAAATTTGTTCAGTTGAACTGCCTGAAGCAAATACAGACAAAATTGATATAAGCCTATAGCGAGATGCTTATTCAACAGACAATCACTTCTCCGTGAGTACACAATGCCTCAATTTCCAAACATCAACATGCTAGCAATTAACAAAAGATATATAAAGAAGAATATAAAGCAACCACGCCTACCAATGGGTTTAGCAAACAAAAGAATTATAATACCTTGTAAGGCTTGTAAAGACAATTATTCGGGACAAATGCTTAAGTTCAGAGAAGAAGGAAACTTACATGCCTTTTGTGAAGAACAGGTAAAACCCGATTAATATAGCATCTCTCGTTACATTTCCTTGGTACACGCATTCTACTTGGGCTCCACGTTCGCCCTCCTTTCTGTGGAAGTTGCTTTATAATTCTAACGTCTTCCGACAGAAACGACATAAACCAATCAACGTCGAAAATATGCGAGAACTCACTGCACAAAACAAAACGCACAGAGTTACGAAGATGCACAACATTTGGTTTTGGTATCGAAGAGAAATATGTATGTTTATTGTGTGCCGAACCTGGCATCCTTCCAGTAAGACTTCTGGTCTAACTTGGGAACAACAAGAGTAGCATTTAGAATTCTTGCCGCAACAACTGCATCTACAATCTGCAGAAGGAAGGATGCATTTGGAATTTCGTAAGCGGCTTAGAACAAATTGCCATATAATTAATTACACTAGATAGCTAATCTGAAAAGAATATAGTTTCCAGATACATAAGAACAGATAGAATTAGGAGCAGCTGAGCTGATTTAAGAGTAAACAAATTTCGTATATGATAATCCATGGGGATAAAAGTATTAACCAAGAAAAGTAAAAGGAACTCACTCCAGTTCGTTGTTGGTTCAAGCCACCACTGGTGGCGATTGCCAAGAATCGATCATTTCTCGTCACTGCTTTCGCATCTGCAAGCAAGAAATCGGATTTAGTGTTTGACTAATAAACGCATGATTCAATAATGCTGATTCCAACTTATCAAAGTTTCATACTTTCGTAGGATCAAATGTTTACTAATGAGTAATGACCCAGCAATTGAATCTAATCTGTGACAGAATACAAGGAAGATTATATAAAGTCTTACGCACTTGCGAATTTGCTGCTCGCGTTGCTGCATCCGTAGAAAAATTTAGCATTTCGTGAGCGCCAAATATCACGATCTGATCTGCCTCCAACTCTCTGTCGGTCAGAAAAAATAATAAAACCCAATTGAGACATTGATGAAGACGCAATAGAGATCCAAACATTTCCACAAAAAGCAAATCATCGAATAAGTCGAAACATCAAAACCACTAACCGGAACTCGGAAACCCGCTGATTCGATCGCATCATTGGCTCCAATGTTAATCTGCTCCGGCAAAAGCGAATAAAAACAGCGTATCAGGACGGATCAAAAGTCTCTAGAAACGGATTTACCGAGAAATAGAGAGAGAGAGAGAGAGAGAGAGAGAGAGAGTACGGATGTGTAGCGAACACGTGGTGGAAGGCGATCGGAATCGCCTGGAGGCGGAGCAAGGAAGGAGAGAAAAGCGAAGAGAATGAGGAGAGATAAGGAGACGGCGAAAACGATAGGGAGAAGGCGGCGAAGACGATTGTAGTAAGGGTAGCGCCGCCGCTGGAAACTCATGGCGGCCGCCGCGCAACAACCTCGCCGCTCTGAGCCAGAGAGAGAGAGAGAGAGAAGAGAGAGATTGGAATCAAAACATGCTTGAGAATGTTAGTATTTGAGAATCACAAATCATGCTTTCGATCACGAGCGACAACATCAATATTCTCGAATCCAGTTGAGAAAATTGGAGTTTTGTTTTGGGAGCTATATACTTCGGTCTTACATTTTTTTTTATAAAAATTAAGTAAACCAAATTATGACATGACTGCAACACTAGTACACGCATTTAAAGATTTTCAAACTAATGTTATGCAAATAAGATTTTTAAGGTTTTTGAAAAATAGTAGATTAAAACTAGAGATAATTGCACTCAACCTTATGTTTTTGTCACTTTCTATTATTATTATTTTTTTTTATTCTGTGTGAAATGATGATTTTGCCTCTGCTTTTCAATTGGTCTGTTAATTGTACAGAGGTACGACTAGAAAGTCAAACACGTGTACGGTACAAAAAATGTTAGTTTTCCAATTAAGTTAAGAAAATGATAAAAACTTTATAAATTTTTCAAAAAGTGACTAAACAGCCGAAAATCCTGAGTATAAGTTTTTTTTTCTTTTGTGGGAATCATATTTGCGTAAATAACATTAGTTATGAAAATCAACATTATTATCCGGGCAATATATAAATCAGTGGAGTATATAACATTTGTCCCCAGTAATCAATTGAAAGATATTCCAAGGTTTCTTGACATAACTGAGTATTTCTATATTTCTGTCAGCAGAATTTAGTACAACTTTGGTTATTGAATGAATCTTTTAAAAAAGAAACTCTTTTTTTTTGTTGTTGTCTACTTGTGTTGTACATTAGAATGGTTTGGGTTGGTATTCTAAACCAAAAAATGGTTTGGGTTGGTATTCTAAACCAAAAGCAGTAAAGAATGGTTTGTGATCATCTCTAACAAAGGATCGGTGGTCATGTATGATCAGTGGCAAAGGTTTTGTACTTTTGTGCTGGATGCGCAAATATAAAAAAGCAAACAGGAGCAAGTTGTCACATTATTACGTTTGTTTCTGTCGTTTTCATTTGTCCTTTATCTTTTTACAGTAATTATTCTTTCTTATTTCAAGCGAATCAAGTTTCGATATCATATGCATATAGCACTTATCAACCCTTTCTTTAAAACGATTAAAAACAGAGCACCTAGCTAAATGATTAGCTGGGTATTACATAGTCAACACGGTTTCACATCTAAACAAGGAACAAAATACTAATTCTCTAAATAAACGACAAAAGTATCCAATTGCCATTCACATTGAACTCTAGTTATAGATCTAAACTCCGACTTTACATTACAACTACACGTGAAAAGAAAACAAGATAAGTTTATAGTTAGAAAACACAATTATAACTTAGGATAACAAGATTAAACTCAACAAAAGAGCACAGTTAGGTGGTGCAGTTTGAAATTTTTCTATGCCAATTATTGAAATTTTGGCTCGGTAAAAAAGCAGTCGAAAGATGGTTATACAATTAAAAATATAGTTAAAACTTATCATTCTAGTAGTTCGATGGTAAAATTAAATAAAAGAAAAAACTCAAACCGCCTTGTTTCTTAGGTAACAATTTGTACATGATACAACAAAACAAAAAGAGAAATTGGCGGAGAATCAACAACAGCGAAGAGAAAGAGACCAAAACCGCTCTTTATCAGGAACAATGAAACACTTTCACATTCTACATATTAACCATACTTGTTGGAGAGTCCTCTGGCCCATGAGCTTTGCTCTTCCGACCATATAATCCGGACACCAAGCATCGAGCACCATCTTAGATTCAGAAGCGCTGCTGCGAGATGCTCCTGAGAGTTTCTGAACAGCTCGATTATCTTTGTTTCGGCTTCAGGGTCTTCGCTCATGACGAAATTTTCCTCAAGCTCTGTTTTCTTCTCCTCAAGACTCTCTTTGACTTCATCGTTGAGCATTCTTAGGCTCAGAACATTCAACGCTTCTACTGCTGTCGTATGATACCCTTTTTCCACGTAACAACTGAAAACAAAATGGCATGACGTTGGATCTGGATTCACGTTCTCTCGGTGCATTTGCTCCACTATGTACTCAATCACATCAATCATCCCCTGCAGAGAAAAGAGATTGTATACTAAATCAGTTTATTCGCTTTCACTACTTTCAGCGTTCTTACGACAATTATCTTTACCTTCTCAAATGCTTTACGCAAAATGGTGTTGTATGATAAGACATCGAGACGTATCTCTTCCAATGCAGCTTGGTCCAAGAGATTGAGTGCCTCCTCGAAATTATCATCATTCAGCAACATCTAAGAGGAAACACAAAGCTTTAGTTAATAGAAGTCACTGTATCTAATCCAGAAACAAAGAAATGAGCAGCGATAAGCAGCCAAATACCACCGAAAAATTGGAAGTTCTGAATGTGAATAATTGTTCAAGAAAATATGTATGCATGTGTGTACCCTTTTTTTTTTTTGGTCCCACGCGTATGTGTACTCTGTGTAGGATTCTTTTCATCTTGAATTTATTAAAATTGTAATCTGTTAGTACCTTCATCAGAGAAGTAAACGTAATCGCATTTGGAGAAAATCCGCCACGGATCATCATAGAAACTAGAGCACAAGCTGATTCATAAGAGTGAATAAAGCGGCAACAATCAATCATTATGGTGTAGGTAGCAGCGTCTGCAGGGTAGCCACATGCTTTCATACGTTTGAATATTTTGATCACCATGTTAGTCTGCATGTCAATTAATAATAACGGTCAATATTGTAGAGCTAATATGTACGCTGGTGCAATGAAAACTTTAAAAGAGCTATTATTAGACGATGAAAACTTACTTCATTTGCCTGAAGAAGTGAATGAAGCACTATGTTGTATGTAGGCGTATCTAGATACATATTCTCAGCCCTTTGCAGGTGTCGGATCATTTCATTCACCACACCTTCAGCTCCGAGGGCTCTCAGCTGGAGAAAGTAAAAGAAAAGGGTAAACATTATGTTCATTGTTCTGTGAGATAACACACACAATAACGACATAAAGAGTAATAGTATCGCCTCAAAAGGGATTTTCAAGCTGCTTTTTAACTGAATAATATCACATCTGCTTCAAACAGATCAAGAACTATCTAGAGCAGAAACTAACCACATTCCGCCTTGAGATAGGGCTGTGCTGAAAACCATTTCTCACCATGTCCATTTCTATAGCATTAATCCTTTTACAGCAGTCTACTTGGGACAGCATGTTGCCCTCTTCATATGGTGCATTCACATTACCAAATAATGAAAAGAGCAGTTCATACGTCCTCATATCCGGACGCAGTTTTAGCTGTTTCATTCTAGCCAAAACTCGGACAGCCCGCTCTGGTTGATCCTACAAAACATTAGTAAGAAACTGAACCTCACAGTGACTTGCGTAAAATAGCAGAAAAAAATTATATACTAAATATGGACACATACAACAAATCATAATAACAAGACCTGTAAAACATGACAACCAAGTGCAGAACAATGTTGGACAAACATTTTGAGTAAGAAATAATAGAAAAGAACAGTAACCCGTTGTTCCAAGCATCTCCTATAGAGTGGCAATATAGTCATAAGTATGGTTTTCTAAAATTTCTATGGCATCTAGGATCAGTTCATATACTTGAGGCTTCGGGAGAAAAAAGACTTGTAATAAAATAAACAAACACCGAAAGGTAAAAGAGTTATCTAGGGTAACTGGCTTTCACATATGTAAAATCAAGATAACTAACCAAGGAGTCATACACAGCAAGAAGGTTATTATAAGGATATGCGTACGAGCATTCAGAAATTTGATCCAGCAGGTGTTCAGCTAAATCAACTTGAAAGGCTTTGCTGCAATAGGCTGAAACCGTAGCAAGAGTTGAATTATATGGTTTCAGATTCTGCTGCTGCATTACTTTCAACTGCATAGAGATATGAAATATATAGAAAAATCGTTATAAAAAAAATTGAACAACATAAAGAAAGACATTATGAAAGAGATGGCTTGTACAGTATATAAACTCTTTACCAGTGTCATGCCATATTCGTATCCTTCTGGATATGCAACAGCTCTAATGAAACCATCATATGTGTGGCTTGATGGTGGCAGCCCAAGATTTTGCATCTATTAGTGCAGATAAGAAGAAAGTCAGAAATGAGATTTTCACAAACACCACAAAGCAGGACCGAAACCAGAGAAAAGACAAAAGGCCAGGGGGCAGCTATTTAACAGAATTCGACAGCCCAACAAGATCAATAATGAGCTGGTATCAATGCTCATGAAAGCTTGAGAATTTCAAACAAGGTCATAGGCCAAATATCAAAATTCCCATTCAAGATTTTAAATGCTGCAACTGTATTCTACGACTTTTCCAAAGAGGTTTTTTACTCATAACACTACAGTGTCGCGTGCAGTGAGCAGCGAGTGGATAAGGACGAGGAATGGTAAATGGGAAACTGGTAGGAGATACCTGCAGCATTAGCTGCTCCGCTAGCTCAGAGTTTTTAGATTGTCCACATGCATGAATCACATCATTAAACGACCACCTGAGGACCCTAGTTGCAGCGATTTTGTTGTGACCTTTCGGCAAAGCCACTTTGGAAGACTCTATTTCATTGCTCATGCACTCAACAGTGTTATTTCCATGAGCATCCACCATTAGCGAAGGTGTGTGATCATTTACTCCAAAAGCAACTTTCTCTGATCCTGTTTGACCACTTGATGGTATAGGAATATCCAGTCTCGTGGAATGCAATTTTCCTCTATTAAATTTAACAAAGAGCTCTCCTCTTAGCGCTAGAGCCACCATGTGTTGCAATAATTCATATGCTGATTTCAAATCCCCCAACCTCGTAAAGGACCATATGAATTTTCTCAGAGCGAGTATATTCAGACTATAGTGGTCCACATAGTGTTTCAATATTTCATTAACAGACGATAGGTTGCGCTGAAAAACTGCAAGCTGAAAATAATATTAATCAGATAACAAAGAAAACTAAGATCAATTATGCAGATCAACGCAAATGAAACCACTACGAATAAATTTAAGCATCCTTAAGTGATAGAAACGCTAAGACAGAAATTAGGACAAAATAACGAAAAAATGGTCTTTTCCATATATCCTACACTCCAAATACAAAAGTTGGCATATGAACAGCTCTTGAAAAAAAAAGGACTGAAGTAAGATATATCCTTAACTAACCTTGAGAAGTGCTGCATATGTTATTTCATTCTTCCCCACTCTCCGTTGATCCATCAATTCCAGACATTTACTAGCGTAATTCCCACTTCTCGTTTTTACACAGGCTCCAAGAAAATAGTTATACACAGGCAAAAGAGGAGAGATACTATCATTTTCTCCGAGAGCGTGAATAAACTCTGACGCCTGAACAATTATAACCGGAGAAATAAATAGATAAACATGAGTTACCATATCATGTACGGAAATACTAGATATTTGATTGGAATATATATATACCTTATCCAAGTGTCCCCCATTACAAAGGGCTTGTACTATGAACAACAAAGAACTGCTGTCCAGACTGATTTCCTTCTTACACATTACACTGTAAGTCTCCATGACAAACTACAGGAACATATTACTGCCTTGAGGTCAGATACAACAAGAATAGTGTATCAAGAGAAATGAATCACAGATGTACGTCTCAGCTATACCAAAACTTCAGTGATAGAATAACTCCGAATTTGTGCAACATATTAAGACAGGTGCAAACAGAGTTTAATCATCCACCAAAAGACAAGCCTAAGTACGGCTTCTTATTCATTTATCAACTTACCACAGCATCGGGTGATCGTGCGCAATACTTTAGAATGCCATGAAAATCATCGGCACTAAGTGAATAATTTCCCTGCATTAACTTTAAAAGCAGAGCTGACGCTCCATGCCTTTCTCCCGAACGAAGTGCATCGACAATCTGCACCTGCAAGATCTTCCTAGTTGACTCATCTTGGCATCGAATGAAGTCATTACCTGCATATGGAAGCATGCATTTTGAAGTCACAAAATCTCGTATTTAAGAATCCAAGTAAGTAAGAGAGGGACCATAAAAGGAGGATAATAAGACGTACCCATCAATGTCGTGACATTACGAGAACAAGAACAACCAGCCCCATTATCAGTTCCACTTCGTCCCCGTCCCTAAAGAATCAAATTATAATTTTTCAGAAGAAAAAAAACAAGAGAAAGAATGAAGAAACACTAATCATTCACAAATCTCAAAGCAAAACAAGGAACAGATAACTAACCCGAGATACGGTCGGCCTTAACTTCGAGCCCACGAGAAATCGCAATGAAGAACGCCACCTGCATTGCTCAAACAAGAAGCAACATTTAGAGAAGTAGTAGACAACACAAAAACCCAATTTCGCCAAATAACTTACACAGCTCTGTACATGGCTTTCGCGCTGGGTTCTGACGTCCACCAAAATTAGGGTTTCTACGTCACAGCTATCAACTCAACAGAGCAAAACTTAACGATTAGATCCCAACTACACTAGAAAAGGGAGCAATTAGGTTTATCAATCTCTTCACCTTATTTCCTTGAGATCGACACGGAAAGGGAGAAAAATTACTTCACAAAATATAAAATCTAGAAGCCAAAATTTCATATCTTATGGTCGATTTATCGAAACTCATTTCAGTTATGTTTTAGTTATGAATGTCTCGATCTCGCTCTCTGGTTCTAGCAATCCGCAAGAGAGATGCGAACATTTCAGGTTTATCAAAATCGCTTTGCAGTCTGATGGATAAACAGTTAATGGGCCGTATTCTTCACAGTTGGCCCATTACTTCTTTTTTTATATCCTCATTTCATTTCTGAATCGGCATTCCAATTTATCTCCGGTTTAGTTTGATCTGGACCGGTTTAGTGTAATAGCTGATCGGAAGTAGGCGTAAGCAAAATACTCGGAACCGAAAAACTCAATCGGAATCGAACCGAATTAAAAGCTACCAAACCGAGCCAAATAATTATTAATAACTGAAACCCGAATGGGTATTCGAAATATACAAAATATAATTATATATCTAAAAATATTATGTATTTTTAGTTTTGAAATAACCAAAATACTCAAAATTACAATTATAAACTGAATATATTAATTATATTTAGACCGAAATAAGCAAAATATTCGATTTTTTTTAGTTATATTTGTCAAAAATAAATAATTTTTACAAAATTTAACTAAATTTTATTTAAATTAAACAATTTTTTTAGTTTTTTTTAGAACTGGAATAAATTTTGGATCCAAAACCCGACCCGAATCCCGGCGGAACCGAACCAAACTCGATCCGAAAAAGAAAATACTCGAATGGGTACTAAACTTCTAAAATTTAGATACTCGAAACCTAAAAAAATCGATCCGAATCCAAACGGATACCCAAATGCGAGACCTAATTGGAAGGAAGGGCAATGCAACAACAACTAGAAGTGTTAAAATGGGTGGACCGTCCATGGGCTGTCCGTGTCAAAAATATTATGTACCGGACATAGACAAGTCCATATGCGAAGTGGGTTAAATGGGTTTGGTCCAATTTTGTCCACGGACAAAACGGGCTTGGACATTGTGGACATGGTCTGTCCAAAATACTTTTAAAATTATGTCAAAATCGATTTAGGGGCAGAAAAACTGAAAAAATAAAAAATAAAAAATAAAAAATAAAAAATAATAAATAAAAAATAAAAAATAATAAATAAAAAATAAAAAATAAAAAATAATAAATAATAAATAATAAATAATAAATAATAAATAATAAATAATAAATAATAAATAATAAATAATAAATAATAAATAATAAATAATAAATAATAAATAATAAATAATAAATAATAAATAATAAATAATAAATAATAAATAATAAATAATAAATAATAAATAATAAATAATAAATAATAAATAATAAATAATAAATAATAAATAATAAATAATAAATAACAAATAACAAATAACAAATAACAAATAACAAATAACAAATAATAAATAATAAATAATAAATAATATTAATAAATAATAAATAATAAATAACAAATAACAAATAATAAATAACAAATAATAAATAACAAATAACAAATAATTATAATTGGGGGTTCTTACCATTATTTATAATAATAATTTATAATAATAATAAATTATTGCTACTTGAACTCTTTGAATTGCTACTTGAACTCTTTGAATTGCCATTTAAATCTTTTATGTGATTTCTCTGGCTTGATCATTGTATTGCTGTTTTTCAAGAATATTGGTGTATTTGTCTCTACTCGATTTTCCTTGATATTTCAATCAAGGCTAATGTTAAAGAGTTTGGAAGAAATCTGAGAAAATTTATGTGGTTCATTAGTTTTGTGGCACAGAATTATGAGATCACGAATGGGTATTTTGCTGGAATTACTTAGTTTCATGCATGTAATGTTTATAATCTCCATTTGATCATGATTCTAGTTTAGTGGGTATTTCTTTGTCTCTTAGTTTTCATGCCTATAATATGCAGAATGTCAAATATATGGACGATCACAGTTTTCACCAGGTATCACATGATTTACAGTTGTTAGTTTAAAATTGAATGGTATTGGTGGTGATTAGATAGTGTATCAATGCTTGGTAGTGGTTGGTTTGAAGTAGAAAGTTAATCAACGCTGAAGTTTTATATCATTTTGTGTTCAATGCTTGGTAGTTTTAGGTTAGGTAAAGACTTTAGTTTGACATTGAATGATAACAACACAAACTGAAGCTTGCTTGTCTAACTTCAACCTAACTTTATATATTAAAGCCTAAATCGTTTTTTTTAACATAACTCAAACCCCTTCAGTTTTCTCTTTCATTCTCCTTTAAACACCCGCAGAAGTAGAATATGGATTCTCCGAATCCATTTAGTGAGCATTCAGGCTTCATGGACCTCTTAACTAGCCAGCAAATAACCCACAGCCTTGAACCCAATCCTTATGAGAGTGTTTCACCAAGTATTGAACTTGGTGAATCAGAAGTTCATGTGTTTGGTACCCAATGGTGTGACGCTCCAAGTCAAGGTGAATGCACAGCCAAAGACCGTATATCAAGAAGGAAATGGACTCCCACAGAAGATGTTGTGCTCATCAGTGCATGGCTAAACACAAGCAAGGATCCAATAGTTGGGAATGAGCAAAAAGCTGAAGCATTTTGGAAACGAATTGCCGCTTACTTTGCCTCAAGTCCAAAGCTTGCCGGTTTGGAAAAGAGAGAGCCAGGTAATTGTAAGCAAAGGTGGGGGAAGATAAATGAGCTAGTTTGCAAGTTTGTCGGGTGCTATGAGGCTGCATCATCTCAGAAATCGAGTGGGCAAAATGACAATGATGTGATGAAGATGGCACACGATATATACTTCAATGATCACAAGTCGAAGTTTACCCTGGAGCATGCTTGGAGAGAGCTTCGACATGATCAGAAATGGTGTCAAAAAGAAGGAAGTGGAATGTCAAAAAGAAGAAGGACTAAGGAGGGTTCCACCCAGTCTTCAAGCTCACACCCACTTACCCATGGAGATGATAAAGCAATGCATCGTCCTTCTGGTATTAAAGCATCAAAGGGTAAAGGTAAAAAGAATGTTACCAATGCTTCGGTTGTGGAAGGAGATGGGAAGTCGCTGTTGGAGTTTAAGACCATGTGGGAGATAAAACAGAAGGACTTTGCTTTGAAAGAGAAACTTAGTAAGCATAAGTTGTTGGAGACTCTACTTGCAAAAACAGAGCCACTTAGTGATATAGAAACAGCTTTGAAGAACAAGCTAATAACTGACATGCTTTAAGCTTAGTTCTGGTTTTGGTATTGTATGTTATTCTGTTTCTGGTTTTGTTTTTGCTTTGTTTTGGTTCTGTTTCATTCTCGGTCTTGTATGTTATTGTGGTTCTGGTTATGTTTTTGCTTTGTTCTGTTATGTTTCAAAGAGGTCTTGTATGTTATTCTGTTTCTGGTTTTGTTTTTGCTTTGTTATGGTTCTGTTATTATGAGATGTATGTTATTCTGGTTCTGGTTTTGTTGAAGCTTAGTTCTGGTTCTGTTATTCTGAACATGCTTGAAGCTTAGTTCTGTTTTTGCATTTACAGGTAAATTTGGTTTCAAGCACATGTGCTTAACACCCTATTACACTACATGGGTCCGCCAGCCACATTAGCCCCATCTGATGCAGCATTCCTTAAGGCTAGGGAAAGAAGTATCCTGGTAGTCTTGTGATGATATTATTCTTTACGGTTAGTACAAAAACTAAAGTATGTTCTTTATATATTAAGCTTTTGTTAGCCAGTGGTGGGTTGGTTCAAATCTATCTAACAAAGATGTTAGCCAGTATTTTTTACTTTGCTATTTTCGGTCTTCTTCCTCCAGTGGTAATTGATTGTTGGTTTGAGCAAAGATGTTTCTTGTTTTGTGGTTTTATTATATCTTTCGGTTTTTGATTGTTTTATTATATCTTTCAGGTTTCAGCATAACATATGCAAGAGAGAAGAAAGCATGAGTTAGATACTTGGATACAAAATTGTAAAATGCTTTTGATTATTTGTGTTCTTCTGCCGAGACATGACCTTGTTTTGTGTACATAACCTTGTTTTGTGTTCTTGTGCCGACACAAACACCACTTGTTTTGTGTTTTTGTGCCGACACATTTGTTTTGATAATTTGATACATGACCTTGTGCTATGCTTTTGATTATTTGTATTATACACCACAAAATTCCCATGTGACACTCATTATATTCTTAATATATACAACACTTTGTCACTACAAAAACCCAACACTTCTCTCCATCTCATAAAAACACTCTTTATTTTCTCCAAAACATTTTTCCTTTTCTCAAACACATTCATTCATACAAAATGGCATCTTCTTCCCGTATTAATTTCGACGAAACGATGGATGAAAAATTTGACTAAGTTTTCGATCAAGCATTCGGAAATCTTTTCGTTGATCATGGTTATCGTCAAGAAGCAACCATGAAAAAAAGAGCCTATATTGAAAGAAGCCGTGAAGAAGGACACAACCGCTTATGGAACGATTATTCAAAGAAGATGCAACACACCCTCATTATATATTTCGACGCCGTTTTAGAATGAACAAACCCTTGTTCATGCGTATTGTTGATCGACTCTCCAATGAAGTTTCATTCTTTCAACAAAGAAGAGATGCTACCAGAAGGTTAGGTCTCTCTGGACTACAAAAGTCTATGGCAGCAATTCGTATGATGGCATATGGTTGTGCGGCTGATGCGGTTGACGAATACCTCCGGCTTGGTGAAAGCACTGCGATTTCATGCTTGGAACATTTTGTTGAAGGAATCATATATTTGTTTGGAGATGAGTACCTAAGAAGACCCACACCAGAAGATCTTCAACGACTACTCGATATTGGAGAGATACGCGGATTTCCCGGGATAATAGGAAGCATCGATTGTATGCATTGGGAGTGGAAGAATTGCCCCACCGCGTGGAAAGGGCAATACACACGTGGATCTGGAAACCCGACAATCGTTTTAGAGGCTGTAGCTTCACAAGATCTTTGGATATGGCACGCGTTTTTTGGACCTCCAGGTACCTTAAACGATATCAATATTCTTGATCGCTCACCAGTTTTTGATGATATATTACAAGGTAAAGCTCCAAAAGTGAATTACTTTGTCAACGGACACGAGTATCATTTGGCTTACTATCTCACCGATGGAATTTATCCTAAATGGGCAACATTTATCCAATCTATTTCAATTCAACAAGGTCCGAAAGCATCCTTATTTGCTACATATCAAGAAGCTCGTAAAGATGTCGAGCGTGCTTTTGGAGTTTTGCAAGCTCGCTTTGCCATTGTCAAAAATCCAGCTCTTATTTGGGATAAGGTAAAAATAGGAAAGATTATGCGAGCATGTATAATACTTCACAATATGATAGTGGAAGACGAACGAGATGGGTACACTTAGTTTGATGTATCCGAATTCGCACAAGCAGAAGTAAACAGAACTTCACAAGTGGATTTCACGTATTCTACAGATATGCCTTCAAATCTCGGAAATATGATGGGCATTCGAAATCAAGTTCGTGATCGAACAATGCATCAACAATTGAAAACTGATTTGGTTGAGCATATATGGCACAAATTTGGCACAAGTCAAGATTACAACTAATCGTTTTTCCGGTTTATGATTTGCACATCTATTTTTTATATGCTTTTATGTCATGTATGTTTAAAATTTTATGAAATGCAATAATATTTAGTTATAAAATGTTTATTAAACAAAATAAATTCCACTTCAAATATTATAATTTAAAAAAAAAATCTTTTTTTTTAAGAATCCCACTTGGAGTTCTATCATTGGAAGAGAGAAAAATTATAATCTCTTAATGAGGTTTTTAAGTTAAAAAATTTCAAAATTATTATTATAAATAATGGTAAGAATTCCGATTGGGGTTCTACTTTTGGAGATGTTCTTATATATAACAAGAAGTAATCAAGAAGAAAAAATCAAAGCATATTCCAAATCAACAAATTAAACCCAAATCAAACACGAATAATCATCACTTAAT
Source organism: Eutrema japonicum (assembly GCA_030161315.1). Lineage (NCBI taxonomy): Eukaryota > Viridiplantae > Streptophyta > Magnoliopsida > Brassicales > Brassicaceae > Eutrema > Eutrema japonicum. The sequence goes on from BSQW01000013.1 coordinate 8,827,836, forward strand.
ACAAAAGTAACATCAAGAAAATTGTATTCGCTATAGTCTTAGCCAATTCTCTGCCACTGTTACTTTGTATGTCAAGAGGCAATTAAGAAAAGGCAACTTCACTATTTTTCATATATAAACCAAAATTACATAGAACATATTTAAAGTCCGACGATTATAAGTTGATTACAAATATTATTTTTCATTCTTTTTTAGTAGTTGCATGGGTTGATAAATCATCATTTCACCAATTAATCCGCAGCGTTCAATGGAATATAGCCCATATTCTTAGCCATCTTTTTCAGAACATTCTTCTGAGTCTTCCCAGTAGAAGTCTTAGGAAGATCTGAGAAAACTACTGTCTTTGGAACCATCTTAATGTTCTTGTTCACAAGATTTCTCACACAGAACTCAATGATCTCTTCCTCTTTCGCTTCAACTCCTTCCTTGAGCTTCACGAAAGCACACATCGACTCTCCTAAAGCTTCATCGGGTCGTCCAACTACCGCCGCTTCATAAACCGCCGGGTGACTGTAGAGAAGCCCTTCGATCTCCGTGGACCCCACAATTTCTCCGCCGCAAGTTATAACATCTTGTGACCTATCTTTCAAATGTATGTATCTTGCAGGTGGAATGAAACATTTATAATCATCAGACAAAGTCATGCATATATAATTTTATTAATGTTAGGACTTAGAATCATTTATAAGCTAGGGACATGAGTCACTTCACTGATGATTGCCAAATGATTAAAAACTCATGAAACTCGACAACTTACTTACCCATCGGGATCTATTACACCCATGTCGCGACTCCAGAACCACCCACCTCGAAAAGCCGCCTCCGTGGCTTCCTTATCCTTGAAGTAACCGCTCATGACGGTGTTTCCCCGGAGAACAATCTCCCCGATCGTCTTTCCGTCGTGTGGAACCGAATTCATGGTGGTTGGGTCCAACACATCGACGGCCTCCATGGCGAAATGGTTGAGACCGTGTATTGCCTTTAGCCTCGAACACTCTTCCTCAGGTAGAGTCTCCCATTCAGGCATCCATAAACATGCCGTTCCTGCTCCATACACTTCTGTGCATCCGTAAGCTGCCATCACGTTGAACCCTAGTTTCTTGAGTCTCAAAATGATCTGTCCAAATAAATTAGTATCATATACGTACTATATCAGTTGTAGATTTAGGGAAAGCTTTCTATTTTCGATTTCTATGTAATGTTTATATACCCTTTGCAAAACTGGATTTAACTTAATTACTAAACCAACCCTAATGGTATAAGCAATATCTACATTTCTGATGTTGTATTGGCATAGTGCAACGGATCTAATATACGAAACATTAATAAGCAAGACATTATAAACCGAACTTGAACAACAAAAGATGGATCTAAAACTCAATATGTTTACAAATTAATATATCTGACTGACTACAAATTAAACCCAAATCGAAACCGTTCCAAATAAATCCTAAACCGTACCAAACAAGCTAATACTAGATTAGGTTTTATTTTGGTTACCGAACAACCGAATCGAAACTCGGATTGAACAAAGTTTTAGATCAAAGTTGTAATTTGAAATCTCTCGATTAGTTTTACCTCAGGAGGCGGTGAGGATCCTCCGGTCATAACCTGAACGGTCCATGGGAACGACTTCTGGACCAAGTCCGGTGCATTGGCAATCACGTTGAGAAGCGCAGGCGAGCCACCAAAGTGAGTTACCTTGTGCTTCACGACACTATCAAATATAACTCCATCGTTGACTTCCCTAAGACAAACGTTGACTCCTCCAAAAGCTGCGACTGCCCAAACAGAGCACCACCCGCTGCAATGGTACATCGGAACGGTCCAGAGATAAACCGGCATTGGTTTCATATCGTTGATAACACCAACCGCGGTTGCGTTAAGATACGCGCCGCGGTGGCTATAGACGACGCATTTGGGGGTCGATGTGGTTCCGGACGTGAAGTTGAGCGCGATTGGATCGCGTTCATCAACAGGTCGTACGGGATCGAAATTAGGGTTTCCGGAGGAGAGAAAATCCTCGTACTGTATGTGTTTTGATTTCTCCGTTGGATTTTCTGTGATTGTGATGATGAGAGGTTGTTCCTCGGTGGTGATGTTTGCGAGAAGATTGAGAGATTCTTCGGCGATGGAGAGGAACTCGGAGTCAACGAAGAAAACTTTTGGCTTCGTTTTCTCGAGCGCAGCCGCAAGCATCTGAGAGTCGAAGTGCGTGTTCAACACGCAAAGTACGGCTCCAGCCATCGGAGCTTCAAAATGCAGCTCACATAACGCCGGGACATTTGGCGCCAAAGCAGCCACCTACTTAATATTTTTTAGAAAGTTGTTTTTGAAAAAAGTATGGTAAATAAAAAGTCGTTAAACCACTTACCACGTCGTGGTGGGAGAGACAGAGGCTAGTGGAGAGCGCAGAGGCGAGGCGGATGCAACGGTCACGTGTCTGTTGCCACGTGTACTGATTATCACGATACACGACGGAGGTTCTGCCGCCGAAGACTACGGCGGCTCTGTAGAGGAAGCTGATCGGAGAAATCGGGACGTAGTTCGCCGAGCACCGGATTGTTCCTTCCATGTGATCTCTAGGCTTGTTTAGCTAGTAAAACTATATAAAAGTGGATTAGCTTGTGATCTATATATAGCCAAACTTTTTCTTTCCTAATTATCTACTTAAATGAAATCTTTTGATTAATTATGTCACTAGTAGCCAAATTGGCCATAAATCAGAATCTGTAAAGAAGCTTGGTGCCTTACTACGTCTTGTTAGAGAATCTGAGCGAACTATACCACAAGTGGATTTGGTTAATTAAATCTGAACACCGTCAGAATCTTCGAAGCGTTATGAAAAATATATATAAATCTGAACACCGTCAGATTTTACAAATCTTGTTAGTACTTAATTATTGGGAGTAAAAAGACATCCACATTCAATTATTGGGTTTAATAGATTCGTGGGCCGATCCAAATTTTATATTTGGGCCGTTAAAAGTAACTAAGTAACAAAGCTAAAAAAAAAGTCACAGATTCTAAGAAACTGAATCGCTCTTCTTCCTTCGGCCATATATCTTCTTTTTCTGTAGGTTGCAGAAAAAAAGAAAGGGGAAAGTTCGATTAGGGTTTGTGAATCGGAAGCCGGGAGATATGAGCCGGAGTTTGGGGATACCAGTGAAGCTTCTTCACGAGTCGTCCGGTCATATTGTGACTGTGGAGCTGAAGAGCGGTGAGCTGTACAGAGGAAGCATGATCGAGTGTGAGGATAACTGGAACTGTCAGCTCGAGAACATCACCTATACGTCCAAGGTAATGTAGTTACTTTGTAGATTTCTCTGTTCATTTCCTTTACTTTCGTTGACGTACTCCTTCAACCCTAGGTTTTGTTTCTTGTCCATTGCTGATGGAGATGCTGTTATATTCCTAGTTTTGGCGAGAATTAAAAACCTACCCGGCTTAGGTTTTGCCTCTTTTTTCGGATTGTTGAGAACAGTTCTATTTTCGGTGAGAATTGAGAATCCTGGTGAGGGTAAAAATCCTAAAATAATGTAGAGAAGGTGAGAATTGCTCTTCAGATGGATTGGTTTTGAGACCCTGCATATGTTAGTTGTAGAGAAGGAAGGTTATGCAGTTCGTGCATATGTTTTCACAGCCAACAGTTAAGGTGTATCTGTACTAAGATAGATGGACTTCTTGCATTCACCATTGATATGTGGCTTGAGTAAAACTTGTAAATATTTGGAAGGAAATCGTCCGAGTTTCTGATTCCTAAATTTAAAGGTTGTATATGTTTAATCTTGAAGCGTTGCTGATATCTTTGCGCATATGTTCTCTTTCAGATTCGTATTTTTTGATAGAACTTAATGACATTCTTTATGGTTGTTACTGAACTGTTGTTTGGGTTTTTCCCGATACTCTCTGGAACAGGATGGTAAGGTATCACAGCTTGAGCATGTCTTCATTCGAGGCAGCAAAGTGAGGTGCTATATAAAATTTGTTGACATGTGCTTGTTTCCTATTTATTTACTTTGTTGGATCATTCTTGTCAACCTAGATGACTGAAAAGTGACTTCTGGTGGAATCTTGACAGGTTTATAGTCATACCAGACATGCTGAAGAATGCTCCAATGTTCAAGAAATTAGATGCTAAAATCAAGGTATACTTCTTGAGCGCGGTGCAGAATGATATGAGATATTATTAAGTAAACCCATTTATGCTTTATAAACTTGGTCAATGCAGGGAAAGGGCTCGTCACTAGGTGTAGGCAGAGGTAGAGCTGTTGCAATGCGAGCCAAAGTAAGTTCACCCTCGCTTAAGTCCTCTCTGTTTCTGATTTACAGCTCAAGAAGACAATGATTGGAGATTCAAGGAAACTAATTGATTTTTGGTGACTTCATAAAGGCTCAGGGTACTGGGCGTGGAACAGGAGGAAGGGGAGCCGTGCCACCTGTGAGGAGATAGTAGCTTCGACTCTGAGACCAATCTCTGCAGTATCCAGGAGACTCCGCTATCTTCAGCTTGTCATTTATGCAATGTTTTGGGTACAGAGTAAGTAAAATCTCTAACAAGACAGGTCTGTATTTTGGGTTTCTAAGATGTTTGAAACATTGCCATGTTTTCTTCACATAGTCGTTTTGAGAATTCCCACATCTTGTAGAACAGAGCACTATACAAATTTCTGTAATGGTTTTAAGTCTTTTTGGTCTTAGAGATGGATATTTGGTTAGAAACCAGAAGAAAGGCATCTGATTGTTTCAATATAAAAGATATACTACGAACGATTTTATTCATTCTGCTATTAGTCGGACATAGGTGGTCGGATCAAAACTGAGAAGGCACGAGTTGTAGGAGATATAACATTTCAGCATAGGTGGTTGTAAAATCACTATATGCAAAATGGTCGGATACAGTGACATGTTTTTGATATGGTCGTTAAAATTCTCTATTCCAAGATGGACAAATCACTATATGCAAAATTTCTAGTGGTTTGAGTCTTTCCAAGTCTTGGAATTGGACGTAGATATAAACCCGAATGGATTCAGAAAGAAAAATAAACTAAAGAGAGAAAAACACTTAAACACACACTTCTTTATAAAACCAAACTGATATATATATATTTATTATGTTTTAAGCCGTTTTCTTGACCGTAAAGTTAAGAGCATTCCTAAGTACGAAACGCTTTCTACTATTCTCTTAGCAACGAGAATGAAGAGATTAAACCATCTACAGAGATTTCGAAACCAAACAATTGAACCCACGTACGTGTTCAGAAATTTTCTCTTCAGTGTTGCTCTCTCTCTCTCCTTTCTCTTCAGTGTTACCATTGTCTCAAGTCATTATAGATTCCGTGTGACCGGATTACAGCAGAAGAAACCCAGCTGGTTCAGTTCTTGCAGCATAACCAAATTTGGATGTGTTGTATTTCCTGTGAACACCTGTTAACTTCCCTGTCCCTGCCTTGTGATGCAAACCAACCATCTTTCTCGAACATTCCCTGATCATCAAAACCAAACACAATTTCAGAACCTGTACTGGGTTATTTTTCAAATTATATTAGTATAAGCTTCTTAAGTTGGTAGTTTCTTACATAAGCTTCTCTTCGGTGTAGCCTGAGTAGAACTCGCAGGTTTTATTCCATTGCTCGAATCCTTTAAGCGTGGATTGAGCAGTGTAGATCGCTGAAGCAGCTAACTGAGAGGGAGTGTACTGAAGCATCTCGTACTCCACTAAGCAAAGCTCGATCATGAAGAATGATAGAAGCTCAACCTGAAAAATACAAAATTCACATTTCACACCTTATGATACTGATTTATATACAAGTGAGAAGATATGATCAAAGTTATACAAACATTTTTGTCAGATTGTGCAGCTTTGAGAAACCTCCTCATGAACACATATGGAGTTGGGAGACAGAAATTGAATTGCAAGGTATTCGCCATTAACTTCTCCTGCAAGAAATCACACAATGATCATCTATCTTGCAGAGCATCCAAGGTTATGATCATCAAGTGAAATATTTACCATGTCAAGAACTTCTTTTCTAGTGTAAGCCTTGTCAGAGATCAGGATGAGATCATCTACAACTGGAACTGAGACTTCTTCGTATTTGCACGCAAGCAACATAGCTGTAACACCCACAAGTTGAAGCCTTTTCCTTGCAATATGATAGTGAACCGCAAGAAATCTGTCGATGAGATTGATTGTTAGGTAAAGCGTCTCCTCCATAAGCTCAAACTTGTAATGTACCTGCACAAATTTCACAGTCAAACAATGGTGAGTTGCTAAACTATATGTAACAAACAAAATCAGATTTTTTTATGTATCAAACCTCAATCAACCAATCAATAAGGATTCCTCTCATCTTCTCGTTAATGTCAGGTTGATTCTCCATGTAATTAGGCGGGACGCAGCTACGACACTGACAAAAACAAATGAATGGGTTTCAATCACTCACTATCAAAGATCCTGAAACTAGAATGATCACTGATACAGAAACAGAACACCAAAACTACCTCATTTTTCTTGTAGAAGTTATATATGTCATCGATATACTCGACTACAGCTAAAGGATTTTTCTTGTCGCAGCTATCTATATCCATCACAGACTCTTCTATTTCATCATCAATATCATTCGAATCTTCCATTTCAATACCCTCCTGTACAAAAGAACACAATATGAGAACCATCAGACAAGAGAAGGGTTTTGTTGTAACATGTTATTGTTACCATTCTGTCGATTTCCTCAAGCACGGCTTGAGTGTGCTGGACAAACATAGGCTCATTAAAGTCTCCATCTTCTTCCACATCTATTATGATTCTGTCTAATGGTGCGTTCGAAATCGAGTCTGGTTTCTTGATTTCCTAACCATAAAGAAATGATAAAACCAATAGAGATTAGACAATGTCATCTATTTTCAGATACCAAAATTCAATAGTTGTCTAAAGGTACCTCCTTCTGGATTTGGGGATTGCTTTCAGCTAACTGAGCAGCAAACTTCCTGAAACCAAATCAAGAATTAAAAACATCCTAAACTGAGCAAACTCATCATACAATTGTGGCATAAGAGAAGTGAAGAGTACTGACCTAGTAATTGGTCGATGCACAGGAACAGGTGGGATCTTCTTCTGACATATCCCATTTTCCCTGAAAAGAACAAAAATTGATTCTTTAGGATCTCCGAATACAAAAAAGGGATTAATAATACTCATTGGAAGAAGAAGAAGTTAAAAAAATTACTCGGTCAGTGGTCTCTTGTTGACAGCACAAGGATAAACAGGAGCTCCGATGATGTTCTTGTTTATATTACTGAGTGCTCTTCGTGTCTGCCCATTCGTCGGAATTACCTTTACTCCACGTAAACCCCCTTTTGCAAAAAAACCATTTTAGTAAAACCAACAACAAAAAGATGGGTTTCGATTAATTCGGAGTTCTTGTTTTTGGTGATACCTTGTCGATTCATCGGTCCAATAACTCCGTGTTTGTTCTCATCTGATCTACCCATTATTATTCCCTCGTACCTGGCAATCGCAGAATCATGTGTATTGAAGATTGGGTCTTGGGTGCGATTGAAGAATCTAAAAAGAACCCGATCAAGAACAAGACGCAATCTCATAAAAATTCTTACCTTTGGCTTTCAACGATCCCTGAATAATCGAATGAATAGACTCTCTTTATCTCTCAGCAGAAAAATCCATTAACAGTAAACAAAGTCGACCTTTCACGCTCTCTTTCGTTTCTCTCCAATGGTGTTCAAGAGTCCCTCTTTCTCTCACAACGGAAACAAAATCGAAAAAAGAAAAAAAAAAAAGGACTTTATCAAAGATTTGAAGACGTGAAGAGCGGATATATGTCCGCAACACAAAAAATGTTGTTTTTTTCATTTTTATTTTAAAATTAACGGCTAGTTAATCCGAGCCGTTGGATGCACGCTCAACAAAACCCTGATGAAAAAAGCTAAACGGCTATATTTTTACACCATGTGCGTTTTCAAATTCTTGGCTTATTAGTATTTTTTTCTTCGTTATTATTATTACTACCACCACGCCCAATGGTCCATGTATTTCAATGTCGCCGACCACCAACCGCCTCGTAATTAATTTCGTATCTTATAGTAATTATTAAACTCCTCCATATTTAACCCTCGTTTAATTTAATATTTAAAACTTATTTATGAATTATCGTAACCAATATAACATCTGATTTAGAAGAAGAAAAAAAAACATAAAAACATAGCTTAACGCCTCTTAAACTTTTTCACTTTTTTTATTTGGGAGTATTGACTATTTTGACACTTTTTAAAAAATTTCTAAACATTTTAGCATTTTTTAACCATAATTTGTAATATAACATTTACTGTATAGTACACGAGTTGACTTTCCAATCGTACTCATGTACAGTATTGCGCGGATTGGTAACCAATAGGAAAGAGAGGATAAAAACGTTATTTTACACAAAAATACAAAAAGTGATAATATCGTGAGTAAATTTTGAAAAAGTGATATGTGGGGCAAATATCTCTTTTTTTCTTCTTCAAAACATTTTCCTCCAACACTCTCATTACATTTACTTTTTTGGGTCAAAAATCATCAAATTGATTAATCCTAATTTTTTCAAAGTAATTGGATTGTCCAATGTCCGCACGGTCAAACCTATTTTTGACCGCAAGTAAGAATTTTGGACTTGACCATAAGCTGTCCATAATAATATGGATTGGGTTAGAGAAGACTCTTTTAAGAGAAGAAAAGAAATGACCATAAGCTGCCCACATACATCATCAATTCTTCTCTCTTTTAAGAGAAGAAATGATTTCTTTTGCAATTCTTCTACTATTTCATCTATATTGCCTTTTATCTCCATCGTGTCTTGCATCTCCATCGCTTCGCTTAGAGCTTCATAGGGCAGAGAGAAAATCGCTTCGCTTAGGGTTTTGTGTACAGTAGAGAGAAAAAGAATGAGACACTCAGAGCATCTGCATCGCTAAATAAAATATCAATTTTTTTAATATAATTTAATTTAAAAAATTGGGTAAATAAGAAAACGACACATAATGCTGAGACACCCACATAGTGTCTACCGATGCAGTTGCTCTTATGGTAGGGTAGAGAGGAAAGGGGAGAGAGATCACTGATTAACGCGGTTATATATTGGGTTTAAAAGATTTTAGATCAACTGACCAATAAAATTATAAAAAATAAAAAAATGATAAAAAAATTGATTATATTTTTTTTTTATCATATTTATTATTTTAGTTTTTTTCTCACTTGCCGAATTTCTGAATTTTTTTTTGTTGTTATAAAATAGATGTTTTCTCTTCTATTTTATTTATTTTCAAGCTACTAAAAAATATTAATTCAAATTCAGAGTTTTAACTTGAGACGATGGATCAGAAATGAAGCATTGATTCTTCCTCCAAAATGAAAATTTATTTGTATAACCATACTTTCGTAAGAAATTTCATTTTTCGGAAAAATTTTCTTACGAAAAAAAAAAAAAAATCATTTGTCAGCTTCCTTCTACGATGGACCATACTCAGCTTCAAGTGAATTTTTATAAAGTCCAAAGAAAGAAAACAGATTTGTTTAATATAATTTTTAATAAAAAGGTGATAGAAGTATCATTCTCATGATATATATCGCAAAACATTTGTATTTTTACTACTTAAAATCTTCTAGTTTAAAATTTGTTGGTAATGAATAAATCAACTCATATTTTTTTATGTACTATGTTAAATTCTTAATTCATAGATTTTAGTAAAAAGATCGTGGACGAAACACGATCATCGCGCCAGAAAAAGTTCTGCTTTGAAAATCAGGTCACGACTCAAACGGAAAAGAAGAAAAAATAAAAGCTCAAACTGTAATATGTTTTTTCTTTAATAAATTATATTTGTTTTGTTTTTTTCTAATAAATAAATCAAGTTTGAGAAATATAGAAAGATAAAACTAGGTTTTCATAATATAGATTTTGTAAAATATACGAGATTTAATAGTTTGAGTATTGAATAGGAAGTGATTAATAATTTAAGTATTAAAATGGGTTTAGTAAATAGTCTACGTATTTTCTGAAGAGCCAAAATAGTTCATATATTTTTTAAATTTTTTTTATATAATTCGTATATTTTTCTTCCAAGATAACATCTAATTTAGAAGAAGAAAAACAAAACATAGCTTAACGGCTCTTAACCTCATTTTTTTCTTTTTCTTCTTCAAAACATTTTCCTCCAACACTCTCTCATTACATTTACTTTTTTTTTGGTTGAAAAGACTGAAGTACCATAAAAAAGCCCAAAGCCCGTTTGATAGTCTAAGAAAATTTTAAAAGCCCAATACGGCCCAATATCTCATTTCTTAAGCTCTGGGTTTATTTCTCTCTACCTACGCCTCCGATACATTTCAAGTATTTTCCAGCTTCTCTCGAATGCTTTACTTTCTCCATCGTACTCTCTTCGGATCTTTGTAAAACCAATTTTGTGAAGATGAATCGATTCTGTGATTCTTGATCTATGTTAGTCAATCTGTTTCGCGTGTTGTAGCCACCGATCTGTATCGAATTTGGTTTTGGATTCGAGCCTTGGGGTCTCTCTAATGGAGTTTGAGACTCACGAAGGTGCGTATTTGTTTTACAAAGATTACGCGAAATCAGTTGGTTTCGGAACTGCGAAATTGAGCAGTCGAAGATCAAGATCGTCAAAGGAGTTTATCGATGCCAAATTCTCTTGCATACGCTATGGGAGCAAGCAACAGTCTGATGATGCGATTAACCCTAGAGCTTCCCCTAAAATCGGCTGCAAAGCGAGCATGCATGTAAAGCGAAGACCAGATGGGAAATGGTACGTTTACAGTTTCGTGAAAGAGCACAATCACGAGCTTTTACCAGAGCAAGCCCATTTTTTCCGGAGCCATAGAAACACAGAGCTTGTGAAAACCGATTCTCGTCTCAGGCGAAAGAAGAGCAATCCATTGGCTGCTTGTAAACATCTCAGTGCTTATCACGATCTCGGTTTTCTAGATGGTTTTATGAGGAATCAGCATGATAAAGGTCGCCGTCTAGTTATTGGCACTGGTGATGCTCAAATCCTACTTGAATTCCTCATGCGTATGCAGGAAGAGAATCCAAAGTTCTTTTTCGCAGTTGATTTCAGTGAAGACCATCTTCTGAGAAATGTGTTCTGGGTTGATGCTAAAGGGATTGAAGATTACAAAAGTTTCAGTGATGTGGTTTCTTTTGATACAACTTACTTCGTGAGTAAATATAAAATACCGCTTGTTCTTTTTGTTGGAGTCAACAACCATGTACAACCTGTGTTGCTTGGATGTGGATTGGTTGCAGATGAAACAGTCTACACTTACGTCTGGTTGATGCAATCTTGGTTAGTTGCAATGGGTGGTTCATCACCAAAAGTAATGCTTACTGATCAAAACAATTCCATTAAAGCAGCAATCGGGGCGGTCTTACCGGAAACTCGCCATTGCTATTGCTTGTGGCATGTACTGGACCGGCTTCCACGGAATCTGGACTACTGGAGCATGTGGCAAGACACTTTCATGAAGAAGTTGTTCAAATGTATATACAAGTCATGGTCTGAGGAGGAATTCGGTAAGAGGTGGTTGAAATTGATAGACAAGTTTCATCTTAGAGATGTTCAGTGGATGCGGTCTTTGTATGAGGAACGAAACTTCTGGGCACCTACCTTTATGAGGGGAGTAACATTTGCGGGGTTATCAACTCGTTATCGTTCAGAAAGCGTAAATTCTTTGTTTGATAGGTATGTTCAAGCTGAAACTTCACTTAAAGAGTTCTTAGAAGGATATGGGTTAATGCTAGAAGATAGGTATGAAGAGGAAGCCAAAGCAGATTTTGATGCATGGCATGAAGCACCTGAGTTGAAATCTCCATCACCTTTTGAGAAGCAGATGTTACTTGTATACACCCATGAAATATTCAGGAAGTTCCAACTCGAGGTTCTGGGTGCTGCTGCCTGTCACCTTACGAAGGAGAGCGAGGAAGGAACAACTTACAGTGTTAAGGATTTTGAAGACGATCAGAAATATTTGGTGGATTGGAATGAATCGAAGTCAGATATTTACTGCTCTTGCCGTTCCTTTGAGTACAAGGGGTATCTCTGTAGACACGCAATTGTTGTTCTCCAAATGTCGGGTGTTTTCACCATTCCGATAAACTATGTGTTGCAAAGATGGACGAATGCATCTAGAAACAGACATCAGATCAGCGGAAACCTTGAACTTGCGCAGTCTAATATCCGTCGTTTCAATGATCTTTGCCGGCGAGCCATTATATTGGGAGAGGAAGGATCTCTTTCCCAAGAAAGCTATGATGTCGCCATGTTTGCAATGAAAGAAGCTTTTAAACAATGTGCTATTAAGATAAATACCATCGAACATCCTGCCAGGTGTGAAGAAGCTGCAATTCAACTGGGATATCCTGTCCAAGAAGAAAATCAATACGGATCCACATCGAAGCAGATTGGACCCGAACCTAACATACATGCAGGCAGTGCTTCAGGGCAAGCTGAAACCAGAAGGGAGAAGAGAAGTAGCCTAAACAATACATCTAAAAAAGCAAAGGTCTGTTAGCTTTTTCTTTTACCCGTATGGTATCAGAATCATCGAGAAATGCTTTATAGGTATTCAATAGACTATGAAATCATACAGACGGCCAAGAAGAACAATTTCGCTGAGCTGTCAGTGTCACACCCTGGTGATGATAGTATGTGTAACTTCGTTCATGTTTGGCTCTATTTTATTGATCTTTCTTCATTTGTGCAGCATGTGACTCAATCTGGAGTTGTTGGTGAGGGAGGCCAAGAAGGATTTCAACATGTGGTACGCCTTATTTCCTATCTCCATCCCAAATGCAAACAACTCGGTGATATTTTGCTGAACTTGTAAACTAATTGATATGGTTAAAAACGATGGTGTTATATGATCATTTTCCACTACAGGCTGCTCCAAGACCGTTGCAGGCGGTATTGGCAGGGGAATTTCACAACACGATGCCGGGAGTGTTCCAGAACGTAATCTCCACGGAGTTCCACAACATTCCGGGTACAAATATGAACCAGAACAATCCCCCTGGGTAAAACAAAACACTGCCAACAAACTTGATAGCTTCCTTATGTGTAATATATCTTCTACTCTACGTGTTCAACGGCTTCTTCTCTGGTTCCATTGTTCTTAGGTTAAGTTAATAGAGTAAATGGTGTATCTGTTGATAAACTATTGCCCGAATAGGCATCTGTATGAAAGCTAATTAATTGGCATGCTTGGAAAATGCAAGCAGTTGGAGAAAGCTTCATGAACTATTTCAAGGCCATGAATGTGAATTATGAAAGCTTTCACACCATAACAGCAGTGGCCAGTTCAATGAACAGTATTGATAAGAACTCATTACAGCAAGATTCAGGTTTTTTACCTCTGATAAGTGTTTTCTCCTGATTTTATTTACCAATGAGAGCTTTTTGGGGAAAAACTAGTGGCACGACTCACGAGTAAAGGAATTTTCTTTTTAGCCTGAGGATTAAAGCTTCAAATTAACGAGATGAGCTCCGCGTAGATATTGGCATGCCCGAGTGGAGTCTGATTTAGCACGAGAGAGATTTTAGGTGCTCTCGACGGTTGATCATACATTAACAGGCTTGACCCTTTGTTACGGAGTACATAACAGTAAAGTCCTTGATGCTTGAGAGAATCTTCAAACGCAATGATATTTGCTAAAGCAATTAGATGTTTTTATTGGATTCATCTCCACTATTCAACTAATCTTCAATGACATATTGGCGGCTCAGGGAACAAAAGGTTACAAGATTTGGCTACTGGAAGAAAGTAAAACTACAAGAAGCAGGAATGTTATTTTTGATGAAGAAAGATTGTACAAACAACGGGATCAGAAGAGGACTTACAGTAAGTATAGACTAATCAGGATCAATAGGAGGCTCTAAGCATTCAGGGAAGTCTAACGCAGAAACTTCGGTTTGGTTTACCCTCGACTAGGGGTACTCACCTCATATACCACTTTTCCCAGATTTTAATCACAAATCTCCCTCTCTGGTAAAATGTCGATTTTACCCTTAATGAATGGTTGTAGAGGTTAAATAGAATTAAATCGGTAAGAGGACAACGAAAAACACTAGAGCTCAGTGGTTGCGAGCTCCACGCGCGTCACCTGCGCTCGCACGACTAGGGTTCCGTGGTATCATCTGGTAATACTAGAGTAATACTAGGTAATATTAGGTAATACTGGGAGATACTGGCGGTGATATTTTATTTAAAAAAGCTCAGGGATATTTTCGTCGTTTCACTTAAAGAGAGGGGTATTGTGATTAACTTAGGGTAGTGATGGTTAAAAATTTCCACATAGTGGTATACGAGGAGATAATCCCTCGACTAGACTGACTAATTTTAATTTTTAATTTTGACTTCAGAAGAAAAAGAAGAGGTGGCAATTGGAAAGGCCTTAGCAAAATACCTGGAACCGAAAACTCGAATCGGAACCGAACCGAACCGAATTAAAAAATACCAAACTGAATATTTATAAATACCCGAATGGTTCTTTTTATAAAATATTCCGGGTATCCGAATCGAATTGAAACCAGAACGGGTATCTGAAATATGCGAAATACAATTACATATCTAAAAATATTAGGTATATGTAGTTTTGAAATAACCAAAATACTCAAAATTACAATTATAAACCGAAAATATTAGTTTTGTTTAAATCGAAATAACCAAAATAATCAAAATATTCGAAAAATTTTAGTTATATTTGTTAAAATTATTTTTTTTTTGTAAAATTTAACCAAATTTTATTTAAATTAAAATTTTTTTTTTAGTTTTTTCAAGAATTGGGATAAATTTCGGGTACCCGAAACCTAACCGGAACCCGTACGTAACTGAACCGAACCCGATATGAAAAATGAAATACCCGAATGAGTCTTAAACTTCTAAAATTTTGGTATCCAAAATCCAAAATAACCGATCCGAACCCAAACGGATATCCAAATGTCCATGCCTTCCATTTTAATGGGTCGGTTAAAAAAAATAAAGAAAAGGAAATAGTTTTTTTATTATTTTTAGGATGAGTAATCACAAATCCTTAGACCACCTCCAATGCATATATTTAGAGGGTGTCTTAAAAAAAAAAGAAATTAAATTTAATCAAAAAATTAGGATCTTAAAATTAGAACCGTGTCTAATATAAGACACGGGTCTAAACACAAAATCAACATGCGGAGAGAGAAACCGCGGTATGTTTGGGATGGAATCCGAAGGAGAAACCGCGGTATGTTTCGATCCTGCTTAATCATCATATTGTTTCCCTGTAATCTGTGTGATCCTCCATAAATCCTGAATTTTTTAGATACTGAAATTGACGGGGTTGAGTGGACTATGTGGTGATTTCCCAATTCCACGCTTGGAGGGGTTGAGAGATCTGATTTCGTTATTGAACGGACAATTGCCAGATCTGAAATTGACGGGGTTGAGAGATCTGATTTCCCAATTTTTTATTGTTGTTAGGTTTATAATTTTGGCTTCTTGATTCGACTTATTGTAGGGGAAGCCGATGAAGAACGTTGGTGAGAGTTGATGGCTGGAAAATGAAGCAGGAGAAGAATACTGGTCCTGTGAGCACGCAGGCTGCTTCTGAAAGAGGTGGAGGAGATATTGATGCCAGCACAGATATCCTCGCAGATGAGGCTTTGCTGTGAGTTCTTGTTTTGTTATCTCGTTTGGTCCGTCGTGGTGTACTGTTCTGCTTCAGGGTTATGACATTGCACAATTTGAGCACCTTTCCTATTAAGCAATGTCCTGATGTTCATTTTCCAATTTTATTTATTGTACAGGAATGATGAAGCGAGGCAGCCTTTGTCAAGGAAAGTTTCGATTCCGTCATCACGGATCAATCCTTACAGAATGGTTATTATGTTGCGGCTTGTTATCCTCTGTCTCTTCTTGCATTACCGTATTACAAATCCAGAGCCAAATGCCTTTACTTTTTTGTTGTTGTTAGGTTTCTAATTTTGGCTTCTTGATTCGACTTATTGTAAGGGAAGCCGATGAAGAACGTTGGTGGGCAGATTTGCTATGAATATGAGATGAAGCTTTTAGGTATGTGTCTACATCATTCTTATTGTATGAAAGCTTGTTATTATAGTGTGTGTTGATCCGTAAATCACACAAAAGGGGTAAAACAGTACTTTGGTCGGAATCTCGTTTATTAATCAAGGTCGGCGTTACAACAGAGTTTAAGTAGGAAGGCAAAGACCAAAGGATTTGAGATCGGTAATGAGCTCTCTCTTATATTCTCTGTCTCTGCGGAAGTTGTGGATGATTTGAACGAATGAGCCTCCTCCTTTATTTATAGTGTCCTTGAGGCTGTTCAAAGGAAGATTTCCTTTTCCGAGTTCGATTAGGAAAAGGAAATCTTCCGGTTTTCTCTCCGAGATAAGGATAAGTTCCGCATATCTCGTGGAATCGACCAAAGAGAATATTTCCTTTTCCGAGACCGGTGGGAAAAGGGAAATATTCCGGTCTCATCTGTTGTAACGGACCGGGCTTGTGATGGGCCTAGATCGGTAGCCGAGATGGGCTTTCAACGAGATTCCGAGCTCGGTCCAATGTTTTTGGGCCGGCTTATCCTCGATCCGAACCATCGTAAACCGGTCCTGATTGAACCGATCTCGGTTCAAACCGAGTTAAACCAAGGGGGTGCTAATCCCCCCTCTAACAATTGGTCCCCCCCTCAGTTCGGCGAGGGAGTTTATGAGTTCGGCGAATTTTTAGGGAGTATTCTTTAGCTCGGTTAAAACTGAGATCGGTATGATCTAATCAGATTCTGTTTCGAGTTCGGCTTAATGATACGAACTGTTCGAGTTCGGCGAACTGCTTAAGTTCGGCTTGATGATACGAACTGTTCGAGTTCGGCGAACTGCTTAAGTTCGGATTGATGATACGAACTGTTCGAGTTCGGCGAACTGCTTAAGTTCGGCTTGATGATACGAACTGTTCGAGTTCGGCGAACTGCTAAAGTTCGGCTTGATGGTACGAACTGTTCGAGTTCGGCGAACTGCTTAAGTTCGGCTTGATGATACAAACTGTTCGAGTTCGGCGAACTGCTTAAGCTCGGCTTGATGATACGAACTGTTCGAGTTCGGCGAACTGCTTAAGTTCGGCTTGATGATACGAACTGTTCGAGTTCGGCGAACTGCTTAAGTTCGGCTTGATGATACGAACTGTTCGAGTTCGGCGAACTGCTTAAGTTCGGCTTGATGATACGAACTGTTCGAGTTCGGCGAACTGCTTAAGTTCGGCTTGAAAGGACGGATCCTCTTTAGATTGGGGTTTCTCACGGTAGAATCGATTTCACGAATTTTCGAATTCGGTGAGTTTTTGGTATCGAGTTCTGATATATTTGAAGTCGTACTTTATACGAACTTCTCAAACCTGTCGTACACAGTGGTGCCGTAAATAGTACGGTCTTAGCCGGGTGAAGAGGACAAGTTCGACTGAACCTGCTCGAGGTCGGCAATCCATATTGTAGATCGGCTTATCGATTTCGCGGTTGTTGAGAAACCGGCTTACTGGTTTTTGCGACTGTTGAGAAATCGGCTTACTAAATTTTGCGACTGTTGAGAAGTCGGCTTAGATTTGCGAGGAAGGACGTTCGGCTTTGACCTTAGAGTTTAGTTTTAAGAGTACGTGAACAGCTCATCTTAATATGCTCTAGGTTTCTCACATTGAATCCGAGTGTGCGAGACGGGCTCGGCTTATTTGGCTCGGATAATCTGAGAAGTTGGTGCGAGACTGATCTCGGCTTTGAATGTGGAAAGTGTATTATCCATTGCACCATGAGGATGCGTGCGAGCTAAGCTCGGCTTTATCAGATCGTCTGGCCAGGACGTTGATATGTAACCGTTGGTGGTTGAAAATGCGAACTGTTGAAGTTCGGCAAACGAGAAGTTTGATTTGGAAGATACGAACTGTTGGAGTTCGGCAAACGAAAAGTTTGACTTAGAAAATACAAACTGTTGGAGTTCGGCAAACTAAAAGTTTGACTTAGAAAATACGAACTGTTGGAGTTCGGCAAACTAAAAGTTTGACTTAGAAAATACGAACTGTTGGAGTTCGGCAAACTAAAAGTTTGACTTAGAAAATACGAACTGTTGGAGTTCGGCAAACTAAAAGTTTGACTTAGAAAATACGAACTGTTGGAGTTCGGCAAACATAAAGTTTGGCTTAATGATACGAACTGTACGAGTTCGGCGAACTGCTTAAGTTCGGCCTGATGATACGAACTGTACGAGTTCGGCGAACTGCTTAAGTTCGGCTTGATGATACGAACTGTACGAGTTCGGCGAACTGCTTAAGTTCGGCTTGATGATACGAACTGTACGAGTTCGGCGAACTGCTTAAGTTCGGCTTGAAGGAACGGATCCTATGATATAATCTGAAAAGAAAATATCTTCGAATAACAAGTAAAAAATTTGATAAAAAATACCTGAATTTTAAGGAGCTCTGTAGACGAGCTATAATCAATAAGTGACGAGCTGGATCTATCAGTGGATGTCCCTTTTTTTTTTTTTTTTTTTTTTTTTTTTTTTTTGAATCGGAGCTGTTTTCTCCGTCGAGAAAAAGATCATCAAGATTGGGATATGGGCTCGAGTCTTAACATCATTTTTGGGCAGAAGATGGGTTTAGCATCGTGATATCCATTTGGGCCAAAAATATGTTCAAGCCCAACTGAAGAAGAAGATCTGATTTCCTTCTTACGTTAGTTAGGTTTTGTTGCAGGAGCGGCGATAAGCAGCAGCGGTCATGGCGGAGCTTCGAGGAGCTCGGGCGAGCTCGGGCGACGGCGGAGCTTCGAGGAGCTCGAGCGACGGCGGAGTTTCGGGTAGATCGGGCGACAGCGGATTGCGATGGAGTTCGGTGTTCCGCGTGGTGGATCGAGACGGAGGAGGAAACGTCGGAGAATCTTTGTGAGCGATGGGGCCCATCGATGAAGACGGCTCAGGTCGGAGTCATTATTGGAACGTAGCTGCATCGGATTCTCCTTTGAGAAACAATTGTCCGGTCATTGCCTCGAGCCCAATAAAAGAAATATGATCCCTTCCATCATCGGCCTGGTCATGTTGCAGGGGCGGCGATGACGGCGGAGTTTCGGGATGCTCGAGCGGTGGCGGTTTGCTGATGTGGTATCTGTCTAACGCGATCGGCGTTTGGGTGGAACTTCAAAGTGTTTCATGAGTTGTTGATATCGGGGTTGGTTTTGTCTTCGGAAATCTCCACGTATTGGATCCGAGCTTCTCGTTGCCGATCTTTACTTGCGCGACGTGCTACGGCTCTGAGGGGCGTCTGTCTTTTCGTGATTTTTGAAGGATTACGCTTTCTAGACTCGGTCAGCGGTTTTTGTAAGAGAAATCTCCTCGGATAAACGGAGATGGTGTCGAGCTTCGAGCTCTTCTGATATTTTTTTTTTTTTTTTTTTTTTTTTTTTTTTTTTTGTCGTGAGCTGTTGGAGGAGATGCTGAGGAGACGAGGTTTTGCAGGTCGGCTAAGACGTTTTAGGTTTCCGGTGGTTTATTATGGGATCGACGATTCCGGGATCGACTAATCTCAAGGATCGCAACGAGATTTCTCCGGTGAAGGAATTATCTCCGATGTCGATGAGCTGAAGATGACGATGAGGTCGGATTTCGCCAGGAATTTATTCGGAGCGAATTCAAAGGACGTGATTCGTCTTGACTCGATTGGGATTTCTCCGGTTGAGTTGGAGCAGGTCGTCGGAGAAGATCCGACGGGTTGATTTGAGATCTTGGATACATCGCGGAGTTCGTCGAATCTCATATCCTTACGAAAAGAAGATCATACGATTAGTTTTGTTGCTTTCTTTTTTGTAACCGCGAATTGATCTCGATTTCGAGCCAGACCAATTGGTTTTTGATAATCGATCGAATTCACATGATTGAAAGTAATCAAAATAATCAGCAAAACTTAGCTTTTTTATAGATCGGTTGCGTTGTCGGAGATGACGATGCGTTCATGTCGTCCTCTGAGTTTCGGAGGACGATGCGTTCATGTCATCCTCTAAGAACCATTGCCGAACTTCAATCAAACGATATCCGAAAGTACTGTTCTATCTGTCCCCACAGTCGGCGCCAATTGTTGATCCGTAAATCACACAAAAGGGGTAAAACAGTACTTTGGTCGGAATCTCGTTTATTAATCAAGGTCGGCGTTACAACAGAGTTTAAGTAGGAAGGCAAAGACCAAAGGATTTGAGATCGGTAATGAGCTCTCTCTTATATTCTCTGTCTCTGCGGAAGTTGTGGATGATTTGAACGAATGAGCCTCCTCCTTTATTTATAGTGTCCTTGAGGCTGTTCAAAGGAAGATTTCCTTTTCCGAGTTCGATTAGGAAAAGGAAATCTTCCGGTTTTCTCTCCGAGATAAGGATAAGTTCCGCATATCTCGTGGAATCGACCAAAGAGAATATTTCCTTTTCCGAGACCGGTGGGAAAAGGGAAATATTCCGGTCTCATCTGTTGTAACGGACCGGGCTTGTGATGGGCCTAGATCGGTAGCCGAGATGGGCTTTCAACGAGATTCCGAGCTCGGCCCAATGTTTTTGGGCCGGCTTATCCTCGATCCGAACCATCGTAAACCGGTCCTGATTGAACCGATCTCGGTTCAAACCGAGTTAAACCAAGGGGGTGCTAATCCCCCCTCTAACAGTGTGGAGTTAATGGTGTGGTTGTAATGAATGCTGGACAGATTTTAGATATTTTCTATATAATGAACCCTTCACGAGAACCACTTTTACCATAACTTATTCTCCTTCGTTCATCCATTAGAACATTTTTTCTTCTCTTCCATTCAGTTTCGAAAAACACAAACTTAGGATATGGATTATACTAATCCATATAGTCATTCTGCCAATTTCATGGATCTTTTAAATAGCCAAGGAGGTAACCAAAACCCTCAACCCTTTGGATCATCAGAAGTCCCACTGTTTAGTTCCCAATGTTCTGATGATCCAAACCTAGAGCAAGAACTACCCGAGGAGCGTAAAGAGAGAAAGAGATGGACACACATAGATGATATTGTCCTCATCAGCTCCTGGTTAAACACCAGTAAGGACGCTGTAGTGGCAAATGAGCAGAAATCAGGAGCCTTTTGGGGACGTGTTGCTGCTTTGTTTGCTGCTAGTCCTAAGGTTGCAGCTTCTGATAGGAGAGAGGCCAGTCATTGTAAGCAAAGGTGGAGGAAGATAAATGATCAAGTCTGCAAGTTTTGTGGAGCATATGAGGCTGCAAAAATTCAGAAGAAAAGTGGCTATAATGACAATGATTATCTAAAGTTGGCTCACCAAATATTCTTCAGTGACCAGAAGGTAAAATTCACAATGGAGCACGCTTGGAATGAGCTTCGGCATGACCAGAAATGGTGTGCCAACTCTTACAGTAAAGGTGGAAGTGAAGGAAGTGGAAAAAAAAGAAAGTGTAAGGAAGGTTCTGCACAATCTTCAGGTTCCCAGACCGTGACCAGTACAGAGGATGCGGTAATGGTTCGTCCTCCTGGTTTGAAGGTAACAAAGGCCACAGGTAAAAGGATGGCCAGCAAGACTGTGGATCAACAAGAGAAGCTCTTGAACTTCCAGACCATGTGGGAGATAAAGCAGAAGGATTTAGATCTCAAGGATAAGATTTCAGACAAAAAATTGCTGGACAGTCTCTTGGCTAAATCAGAACCACTCTCTGAAATAGAATTAGCTTTAAAGAACAAGCTCATAACTGACATATTGTCAAGCTAATAAGTTAGTAATTTCTGTGTTGTTTATTTCCTGTTTTCGATCAGTGTATGTTCTTTTTGGATCACTGAGTTATTGTTATTCTCTGTTCAGGTATGGAAGGGTCAAGGACTGAAGAGCAATGGAAGGGTCAGGTAAATCTTTCAGCCAACTGTTTTTGTACTTGTGGTAAATCTTTCAGATTGATTTATTGTATGTTTAATGGTTATGGTTGGTTGTTCAGATTGTAAAGTGATGTCCAGTTCAAGAATATGAGAAGAAGAAATCAGTCATCTCGCTTTTAATTATGTATCTGGTGTGTTTTTTGTACTTGTGTTAAATGCTTGTTTGTGTAATGTATCTGGTGTGTTTTTGTAAAATGCTTGTTTTTGTAAAATGCTTGTTTTTGTAAAATGCTTGTATCTGGTGTGTTTTTGTAAAATGGAGTTAAATGCTTGTTTTAATTATCAAATGCAATAAACGATCAACAAGACAAATGTTGTCACATGCATAAAACCTAAGATAAGACAAATTATTTCACATGCATCAAACTATTTACTCATATGCATCAAACTGTTTACTCACGAGACAAATGTTTTCACATGCATCAAATGTTTACTGACGATCACTCACGAGACAAATGTTGGCAAGACTACTATATACACAAGCCAATTGACGAAGACGTGCTACACAAACACACCAAATACTTACCAACATTCTTATTTTTCTCTATTCCCAAAACCAAAAATTCTCAAACAAATATGGCATCTTCTTCCTATAATCCAATTGACGAAACATTTGAAGACATGTTTGAAGAATCATATGAGGAATCTTTTGATCAATCTTTCGATGAAGCATTCGATGATCTTTGTGTTGATCGTCAGGGGCCAAGGAAAGTAAAAAAACGTCAATATATTGATAGAAATCACGAACAAGGACACGAACTCTTATGGGACGATTATTTCGGTGAAGCTCCAACATACCCGCCTCATATTTTCCGACGTCGCTTTAGAATGAAGAAGCCATTGTTCTTGCATATTGTAGATCGACTCACAAATAAATTTCGTTTCTTTCAATTAAGAAGAGATGCTACTGGAAGGTTCGGTCTCTCTGGACTACAAAAGTGTACAGCAGCAATTCGTATTCTAGCATATGGTGGTGCGTCTGATGCATACGATGAATACCTCCGCGTCGCTCAAAGTACTGCGCTGTCATGCTTGGAACATTTCGTTGAGGGA
This sequence comes from Eutrema japonicum, assembly GCA_030161315.1. Classification (NCBI taxonomy): domain Eukaryota; kingdom Viridiplantae; phylum Streptophyta; class Magnoliopsida; order Brassicales; family Brassicaceae; genus Eutrema; species Eutrema japonicum. Next base: position 8,850,871 of record BSQW01000013.1, read on the forward strand.
ATAATAGACGTGTTTGGAGAGGAGTACCTAAGACGACCCACCCAAGAGGATCTTGACCGGCTACTTCATATTGGGCAGGTAAGAGGATTTCCCGGGATGCTAGGAAGCATCGATTGTATGCATTGGGAGTGGAAAAATTGCCCAACCGCTTGGAAAGGGCAATATACACGAGGATCTGGAAAACCAACTATCGTTTTAGAGGCTGTTGCTTCACAAGATCTGTGGATATGGCACGCGTTTTTTGGAGCACCAGGTACCCTAAACGATATCAATGTTTTTCATCGCTCCCCAGTTTTTAATGATATATTAAATGGTATAGCTCCAAATGTAAATTACTTTGTCAACGGCCGCCGGTACCATTTGGGTTACTATCTCACTGATGGTATTTATCCCAATTGGGCTACTTTTATCCAATCTATTTCACTTCCCCAAGGTGACAAAGCAAAGTTATTTGCTCAACGTCAAGAAGCTGTCCGAAAAGATGTTGAGCGTGCTTTCGGAGTTTTGCAAGCTCGATTTGCTATTGTAAAAAATCCTGCTCTTTTTTGGGATAAGGTGAAAATAGGAAAGATTATGCGAGCATGTATCATATTGCACAATATGATAGTAGAAGACGAACGAGGTGGATACACTCAGTTTGACACCGAAGAATTCGAACTAAGAGAAGGAAACCGAACTTCAGAAGGGGATTTCACGTATTCTACAGAGATGCCTACAAATGTCGCCAATATGATGGACATGCGAGTTCGACTTCGTGATATAAAAATGCATCAACAATTGAAAAAAGATTTGGTTGAGCATATATGGCAACAATTTGACGGAAGTCAAAATAACAATTAAGTGTTTTTATCCGTTTATTCTTTATAATTCTTTTTCAAATATTGTCGTCGTATGTATGATTAATATTCAGTAGTAGACTTTATATTATGTATTATGTTTTAAAACATTATTAACATAATTTTTATTTACAATTAAAAATAATTTTTTAAGACACCTACAATAGGTGTCTCCATTGGATGTGTCCAAAACATTAAATTAGGAAAGTGTGTCTAAAAAACTAAATCAACATAAAAAGTATTAATTAATTGTTTTAGACACCCTACCATAAATTCACCATTGGAGATGCCCTTATATATATATATATATGATGAAGTGAATTCTTCTTATTCCCTCTGAAACTCATAAACAAAAAAAAAGCATAGACGAGTCAAAACACGATGTCGAGTTCCGGCAAAGAGCGACGGCTTATGAAGAAACTGAAGCCGTGTTCTTCTCCGCCTTGTGGGTTAGCTTCGTTGCCAATTGAGATCGTTCTGAGTTGCTTGGGCCGTGTCTCAAGATCAGACCACCCTTCCTTATCTATGGTCTCCAAGTCGCACCGCTCTCTGATGATTTCCCCTGAGCTCTACGACGTCCGATCCCAAATGGGTTTCACCGAAAACTGCATCTTTCTTTGTTTAAGCATCCCTTCAGATCCATTTTTACGCTGGTTCGCCTTCTGCCCACAACCCCTAAATCGTCCTCGTCCGCTGGTCCCAATCCGGCCACACTTGTATCAGCCTTCGGAAGGTTCCTCCGTGGTGGCACTCGGTTGCGGGATCTATATCATGGGTGGGACGATCGTCGAGGGTCTTTTTCCTGGATTGCCGATCTCACACGTGGACCAATCTCCCTTCCATGGGGGTTGCTCGAGAAGCTGCGGCGGCGGGCGTGGTCGACGGGAAGATATACGTTTTGGGAGGGTGCGAGGACTGGAATTCCCCAAGGTGGGGAGAGGTTTTTGACCCAAAAACGCAGACTTGGGATGCCTTGCCGATGCCACCGGCTCAAAAAAGTCTACGAATACCCTTAATGTACGAAAGCGCTGTCATAGAGGAGGAGGAGAAGGTTTTCGCTTCGAATGCGTCAGGGAGAGGTTTGTTCTACATACCAAGTGAAGGTAAATGGAAAAGAGGGAATAGAGATACCTCGGGGGATAGAAGGGGTTGGTATATGATAGAGGATATCATGTACTCTTGTGTATTTGGTGGGAGGGTATTGTGGTGTGAGGCAAGTGAATTGGAGTGGCGCGAACCAGAGGTGATGGAGTGGAGAGAGGTGATGGGCTTGGAGGCTCTAAGGGACACTCTCTCTGCCTCCAAACTTGTCAACTATGGTGGTGAGATGTCCGATCACTGGGAGTTATGCAAAAGGCAGGCGGTAGCGCGGGGATTGCCGACAACAGAACTCGAGGAACTCGAAGATGTACTTCCCGGGCACAAACTGAGCAGCTCTGGTCCCAACATGTTGCTCTTCTGGGACGTGCTTGCTCCTCAGAAACTGGAGATTTGGTGTGCGGAGATCTCTTTGGAGAGACGCAAAGACACAGGCGAGATTTGGGGCAACATTGAGTGGTCAGAAGCTGTCATGACACTCGATCCTCCTCGTCCTCCACATCACCATCACTGTAAAATTTTGTATTCTTTATCTCTCGACCTTTAAAAATCCCAACTTTATATCGTCTCCGTGTCTTATTCGTATGTATTCTTTTTTCTTTTTCTTCCACCTTTCAGGTTTGTTTAACTAACTCTTTGTGGCACACAGTGCTTAATGTTTGTACATAGAAACAAGATAAAAACTCATCAATCAATTTGAGTTCTCCCACTTTTCCCTGCTCTTGTCTTTTCTATGGATTTTTCTCGAAGAAGCTACTTAATGCTGTGAGTTGTATTTCAACAACTCATTGTAATGGTTCACATCTTATGCCATCTAGTGGTTGCCCCGGGCTATGCCCGGATTTTTCATATATTTTATTTTTTGAGATGATTTTTTTGTTGTGATCGATAACAAATAAGGAAATCAATTTTACGAAATCTCCATCTTCACTATTTGTGTCTTTGTGGTTTATGATTAATAAACAAAAAAAATAGTGTGATGATCCACAAAAAAGCAAATAATATATCCTTCAAGTAAGTTTTATGATTATTTTAAATATAAAGATACTTAGTTATTCAATATGTATAAGTAAATATTAATGTAAATATTTTGTTTTTTCCGGATTCTTTCGTTTTAGCCATAACGAAAGAAATTTATTATAAGGTTATTAGCGAGTTAAAATCAATCATAACTTAGAATTTCAACTCAAATGAAGTTGTTTTCTTAACAAAAAATTTGATCTTGTAAGCTGAAATCATATATTCATAACTGTAGGTCTAAAAATTCTTCTGAAATATTTGTTTAGAACTTTGAATCTCGTAGGACACACCAATCTTACAGTGATTTCTCATAATTGTATTTGTATGCTGATTAAAGCAAATGATGTCATTTCTCCTCTTAGTATCAGTGCTACATAGACTTGGTTTCTTGATCTCATAGCCTTGAGTTATCCCCGTTAGATGTCTTTCCCTTCTGTTACGACTTTAAGAATATGAAAATGATTGATCATGCTCTTTTGCTCCTATATTTTTCCTTCTTATACTTTTCTGTCACATCATTCGCCATCTTCTATTCTTCTAGCTCCAGAGCGGCTTGGATTACCTTTCTTTTTTGTTGCAGGATATGTGTTTGCTCGGGAGACAAAATGGCCTTTGATTCCCAAAAATAATCTGCATCATTAATTGTAGAAAATAAATACGTAGGAGTCTGTAATTTCTTTAAGAATCTAAGGTATCAAAGTATTTAACTTCTAAATCATAGGGATCACATATAACACTATTTTAGAACAACGAAACTGTTACAGGGCCGTCAAAACTATTAGTCTTACTTTGATGTCCATGACACGATTATGATAGTGACATTTCAAATATTTTAATAGATATCGTAATAATTCACACATGCTAGCCTAAAAAGAGAAAGAAACAGAGTCCCAATCACTTTTAACGTCTTAATATTCTTTCAGATACTTGGCTAGTTTTGATATTCTTATCATCGCTTCTTTGCTTTTTTGCTTCTTTAAGTGGACTGCATGCCAACTTATCTGTTATAAATCATTCTCAACATTGTAGTAAAACATGATTTCATAGCTTAAATGACAATCAAACACAATAAGAACCTGATTGTGTATCCATCCATCCACAAATTCGAGTCTTGCCATCATCTTGAAGAATTGAAACTTAGAAAAAGTGGTGAAGTTTATGTTTAGAATAATTTTCAAAAGCTTATACCTATAGCCATAACTTTATTTAGTTTTTCATATTCAGGCTTCAAAACTACAACATCACCACTTTACTTACTCCTCTAAGTGTATCACTCAATGCAATAATTATAAAAGTATTTGAATGACACGACAACATAACCACCTTCAAAGAAGACGAATCTTCTTTAGATAGATTTTTGTCAAAAAAGCTTGAGTAATCGAAATCCGATTTCATATATATATATATATATATATATATGTGTATGTGTACCTTAACTTGTTCTTGCTTGCTCTTCTTGTTTAAAAATATCATTGCCATCATATTTTTTTGGTTTTCGAAGTCTGAGGACCAACAAGTATGTGGGTATGTTTTCTCTATTCCATGAGAAATAGATTCAACCAATGGAAAATAAAGTAGAGCAATTTAAAAGGATAAGAAATTTGTAATCGCAAGTGAAATTTACTTTACTTTGTGCAGTTGCAGCCGTAATAACACATTGTGGAAATATTTGGAAAGGTAGTTTAAGCACAAGTGTTGTTAAAAGCAAGAAATTTGTCGTTTTATAGAGAGACGGAGGGATAAAGCACCTAAGCTACATAGATTATGTGCCTGATCTGGCCTTATGCTTATGTGCGCTGATATCCATCTAACAGAGTGCATGTTGGATGTAAATGTAAGATCCATAGCTCCTCCTTTTACTCCCACCTGATGGATACCAAAACTAACTTGTAGAAATTTTAGAAACCCAAAAAAAAGTTCAAAAGAATAGTAAAATAGAAACTGGCCTACACTAAAATAACCACCAAGGCAAAACGTAGTTTCCCTCAAACGTTGTTAACCTCTATGGAAAAAAAGAAGAGTATCATGCTTAACACATGTGGCTTACTCATGTAAAAAAGATGGCATCACTTATTGCCTCTAATCAACATAAAAGGCCATGAAGAGCTGTTAGTATATGAGTTTCAAATTAAATTAGCAAACCACCAATATTGAACCAGAAAACACAAGAGTAATGCAATCAAAGGTGGTCGGCAGTGTATTTAATTTGGCCTAGGCTGACGGAATCACAGATAGTCAGAGTAGTGAAAAGCATTCAAGAGCAATGTTGAGAGATTTTTATTTATTTTTATCATGTGAACCTATGTGACATTAACAAATAAGATTATAATCAAAATGGTAAATGGATCTAAAAGACTAAATGAAAATACTTAGGGTAAATATTGAAACATACATTTGATCTTGAGTGAAAACTAAATGGGAGTGAATGTCAAGTAATCATAAACAACATATCTAGGATTCTCACGATAGGAATATGGGTGCCATTTATGTACCTTCAACAGTTGGATTATATATATCGAACTTACAAACCTTTAGAGAGGTAAACGGGATATATGCCCATCTGGCCATCTTCATGGAGCTGAACACAACACACACAAAGCAAAAGTAGTGAGAATTGTTATTGTCAAAGGAGGAAAAAAGAGATGATAACAATAAACAATGATTGCAGTTATAAGAGTTTATAGATAAAACACCACTCATGCAACCTATGAATAAAAGTAAATATGTTCTGAGATGATAGCATATATATTAGTATTGATTAATTGAGAAATCAAAAAATTTGGAGTTTGATTAACTGAGAAATCATAAATTTTGGAGCTTTCTCGTGGCGCTAGACGTGTCCTCCACTCTTTGCGGCCACATCTTCTTTTTGGCACCTGCAGTGATCTCATCAAGAATTACAGCGTGAAAACCGTTAACAATTCAAGTGGAGGGATTAACTTACATCGAAGGCGAGACGCTAGTACTTCCTTTTCCTTTTTTTTCCAATTTTAGGGTGCGTTGATATCCATTGCTCGACTTTGGAACCGGGAATTTGAAACCAAAATGTTGAGGATATGAAGCTAGGCGAGACACTAGAGTTAAATTATTCCTTTGTAACTGACAAAAAATTAATGTGTATAAAAGATATAAGAAGGGACCAAACGCTTAAAGGCTTTTAAGAGGTTTGGAATGGTTGAGTTTGAGGTTAAGGAAAGACTATTTTTTATTGGTTGAAGAAGGAGACATGTCATTTTTTGAGAAGATCATTGGTTGATTATTTCTCCCAATATTTTTGCTCACGTGGATGTCCTCAGAGGGCAGGAAATATTTTCTTTTATATAAAGGAGATCTTCTGTGACTTCTCCTTATGAAACATATATTTGTTTTGTCCACCTAGAACTGTCAAATGGGCAGTCCGTCCAAAAGGACCATTATTTTTGTGGGCTGTAATTGGTCGGGCCATAATGGACAGTGATCCAAAAAGTGTCCACGTCCAATAAGGTAATGTTCAGATGAGTCTGTCCATGGACGCCCAATTACATTAATTTTTTTTTGTGTGTGTATTAAACTAGTGTGCTTATTTGATTAATTATAATTCTATCATTATTGATCTGAATATGATCGTAAACATTATTTGATTAGTTTCCTCTCTTTTATAATTTAACAAAATAATAATTCGACCACATAACTAGGGATGTCAATCGGGCTAGCCCGGCCCGGCCCGAAACCCGTAAAGCCCGCATATATTTGAGCCCGGCCCGGTCCGGTCCGAAAAAAAATCGGGCCTATATTCCAAAGCCCGGCCCGGCCCGGACATTGCTTTAGGGTTTTTCGGGTTTTTCTTTACAAACACAAAAAATCATAATTCTCAAATGAATAATTAAAACAAAATATAATCTAAGTTGAAATGTATTTTATCAAATCCAATTAAATTTAAAAGCAAAATTTTGACAAAAAAACAAATACAATTCAAATAAATTGTATTACCAAATAAAACATAAATTCAAAACACTTCAAATCTAGGTAGTAGAGTTTAGATTAGGATATCATTCATCGTATTCTAAATCTTCATCACCATTAAAAGGTACAGATAAAAATAAATAAATAATAATATTAAGTTTTGACATGTATAAATCATATATAAATGTCATTGAAAGTTTATAGATAATGAATCTAAAAAAATGAAGTAAATATGGATGAATGATAATGGTATCTGGATCACGAAATGTATAGAAAATATGTCAAATTATTATTTTTAGAAAGATAAATGTTGAAATAAAATCTCTAACTAATTAAAATGTAAAGTTCCGGGCTTTTTGGACTAGCCCGAGCCCATTCGGGCTAAGCTCGAAAAATACACGAGCCTGAAAGGCCCGATTTTGTTCGAGCTTATATTCTAGGCCCGAGCCCGCTGTTTTTCAGGGCCGGGCGCTGGCCAGCCCTCGGGCTTTGGCCCTAATTGACACCCCTATACATAACATCATTTTAGAAGAAAATTAGAACACATTGAAACTCTTGAATACATATAACACGCAAGAACATATAATTTAAATTATTAATTTTGGAGCAAAATAACTCGGATTTGCAAGCATATTTTGGTTAATTCATAGGATTAAACCTTTATCATTTGATATTGATATTACGGTGTTGGTAAAAACGCAATTTTGTCGGAAAAACATGATTTCAGAGTCTTGACGGAAAACAAGATTTTGCGGTTTTGGCGGAAAAATCCGATTTCACGGTTTTGGTTGGAAAACCCGATTTTGCGGTTTTGGCGGAAAAACGCAAGTTTAAAATTTTGGCGGGAAAACACGATTTCACTGTTTTGGCGGGAAAACACGATTTTGTTGTTTTTGCGGGAAAACCCGATTTTACGGTTTTAGCGGAAAAACACGATTTTACGGTTTTGGTAAACAAATGATATTTTGGCAAGAAACATATATTTTAACGATAATTGCAAAATTTCATTTAATAAAAATAATTAAAGATAAAATTTATTGGTTATCTTTTATTTTAAAAAGTTTTTAGGTTGTGTTTGAAAATTAATTAGTTTGATTTTTTTTTTGGGTCAAAAATCCCCAAATTGACTAACCCTAGTTTTTTAAGTAATTAGGTTATCCAATGTCCGCACGGACAAGCCCATTTTTGACCGATGTCCGTATTGAGGCTTGGTTGGGTTCTAAGGGTTTGCAATGTCTCCGTCACAGGATCGGTTAGGGTTTGTACAACCTTTGTCACCGAAGGCTTGTTAGCTCAGCAAGAAGTTACATTGGGTTCTCTGCTTGTTGTTTCAAATCCTCAAGCTGCAACAAACAAATGGTGGACATTAGTATGGGTTTTTGGAGTTTTTTAATAAGTTATGATGGTTTAGTTTTACTTGCCTTCTTTTCTAGATCTTTTAAGAGACCATATAATACTCCGATCTCAGCTTCTTTGTCTGACTTAAAAGTGCGCCTCTTCGCCCTTTTGTTTCAAAATTATTTGTATATTTGCTGAATTTTTAAAAAGAAAACCAAAAGAAAATTTTGTTTCAATTTGTTTTTGTCCTTGTTTCTATAAATCCAGAAAATCCATAATATATATATATATATATATATATATATATATATATATATATTTGTTGAATTTAATCGTATTCATTCAACAAATATTTTCTTTTTTTTAATGGTTTTTCTGGATTTATAGAAACAACGAGAAAAACAAATTGAAACAAAATTTTCTTTTGGTTTTCTTTTTATGAAACGAAAAGTTAACTAAACTGAAACAAATATTTTATTTGGTTTTTGAGTTTATGAGAAATCAATTAGCAAAAACAATGAAGAACAAGAATTAAATGCAAATATGAGAATGCAAACGGTGAGATACTCAGCCGATTAAAACCACGGGAAAACATTTTTTTATAAAATCAAAGAACGAAAACATAAATAGATGAAACAAAAAAACACTAGAGGATATGAGCTTTTATCTCTGATACCAAAATGATATAAGATCGGGATACCACAATCTTATGAACATATGTGATCAAGAGTTTATGGCTTGAAATGGAGGATGGATCGATGGGGGTTTTGTTGATTGAATCACACAAATCAACACATGAAATAACAACTTGAATCTCACAAGTCATTATTCCACACGAACAAGAGAGTAAATACATCGCACACGTTACTCTAATGATCACAACACTTATATTTTAGGATGAAACCTACAAACTAAAATAGACAAGCAAACAAAGCATAAAAGCTTTAAGAAGAAAAACTCTCTTTTATATTCCAAAAATTTCTATATATTTTTACAATAGAACCGTTGAGCTTTTTATAGCTCATTTTTTTTTTTTGGTCACAACTTTTTATATCTCTTACAAGGTGATCCTTACAATAAATTACATTAAAATAAATTATTTATATTTAAACAAAAGGAGGAAAATTTGCTTTCTTGCCACCAATTTAGCCTTTGACTTTGAATATGAATCCTTTGATTTTTTTGTGAAGTTATGAGGATGAGATTCTCATAATAAACTCATATTGAAAACCTTGATTCATTATTTTTGATATTGCATCAATAACCACCATAATATTCAAGACGAAAAGAACTTAACATGGAATTTCCTCCGGCGCTAGGTCCAGCTTCATCAAGAGGTGTTGTTGAATCTCTCTGCCCTTGTTGTTTTAAATCATCAGGCTGCAACAAACAAATGGTGGACATTAGTATGTGTTTTTGGAGTTTTATAATAAGTTATGATGGTTTAGTTTTACTTGCGTTCTTTTCTAGATCTTCTGCGAGACCAGATTATAAGACTCCGATCTCAGCTTCTTTGTCTGACTTAAAAGTGCGTATTGGACGTCCATAGCCACCAAAATATTCAGGACGAGAAGAACTTAACATGGAACTTCCACCGGCGCTAGGTCCAGCTTCATCAAGAGGTGTTGCTGAATCTCTCTGCCAAAACTATGACACACAACACAAATAAGTTATCAATCTTTGAACTTAGTAAACCAAAATCTCATTTGAATACACGATTCTAGAACCTCAATCCATATAATCACACACATTCTCATGGTTGTCTAGATATGTACCTTGACTTCTGATGCGGGGTTCAATAGTTGTTGCTCGATCTTGCTCTTGTTGTATCTATCAAGAACTGACTTCATGCTGTTCAAAAGATTTGATATTAGTAACTTGCTCATGGTTTATAATTTAAACGTATTCTATCAATTATCACAGTATAGAATATAAAAGAAATTGTCCATAGAGTTGATTGAGAAATCTTCGACTCTCCTCCATTGAAAAAGCTTTCATACTTTAGAGTTATCAGGTTATAGCCTCAAAGTTTTGTGCAGTATCCTTATTATGTGCTATATATATACAATAGAGTTCTCAGGTTTTGTAATAGCCAATATATACAATACACACATACAAAAAATTAAATTGTTGCATAAGAGAAGTTAAGGAATGCTTATATTTTCCACAGATATTAGAAACCATTCTCAAAAATAATAACACACTAAAGCAAATCGGATTACCTTCGAAAATCTGATTTCACTTTTTTTGCAGGCTGTCTCATCTTTTCCTGGCACAATAACATAACCCTCTTGAACAAAGATAATTGGAGATAACTAATTCCTAATTAGATGTATTTTTTTTATTGGATTCATCTCCATTATATGACTTGCTACAATTCAACTAATCTTCAATGAAATATTGAAATCTTGCTTATCTACGAAAGATCACAGATGTATAAAGATGTCTCTTCCTAATTTGAAACAGACTACGGTAATTAGTATGTTTGTAAGAAAAAGTTTATATGAAATATATTTCTGATACTTAACAAAGTTGTCAATATGTCCGAGTGGTTAAGGAGACAGACTTGAAATCTGTTGGGCTTCGCCCGCGCAGGTTCGAACCCTGCTGTTGACGAATATTTTTGTTATATTTACATTTTTGGGCTAAAATAATCGAAAATAGTCTTACTAGATTCTAAAGTTTTTTTAGACTAAATTTTAAAATATATAAAATGAGAATGAGAAATAAGATTTATTTTAAATGTTATTGATTCAAATATGTTGAATTTGTGATTCTTAGGTTTTTGGTGAGAAGATAATATTTTGTTGATTTGTCGTGAAATATTTGTCTTGATGTTTATACCATATTTCTATCACGTGTATACAGAATTGGATTCTAATATGTGCAAAGCAATAATTTTTTATACATTTTGTTTTTTGTGAATTTTACATTAAATAAAAAAACGTTATATAGACAAACAATAACGAAAATAGTTTGACTTAAATATTAATAAAAAAATTCATGATTGTGTGATTTTGTACTCTTAAATGATATCAACTTTTGTTATTTAATAAAAAAATAAACTGTTATAAAAGTTATATGATGTTACTATATGGTGTATATTAGTATAATAAGAGTATGGTTTAGTTAAGTATATATCGATGTAATATTAATTGTAAACTTTGTTGTTATGTGAATTTAGATTACAACATAACCAATATATATATTTATGAATGTTAAAATAGGCTAACCTGTTTATTTAATCTGTCTCGAATCAGCTCAGTATATTGCATGTTTTGACAAACCAACCCACAAAGAACTGCAATAATCTATATATATAAAGTAAGGTTTGCTCTCTTCTCATGTTGCCACCTCAACATCCTAAAAATTTAATACACATACTAAATACATATATTAATTATAAATTTGGTTTTAACATTATGAAAAGAATTTGAAAAGACATTATTCATATTCTAAATTAAACCAGAAAATAATAAACTTATATGAATATAGTTCTTTAAAATAATAACATGTTTAATAAATTTGGTTATCATAATATATTTCAACTTATATAAATATTTAATTATGTTAAATTGTATCGCAAATATTATAAAAAACTAAAATATCAAACAAGTCCTAACAATTAAACAAATAAGTTAAATATGTAACTAAATTCATAAAGCAAAATATAAGTTGGCAAATTTTACATCTAATAAAGAAAAAATAAATAAAATTTAGGTATATTTAACATAATAATTAGAATTATACATAAGTATGAAAAAGAGAATAAGAGCCAAAAAAATTAAGAAACATATTAAAAGTATTTACACAAAAATATAAATTAAGTTTGAAAATTTAAGATCATTGTGTTTTGTGATATTATTTTTAACAAAAAAATAAAAATAAATGTAACTACAACAGCAGAAGAAAATAAAAGTTTTGTATATGCAAAATATATATCATGTGATGTAAATATATTTCAATTCTCATAATAATTACCATCCATTAATACAATAGTTTTCCCTAGAATTTGAAAATACATTTACTTAATAGAAGATAGATTATATTGAATTAATCTAAAGAAATTTCAATTTTATAATTTAATTTTATCAGTTTATTTACATAGTTTAGAAAAACTATAGAATTTAGTGTTTATAAATTATGCATTAGATTTATTCAAAATAAAATCAAACAAATGTTGTGACTTCAAACAATTAGTTATATATGGAAATCTTTTTCAACAAAAATAAAAGATAAATAGATTTAGGAATCACAAACATATTGCACACATAAATAGGGTTAAAATCATACATGAAACACTCCAAAAATAATAACTTCACATGAAACAAAATTAAAAAAAAAATATTATGCAACTTTAAAATGTAAATATCTTCCCTTTAAAATGTAAATATTTTCTTTTAAAAAAAACTCAACTAATTGCATAAAATTGATCACCAAAGAAAAAAAAAGAGGTAAAAATGTGTATCATCCAATAAATAAACACATAGATGATCATAAATTTAAAAAAAAAAACAAAAACAAATACACAAATCTTAAGCTGTGAGAGATAATTAAATTAACTACGAGACCAAATAAAATAAAATACCATTAGATTAAAAAAATTGTTTACCACGTCCGCGCGGATCACACCCTTTGAGATTGAAATTGAAAGTGAAATCTCACCGGCGATGGGGGAAGATATCAGAGAAGACGGGGGTTTTAGAGCAGTGGATAATGTTTTTTACAGGATAATCATATTCACAAAAACTCTCTCTCTCTCTCTCTAAATATTTGAATCGATGCTCGACCCCATATTTCTTATATTTTTCCAAATCGGCCCATATTATCTCAAATGTTCCCATTAACCTATACATCTACGATGATTTTGATAGTAAATTAGTGATAGATATTAAATCGTTTTTCAAATACAATTATATTCATTTTGTAGTCAACAACACTAGATCATCGAAAATGAATAATTGTAAATTCTGAACATTTTATTAGTATTCTGTTTTAGGTAAAAATAGATAAAAATACAGTGACTTATTTCGAAGTTTTTTTTTTTTTAAAGTTCGGAGAATTCTAAATTCACAAAACTAACTTTTTTTTATTAGTATTCGAAGTAACTTTCGGACTATACAAAACTAACCCTATTTCGAAGTATTTATTTTATTAGTATTCAGTTAGGTTAAAAAATATACAATTCCCTAAACTTTAAAATGACAAAAACTTAACTTTTAAAAACCAACTAATTGAATAAATAGTCAACCAACAAAAAAAAAAAATTGTGGATCACTCACTAAACAAATACATAAATAAGCATAAAATTAAGAAAGAAAAAAAAACTTAAGAATAAATAATCCACATTTCTTAAGCTAATACAGACAAATCCATTAACAATCATACTAATAAAACTAAAATAATATTATATCAAATTTTTTTAAAACAAAAGTGTGTTCACGTCCGCGCGTAGCGCGGATCATACACTAGTAAAAACATAACTCTAAGAGCATCTCCATTCCTAAACCTCCCCATGGGTTCTTAACATTATTTTAATAATAAAATTTGGATTGTTTGAAAATTAAGAACCCCATCAATTTTTGAGTGTCCAATGGTAAACCTCAAGTAGAGGTTCTTAAAAAAAAAAAATTTATAATATCATTTATTTTAAACAAACAATATTTTATAAAATCAAATTTATATTGCATTACATGAAATTTAAAACATACAAAATATATATATTATAAAAAAACCGTTTAGTTGTAATCTAATCTAGAGGGTTGCCAAATTTGTGCCATATATGCTCAACTAAATCAGCTTTCAATCGTTGATGTATTTGTCTATCACGAACTTGATTTCGAATGCCGATCATATTGCCGAGATTTGTAGGCATATCTGTAGAATACGTCATATCCACTTGTGAAGTTCTGCTTCCTTCTCCTTGTTGGAATTCTGATACATCAAACTGAGTGTATCCATCTCGTTCGTTTTCTACTATCATATTGTGTAGTATGATACATGCTCTCATGATCTTTCCTATTTTTACCTTATCCCAAATAAGAGCTGGATTTTTGACAATGGCAAACCGAGCTTGTAAGACTCCAAAAGCACGCTCGACATCTTTACGGACAGCTTCTTGATATGTTGCAAATAAGGATGCTTTCGGACCTTGAGGAATTGGAATAGATTGGATAAAGGTTGCCCATTTAGGATAAATTCCATCGGTGAGATAGTACGCCAAATTATACTCGTGTCCGTTGACCAAGTAATCCACTTTTGGAGCTTTACCTTGTAATATATCATCAAAAACTGGTGAGCGATCAAGAACATTGATATCGTTTAAGGTACCTGGAGGTCCAAAAAACGCGTGCCATATCCAAAGATCGTGTGACGCTACAGCCTCTAAGACGATTGTCGGTTTTCCTGATGCACGTGTATATTGCCCTTTCCAAGCTGTAGGGCAATTCTTCCACTCCCAATGCATACAATCGATGCTTCCTATCATCCCGGGAAATCCGCGTATCTCTCCAATATCAAGTAGTCGTTGAAGATCTTCTGGTGATGGTCTTCTTAGGTACTCATCTCCGAACAAATATATTATTCCTTCAACGAAATTTTCCAAGCTTGAAATTGCAGTAGTTTCACCGAGCCTTAGGTATTCGTCAACCGCGTCAGCCGCACAACCATATGCCATCATACGAATTGCTGCTGTACACTTTTGTAGTCCAGAGAGACCAAACCTTCCGATAGCATCTCTTCTTTGTTGAAAGAATGGAACTTCATGGGAGAGTCGATCTACAATACGCATGAACAAGGGCTTATTCATTCTAAAACGGCGTCGAAATATATGAGGAGGGTATGTTGCATCTTCACTGAAATAGTCGTTCCATAAGCGGTTGTGACCTTGTTCGCGTTCTCTTTCAATATAGGCGCGTTTCTTCTTTGGATTTGTTGCTGCATCTCGATCAAGTACGGCATCGAACATATTATCAATTTTTTGACCGAAGATTTCATCAAAACTTTCATCAAGCTCCTCGTCGAAAACATTGCTTGAAGAATATGCCATAATTTTGTGAATTTGTGTTTGTTTTATGGAGCAAGAGAAGAAGATGTGAAGAAAAGAAGATGTGAATTTGTGTTTATTTTATGGAGCTTTTATAGAGGAAGAGAAGAAGATGTGAATTTGTGATTTGGTTTCGACACTTTTATATATCGAGCTTTGAACATTTCTTTCAACAAATATGTGGCTTGCAAACTTTTAATAATATCAACGTTTGTGGCTTACAATGGTCTCATAATACTTGTCGTTTACAATAGGAAAAAAACAGCAATAATACGGACCAAACTATTACCTTCAAGAAAAAAACAGAAGTAAAAACAAAAGTAAAAACAAAAGTAATCTTGTCACCTTCACGGGAGGGAACCTGTGATCACGGGAAAGGAAATTTCTTTCAAAATAGTTTTTTAGTTTTTGCTATTGTGTTTGTTTATATATACACTATTTTCTGTAACTGTTAGGTTATGAGTGGCAAATTTATTGTCTGCACAAAGATGATTATCTAATATATGTCTCCACAATTAAACTTGTGAAGTTATGGCAATTGTTTTTTTATATTATTATCAGACACGATTCAATATTTTGCAAACTCAGGTAAACTATATATACATCTGCATGCAATCCATTATGCAACACCATTTTCATCATCATCAACATCACCATCATCTTCTTCATCATCCATGGCCCATATCCCATCTCTGTAGATTCTCATCCCTCTACCTTCTTCTCATTTTCTTGATTCCCATACCTCTAATTCCCACACTTCTCTTCCCCTGAAACTCGTCAGCCCTTTCAAATAGTTTTTTCAGAGATCAAAAATAAACCAGAAAATAATTTCACTATAAGCACACAAACCTTTAGAGGATTGATTATTTCAAAAGTTTTTTCTTGGCCGAAGCCAGAATCTCAAAAACCACCTGAACATCATTCATTCAAATAGCAGAAGAAGCATTAAACATTTTACATTAAACATAATATTTCATACAAAAAACACATCAAACATCAGAAATGCTAAAGGGACTTGAAGTTTATGTCAACATGTCAGTAATTAGCTTGTTTTTCAAAGCCATTTCTATATCAGAAAGTGGCTCTGTTTTTGCAAGGAGACTGTCAAGCAACTTGTACTTAGAAAGCTTCTCTTGGTGCTTACAAATATTCTTTTTCATTTCCAAATCCTTCCGCTTTATCTTCCACATGCTCTGAAACTCCTGCAGTGCATGCTCTGAAACTCCTGCAGCCCTTTTACCGTAAGCCTTTGAGGCTTTAACACCCGGAGGACGAGCCATTGCTACATCATCTCCATGGCTTACCTGTTGGGAGCTTGAAGACTGTGCAGAACCGTCATCAACCTTCCTTTTTTTTGACCTTCCATCTATAGCAGCAGAAGCAGAACACCATTTCTGGTCATGCCGAAGCTCCCTCCATGCATGCTCAAGGGTGAACTTGATCTGGTGGTCGTTGAAGAAGATTTCATGAGCCACTTTCATAATATCATTCTCATTCTGGCCACTTGATTTCTCTTTCATTGCAGCCTCATAGCATCCCACAAATTTGCATACTAGGTCATTCAACCTCCCCCACCTTTGCTTACAGTGAGAGACCTCTCTTTTTTGCACACCAGATAGATGCGGACTTGCATTAAAATACGCTTGAATGCGTTTCCAAAAAGCCCCAGCTTTTTGCTCATTCCCGACGACTGGATCCTTGCTGGTGTTCAACCAAGCACTAATGAGCACCACATCTTCTTTGGGGGTCCATTTCCGTCTTTCCTTACGCTCCTCAACACCTACATTTGGAGCTTCAGTGAATTGGCTACTAAACAGAGGCACTTCAGACGATCCGAGCTCAGGAATGTGGTTGTCTTGTTGACTATTTAAGAGGTTTACAAAGCCTTGGGAGTTGCTATATGGATTCGTAGAATCCATAATCTAGTTTTCAAAGCCTTGAGATTTTTCCAGGAAGGCTTATGTTTAAGTGTTCATGTACAGATGAACACTATAATAAATAGAAGGGTTAGGTTTAAGTGTGACATGACAAGCATTGATCACAAAGAGCTTTAACTCTTAACCTAATCTAAAACCACCTTGCATTGATCACAAAGACCTTAAAGTCTTTACCTAATAAAAAGCTAACATATGAAACATCTTTACAACATGGTATATATGAAACATATATGAAACCTCATATATGGTATATATGATTTCAAACATATATATATATATATTTCTGGTGGTACACACGCAGTTAAAGATGACCAATGTTGTACTGCCACATCTTAAATGTTCTTAATCCCACAAGACAAGTGACTAACTAACACGAAAGCACTAACAAGATAAGGACTTTACGGGATGCAGCTACATGTTGTTTGTAGATTATTGCAAGGTTATTGAAAGGTGCAGACATACGATAATTTATAATAGTATGTATCAAGTAGAGTACTTATACTGTGAACAGCCAGTTACAAGAGTGACCGATCCTAGAGATCTAAGTGAGACAAATGTTAAAATGAAGAAAAAACAAATCACACTGCTATACTAGTGCTTTCATAAATTCAAAGCAGTGAATCGTTTGACCACTAATTCATTATTCACACTGCTATACTATTGCCAGTTCAAGTAATGAACATTTTTCTTGAATGTTATTCAGCTGAAACCCCCATGATAAGAAAGTTTTACTCTTACATATGAGTGTGGTTGAGTTTTACCTTACTCTCATCAAAATCAAAGTCGATCAAGGAAGAAGCATCAGGAAGGGAGTATTCTTCCATGCATTTGTAGCTGTTTAATGACCAGAGGCGCATAACCTGATAAAGTAGTCACTTTACCTTAGCCAATGTTAGCTAGATAACACGACACATAGAAGACAACACAATCAAATAAAAGCCAAATTACAATTGGGAACGTTTACCTTATCACCTACGCCAGTAAGAAGTAAACCCTTCTTCATTCGACACTGAGAAACTCTGACATACATGACATTAGAAATATGGCAAGAAAAAGAAAGAGAATAAACGAACATTGCCTCACCGGTGTGAATGAGCTTCCCATCGCTCAATATCGATTCGACCCCTTAGTAATGCCATCTTGTGATGTTTCATTGCAAAGTCCTCCACGTCTATCTCAGCTGGTCGCTCCAGTGACGTGGAACCGAGCTGGTGCATCTTCCGGCATGAAGCTTGTAGCAACTTCAGCCTCTTGATGACAGCATTCCTCAATATCAAAATTTGAAAAGTTCAACACGGGATTGCGAACTAGGTCTCTTTTCGGGAAATACAAACTGAAATTGGGGGAAAAGCTAGGGATTGGATTGGAGGGAGTACCAGGGATTGCAGACGACGGTACAGTGAACGAGGTCAAATAAATTAAGAAAAGAGAAGATGATGCATATTATGTCGGCGTCTAAAGATTCGATCGACGTTGGTACTCTGCGTCGCATCTTTCTCGCCGGTGCAGACATACCCTTTCTGTAAACAATGATTGCCCTATTGTCAATCTCAATTTGAATCCCACAAAAAAAAAATTTTCCCCAAATCACTAAACCCTAATTTGCAATCGCAATAACCAACAAAATTAACAAATACAACAACGAAAAGTGCATGATTTCTTACCTTAACAAATCGATTGGAGAGGCAGTCTCGATTTCGTCTTCAGTCTCTCCGATTTGCTTTGCTCCATTGTCGCCGGAATGAAAGAAAAAAACACCTCGGCCAAAATGAAGAGAAAACAAATGGTCAGCCAAAATTTGTCGCGAGAAGGAGAGAGACTTCTTCAATTTTTTTTAACCAAAACCCAATCCACAATCGACACATGCCTTAAGAACCTCTTTTAGAAGAGTTTCTTAAAATCCTTAGCGAAGGATCGGTTCTTAACAATATTAAGCTTTTTCATTTTTTTTTTTATCAATTAATAGTTAAAAACCCCACTTGTGAACCTCTCTTGAACCCCCATTGGAGGTGGTCTAACATACCCCATCATATTATCGTATAATATAAATATTTACTAGTTTCAAATATTTAAATTTTTAGACTGAATGATTATGATAAAAAAATACAATAATATATTCGTTTATCAAATATGTTATTTAAATTCAAATAAAATATATAAATTATGTTATAAAAAGATACAATAACAACTAGTTTTTTCTAGTTATTATTTAAATTAAAGTTGTAAATTAATATCTAGTTATTATTTTTGTAAAGATACAATAACAATTGTTTTTTTGTCATTTTTGGTAATTAATCTAACATATATTTAAAAAAATCCAAAATAATATAAATTAATATTTAAAATTTTGGAATTATATTTAAATATTAAAATGCACTTTTTATTAATATTGTACCAAATATATCTGTTTGGCAACTGATATAGTTATCCATATAAATTATAGTTTTATCTGAATTTTTTTCAATTTGGACACAAAATGTGCTTTTTTTTAATAGTATAAAAATGCTCTTTAAAATTAACTTCTTTAAAATCTTTCTGAAACTTTTGTAATTTTTACCTGAGAAGAGTTCTCAACATAAAGAGAGCGAGAATACGAATGTTTTTAAACTCGAGTAAAAATCCGAATCAGATCCCCACCAAAAAATATAAAATATGAACAAAATGCATACAAACAATCATCACGTTGTGAATTAAAGCAATCTTAGTTTTGAATCACATCAAAATGTAAACAAGAAAACGATATTATTCCACTACTGAATCAGGTTCGTCTCATTTAACAACGAATAACGCATTACTCTTACCTTCCTAGTTACAAAAGAATTGCATCACCACTAACTACAATTTATCAGTAGGGACGAAACTCACCGTCTTATCAATTTACCCTCCAGCTATTGCAAGCTCTGAACATACAGTGCCCGCTTCAAGAATCAACATATCAAGCAAGAGAGAGATAGGCCGGGGAAAAACAATTTTTCCATCGACTGAGATGAATCTGTTTACCATCTTCACTAGATGGATATGATCAAAGTTTTTCTTCTGATTTCGGAGCTTCCTCTATGTCGATGCTGTTACTCTCCTTGTTTTCCTGCATCTCTAGAAGTTTCTCTTGTTCCTCATCCTGCTCTAGTGCAGCATTCGGTTTCTTGATGGTAGACTGTTGATACATGACACCACCAAACATACAAATCAAGAGTCCCAAGGTTCCAACAAACGTCGAATGTTTATCCCATACAATCAAATTGATCACAACTGTCAATAACTTGTTCACAATCCCAAGAACAGTGAA
This sequence comes from Eutrema japonicum, assembly GCA_030161315.1. Taxonomy (NCBI): domain Eukaryota; kingdom Viridiplantae; phylum Streptophyta; class Magnoliopsida; order Brassicales; family Brassicaceae; genus Eutrema; species Eutrema japonicum. Next base: position 8,871,373 of record BSQW01000013.1, read on the forward strand.
TCCCGTTGCAGAAATGGCTCGGCGGCAAGAGAACCCGAAGAAAGAGATGGCCAAGCCGAACAGACACGATAAACCGACAGGTAAAAGCACTTGAAACGAGTACCAATCAGACTCATCAGTAATTTCATGCTTAATCTTCTTAAACTCTCCCATTATAAGCAACTCAAGGGGAAACAAAAGCAGAGCCTCAAGGTTATTGTAAAGAACAAGACCCCATATGTTAAGGCCAATCGTCATAACCACATGCTTGATGTAGACAAAGTCTATGGTCATACTCACCAGATACGCAAGAGCCCAACTATAAGCAGCCATTGTAAACTGGTAATCCGTGAAAACGTAAAGCAAACTTCCGCCAAATATGGTAGCGAGAGATCCCCACGTTTTAACAGATGGCCATGGCTCGTGCAAGAAAAGCGTTTCCCCAATTGCAACAAAAATCGGAACAGCCGAGCGAAACACGATGAAAGTGTCAACATTGGCGTGAAGGAGAAGCTCGCTGTTAGTGAACAGAGACAAGTAGAATATCATCGCTGCGGGAAGAAACCGCCACATGGTTAAGAGATTCAAAGAATCATGCTCGATTAGCTTCACCTGAGCACAGAACAAAACACCAGCAGCACTTGTCAAGTACTGCATAGCGGTTAATGCGCCAGGGTAAGGAAATTTCATGATTGCCCATTTGTTGATGATCGAGAGAAGAGAAGCTGAGATGCAATACCCTGCAGCTACACCATAGACCGAAGCTTGACGAAGCAAAACACTAGACCAAGTCTCTTGGCTGGTTTCTGGAACATTCTGAGCTTCGATTGAAGTTCCGTTTTCCTCATCGTTCGGCATCTCGAATGAATCAGAGAAAATATCTGATGTCGGTGGATCCTAAGATTAACACTCAGTTACTCATAGCTTACGACATGAAACTCGAAATTGCTTCCAATTAGAGCCGGTTTCAGAGAGTGTGCAAGCTCTGCGACTGCACAAGAACGCCGAAATTAGGGTTTCTACGTCACAACGACGATCAAACCGACGCAACAAGTAGATCCTGAATAACAACGATTAGATCTCGGCAAATCTAAGCGAGGTTTCTACAATAGAACAATTTAGGTTCATGAATCTCTCTATTTGGAGATCGACACAATTGTCTAAGAGGAAGATCGAAGAAGGTTACCTCTTGGGGTTGGAGTGAGAGAGACGGACAGAGAACGCGCCGCAGAGTGAGGAAGATAAACAGTCGGCGAAGCTCTTTCGAAAGAAAAAGTAGAATCCAACAGTGAAGCTATTTAGGGTTAAGCATACAAAAAGCTTTGTGTAATATTATTTTAGAATATATTTACAATGGAACTTTCGTTAAAATGATATTTGTTTATTCTTCCCCTACATTTCGAATTGAAGGCATTGTTGTGGAATAGGAAATATATCATTCAAAAAAGATGTCACCCATTGGTTTTTGAATAGTAGAGATTTTAGGAGATTTTAGTTTTTTTTAAATATCCTTATTATTGAGCTAAAGATTTTTAAATGTCATCCCAAATCCAATGTTATTGAACATAAAATTTATATAAAACTAGTGTGTGATCCGCGCTACGCGTGGACGTGATAAATAATTTTATAAACTTTATTATTATCTAATATTATTTTACTTTTATTAGTAAAGTGGTTAATGAACTTGTCTCTATTAGTTTAAGAAATGTGGATTGTTTTTATGTTTTTTTAATTTTTTAATTTAAGTTTATTTATGTGTTTGTTTAATCAAAATTTTTGGCTAGTATCGGAATTACTGTCTCTATTTCAGTAGTACGTAAATCAAAAACTTTCCCTTTTTCTTTTGTTGAAATTATTGGTGATTGTAGGAGGAGATTGTAGTTTGGTAATAGATCTTTGCAATTATCAATTGGTGTTTTTTTTTGGGCTTAAGGCAGAGGAGGCATGGCGAGACAGGAGAATATAAAACATTTGTGGCGAGTAGTGAATTTATAGTTGATTTAGGGTCAGATATTGTGCATAGGGATGAAGATAGTTGCAGTGAATTTAAGGATCGTTAATCCAATCTAATTTTTTTGTAGAATTTGTAGATAGCTGGCTCAACATTATTGTGGGCCCTAGGGCAAAAAAATGGACACTAACTTTTTTTTTAAAGGGTGTTTTACTAAATTCTCTTTTTAAAATATTTTTTGTATATATTTGTAGAATTTGTTACGAAAAATTACTTATATAATATTTTAGGGGTCATTTTCAAGCTAATTTTTATTATTTATAATAGTTAAAAAATGGGGCCCTTAATTATTAGGACACGTGGTCGGGGCCTCGAGCCGTCGCACCGCTCGCCCTCCCTACTGAGCCGGCTTTGCGTTAATCTCGTCTTCCTAGATTAATATTGTGTTTTTATTTTTTTCCCTATTTTTAATATTATTTTCAATTTTTTTACTTTCGTCTTCATAAATTATGAAGTCTTAATTTTTTAAAAAATATCTATCTATATATATATTGTACATGAAATTAGAAATTTGTTTGTCTAATTAAAAACAAAAAAAAAAAAATGGTTTGAAACGGCTGGCTATCCTAAATTCAATATACCCTATCGGGTTTTATAATCAGATTCCTCTCAATTCATCTGCCTCGGCCTCGCTTATCGCCGACTTGCTAGTCATTTTTTACCGATTTAGGGTTTCTCAGTCGCCATGTATCGCACGCCAGCTTCACGAGCCAGGGCTCTTAAGGTCGGTACATTTCGAGCAAGAGATGTAACACCACCCGTTTCTGAACTATATGTCAACAACTTTAGCGTAGCATAGGATTTTGGCCCGGGCGAAAGTGTTCTCCATCGGTGACTCCGCCATCTTCCGCATCTTCAGATCTCTTTTCTCAACGCATACACTCCGATGATTCGATCAAGCGTGGTCTCCGTTATTTCTATCTCCTCTTTTACTTGGGCATCGCTCCGATCGTCGGAGATGATGACTCCTCCGCCAAGCTACAGTTTGAGACCTGGTCGGATTCCTAGGTTCAAGCCCTCGTTTCCATTTCTCATGCGATCCTTCTACTATCGCGATCTCTATTAGGTACCAACTTTACTCTGAATACTTTAATCGATTCGGTATTGAATTACCTGCCGATTGTTTGATTGTACTCTGTCTTCCACTTTCTAAGATGTGCTATCTGCTCTTTTTGGTTCTGTAAAGTTTGCTACCCTAGAAATATTACTTAATACTTTTTCAGATTAAGCAGTACTGAAGGGTGATGGCTTAGAATAATTTTCCTTAATGGTTTATTGTTTTTTGTTTTTGTTTTTGGTGTATCTCAGTGGACCAAATCGAACGAATAGTTTTGGGTGTCATCCAGGAGGTGATGGAATCCTCTCTCAGTTTTTTACAGAAGTCAAACTTTAGACAAACTGATCTGAAAATGGAGGTTTCTTCTTTATTTTGTTACCCACGTTATTTACTTCAATTTGTGATTGAGATTCGGTAGGAAAGTCGTTAAAGTTGGATATTTGTTTCCCATTTCGTCATAATTGGATAGTCTCTCTGTTGGTCTAATTTGGTCCACTGGTTAAGTCGAGGATATAAGTACCTTGTTTGAGCATAAACGTACCTTCTAGAGAATTTATTTTACTGCATTTTTCGCGTTTTAATGTCGAGGATATAAAAGTCTTCATCAGGTTTGACACGGGTGGCTAGGTTTCAATGTTACACCATAGAAATTAGTCACACATACTCACCAACATGTCTTCGTTTAGCTTTTCCATGAGGGGTATAGTGGGGTTACGTTCTACTTTGATTGTAATTCTTCTTCCATTCCCAAAAAAATTGTGGGCTAATGACTTGTTTTCTTCTATTACGTTCTACTTACTATCAAGCTCAATTGCGTTAGTAATCTCTAACAAATGCTTGTCAAACCTAGATTTGCTGGTGTAGCTTGTTGCATAGCTGACAACAGTTTATAACTTGTTTGATCACAGGATTGCATATGTAGTATCAAAGATGGGTTTTGTATTCGTGGAGAAGGGGTTTTCTGCTATGTTCATTCCCATGTGCATTTCGATTAGTATATGCTGTAGTGGAACATGGTTTTCTACGAGGTAAGAGGAACATGGTTTTTCTACCAGGTAATTTGTCCTTGATAGGCTTTTCTACGTCTTTATAGTCTTATCTGCATATGAGGATTTCTCTCGTTCTGCTACCAAATGTAAGTCTCCTTTTTTTTCTTCTATTTCTGGGAACAATAGAAATTGTATAGAGCAGATGCGTTAATGATATTCCTTAAGATTTGGGATTCCAGGAAATGTACGCATTTGTTAATTGGAAAGTGAATTGGGAAAAAAAAGCAGGGGTTATTAGCGATTTATCCATATATGCTTATGTGGGTTTTTGATTGTTCTTTCCTTTCAGGACTCGAGAGCTGTTAGATTTTTTGATCGCAGGATGAATTCTGAATATTCAACTTTGTTAGCTTTCACTGCTCTAGACTTCGATTCTTGAGTTTTAAATATTTTCTCGATGAGTATAGGATTTGTAGGTAGGTTAATCAAGAGCAACCAATTTAAGTGAATGTTTGATTATAGATGATGAGAATAATTCATAATGGACCTTCTTTTTGAAGCTCATATTTTTTCATAGTGGGTTGGCCCAAATTTTAAGATGAGATTTGTAACCATTTTTTTGGAATTAAAAATTCTTACCTACGTGGATGCTGAGGTGGCGGAAAGAGAAGAGAACAAATGTTACTTTATATATATAGATCCCTAAAAGTCATATCTAATCCACTGTCATTCAATTAATAATTTGTAAAAACAATATCAAATCTACTGTTATTTAAACCTAAACAAATTGTTTTAACTTTTTCTTTATTTTATAATAGACTAGTTGGTGACCGCGCTTCGCGCAGAAATTTGTATTATTGTTTATTAATGTGGTTATAAGAAAATTCGACATTGACAAAACTATCACTGTTAAGTTACATTCACATAAAGCACGATAGAGCTAATCATCTAATGCTCTTTAACTAAATACGACCTGCTCCAATCGTCGAACAACCTGATATACGAACATGAATCAATTAATACTTATAAAATGTCATACGCTAATCAGAAAACAACTCATACTTGTATGGGTTAGATGCCCATTTATTTGACATTTTATGTTTTTTGATTCGTTCAACATTTTTGACACGTTCACATTCCTCTATCTCCTTTTAATTTCACCAACACGACATATTAAAAAATAAACCACATTTTAGCTTGGTTTAAACCTAACATCTATTTTTTTCTCTCGCTTCTCGTTTCTCCGGCTAGTTATGTGGTCTTGTATCTGATTTGAGCGTTAGATAATATTTTAGAAGATTTTCCCCTTTTGTTGTCTTTAATATTATATTGAACATGTTAACTTTTTAGGATAGCGTAATCTACATCTCGTAACAACCATTTTCACATACCCATAAACAGCTAGTGGTCATTATCATAACTTTAAAAAGCTCTTGTAAGCATTACTTAATCATTATGTTGGCGTGCATGAATGCTTATTTTCGAGCATTGATATTTGTAATTTTGTTTGCCTCTTCAAATTTAAATCAGTCATCCATGAGTTTGTCAAAATCCTACAAACTTAATTTTCTCTAAAGAGCATATCTCATTTAGAATTAAACGTATGATAGATCCTGAAATTTTGTTCTAAACAACAATTAATTAGTAATTATGTTTTATTTTTATTTGATTAATATTCAGTTTTATTATTTTTGTAAATATTTTTTTCCAAATATGTAGTTAAGAAATAATTGGATCTAAATGTATTTTGATACATCATACCACCATTTTTTTGAAGTATATAGTTTGATAATTTTATTTTATAGTTTAAAAAAAATGGTGGATGCCAAGGTGGACGCTGAGGTGGCGGAAAGAAAAGTGAGCATAGTTAACTTTATATATATAGAATATTTATTTAATGATTATAGATAGAGTTGTCAAACCAGACTAACCAGTATACTTAATCCGTTTTGCAGTGGACTAAATTATAAACTTAAACTTACCAATACTCAAATAAAAATATATCAAACTATAGTTAATTTTTAAACAAAATATCATATTATTTAGTAAATTAAGTTTATCAATTATCTTTAAAACTAATATTTTGACTTGTAAAACACGCTTTTGTGGGCATTTGAAAATTACAATCTTAACTCGTTCATGGCGGACTAACCCGCTTACTTAACCCATTTTGTGGTGGACTAAAAATTATTCGGGATAACTCGTAAAGAACTACAATCTTAAAACATCAACTCTAATATGCATTGCTTAATGACTCTGAGTTTAATTTGTGGTCATTCCACGAACTTTTAAAAAATCAATTTTTTGTGCCTAACTCTTTATAAAAATAGTAAAATATTTTTTAACTTTTGTTTTGATATATATTCATATAAAAATATATAAATTATAGTAAAAAATATTGTAAGATCTCGAAAATAGTTTTTCCTTTGAATATATGTAGATTGATTATTATTTATAATATATTTAATATCGTAATTATTAAGAAACTAAATAATAAATACCTTCATTAATGGAAAACAAATACTTTTCATATTCTTTTCAATCATTTTAAAAGAAAATTATATCATTTTCTATTTTAATTATTATTTTTATTTGTAATGATGTAATATTTAATAATTTACAAAATAAAGTTTATTTTTCTAAAAAATTATTTAAATAATAATATAGAGATTAACCAACGTTTTCTTCTGTGTTAGATGAGTTTTTTTTTTGTCTAAGAAATAGTTTTTGTTGATTTTTTTTTTTTTTTTAGACTCGGAAGTAATCTCAGACCCTTAACGGGTCCAGACTAATCTCGTGAGCGGGTGTGAGGCCGCCCAGTTACACCCTACGTGGCCAAGAGTTAGTTTGATAATTTCGCACCCGAGAAAATTCGATCCCTAGCCTAGATCAACAGAGTCGAAACTCACCCGAGCGTTGTTGTTTATTCCTCGTTGTATATAATGTTCATGCTGATTTTTTTACAAAAGATATAAGAGCACGGGATCTTTTTTTTTTCACATGTTTGTAACTTAGTTATGGATTGGTTCCTCTTCGATTTTGCCCGATCTTTACAATAAATATTTAATGGCAGATTTGCCAAAAAAAACCTTTTGAAAAGCTTTAATAACATTGAACCTTCTCAAGTTCTCATCCACTAAAACATATATGAATTCTAAATCAAAGAGTTAGAGCATGTTTAGTGGGAGAAATCCATTAGGGGTTTTTAGTGAATATTTATTATTAAATTTAAGTTAAGATTTTTTCTTAAGAAACTTATGAAATATTATCTCCAATGGTAGAACCCCATAAAGGGTTCTTAAAAAAAAAAAACATTTTATAAAGTATAATTGATATTAAAATTTTAAACATACATTTGGTTTCACATACATATTGATTCATCAAAATTATTATTAGAAGAAGAAACCATATTTGGTTTTTTTTTAGTAGTGGATTTGCTCAAGAAAAGAAGAAGGAGAATGAGAGAGTATGATTGTTGTGGTGTCAAAGGAGAATGAGAAAAGAAGAAACCACATGTGGTTTTGGTAAAGAATCGAATTCTCTCTAAACCAAATGAGAGAATATGATTGTTGTGAAAATTTGTAAACTCATTGGTTATATATATATAAAGAATCGAAGATGATTGTTGTGATGTCAAAAAAAGGTAACAACATGTGGTCTTGGTAAAGTGATATGATTCTAGACGACACTAAGGACATGGAGCTGATTTTGAGCATGGAGCTGAGGTTAAGGAGGATCCGGACGATTCTTTGTCCGTACCCGAAGGAGCAATGACGAGAGCTAAGGCCAAACGACTCAAGGAAGCTTTAGGAGGACTTATTCAACAAGTACAAAACCGTTCACATATTTGGACTCTAAGGAAGGAGTGTTTCAAACTGCATTTGGTTTTGATTCTAGCCAAAGTGTACTCTTTTCCTTAGTCACAGTTTTTACCCATTGGGTTTTACGTGATAAAGTTTTTAACGAGGCCTTGGCACTTCTTCCCCAAGCCCAAATCCAGCCCAATATCCAATCATATTTTCGACCAAGAATCTCAAGGGGCATTTCGCAAATTCAAGTCAAAGTCTTAGTCAAATTTCTTTCAAACTCTCTTTTATTTCTTTTGTCATTTTCGAGTTATTCTTTCTTCTTTTTCGAGAATTGTTATACTCTTTGCCTTTTTGGCTTATTTAAACTCATAGAGATCATTGTTGATCTCTCAACAATTATGTAATAAAAATTCTCTTTCTTTTTACGATTCTCTTAGAGTGGATTCTCTTTGTGTTCGTAAATTTCTCTCGATCTCTTTAGTGGATTCTAAGAGATCAAAAGACGGTTTTATCAAAGGACTTTTCATCCTCCTTTGTGGATACCATACTACCGATCATCGTGTCGTGAGCGTCAATAGCGAGCTAAGTGTTGGAAGGATTTTCGGGTGGATTCCCACGCCTTCGAGCCTGCTCCACGTTCTGAAGCTACGGTTTTCACCGCCTTGAACCTCCATTCAAGGATTATCCAAAACCTTACCGCTCCTTTGAGAGATCCCTTGGGCAAGGGTGTATTAGGTGGTATCAGAGCAACTCAAGGACCCGGTAATATCGTTCCATCTATCCTTTTATCATTTCATTTCGTTTCATTTCATTGCAATTTTAATTTTGTCCGTTCATCTTCTTTTGGTGTTCATCGATTTAGATCATCATTTTTTTTTGTCGAATTCAGTTCTGTTTCATTTTAGTTTTCTCATCTAGATCATTGTTAGGTTGTTTTTAATTTCCATCATAAAAAAAAAAAATCGTTCATCTTCCTTAATTCAAATATATATATATATATATATATATATATTAGTTTGATTGTGTTTATCTGTAGATCTATCTAAGCACTTGTTTGTGTGTTGGATTTTTTTTAAAAACAAATTTCGAGGAAAATCAAAATCCGAGGTACTTAGCCGAGAGAACCAACATCTGAGGGATCCGAGATCCGAGAGAAATTCAGTCGAGGAAAATAAATCCGAGGGATTTATCCGAGGGGTCCAAGTCCGAGGGATCCAGCCGAGAGAAATTTAAAGCCGAAGAATTTAGCCGAGGGGTATAAAATTCGAGTGACCCATCGCCGACCGATCGACACTTCTCTCGACCCAATCGACGCTTCTCTCGATCCGATCGATTCTCTTCTTTGTGAAATTCACCGATTGAATTTTTTTCTCATTTACTAATTTGTTTGTGTGTTATTTTCAGCTACCGACATGTCCGACGATACTTCCGAATCAAGCTCACCCAATAATCAAGCCGTAATGGAAGAGTTGACTCGGCTAATCAATGATTTGGGTGCGAAACTTTTACCCAACGGAAAACCGGTGCACGAGGCAGCCACAAACGAAATTACCCGGTTGCTTGGTGAAATGACTACAAGAATGGATCTTATGCAAAGAGAAATGCTGAGAGTGGCCACGACCGTTCCGGATCAAGCCAACACCGTGAATCGACCCGAAGGCAACCTTCTGGCGAATCTTCCTATCCACGACCCCGTTAACCGACCTTTAAACAATGACGATTATTATGGTGATTTTTCCCATAATGAAGATCAAGGTAGGCCGCGACGAGCTAGAGACGCAAGGAGACAACATGAATCTAAGGGTCATTCATCCGGTAATTATCAAAGGAGGCCGAGACGAGAAAAAACGAGAGGTGTTATGACCAAGATCCCTCCTTTCCATGGCAAGAATGATCCAGATGCATATTTGGCGTGGGAAATAAAAGTGGAGCTGGTATTTGATTGCAATGAGTCTACGGAGGCTCAAAGAGTGCGTGTAGCGGCGACGGAGTTCTATTATTACGCACTTAGTTGGTGGGAACAATTGGTGACTTCGCGGAGACGTAATGAAGAAGATCCGATAGTGACTTGGAGACAATTGAAAGCTGTCATGCGCAAGAGGTTTGTCCCTATCCATCACCAACGTGACCTTCACAATAGGTTAAGGAGACTTGTGCAAGGAGCCCGGAGTGTCGAGAAATATTATCAAGAGCTGGAAATGCTTATGACCCGAGCTCGTTTGGAGGAAGATAGTGAAGTTACTATGTCACGGTTCTTGGGTGGTCTTAACCGTGAGATTCAAGACTCGCTTGAGCTTCAGTATTATGTGGATCTAGAGGAGATGCTACAAAAGGCTAACGTCATAGAAAAGCAACTCAAGAGAAGGAATGCCGCAAAACCTTCATACGGTTCTAGCATACGACCAAGTCCGGTCAAAGACGATAGATTCGGTTCTAAACCAAGAACGGATGCGAGGCCGGGAACGGATCCCAAACCTTTCACTCCAACTTATTCTAGGAATCTCACTGAGAAATCTGAGACTTTTCAAGCCAGGAATCCTGATCTACGATGTTTCAAATGCCAAGGCCGAGGGCATATGGCCAAGGCGTGTCCCAACAAAAGAACTATGATACTTAGGGAAGATGGCGAAATTGAATCTGAACCGGAAGAGGATTTGAGAGATTCACCAGTAGTAGAGGAGGCCGCGGAGGAAGCTGAATTAGGAGATTTACTAGTGGCAAGAAGAACGTTGCTTATATATGACCGACCTAAGGAGGAGGAGCAACGGAAAAATCTGTTTCATACTAGGTACCGCGTCAAAGGGAAAGTATGTAGCCTTATCATTGATGGGGGCAGTTGTACGAATGTGGCGAGCACTACTCTTGTGGAGAAGCTGGGTTTAGAAGTGATGAAGCATCCCCGACCATATTATCTTCAATGGTTGAAGAACGAAGGACACTTGAAGGTAACGAAGCAAATCTTGGTTCTTTTGTCGATAGGAAGCTACGTTGATGAAGTTCTTTGCGATGTGCTGCCTATGGAGGCTGGGCATATACTACTGGGACGACCTTGGAAATTTGATCGCAAGGTTACTCATGACGGCCTTACAAATAAGCACTCTTTCGCATACAAAGGGAAAAACGTGGTATTGGTTCCTATGACGCCTCTCGAAATTTACCAAGACCAGAAAGTCCGTGATAAGAGGAAGGAATCTGATGGTAAGAGCGACACAAATCCCAGCAAGTCCCAAGCCAAAGAAGGTATGAGTTTGAGCACAACTCCAAAGAAAGCCTCGAAGCCAAAAACCGTAAGGAATTCTACGCTTTTTGCGAAATCTAGTGAGGTCAAGCAAGCTTTATTTACAAAAAAATCTTTCATTGTCCTTATTTTCAAAGAAGCTCTTATGAGTTTCACTGACCTTGAGCCGGAGCTTCCGAGCAAGATGATTTCAGTTTTGCAGGATTTTGATGATGTCGTTCCCGAAGACAATCCGCACGGTTTACCGCCCATCCGGGGGATTGAACATCAAATCGACTTTGTGCCCGGAGCTGCTCTTCCAAACCGACCAGCATATAGGACTAACCCCGTGGAGACTAAGGAGCTACAAAGGCAGGTCACATAGCTTATGGAGAAAGGACATATCCGAGAGAGCATGAGTCCTTGTGCGGTGCCGGTCTTACTTGTTCCAAAGAAGGACGGAACATGGCGCATGTGTGTTGACTGCCGCGCCATAAACAACATCACTGTAAAGTATCGCCATCCTATTCCTCGTTTAGATGACATGCTAGATAAACTTTATGGATCTTGCATTTTTTCTAAAATTGATCTTAAAAGTGGATATCATCAAATTAGGATGAAATAGGGGGATGAGTGGAAAACGGCATTTAAGACTAAGCATGGGTTGTATGAATGGTTAGTGATGCCTTTCGGGTTAACTAATGCACCTAGTACATTCATGAGGTTAATGAATCATATCTTGAGATCGTTTATAGGGGTCTTTGTCGTTGTATACTTTGATGATATCTTAGTGTATAGCAAAAACTTAGACGAGCATGTAGAGCATGTTAGGTCCGTTTTGGATGTTCTAAGGAAAGAAATGCTATTTGAAAACTTGAAGAAGTGCACATTTTGCACAGATAACTTGGTTTTTCTATGTTTTGTTGTAAGTGCCCAGGGAATCAAGGTCGATGAAGAAAACGTGAATGCCATCCGCGATTGGCTAGTCCAAAGTCCATTGGAGAAGTGAGGAGTTTCCATGGACTTGCGGGATTTTACCGACGTTTTGTGAAGAATTTCAGTACCTTCGCCGCACCCCTAACCGAAGTTATCAAGAAAGATGTTGGGTTCAAGTGGGCAGAAGCACAAGAAACCGCCTTTCAAGCGTTGAAAGACAAGCTTACAAACGCACCTCTTCTATCTTTGCCTAATTTTTTGAAAACATTTGAGATTGAGTGTGATGCCTCTGGTATAGGTATCGGTGCTGTTCGTATGCAGGAGAAGAGACCAATCGCCTACTTTAGTGAAAAACTCGGAGGAACCACCTTGAATTACCCGACGTACGATAAAGAGCTTTACGCGTTGGTCCGAGCTCTACAAACGTGGCAACACTACCTCTGGCCTAAAGAGTTCATGATCCACATTGATCATGAGTCTCTCAAGCATCTTAAGGGTCAGCAGAAGCTGAACAAACGTCACGCACGGTGGGTTGAATTCATTGAGATCTTTCCCTACGTCATTCGATATAAACAAAGTAAGGACAATGTAGTTGTTGATGCATTGTCAATGAGGTATGTTCTTATCTCTACGCTTAAAACTAATTTGCTGGGTTTTAAACAAATCAAGAATTTATATGCAACTGATTGTGATTTCAAAGAAGCTTATCACGCAACCGAAAAATTTGCCTTCGGAAATTTTTTTCGGAATGATGGATTTCTTTTTTTTGAAAACCGCATTTGTGTGCCTCACTGTTCTTTGCGAGAGTTGTTTGTTAGGGAATCACATAGAGGAGGACTTATGGGAAACTTTGGAGTCGCCAAAACCCTAAGCACGTTGCAAGCCCATTTATTTTGGCCGCATATGAAGAAAGACGTGGAGAGGATTTGCGGAAGATGTGTCACTTGCAAGCAAGCCAAGTTTAAGGTACAGTCGCAAGGTTTGTATTCTCCCTTACCTATCCCTACTGTTCCGTGGGTTGATGTGTCTATGGATTTCGTTCTTGGATTGCCTAGAACTATGAAGGGTCGAGATTCCATCTTTGTTATAGTTGATAGATTTTCTAAGATGGCTCACTTTATTCTTTGTCATAAAACGGATGATGCATCACTAGTTGCAGATTTGTTCTTTAGGGAAGTGATTCGTTTGCATGGCATGCCTAGGACGATAGTTTCCGACCGTGACACTAAGTTCTTAAGTTATTTTTGGAAAACGTTGTGGTCTAAGTTAGGTACTAAACTCTTGTTTTCTACTACTTTTCACCCGCAAACTGATGGGCAAACGGAAGTAGTGAATAGAACTTTTTCAACTCTCTTGCGTGTTGTTATTAAAAAGAATATTAGATCATGGGAAGATTGTTTGCCGCATGTCGAGTTTGATTATAATCTTTATGTTCACTCCGCTACTAAATTTTCGCCGTTTCAATTGGTTTATGGCTTTAATCCTATTACTCATTTGGACCTAACCGAGTTACCTTCCAATGAGCGTTTGAGTTTTGATGGGAAAAAGAAAGCTGAGCTCGTGAAACAAATGCATGAACAAGCACGGTTGGACATAGAGAAGAGGACCGAGCAATACCACAAGCAAGCTAACAAAGGACGGCGTGAACAAATCTTTGAACCAGGAGATCTCGTTTGGGTTCATTTGAGGAAGGAATGATTTCCGGATGAAAGGAAGTCTAAGCTCATTCCCAGGACGGATGGTCCATTCCGTGTGCTAAAGCGGATCAACAACAATGCCTACGTCATCGATTTGCAAGGTAAGTACGCTATTAGTTCTAACTTCAATGTTTCTGACTTGATCCCTTTTATTGCAGATAGTCCAAATTTGAGGAAAAATCCTTTTAAAGAGGAAGGGCATGATATGATTATAGACGACACTAAGGACATGGAGCTGATTGCCGAGCATGGAGCTGAGGTTAAGGAGGATCCGGACGATGTTTTGCCGTACCCGAAGGAGCAATGACAAGAGCTAAGGCCAAACGACTCAAGGAAGCTTTAGGAGGACTTATTCAACAAGTACAAAACCATTCAACATATTTGGGCTCTAAGGTAGGAGTGTTTCAAACCGCATTGGTTTTGATTCAAGCCCAAGTGTGCTCTTTTCCTTAGTCACGGTTTTTATCCATTGGGTTTTACGTGATAAGGTTTTTAACGAGGCCTTGGCACTTCTTCCCCAAGCCCAAATCCAGCCCAATATCCAATCACATTTTCGACCAAGAATCTCAAGGGGCATTTCGCAATTTCAAGTCAAAGTCTTAGTCAAATTTCTTTCAAACTCTCTTTTATTTCTTTTGTCATTTTCGAGTTATTCTTTCTTCTTTTTCGAGAATTGTTAGACTCTTTGCCTTCTTGGCTTATTTAAACTCATAGAGATCATTGTTGATCTCTCAACAATTATGCAATAAAAATTCTCTTTCTTTTTACGATTCTCTTAGAGTGGATTCTCTTTGTGTTCGTAAATTTCTCTCGATCTCTTTAGTGGATTCTAAGAGATCAAAATATGGTTTTATCAAAGGACTTTTCATCCTCCTTTGTGGATACCATACTACCGATCGTCGTGTCGTTAGCGTCAATAGCGAGCTGAGTGTTGGAAGGATTTTCGGGTGGATTCCCACGCCTTCGAGCCTGCTCCACGTTCCGAAGCTACGGGTTTCACCGCCTTGAACCTCCATTCAAGGATTATCCAAAACTTTACCGCTCCTTTGAGAGATCCCTTGGGCAAGGGTGTATTATAAAGTCTTATTATCTTGTGATCTTGGTAACAACATGTGGTTTTGGTAAAGTCTTGTGATCTTGTAACAACAAAAGGTAACAAAAGAACAAAACCAAAAGCATAGTCCCATTAAAAAAAAGACAAACACATAGGGCCACATAGGTACAAAGACTTGTGATCTTGGTATAGTCTTGTGACTTCTCTTGTTTCTTTATGCCGAGATCCATTTCCAAAGCTGAAACACAAACAAACAAACACAATTAAAAGTCAGGTTCACACCATTTTTGGTCATTGCGCAGGTCCTTCCAAGCATGGTCAAGGGTGAACTTCTTCTTTTGATCATTGTAGAAGATCTCGTGAGCCAGTCTGAGAACATCATTTTTATTCTGACCACTAGCTTTCTCTCTTGTTGCAACCTCATAGGATCCACAGAACTTGCAAACAAGGTCATTGATCTTCTGCCACCGCTGCTTACACTGAGTAGGCTCTCGGATTTCACGTCCTGCAGCCTTCGGACTTGCAGCAAAATAGGCTGCAATGCGTGTCCAGAATGCCCCTGACTTCTGCTCGTTGCCTACAACATGATCATTGCTCGTGTTGAGCCAGGAGCTGATGAGCAATACATCATCAGTTGGGGTCCATTTCCTTCTTTCTCTTCTCTCTGCAGGCGTGTCTTCACCGAAGCTTGAATCTTCTGTACAAGCTTGTGTACTAAAGATATGGGCTTGTGATGATCCAAGTGCGACACAAAGAAATGGATCAGGAAATGTGGGGACACTATCTTGTTGATTGTTCAATAGTTCAACAAAATTAGATGTCTGACTATATGGATACGTAGAAGACATATATCCACAAATGACAAAGAAGAGAGAAAGATAAGAAGAAAATTGTCTAAAAGATATAAAAACAAAGAGAAGAAGGAATGTGATCAAAGATGAAAAGAAAGAGAAACCAAGCATAAGCGTTTAATAGAGGATAACAAAGGACAAGAAGAAGTAAAGAAAGAGAAATCATTCATCACAAGTTCACAACCACATCGACTTGACAAACATTCATCACAACCATGCCTTCTATCTAACCAGAAACCATTTACTACCTAACACAACTATAATCTAACACTAATGCATTTATTACCATCTAATAGGTTTAGCTCAGGACAAACAGCTTGCAACGCGATACAAAGCAACACAGTTCCAAGATTATATGCATTTATAACCATCTATCACTAACACTAACCTGAACAGCTTGCAAAGCGCAGGACAATGCTTTGAGCTCTTTCTACATCACGATCCGTCCCATTGTAAAAGGAAAACATCAGAACCTGCAACCATAGCATGAAACAAACATCAAAACATCAGAAATTCAAGCAAACAATTCATATCAGACAAGCATCGAAACATAGAATGAAACAAACATTCCAACCCAAATCCAAATTATATATAACATATCATTTTATCCTAAACGCAAGAGCAAACTATTCACATCACAAATATGATATGCGGAATGAAACAGATCCAACTGGAATCAAACCCAAATCAGATTCTGGTTTTACAAATCAGAGGGAGACGAAAGGTTCGAAAAGAGATTGAAAGACGAGAGGAGATTGGAAGAAGAAAGGTTCCAATGGAGAAGAAGATAGGCGGCGGTGAAGAGAAGGACGTCACCACCATCTCGGAGAACTGTTTGATCGGAGAAGGGTTTGTCGACAGAGAGTTTGGTGACGGAGAGAATGAGGAGAGTCGGAGAAGAAAAAATGTTTGATCGATCGAGGAAAGAGATTGAACTCCACATGTTTTTTCCCCCACAACCCTCGATCCATTTAACGATTGCCACGTCTTCCTTAAGAACCGATCCTTAAATTTCTTAATTAAAGATCGGTTCTTAACTTATCCTCTATTTTTTATTTATTTCAGGCCCAATTATTGCTAAAAACCTCACATAAGAATCTCAATAAACATGGTCTTACACGCATTCAAAATATTTTAGGATACTATTATTCATTTTCAGTTGTCATAGCTTGCCAAAGTTACACGCATTCACACGTGTGTATATTATTATCTATAGCTTCAACAAAATTCTTTGATAAATGCAAATAAGTAGCTATTCAAAGTTTAAAATACGAATGATATCGTATACTTTCACTTCGTTTGACTTTCACCATTAAAATTTGAACTATTACATTTTTTTAAGGGTCAGATAGAAATATTGTTACAATTATAAACTCTTAAAACACTATTAAAACTCGTACTCGTTGCAAACTTGGACTTTATAAATGTGCTTTGTAGTTTCTTGGCATCAACTATACTCGGATTTTATAAATATCATGCATGCACACGGATGAGGAGGTAACTAAACTAGCTGGATCGAAATATCTTGACAACGCTTAAATATTGTTACATTTATAAACTCTTAAAACATTACTAAAACTCGTACTCGTTGCAAACTTGGACTTTTTAAATTTGCTTTGTAGTTTCTTGGCATACTATACTCGGATTTTATAAATATCATGCATGCACATGGATGAGGAGGTAACTAAACTAGCTGGATCGAAATATCTTGACAACGCTTAAATATTGTTACATTTATGAACTCTTAAACACTACTAAAACTCGTACTCGTTGCAAACTTGGACTTTTTAAACGTGCTTTGTAGTTTCTTGGCATCTACTATACTCGGATTTTATAAATATCATGCATGCACATGGATGAGAAGGTAACTAAACTAGTTGGATCGAAATATCTTTACAACGCTTAAATATTGTTACATTTATGAACTCTTAAACACTACTAAAACTCGTACTCGTTGCAAACTTGGACTTTTTAAATGTGCTTTGTAGTTTCTTGGCATCTACTATACTTGGATTTTATAAATATCATGCATGCACATGGATGAGGAGGTAACTAAACTAGCTGGATCGAAATATCTTGACAACGCTTAAATGTTAAAACAACCAGAGTCACGTGTCACCACACGAGATCCAAAGCATCTGGATCTCTTACTGGTCTTAGGTCATCGACTTTATCATAAAGTTGTTGCTTCCTTAATATTTGATCTCTAAGTGAATATAAATTGTGAGAAACTGTCATTTCTTTCTCTTATTACATGCTGGTCAATCTCTTGGCGAGCCGTCACAACGTGATTCCGAGCATCTGAAGATAATTAGAACAGCATGAAACTCCTCTGATAGAACGCCATTATCGTTTGGTGGTTAATCCCTAAACCTGTTCTTCAATTAAAAGTTTTAAATTGTGGTTGCGTCTATGTGTTGTTGCTGTCGGTGTTTTGTGATAGGCTTGTGTTTATAAGCTCTGCACAATAACCCATCTGTCTAATAAATTAATAGTGTAGTGTGTAATATAAAATTCGCTTACAAGTCCAAATTCCAATGATGAGCTTCGGGTCTAGTTTACAAAATCTTAGATCCGTGTTTGGGAAAATTCAATTTCATGATGTCTAAATCAAGTTGGCTTGGCTTTGATTACATATGAAGGAAAACTTTATAGGATGTATGTGTGTGTGTGTGTATATATACACACATTAATATGAGTTTTCGTCTGATTAATTAAGTTAAGTTTCTACCAAGCATCTTGTATTCCAACTGAAACCTATGTACTAATCTCGTCAGCAAAAATGGAAACTCATTACCTAAACTATGGCGACATTATCACAGCTTGAAAAAGGTTATTCGACCAACAATCTTTTAAGATTTTTTTTTTTTAAAAAACAGACGTTTATTGCTATTTTGCATCATAGAAGAGATTTATTTATTTATTTATTATTATTATTTTAAAATATTATATTTATAAACCGACCCAAACCGGGAGCCATGGTTTACAACGAGAACATTGGACCAAAATAAACCGGAATCTAAAGAAAAAACCAGGCAACCGCACTCGGTTCGCGGGCGAGAAATCATAGAAGAGATTCCATTGGCAGGAAGAGTAATTTTGATTTTATATAATCGGAATCTTCTTCCATACATGTGTATGTCAAAGTTTGTCGTTACTTTCAGACTTTCAGTTTTCAATCATACAAACTCACCTTTTCTCCGATTTTCAATTGAGGCTGCTATTATTATTATTATTATTTAAAAAAGGTTTTCTGATTTCATTTCAGGTTTAAAAAAGCAAATAAATAGTTAGGAGTTTGGTAGCCGACACAAAAATATATATAGTTAAGAAATGGTAATTTTGAAATATTGTTTAGGGAGAGAACAAAAACTGAGACGTATTTTTTTTTTTCTAGTTTTCGGTAGTAATTCTAAGCTTAAACAGCTCCAGATTAATCTATCGGTGTGAGTGATACAGTCCAATTTCAATGTTCTATTTGATCAAATGCTAATGTGATAATTTCACTTTCACGGAGAGTCGATCCTTGATCTGAATTAACAGAACGACTCTTCTAACTGAGACGTTTTTTCGTAAATGCAAAATGCAAGTTGCAGACGTAAGAAATCATCTTAACCAAAAACAAAAATAATAAAATAATCTCAACCACGCAAAACCACATTTTTTATCCATAGATTTGACAAGTAAGATCCATACGTAGTTATAGTACATTTTTTACATGTGATTTGGATTTGGATTTTTATAAAATGGTGAATACTAAGCCTTTTGAACTGTATATATATTTCTAACCAGAGATCAAAATAAAATTGACAGCAAAATATCAAAATCATTCTTTGCCAAAAAAAAAAACCTCCAAATGATATTTGTTTTGCAAATTTACCCTTAATATTAAAAAAATCTATTAGTTGAAGTCAAAGTATGTAAATATGTAATTAAAGTGGGAGTAACATATAAGCCTCTTTGCCCTGAAGTGGGAGTTTTAGGACAAACCCCAAGTGAAGGGAAGCTACTCGTCCACTACTTATTTAGTTATTTTGCATATTTGTCGATAATGTTTATGAATATGATAAGCCATTAAGAATATATACCTGCAAGAGGAAGAAACAAGTAAGAATCTCAGAGCAAGATGAAGTAAAGGGTATTGACTGCTGACGTGGACAAGATCCACAGAAAACATTTTGTAGAAGCATATATAGATATTTTGTATTTCTGTTTGAAAGATGGATGGTATAATCTGATATGGGTTTGTTAAGAGCGTGTTCTTAACAGAACAATGATTCCTCTTGACCTTGTTCTTGAGAATCGTTTGGCATTTCCTTGGATTCATCCTTGGATTTGTAAGATCAAGTCTCGATTGAGAGTCTCATCGAGATGTTGATTCTGTATCTTTTGATAAGTGAAATAAAATCCCGGCATTTCTCTTATCAATTGGTGCGGTGAGTTTCGTTCTTCGCGACGACGGAAAACGACGGAGTTGAATCAGAACAGAAATCAATTGAAGATGCCGGAAATGGATAAAGCGACGAAAGAACTTCAAGCATCGTGTTCGGAGCTGAGTCAGGAAGTCGGAATCATTCACGGTGGTTTTGAGCTGTTGACGAAGACGAACGCAGAGCTCACAATTCGTGTAACGACGATGGAGAAAACCTTGGCCTCGATTACTCAAACGTTAGCTCGGATGGAGTCGCATCAGTTTTCTAAGAAGGCTCAGGGCAAACAACACGCATCTTCATCAAATAAATCCGATCAGGTACACATGATAGATGAGAATGATTCAAGCGAAAATC
Organism: Eutrema japonicum; assembly: GCA_030161315.1. Lineage (NCBI taxonomy): Eukaryota > Viridiplantae > Streptophyta > Magnoliopsida > Brassicales > Brassicaceae > Eutrema > Eutrema japonicum. The sequence continues at coordinate 8,891,760 of BSQW01000013.1, forward strand.
AACCGCTAGGTTATCGGAGAATGCATAATATGTTAGAGAACCGTAATGGAATGTTGAAGAAAGTGGAATTGCTTGTATTTGATGGTAACCGACTGTACAGTTGGATTGTGCAAGCAGAAAGGTTCTTTCGATTGGGAAATTATAATGATGCAGATAGGTTGGATCTGATGTCAATCAGTCTACAAGGTCCTGTGTTGAACTGGTATAATCGTGAAATGGAGAGTGCAGAATTTCAGAATTGGGATTAGTTTAAGGATCGTTTAATTGCAAGATTCAATTTGAGATTGGAAGATAATCCGGCTAAGAGGCTATTCAGCATGAAGCAGACAGGATCAGTAGTGGATTACGTCAATGAATTTGAAGAACTATCAACAATTGTCAAAGGCGTAGACGAAGCAAATAAGACTCATGTCTTCTTTTTGGGGTTAAAACCAGAGTTTCAAGAGGTCATCAAACTTAAAGAACCAAAGAGTCTCACTGAACACTTTCATGCCGTAATAAGAATGGAGGACAGTGTTTTTTGCACCACTATTGCAAGCTCTACTCAACAAATCCAAAGGAAAACAGCTTATCTCCCTCTCAGATCTTCTTCACAGTTTAATTCACAGAGGTTTGGGAGCAGTCCCACAATCCAAGAGATCAGCAGAGATGGAAGTAAAGGGGTTCAAAATCAATCAGATAGAAATTTTGGATCCAAGATGAATATTACTGAGAAACAACCTTGGAAATCTCATAATGCAGCAGCAGGAATTCAGAAATTAAGTCAAGCTGAATATGAAGAACCGAGGCGTCAAGGTCTATGCTACAAGTGTAAAGAAAGATGGTCCAAAACACATAAGTGTAAGAATATGGAATTAAAGGTTTTGATAGTAATTGATGGCATTGAAGTGGAACTAGTAGATGAAAAGTGGGTCGATACTTATGAAGATGACTCAGGCAGAATTACAGAGTTGATGGAGTTATCATTGTTCTCGTTTCTGGGATTGTCTTCGCCTACTACAACAAAGTTATGGGGAACGATTGGGAAAACCAGAGTAGTAGTAATGTTGGACAGTGGAGCTACTCACAACTTTATTGATCCATATGTGATTACCAAGGACAAATTACAGCCAACAAGCAACAACAATTTGGACATATTACTAGGAACATGCATCACGGCCAAAGGTTCAGGGTTTGCAAGAATACTTCATTTGTTCTACAATCAAATGAGTTTGAAGCAGATTTTATTGTACTGGAATTAGGGAACAATGACATTATATTGGGAGTACAGTGGTTGAGGACGTTAGGAAAGTTTGCAATGGACTGGGAAAACCATGAGATTTCTTTTAATCATAGAGGAGCGATTGTGACTCTCATTTGTGACCCTACTCTCCACGGCAATAAGACTTCTCTGAAAATTAGACAACAATCAATTGGTTTTTATATGGAACTGTTTCAGGCTGAAAAGAAAGAAGAGATTCAAGTAGTTCCAGAACCAATTGAGCACTTATTGGGAAGGTATTTGAGTGTTTTTGTAGAACCTACACAGCTCCCACCCTTACGAGGACATGAACATGCGATTAACTTAGTCGCATGAGCTTGACCAATAAGTGTGAGACCGTATAGGTATCCCCATGCCTATAAAGAAGAAATGGAAAAGTTAGTCAAAAATATGCTATCGGATGGGATCATAAGACCAAGCAGAAGTCCTTATTCGAGCCCTGTTTTATTGGTTAAAAAGAAGGATGCTAGTTGGCGTTTCTGCATTGATTATAGAGCGTTGAACAAAATCACCATCCCGGATAAATTTCCAATACCTATGATCGATCAACTGTTAGATGAGCTTGATATTCATGCACTTTACATGTTTAAGCATACATTTTACTTAGAGCTTTGTGTCATTTGCATGCATAATCACGGTTTTGTCTTGCATTTAGGTCTCATTTAGAGTTTAGGACATTTGCATTAGGTCTTAGTGAGTTCTTGCATTCATTTGGAATATTTTTAGGTGTTTTGGAGATATTTGGGATGATTGGAGTGGTTGAGCATCAAGAGAAGGAAGAGCTCATCCGACACGCCGGAAATATGTGGCTGGACGGAAGCCTTCCGATCTGAATCAGCTTCAATGATCTTCATGGAAGTTATAGAGGAGTGAGTTAGCTGTCGATAGGAGTTGGAATCAAGTCATTCAGACATGTGGTTTGAGAGATATGGCTGATTTACCAGATATATGTTGCCTGGCCGAGACGGTTTCTTCAATACCGAGGTCACTTGTCGGTGCAACTGCTCGGTGTGGAAACAGAGGGAAAATTCCCTTAGTACCGATGTACAATACCGATTTGTGACATCGGTATTGAAGGGTCTCCACTCCGAATTAGCCTCGATAATCTTCACCAAAGTTGTAGAGGAGTGAATCAGCTTTACACAAGAATTTGAATCGGGTTATTTGGACATATGGATAGGGAGATAAGATGGATTTACTGAATGTATGTCTGTCTGGCCGAGAGAAGACGACACCGTCCAAATAACCGACAAAACGAAGGCCTTCCGTTATGAATCAACTCAAATGGTCTTCATAAGAGTTGTATAGGGACGAGTTAGCTGTCTACAAGAGTTGGATTCAGGTCATTCGGATGTCAGGTTCAGGAGTTATGACCAATTCACTGAAGACGTACCAAAGACTTGACCTGGTCAAAACCCGGTTTGTTCCGGGTTGACCCGGTCCGACCCAAACCCATTTAAATATTGAAAACCCTTTTCTTTTTTAGATTCAAGCTTTCTTCTTTCTAGAGTTGGGTTTTATCCCAAACTCTTCTTATGATTTTGGAGGGATTTTGATTGTTCTTCATACAAATGCCACTCTAGAGAAGATTTCTTCACCCTTATCTTTATATTAATGCATTTTATCTATCTTTATATTTTTTTCTCTTGTGTTCTTCATGTTTAGGCCTTAAGCCCCTTTGTGTTGGATCTTAGATTTAGCTTGATTTTGATGATTTGGTGATTGATTCTTAATGCTCATGTTCTTAATCCTTGTTTTCCTTTCTTGTTTAGTGTTCCTAATGCTAGATCTAGCTTGAGAAAGTAGATCTAGATCATAAGGCATTTCATGCACACCAAGTGTTTGATGAAATGCCTTGATGAACTATTCAAGGGATTTATGCTCTTAGCCTAAGAGATTAGTTGCCTAGGGTGTATTTTGGTTGATCTTGTTTATATTCTTAATGCTTGCTAATCATTGATCCACAAATGAGAGTTTGCTAATGGATTGAGTGATTAGCATAGTGATTAGTTGCTTGAAAGAGAATTAATCAAGATTAATGATCTTAACCTAAGGATTAGCATTGATTGTGTGTATTAGCATCATTAGTTAATTGTCTTGATGATTAGATGATGATGATTTAGGTTGATTCTTGTTAGATCATTCACTTATGTTGGTTCTTAATGCTAGATTTGATAAGATAAACCAAAGTTTAGAACTACACCTAGATTAGGTAGCTCTAGTTGGCGTGACAAACCAATCTAGAGCTACACCTTAGGATTTATGGTCTCATCCCATGCATTAGGGAGGGATTCGAGTAAACGGTGTTAGTGCTAGATTAGATTTATCGATTCGAGTCTCGAACTTAGGCATTTCACTCCTAACCCGAGTTTAAATGAATTGCTTGAACCGAACCTTTTGTGAGCTTTTCTTGCCTAACCAACGAGAGTTGATGTCTAGGGAGATTAGTGAACCAATTGCGATTGAATTTTAATGCTTGTTAACCATCTTATCACAAACGAGAGTTTGATCTTGATTTGGTGATTAACAAAGTGATTAATGTCACGAAAGTGGATTAGTCATAATTGTGAATCCCATGTTCTAGGATAGTGTTTAATGCTTCCAAATGATTCATTGTTTGATTGTTAATCATTCATTTGATAGTTCATTCCATGATCCACATTTCTATCTTTGTTTTCCTTCTTGCATTTGTTTTCTTTAGTTTAAAAACATAAAAACCTAAAAATATTTGCTCTAGCTTAGGAAGATTAATGTATTCCTAGTGCTTTATCAGAGCTTCATGGAGCTAAGGTGTTCTCAAAGCTGGACTTAAGATCAGGATATCATCAAATCATAATGGAAGAAAGAGACATCGAGAAGACAGCATTCAGATCATCTACATGCCATTACGAATTCTTGGTAATGCCTTTTGGATTGAGCAATGCTCCGGCAACATTTCAAGCACTAATGAATGAACTATTCAGACCATTTTTGGGTCAGTTTGTTTTGGTGTTCTTTGATGACATATTGATTTTCAGTCATGCCATGGAGGAACACGTCAAACATTTAAAGACAGTGTTGGATATTTTTGTGAACCAACAGTTGCTAGCCAACAAGAAGAAGTGTTCATTTGGTCAAGGACAAGTTGAATATTTGGGGTCATGTAATCTCTTTCCAAGGGGTTTCTACGGATCCAGGAAAGACAGAGACCATGAAGAAATGGCCAGTACCTAAGAATGTGAAGGAACTAAGAGGATTTTTGGGCCTCACAGGGTATTACAGAAGATTTATCAAAGGATATAGGACAATTGCAAGACCATTAATTGAATTGCTCAAGAAAGACGGGTTTGATTGGTCTACAAGTACTCAGCTAGCTTTTGAACAGTTGAAAGATGTTATGATGAATGCTCCAGTTTTAACATTACCAAATTTTGATGAGGTCTTTATCGTGTAATATGATGCATCAGGATATGGGATTGGATCGGTGTTAATGCAGGGTCAACAACCCATTGCATATTCCAGTTGCGGATTGACTGATAGAGAACAGATAAAGCCAATCTATGAGATAGAACTCATGGCTATTGTGCTGGCAATACAGAAATGGAGACACTATCTGATCGGGAGAAAATTTATCGTTCATACAGATCAAAAGAGTCTAAAATTCTTATTGGATCAGCGAGATGTTTCGATGGACTACCATAAATGGTTGACTAAACTCTTGGGTTATGAATTTGACATCATTTATAAACCAGGAGTAGAGAACAAAGCAGTTGATGGTTTATCCAGAATGATGCCAGCTACAAAAATAACTACCTCAACCAACATGTTATCTCTGACAGTGCCTACTATTCTTCAGTTACAAGATATTTTACGAGAGATTGAAGTGGATGAGGAGTTACAGAGTTTAAAACAGAAAGTTCTAGCCAATCAATCTGAGAGAGTGGGATTTACTGTGGTAGATGGAAGGTTATTATACAAAGGCAGGCTGGTGATTTCAAAAAAGCCATCCTTCATTCCACTAATACTTCAAGTTTATCATGATGAAGTTATTGGTGGGCATTCTGGGGTTTTAAAGACTATACGAAGGATACAACAAGTTTTTTATTGGACAAAGATGAATACTGACATTCAAAGATATGTGGCTGAATGCATTATTTGTCAACATCATAAATACTCGGCATTATCACCAGCAGGGTTACTACAACCTCTACCTATTCCGCAACACATTTGGGAAGATATCTCTATGAATTTTATAGACAGTAACCAAGTGATTCTCTCCTAACACTGAAGGTAAGACAGTAACCAAGTGGTTTCAGCTGAGACACATGGAACACATTATGGATTTTAGAGTCTTCCGGAAGCGTAAGACGGTAAGCAACAGCTCCCACACGAGCCACCACTTCAAACGGGCCGTAATAACGTGAAGCTAGCTTCTGGCAAACACGGCGGGAGACAGTCTGTTGTCTGAATGGTCTAAGCTTCAAAAACACTTTATCACCCACATTAAACTCCAATTCTCTCCTGTGTTTGTCAGCATTGTTCTTCATTCTTGCTTGAGCTAACTGTAAATGAACTTTAATTTGAGTTAGCATCGTATCTCTTTCTTTAAGCATGGTTTCTAACTCAAAGTTAGCTATTGACCCCTCTTCAAATTTAAACAAACTTGGCGGGGCTCTGCCATACACAACCTGAGAAGGAGTTGTTCCCAGCGAAGTATGGTGTTGAACCACAATTCTGCCCAAGATAAAAATCTTGCCCACGACTTTGGGTGAGAAGAAGCAAAACAATGCAAATAAGTTTCAAGGCATCTATTCACAACTTCAGTCTGTCCGTCCGATTGAGGATGATAAGCCGTGCTGAACTTCAACTTTGTACCAGCAAGCTTGAATAACTATTTCCAAAAAGAACTCATAAAGATCTTGTCACGATCTGAAACTATTGAAGCTAGAAATCCATGCAATCTCACCACCTCTTTAACAAATTTTGAAGCAATCTCAGTGGCAGTATATGAATGTTTCAAACCAATGAAATGAGCATACTTGCTTAACCTGTCCACCACCACTAAAATCACATTGAACCCTTGCGACAAAGGCAATCACAGTGTTAGGAGAGAATCACTTGGTTACTGTCTTACCTTCAGTGTTTTCCACTAATGAGGAACTTGTGATTGAACCAGCAACAGTGATTGAGACGAGGTATGATGCAGAGGGTTACTTGGAAGCGCTGATTAGTTGGACTGGACTTCCCGAGCATGAAAACTCATGGGAAAGAGCGGTTACCCTGCTCCATCAATTTCCTCATTTGAAGCTTGAGGGCAAGCTTCGTTTGAGCGTCGGGGGTATTGATAAGCCATTAAGAGTATATACCTGCAAGAGGAAGAAACAAGTAAGAGTCTCAGAACAAGTTGAAGCAGAGGGTATTGACTGCTGACGTGGACATGGTCAACAGAAGACTGTGGAATTTCGTAGAAGCATATAATATAGATATTTTGCATTTCTGTTTTAGAGATGGATGGTATAATATGATTTGGGTTTGTTAAGAGGGGAAAATGGTCAAAAACAACCCCAACTAAATTCAGTGTGCCGAAAAAAACCCGAACTAAAATACGGTGCCATTTTACTATCTGAACTCAAAATAAATTCATATTTCCTACCCGGACTACTAAAACTAACCCCAATCCAACCTTGACCATAAAAACGTTAGTCAACCTTGACGGAGTGCTGATGTGGCAGACACGTCAATGACACGGTGGATCCGGTTACCAAAACGACACCGTTTTCATCTGTCTAAAACAAAAACAAAAAAAAAACAAAACGACGTAGTATGCAATTGGGGATAAATTAAACTCTCAAAATCTATTTAGGGTTAGACACTTCTTCTTCTTCGTTGAGGTCAATTCTAAGGAGCTCCCATGGTTATTATATATCGAATTGATTATATATCGAACTGAAAAATTACAATTCACAACAATACTGAAGGTTAAATTTTAGTTATCCAATACAAGTTCATCACGATATTGCAGGTGTACAGAACAGGTGAAATTCCCAGCATTTGCATTTGCTCGAAAAGAGAGATCACAACATCATACCTCTTCATCTTGGCAATAGCACTCAATAATCTAGTAAAATCGACAATGGAAGGGAGGGGACGAGAGTGAACCATGCGAGTGAATAGAATTGACCCACGAGTTACCCAGAAACGAATAAGTTCATCATTGGCCCGAGAGATTGAGGATTTTCTCGCCTCGCTTGATACTTCACCAATACTGTCGGGACAACCTTCGCCAAATCCAAATCAAATTTTTTTCCCTCTTAATCGCAACCTCTGAAGCCAACGACAATAGACCTCAACGAAGAAGAAGAAGTGTCTAACCCTAAATCGATTTTGAGAGTTTAATTTACCCCCAATTGCATACTACGTCGTTTTGTTCTTCTTCTTTTTATTTAGACCGATGAAAACGGTGTCGTTTTGGTAACCGGATCCACCGTGTCATTGACGTGTCTGCCACATCAGCACTCCGTCAAGGTTGACTAACGTTTTTATGGTCAAGGTTGGATTCGGATTAGTTTTAGTAGTTCGGGTAGGAAATATGAATTTATTTTGAGTTTGGGTAGTAAATGGCATCGTATTTTAGTTCGGGTTTTTTTTGGCACACCGAATTTAGTTGGGATTGTTTTTGACAATTTTCCCTTGTTAAGAGTGTGTTCTTAACAGAACAGCGATTCCTCTTGAGCTTATTCTTGAGAATCGTTTGGCATTTCCTTGGATTCGTAGGATCAAGTCTCGATTGAGAGTCTCATCGAGGTATTGATTTTGTATCTTTTGATAAGTAAAATAAAATTCCGGCATTTCTCTTATAGAATACTCCTTCTCTTTATAACTTTGTTTTAGCCAAAAATAATTTTGAAGTGATGTTTTCGACCTTTAAATGATCCAAGAACTCACCATTAGTCACTTATTTGGTGATAATTGGTTTACGACTTTATGTGTTTCTAAGATTGAAGTTAAATGATGCTTTCAATTTATAATAGAAATTAATTAATCTTAGACAAAGAAAAACTTAAACGTACGTAAACCGATCGCCACCAAATAATCTTAGTCTGGTAATGAGTTTTTGGATCTTTTAAGCCCTTTAATTTGGTTTGTCTTTAAAATAGAGACGAAAATTTCTTAATAAAAAATGTTTGAATTTTCACCTAAATTTTATCGGTTAATTTAAAGAAAAATTATGATTATCCAATCCGCTAAAAAAGCTGAAACGTTTTAGCTAACCGCAAACCCGTTTTGACATTTCTAGACGTGAATGATTTTAGCAAGGAAACATAAGTGTTTCTCGAAGAGTATCACATCTCCACGAGGCTAAGTGGGACACACATTTCAATTACAAAGTGTCTTTTAATCGAATAGGACAAACGCTGACCAAAAGATTAAAAAATCAAATAGGACAAACGAAATAATAATATTCGTTCTTATTTTATTTTTTTACCCATCAGGGAAAAGCAAAACCTACTCCCCACTTGTTTTCTTACATTCCAACTTGCTTCAACAATTATTAATTACTTTTGTATTTATATTTCTTGTTTAAACTTTAAGTAATTACCTATCGAGGTATTGTTTGTTTTATCCTGTAGTCGCTGTGCTTTCAGAGATGTGGGTGCGATAGAAAGCATGGGTAGATATCACCTTCATAAAATGGTGTTTGCTTCAGAAGTAATGGATGCTATAACAGCAGCATAGCATAGTAGCAAATTTGTTGGCGTGGGTTTGTGCCCCGCCCTCTAGTTTCGAATTCTTTTGGCCACCCATCCATGTTTAAATCTGCATATTGCTGTCGTGAACCTCGGTGTTAAGCCGCCAGAGATTAGTCTGGGCCTAAAAAGCCTAAGATCATTCTGGTTTATCAAAAAAAAAAAAAGTAATGGATGAACGAGCTTGTCGTATTGAAGATGTCAAATACTTCGGTGTAATTGATGGTGCGATAGGCTTATTTTTATGTTTGTAGTTTTCTTGACTTATTGTCTCTGTTTATGACACTCTGTTTTGTAAGAGCTTTTGCTCTGTTTCAATAAAAGAGTACTTTCAGTGAAAAAAAAAAGTAATTACCTAATATTATCTCTTTAACTTTGTTTTTAGATTTTTTTTTTTTTTTTTAATAATTTAGGAGGTGATCCAAGCTTTTATCTCAGACTAATTCCTCATGGTGAGTATAGCCGTGTATCCCATTCACTAGGTTTTCAAATGAACTTAAAGCATGATATTATTTTGATTGGCCAAATAAAAATGGTTAGATAATTGATTTCTGACATAGACCAATATGTCAATTCCTCCACTAATGGGAACCACTAGATTTTTATAATCTTTATTAGGGACATCTTTATTTATTTCGAGGGTGTACACATGGAAGAACCTTTATTTTATTTTTCCTCTAATGTATTCCTCTAACTCATTACCTCTAATTTATTCCTCCTCCAATAGCAAAATATAAGACGAAATCACCACAAGAACTGTTCAAGAATAATGAGATGATCTTCTAAATAATGCAGAAAAATCAGAGACGAAATCGTTTTATAGACACCCCTTTTCTCCAATTTTGTTGGATTTATAATATAACCTCTCGAATTAAAAATAAGTAAATAACAAAGTCAGCGGCGAAAATTCAACATAATTATTCATAGTATTTTTTTTTTGTTAAATCTCATTAATTTTGTCAACTCTATTTGTTCCTTTATTTTACTTTTCTCCAAAACTTTACCTAATAACTTAAGAGTATGCAGATTCCAAATCACAAAACTTTAATATATATATATATGATCAGTAATGCGAATTGCTGATACTTTCTCTCAAGATTTACCCAAAAAGTTGACTTACATAGAAATATATATTTAATCTTTTTATATCAAGACTACATGGAGAGAAATTCACTGCCAAAGACAAAGAGAGAGGGGGTCTTTTTATGTTGTGAATATAAAAAGAATCATACTTGTTTCCAAAATATTTTCTTTCTAATATTCCGTGGAAGAGGTACTCACTACTTTGTTCACGAGGACATACCCATCAAAGACATCTTTACAGCTTTCTTTTCCCTCAGATTTTGGGGTGTTTCAACTGTTTCTCCTGTCTCTTAGACAAGTGGTCTTTTGGGACAGTTCAAGATTCTTCAATTAAAAAGGATAAACATTTATACCTACTCCAGGAATCTTCCGAGAATCTGACGTCTTTTGTGAGTTTTTTCGTTTCTATTTTTGTTTTCATTTCTAAACCTCAAAGCTCTCATCTTCTTCTTTTTTCTGTTAAAAAGGAATCAGATTTGTGCTAGATTTTTTTTTGTTAAATCAGTATAGCTTAACCCACAAGGGATTAGGGTATAGTTTAACCAACTTGTAGGAATCAAACCCCCAGAAAAAATAAAAAAGTTGGGGCTTTTCACTCTTGATTCTCTTTTCTTTTCTATTTACAAGATTTTCGCTTGATTTGATTCTCCTCCTGAATTGGGTTTTTGTTATTGTTCATTTTACTTTGTTGGGGGGGGGGGGGGGGGGGGGGGTTGGTGAAAGATTCATAATTTCTGTCAACTTCTGAAATGTAAAATAAAATTCCACTTCTTCTCTCTAGGGGTCTAATTATCTTTGAAAACTTGTTGAAATGGATGCTTAGTTTTTTTTCAGATGTTGCTTCATTGATTTGAGAAATGGAAAACAATTCTTTTCCCATGGATTCGGCTATGGATTCTTCATTCATGGACGGATTACTTCTAGAAGGTTGCTGGTTAGAGACAACAGATGCGTCAGAGTTCCTTAATTTTAGTCCATCAACCTCCGTAACACCTTTTGATCCTTCTTCCTTCATGTGGTCTCCAACGCAAGACACAGCAGTCTGTTCGTCTAGCTTATCTCAGATGTACGGTCAGGATTGTGCGGAAAGATCGAGTCTTGAGGATCATCATCATCATCAAGGGAAGGATCTATCTAGCATTAACAGACGGTGGTGGATTGGACCAAGTGGTCATGGCTCTTCGGTTATGGAGAGATTGGTTCAAGCAGTGAAACACATTAAAGATTTCACAAGTGAGAGAGGCTCTCTTATACAGTTGTGGGTGCCTGTGGATAGAGGTGGTAAACGAGTTTTAACCACAAAGGAACAACCTTTTAGCCATGATCCAATGTGCCAAAGATTGGCTCATTACAGAGAGATCTCTGTGAATTATCACTTCTCTACTGAACAGGAGGATTCAAATTCAAATTCCAATTCCAAGGACTTGGTTGGTTTGCCTGGAAGGGTTTTCTTGGGGCAGGTTCCTGAATGGACTCCTGATGTGAGGTTTTTCAAGAACGAGGAGTATCCTAGAGTCCAACATGCTCAAGACTGCGATGTCCGAGGCACCCTAGCTATTCCTGTGTTTGAACAAGGTAGTAAGATTTGCTTAGGTGTTATTGAGGTTGTAATGACCACACAAATGGTTAAATTGAGCCCTGAGCTTGAAAGCATCTGCAGAGCACTTCAGGTTTTGTTATTTTGCTTTGTCTCCTTTAACTTCAAATACGCTGCCTAGGAATATTTTCACATAAATATTGTGTCTTTTTTCACAGGCAGTTGATCTTAGGAGCACACAAGTTCCGATCTCGCCTTCTCTTAAGGTTAATGTTCTTTATTTTTTTCGGTTTTGTTTATCTTCGTTTCGCTTACTTGACAACAAACCAAAATATTACTTGAATCAGGGACCTGACTTCTCCTACCAAGCTGCATTACCTGAAATCAGAAACCTCTTGAGATGTGCTTGCGAGACGCATAAACTACCATTAGCTCAAACATGGGTCTCTTGTCTGAAACAAAGCAAAACCGGTTGCCGTCACAACGATGAGAACTATATCCATTGTGTATCCACAATCGATGATGCTTGCTATGTCGGTGATCCCACAGTCCGGGAATTTCACGAAGCTTGCTCTGAGCATCATCTCTTGAAAGGTCAAGGAGTTGTTGGAGAAGCCTTTTTGACCAATGGTCCTTGCTTTTCATCTGATGTCTCTAGCTACAAGAAAGCTGATTACCCTCTCTCTCACCACGCAACTATGTTTGGCTTACATGGCACAGTCGCGATACGCTTACGCTGCATCCACACGGGCTCAGCTGATTTCGTCTTGGAGTTCTTTTTGCCTAAAAATTGCCGGGATATTGAGGATCAGAGGAAAATGTTGAATGCTCTGTCGACTATAATGGCGCACGTACCTAAAAGCTTAAGGACAGTCACGGAGAAGGAACTAGAAGAAGAAGGAGATTCAATGGCGAGCGAGGTCATCGAAAGAGAAGAGACATTGCCGAAGATAGAGAATACATCTGAAGTACATCAAAGTAATAGTATTCCTAAAAACGTAGGATTGGTATTTGATGGTGGGACATCAGAAATGGGCGAGCTAGGCTTTGACTATGGCAAAGATTTGAGTGTAAATGAGAACAGCAATTTCTCTAGTGCTGGTGGTTTCAGTAGAATGTCTGAGAAAAAGCGAACTAAAGCCGAAAAAAACATAACTTTGGATGTTCTTCGACAGTATTTTGCAGGGAGTCTCAAAGATGCTGCCAAGAGTATCGGTGGTAAGTGAAACATATACATTCTGATTCTCGATTTTTAATTCATCAGTGATTCTGTTATTGATCTTGGAATCTGTTTCAGTTTGTCCAACGACATTAAAGAGAATATGCAGACATCATGGGATACAGAGATGGCCATCAAGAAAGATCAAGAAAGTTGGTCATTCGCTTCAGAAAATCCAACGGGTAATTGACTCGGTTCAAGGTGTTTCGGGTCATCATCTTCCTATAGGCTCCTTCTATGCGAATTTCCCAAATCTAGCTTCTTCACAAGAAGCATCATCATTACAACAACAATCCAATAAGACGACATTCTTGTCTTCTTCACATTCACTGTCTGCAAAATCCCCTGCTTCCTCGTGTAGCCACAGCTCGAGCTGTTCCAGTGAAACACAAGTAAACAAGGAAGATCCTACGAATAAGACTAGAGAAGATACAATTACTCTCTCAAGATCTTTTAAGGAAACGCAAGCCACACAGCTATCACCATCAACATCATCACAAGACGATGATTTTCTGAGGATAAAGGTAAGCTATGAGGAGGAGAAGATACGGTTCAGGATGCGAAACTCGCGTAGGTTAAAAGATCTATTGTGGGAAATAGCGAAACGGTTTAGTATAGAAGATGTGAGCAGATACGATCTGAAATACTTAGACGAAGACAATGAATGGGTTTTGTTGAGATGTGATGAAGATGTAGAAGAATGTGTAGATGTTTGCAGATCTTTCCCGGGACAAACGATTAAGCTAATGCTTCAGCTCTCTTCTCAACATTTACCAGAACGTTCTTCTGTCAGTGGATGCCTTTTATGACAAGAAGAAGAAGAGACGAAAGATTACATATAGCTTGTGCTATGTAAGCATTGTTCATAGGTTTTGTTTTATGTTTTCAAGATTATTGGCGCTTAATTTGGCAGAGAGAGAGAACACGTAAAGAGCCTTTCTTCTAAAAAAAGTTGATATTTGAAGTTTTCTTGTTTTTGTTTACTACTACTTTTGTAATGTGTTGTTGGTTTGCAAATGTAGGTAAACATTTTCAATAATTTTTTCCATAATCTAAGAATGTAAACATATGTTTTCTGTATATATTGGATTTGCAACATAATAAGCAAAAAAGAAAAGAAAAGTCGAGAAGCAACAATATGATATTACCAAATTGATTTATTTTTTTTTGGCTATAAATTATGAGTATTCCGAGGAGAACAAATATTTGACTAAGTCTAAAAAAATGAACACAAAAATCATTTTCTTTTTAATTAAAAAGGTTTACGTATGTATGTATGTATGTTTGTGTACCCAAATATTGGACTATCCGGTTCGACCGGTTCTACGGACGTGCGGTGAACCATATCCATGAACCCGGTTATTATCTGAACCACCAGTGGTTCGTTTACGTTTCTCTTCTTTTGGTTCGTCTCTGATAGTCCTAACGATTTCTAGTTCTCTGAGTACATCATCCATGGGCGGTCGTTTCTTCGGGTCAGCCTCGAGACACCGTAGAATGAGAGCCGCGGTTCTGACCACCGCCAAAAGTGGATACTTGTGCTCGAGCCGTGGGTCCATCATTTTCTGGATCTTCTTCTTCTGGCTTAAAACCGGTTTAGCCCATTCCACAAGATTCTGTTGCGCAGATGGTCTGTTAGGGTCTAGTGCTCTTAGACCGGTTAAAAGCTCCAAGAGTACCACTCCGAATCCGTAAACATCACTCCGCACATATAGATGACCTATAACATCAAAGAAAACATTTAGATATGTTTAATCCAAATGAAATTATAGATTGATAAACAATTTTTTTATTTACCTGTAGCCATGTACTCGGGAGCTGCATAACCCCGTGTGCCCATGACACGTGTGGTCACGTGGGAGAATCCATTAATTGGACCAAGCTTGGCTAGTCCGAAGTCAGAAAGCTTGGCGTGGAAGTTCTGTAATTAAAAAACGGCAAGAACTGTTACCAATCTAGAAACAGCTAGCATGCAGTTTTTTTGGTTTTAAAACCGTGGGAGCTAGAGATGAAAGAAGGACATCGTACGGAATCGAGAAGTATATTGGAAGCCTTGAAGTCTCTGTAAATAACACTCTTTTCGGAGTTATGCAAAAAGGTAAGTCCTTGAGCTGCTTCAATGGCTATTTTCAAACGTGTATCCCATGTCAACGCCTCTCCTTCTGCATTAACATTACGTGCAAATATTCTTATATTAATATAAACAGATGTATAAGTATAAGATCATCTTATATTAATATAAATAGATGCATAAGAAAATATTGTACTTGAGAAGAGGTGATTTTCAAGGCTTCCTTTAGGCAAATACTCATAGACCAAGAGGAACTGATTCTCTTCCCAACAATAACCCAAAAGCTTCACCAAATTTGGATGATGGAACTTCCCCAAGAATTTCACTTCACACTGCAGTTTTACAAGATATTAACAAATATCTGATGTTTTATACTTCACTGTTTATTTTATAAAACTTGGTGTTTTTGTTCATTTTAATAGTTATAATACAATATAACATGTAATAACTAATTTATCTCTATATGATTATGAATGCTTATTATTAATATATATTGCATGCACTATTCAAAAATATAACAGATATAAAAAATATGCAAATAGTATAATTATGACATTGGATTTAACGAAGAGAAGTGAGTACAATGGCATGTAAAATTATGCTTAGAACAAAAAGATAAACTTCTTTGACCATCGATCTTTTATTTATTTAAGATTTAATGACTTTTGTAATTTTGGAGTTATTCAGGAACGCAGCATGTCTGAAACACATTTTAAAAGTCAATGGTCAAAGACTCAAAGGTCGTATATCATTCATAAGTCAAGATTACTTTTTTTTTTTTTTTTTTTGCTAAAGTTGTTTTCATTTTATCATAATATTCATCTATAAATATATATGGAATATGGTCGTGAATGTTCGTTCGTCCTTTCACAACTTCTTATATGATACTGTATTACTGTAGCTATAACGGAATTTATAGCTGGAGACACTACACATAAATGAATAAAATAATAATTCCCTCGCATCAACACAAGAAAATATTTTATTCACATATATAATATTTAAAATATATTATCATTAAATATGGGAATATCTCATTGACTATTATTATATATGTATTTTTTCTTGATTGACTAATGAAGTTACGTAAGAATTCGTTGACTTCTTCTGCTTCTTCTTTTTGCTTAATGTTAAATTGACTTCTTCTTCTTCTTCTTATTTTAGGTACTAAAAGTGATAATAATAAATAATAACAAAGTAATAAATACGTTCCAATTATAGTGATTAAAGTATCATTAATTTATAAATATAATTGCTTGGTTTGTAATAATATTTAAATATAGTTATATATATATTTAAATATTATATCTTTAAAATACATCAATATTTTTTATTTATTTTTATCAAATAATCATTTGTAAACGCGACTAGAATATTTTATCCAGTATACGTGTTGTCATTTTTTTGTTATTGTACAATTTATATGTATTAAAAGCATTAAATAATATTCTTTCCGTTTCAAAATAAGTGTCGTTTAAGGATTTTTTTCTGTTTCATAATAAGTGTCAATTTAAATTTTCAACTAGATTCTACCCCGTGCGTTCGCACGGAAATTTTTGTTTTTTTCTTTACCAAATTTTGTAATATAATTTTTTTGTATTTGGATATAATTTGTGTTATAGATATAATTTTTTCAATAAGTGACAAAGAATTATTTTTGTGTTTAGATATATTTTGTTTTTGTATATTTAATATTTTCTAGTATTAAATATGACTGTGATTATAAAAACATAATTTTAACCCGTCCGTTCATATTAATCCGAGAATGACCGCGATTATAAAAACATAATTCTAACCCGCATGTTCATATTACCGTATAATATAAATATTTACTAATTTCAAATATTTAAAATTTAAGACTGATTGATTATGATAAAAAAAAATATACAATAACATACTCACTCTGTTTCATAATATAAGTTGTTTTAGAGGTTTTGTTTTGTTTCAAAATATAAGTTGTTTTCACATTTTTATGCAATTTTTAACTTTATTGAATATTGTGTGACCAATAATATTATGCAGTCTTTTTTATGATTGGCTGAATTTTTTTTAATTTATATATTAAATGATATATTTTTTAAGAAAATTGAATTTCTTAATATTTGTGCTTTTAGCCAAAACAACTTATATTATGAAACAGAGGGAGTATCGTTTATGATCTCTGTCATTATGAGAATATTATTTAAATTTGAATATTTAAATTAAATCTAAATTAATATCCAGTTTATTATTTTTGTAAATATATAATAACAACTGGTTTTGTGATTTTTGATAATAGCCTAATATAAATGTTTTCATGATTGGACACACAAAAATATACTTGTTTTAGTTTTGCTTGTGGTAGAATTCTTAATTTTGAATTTGAATAGAATAACCATTTCTGGTTTAGATTTTATGATAATATTTTTTTAATACAAATCTTTATTAATATTAACATAATATGGAAAATCTCGAATTTAATTCTAAATTAACAATTTCTAAAATTGTGTGATTCTTAAAATATTAATTATTTAATGTATGTAAATAAAAAATATTGAATTTGTATTAGTAACTGAATGTTGTCTATATGCATAATCAAATTTATGGTTGTGCAAATCTAATTAATAATATATTCCTTTTTCAGTTTGAAAAATATTCAATTATAAATCTGATTGTATTAATAAGATTTAAATTTAGAAGTAAACATATTTTGTTTTTAATTATGAATATTTTGTTTGTAACTGTTGATAAAATCTTAGAAAATCTATATTAAATTCAAAATTTAATATTATATTTCAATGAAAATTGTTAATTTTGAATATGTAACATTAAAAACTTGATTATTAAAATATTTAGCATAATATAAATTCAAAATAACTAATATTATTTTCGTAACAAAATAATAATAAAAATAAAAATTATTTTTTAAAATTTAATTTTCATATTTTGAAATAATCGATTTTAATTATAATTTTAATATTTAATTTAATTTATGACATATTCTGATTTTTTCTAATTACGAATTAAAATTAATATATATATATAATAAGATTAATTAATTAATTAAACTACTATTTAATGGAATCATATTAATTAAATGAATTTTTAATTGAACAAAATTATTTTGTTTGGAAACAGAGATAGTTATCCACAAAAATCTAAAGTTTAAAAGTTATTCAGGATATGAATATATTTATATTGATATTTTTCTGTTTGGACACAAAATAGCACTCTGTTTTAATAGATTAGATGCAAATTTTAGCACAAAATACCTAATTTAACCTTTTTAATGAAGAATTCCAAGAGTTATTATATATTTGAAAGGTATAATTGAATTTTCAATATGTTTTATTAATTTGTGTGCAAAGTGTCAAAATGACATTTATTATGAAACAAAGGGAGTATACTTTAATTTAAATGTACACATGTTTTAATATACAAAAAGATACTTAAATCTAAACAGAAGACACAATTAAACCCTAAATTGATGCGTTGTAAAAGAAAACCCCTAAATAAGTGCCTAAATAAGTGCCAAATTAATAGCATGTGATTTGTTCGACTAACCAGTAATACTAAAATAGATGTTTATAAAAATGATCATTATACATATTGAGAAACAAAACGACAAGTAGCAAGCTAAAATGTTTCCAGAGAATGTTGAAAGAGTATAAAATTTTATTTTATTTGCTGTCCAAGAAGTTGTCGATAAAAAGAGTATACAGTATAATCTTATTGACCCAAATTTTATTTTTTGTTATTTCTGTCATAAATACATCCCCAATCTGAACCCTTTTTTCCCCTAATTTGCTCCTATGTATATAATGATATTCCAATTTACGTATATTGCCTAAATTATAAACTTTTTAATGATTTCAAATCAAATCAATGCAAATTAAATTAAATTAAAAATAAATAAAAAGGAGGAAGAAAAATTGGAGTTACTTGCCTGCCATTCATGTAAGCCTTGAGCACTATCAGGGTTTGATTTCTTAACGGCGACTGGTATTCCGACGCCGACTCTCGACGGAGCTAAGGTCTTCTCTTCCACCCATCCTTTGAAAACCTGTCCGAATCCGCCTTCGCCGATAATCGATTCTGGCCGGAAATTCCTTGTCGCCGTCTTGAGATCCATTAATGTGAACATCTTTAGATTCGGCGTCACTATCTTCCCGCTCGGCGGCACTGCCTTTCTTCCTACGCCTAATTTCTCCACCGGCTTTGATGGCGGGTTATCGACGGATCTCGTCTTCTCCTGCGGTTTTTCACGAGGTGGGTTATTGACGGATCTCGTTTCCCGTCCTGTTCCCGGTGGCGGGAACTTCGGTTTTAAATCCCTAGCCGGCGGCATCGCCACCAGCGGAGGCGGAAACTTTTCATTAACTGGATCTTGCACACGTCTCACCACTGTAAGATCAACACACGATCTTATTAGATTGAAACGTCATTAGAAAAGCTTTGATTTACAAGAAGAGGAAAAAAAAACAGAGCAAGCATTGACATTTTCAAAATTGAAAATCACAACAAACAAACCCAAGAAAGCTTTATTTTTTCTTCTTCTTAATGGAATGACTTTAAAAAAGCTTATGAATCATCAGAGAGTACCATAAAAACAGAAACTAGAATATAGATCCAAAGTGTTTGGGTTTTGCAGAAAACAAAAAACAGAGAGATGTGTGTATGAACCTGGGAGAGGTTTGGTGGAGGCAGGGCTCTGTTCGTGTTGAACACTGGAAGATCCGCCAGGACAGAAGTTCCCCATCAAGACAACACAACACAACTCTTGAATTTGCTCTGTTTTGGGTTTTTTAATTGAAAGATGGAGGAAGAAGGCGAGAAACAGAGAGGAAAGAAGACCAAGCAAAACTCTTTGGGGAAATATATATAATTTGTTTATTTGGTAAAAAAAAGATTAAAAAGATTGTGTATTTATTTGATTTCGTCGTGGTTATGTAGCAAATCCCTCGCTTTTGATTGTTTGGTTGATGATAAAAATATATATTTTATTATATAAAGTTGAATCACGGGCCTTATACATATGATTATTATAACTCATTAGATTATGATATTTGTTATTGTTAATTTAGATTGTAAAATGTGTCAATATAAAAATATAAATTTAGTTATTTATTTTTTTAAAAGATAAAAAAAAAATTGTGTTTTTTCTAAATAGAAAACTAATAAAATCGAAAAAGTAAAGTAAAATAAAATTTGAAACTACAAATTTTAAAAAATATAAACTATATAAGATTCATAATATATTAAAATTTAGAGGAATAATAGTTTTTAACCATGTGTTTGATAATTTCTTATAAAAATCTAACGACAAAAATTCAGGAGTATGAATTTTAAACATGAATTATTATATTTAGAAGGAATGTTTATCAGATTTATGGATAATATGAATCAATTTAAATTTGTTTAAAGTCTAAAAAGATATATGTATATGCTTATTTTAATTTAGGTTAATTGCACTAAGTGATTATGAATAAATAAAATTTCTTATTTGTTATCCTCTCAGTTGATGCTTTTCTATTTTCCTAAAGATAAACAAAGAGTCAAGGCGTATAATTTGCTCTCCTCTTGGTTCGATTTTCACTTGTCATTATTGTCGGACTAACTGACTTTGGACTTTGGTTCGGATATTTAACATAGTTAGATTTTAGTTTGGATTACCGAATTACAAAAAAAAAACATAAATATGGTTGATGTTTTTTCAAATATACCGCACGTTATTTAGAAAAAATAACACTACAATAAACTGTTTTTTCCAAATATAAAATATAATAATTATTTACTTAATTAACTCTAATCTATTATAGTTATTTACCTAATTGATACTTTAATTTACACCTTGTATGTATTTCTTTTGCTTGGCAATTTAGCATACCAAATTACCATTCAGGTATGGGTTCGCATGGACTATATGCCGATCATATACGTCACCTCAATGACGTAACAGCTGGAGTAAAACACACAAAATTCAGATACTAAAAGTGGTCGTAAAAGCAAACAAATTAAGATATTAGTAAGCAATTATTTTATTTGTTTAAAACACAAATCTTTGGTTTTATATGTGGGAAAACAAATAAAATATATTAGTAAATACTAAAAGACAAATAAAACGTTTTCAGTTGTCTGGAAAAAATGAAAAGATAAAAAAATCAAATTAAGAAAAACAAAAGAGTATGACAAACTAAAAAGTTTATTGTTATCCTCCAAAAACAAAAAAAATACGCTTTATTGTCATGGTTATTTGGAAACCCTTAGAAAATCAAAATTATCAGTGGGAAGAAGTCAAACAAGAAGAACAGTGTTTAGCAATGGCGGGTCCGAGTATACATGTGATAGCTTATGGAAATTTTATATAACAAAAATATATGAAACACGAGGCCACGAGGGTCAAAACCTTATTATCTTCGGATCTTTTCTCTTTACCAACGATATATATATTGAAACAATGAGCAAGATAAGATACATTGACTTTGGGAAATTGCTCATTCAATGACAAAGTAGTTAAAACAAAACGTTGTATTATTAACGTTACTAGCATTTAATCCGCGCTATTATTAGCGTAGAGTAATTTTTTATAAGAAATTATTTTAAAATTTTTAAAAAATTGGTTTTATAGCGCGGGCTAATTTTTTTATAAGAAATTGTTTTGAAATTTAAGAAAAATTGGTTTTATTTGAATTTTATAATATGTCTAACTCATGATTATAGATAGAGTTGTCAAACGGAATAATTTGTCTATTTAACCCGTTTTGCAGTAGACTAAATTATTATTCATGCTAACATGTAAAACCTATAATCTTGAAAACATAACTCTATTATGCACCGTTGAATAAATCTAGTTTTGTGGTTAGTTTACGAATTTTTTTTAAAAAATCAATTTTCTTTATCTAATTTTTTATAAAATTAATAAAATATTTTTCAAATTTTATTTTGATATAAACTCAAATAAAATATAATAACAAATATATCAAGATTTTGAATATTTTTTTTGTTTTGAATATATATGAATTGATTATTATTTTAAAATATATAGTATATAACATTTTTAATGCAAAATAAATACTTTCAATATTCTTATCACTAATTGTAGAAAACAATTATATCATTTCTTATTTTAATTATTCTTTGTTAATTGTAATGACATTTCATGTAATAACTTACAAATCAAAGTTTATTTTCAAAAATATTTTCTTAAATAATATTATAAAGATAAGACCAAATGAGAGGGTCTCGATTAATTTTTATATAACTTTTCTTTCTTTAAAATTATCTTGTAACGAGCTCACGTATAAAACGTGGGCAGATGTTATTTTATTATTCTTAAATAAATTATAAATTGCAATATGCAAATAATATATCTATATATATATATATATGTGGGGAAATAATGTGTAGATCGGATTAAGCAGTGAATTCAGTCAAGTTGACATAAGAAAATATTAAACTTCCGCGTAGTTCGGTTCGTCACCTACTTACATTTATTACATTCAATTTATTTTCTTGTGAGAAAAACTCAAATAATAATATAATGTATTATTTGTATCATGTATGTCACATTCTTACATTTAATTTGAAATCGATGTTTCTAATTGGAGATGTATATATTAGAGACTTTAGAGAGATACCGTGTCAAAAACTTTGGACACAGAGAAAACGAGATGATGACTCACCAAAAATATCACAAGGAAGTTGTAAAACATTTACCTATATATATATATTTTTTTTTAACGTCAGAAGAAAAATGATGTCAAAAAAGAAGAAGACAAATGATGTCAGAAAAAAAAAAGACAAAAACAAATAGTACACGGTCTTCTTATCAGCAACCTTCTGTTTCTACCAGAGGTTTCACATTGGATTCACACAATCTTCAGTAACTCTGTTTTGTTTCTCCTCTCGACCGGTCATAGTCCGTACTCCGTAGACTTGCTAGCCACTCTTCTCGCTTCATGAGATTTGCTCTGAGCGGCTATATACTCAAATGCCACCACGACATCTCCTATTTTCGGTCGTAGATTCGCTTCTTCGTTCAGACACATCTCGGTTATGGCAATCGCGTAACTAAGACACATCTTCGGGTACTTTCCACGCAGCAACGGGTCCACAAGATGTCCGAATTTCTTAGGTTCCTTGAGATACGGTCGAGCCTGCATAAACACCAAGAGCAAAACACGGTTAAAACGAGAGATTGTGTTTCGGTTTAACCCGGTTTTCCAATTTGTTTGGTTTACTTACCCAAGCAACAAGGTACTGCTCTCCGTTTGGTTTACTCAAATCAATAGCTTTCCTGCCAGTAATCAGCTCAAGCAACACAACACCGAAGCAATAGATATCCGATTTAATGGTTAACTTTCCGCTCATCGCGTATTCTGGAGCACAGTATCCGTAAGTACCCATGATCCGAGTCGAGACATGTGTCCGGTTACCGACAGGACCGACTTTGGCTAGTCCAAAATCAGAGAGTTTGGGGCTAAAGTCTCTGTCTAACAATATGTTTGCCGATTTCAAATCACGGTAAATCACGGATGGGCTTATTTTGCAGTGAAGATACTCGATCCCACGAGCTGCACCTACCGCGATTTTCATCCGAGTATTCCAGCTTAGCGGATTCTGATCAGGCTCAAGATCTGAGTTAAGACAACAACAAGAACAAGAAAGGTTAATTAACAATGAAAAATGCTTTGATTATTAACAAGGGGGGATTTGTAAAACAAACTGACCGTAAAGATGATCTTCTAAGCTACCCATTGGCATGTATTCATAAACAAGAAGTCTCTGAGCACCAGAAGTACAGTAACCGATCAAAGTTACTAGATTTGGATGATGGAAGACGCTAAGCATAAGAACCTCAACTATGAATTCTTGATTTCCTTGATGTCCATCTGGGTTTAGCTGCTTGATCGCCACCACCTGTTTGATTCAATTCAGTTCCCATTAGACTTTTAAACACACCACCTTTTGATTGAAGACAGAGAGCTTTATAACTCACCTGTCCTGAATATAAACGTCCCTTGAAGACACTCCCAAATCCTCCTTTTCCGATCATATTCACCACCCGGAAATTCTTCGTGGCGGCGGCTAACTCCTCGAACGTGAAACTCCGTGCGCCACCGCCTGGTTTAGGGCTATTCACTTTCCCATTAACTGATCAAAACCCAATATCAAACGTTTGTTTTTTTCCATCAAAAAAATTCAAACGTGGGAAGAAATTAATAACCATCCAAATCCCCTAACCTAAAATGCCAGATTTCGACACTGTTCCTGTGGAGTTGCTTCTTGTGTCAACTGCAAACACACAAGACAAACGCAAGTGACAAAACTATCTGAGTGGGAAAACAAACAAAAATTTGGAGAGAGAGAGAGAGAGGGATTAGAGATTTATCAAGACCTGAGAAATTATCGGTTAGGTAAGGAAGGGTATCAATGTTGATTCTCATGTCATTGGTTCGTGTGTCGAGACAAGAGAAACACCTCATTTTCCTTATAAATTTCCGATGATATTTTAACGTAAATATCCAAGAAGATGAAAACAACAACAATGGCGGATGAAATGGATTCAGAGACGGAGCTGGTTTGAGATTATGTCCAACAGTATCATCAAACCTAAAGAAACAGAACAAAAAACTAGGATTCTTGTAAGAAAGAAAAAAGAACCTAGGATTTGTCTCCGGGATTATAAATGGGAAAGAGAGAGACTTTTGTTTTTGTCTCTCTCTCCCTATAATCCCAGAAAACAAAATGGGAAAATTATGAACCCACCAACAAACACAGAGGATCAAAAAGAGACGAGTAAACTTATACAATTGGCAACTAATGGTGAAAAAACTAATAGAGGAAGGAACAGATCTTTCTAATGGCAAAATCTATAGAGAAAGAAGAGGTTAGAAGGAAAAAAATAAAATGAAGTGAGAGCAACGGAAGAGAAATTAGAGGGACCTAATTTTGGAACTGCGCGTCTTTTCTTTCTTCCTTCTGTTCTGTTGTTTTCTTATTCAACAATTTTGTTTTCTTTCTCTGTTTTTGTTTTTGTTACCGTTGGAGCTAAATTAAGCGGTTTAATTGTAGTAACGTATAAAGATGCAGACTGACTATTTAATGTTTTGATAGGGAATAATCATAATATTATAGTACTAAATATTCAAAAGATTCCAAAACGACACATGACTTGAAAGCCAAACTCATATGTACAATCACAATTTTCTAATTTGATCAACTAAAAATATCTGTATAAATGCTTTTCATACCCTGAATCGTTTTTTTCTTCTTCTTCTTTTTACCCTACACAAATCTGGTAGTTGCAACAATCTGTACAGAGACTTCCTTATATTTTCATCCACAAGCATCACATACCTCTTCTTCATCCTACCGCTAAAGCTTTTAAGATTAGTACGTAAGTTAGAGCTGTAATGCCAAATCCGGATGCTGCGATGAACCAGCCTCAAGGTTATAGACTGGTGAGACGAGCTTAGCGTTGAGATCAGGTGGAAACTGGTTAAGTTCCTGTTTTATGTTAGGCAACAACAAGCTTTGTTGCGAGAAAGCTGTTTCCAGCATCTGGTTTTGATTATTGATAAATCCTCTGAAACCACGAACTAAACCATTGCTCTCAGGATTGATCAGCGGTCCTGACTTCTCGGTTTCTCGAGCAGCTGGTGCAGTCTCTTTGCTTTCATGGGAAGCATCTCTGTTTCCTATTATAGAGCTAGAGACAGTGGAGGTTGGAGACATGATTCTGCTTGAATGAGGATGATCATCAGATGCCAAGTCATTCCAACACTTTTGCTTTCCTGACATTGAGACTTGCTGTTGAGGAGGAGCTTCCGGGTTCTCTCCGACCCACCCGGGACCAAATTCGGTTCCAGTTGGTAACACTGTTTCAATCCTTCTACTGGCAAATCTCCAAGAAACAGAACCAAGATCAGCAGCATATCGTGCTACACTTCTAGCGTATCCATATTCCGTTTTCAACCCAACCTGGTGTTAAAACAACGGTCAGTTTCTTTGTTTATTCAAACAAGAAGGAGATATTTTTAAGTTGCTAACACGTACTGGAGTTAACTGTTTTAAATCATCTTCAAGAGTTGTAAAAATCGAAGCTTCTAGCAAAGAAGTAGAGATCTGGTTGTAGGAATCTCGCCTGTTCTCGTCGACATTCTTCATCCCGTATTTATTGACGGCCTTCACAACCGAAGCTACAGGAAACAATAGAAAACAATATAAAACTGGTTAAAGTCAACACAACTCGTATTGGCAAAAAGGAGTCCAAGAAGGTAAAATTAGAAAGGCAGATCTTAACGTGGAAACTCCTTCTCCCAATCAATCAACAAGCCACTTTGGTTCTCGCTATAATGGTTGATTCTAACGGAAGTTTCTGTTTGACGGAATCCATAAGAAGGAGGTGTTTTTCTTAGATTGTAAGCACCGGATAATCTAGAGCCATCTCCACCAGGAGTGTGTGCTGCTGCATCAGCTGAAATTTCAATAGTAGTGCGGTCAATCGAAGATGGTTCAGGCTGTTTCTTAAGGCTTGTGCCTGGAGGACGACCTCTTTTGACCACTTTAGGCTGTTGTGACAGTGACATTGGTTCTTCTTCATCACTTTCTTGTCTTAAATTTTCAAAGTCCTTTTTAGCCAGCTCAAGCATAGCTCGTGCCTGTTATAGCCATAGACACACAATCACACACAAAAACAAAAAAATGGGGAAAAGAAGTTGCAAATTTATATGAGCCAAGACAAAACCTGTCGAAAATATATGGTATCTGCTGAATTGTACTCCATCGCGTTTGTACATATTAAAAACACGTCTTGCTGCAAAAGATGAGAAAGATTTACGATCTTGACAATTAACAAATATAATCCAGACGCCATCAGTTTCTCAGTTTTAACATTATGTCTGCATTTTCTCATGGATACAGAGTTAACACAGTGCAACTATCAAAATGTTAGAGATATCAGATACAGAGAACGATGGATCAACAAATTCCACCAATGCTTGTTGTAGCTTCTACGAAAGAAACTATTGCATGAGAGTAATCAAAAGTATGAAAGATGAACACTCGCAGATTGTTATAGGTTCAAGTGCAAGACTTGCCTCAAATAGTTCTAAGGAAGCATATGCCCCGGATTCTAATTTCTTCCGCAATGTGCTGAAATCCATCGGATTCTTGATAGTCTCATGATAATCAGGAAGCTGTAAACAAACTCTCTAACAGATAAGATAAAAAAAGCAAAACGAACGAGTTAACACACACACACGGTTAACATAAAGAAAACTTCACCTCCTCTGGATCAACTGGGTCAGAGTAGACTCCATATGTATCCTTCCTTCAAATATTGTAATAACAACATCAAAAATCAGAAACTAAAAAACCAAGTTTCGCATCACTTCATCCAAAAATTCGACATACTTTTGAAGTCTATCAAGGATGAACAACAGCAACTTTTTGTCTGGCAAAGGTGTAACGAGGCCAGACTTCACAAGAGACCCTGTCCACAAGTAAATGCCAACACTTTTATTTATTTATTATAATTAATTAGCAGAAAGATTTCACTTTTATTTTCGAAGGAAAATTTGAAGAATATATATATACTTTGAAGAATGTTTGTCGCTTTCGAAGCCTTTTGTCCCTGCAACAGATAATATCATCAAACTCAAGTTAAAATCCTAGAAATAATACATTTACAACAGCTTTATACATACATGTGTCTAGATTTATGATGACTTTTCATGTTCATGAGAGACAATAAAAGTCCGTGAAAACCTAAAAGAAAACTATGAGTAAAAGACAAATTTTTTTTTTTTTTAAATGATTCTCTTCAGTGCAGAAGCGTCTTTTAATTCTGATAACTATGAAATTAATATACCAGAATCAAAAGAATAAAATATAATATTCAAATAAAAAACCAGCTAACACAAAAAAGGAAAATAAAAATAAAAAGCTGAAATTATGAATTCCCATTTCCCACCAACAAAAAAAAAAAAAAACAGAAATAGTCAAAACCCATCACTCACTCCATCAACGATATTTATTAAGCAGGAGAAGAACTTCAATTAACGCGCGAAATCTCATCGATTTAAAAACCTAAATAAAAAGTTATCATTTTTATGAAAACTTGAATTTTACAAAAAGTTTTGTTTTTTTTGTATCCCCAAACAAGGTACCGTATCGTCAGATCCGTCACCGATTATCCGGCGGCTGGTGGATGATTCATCGGCGTCCAAATCGCAGCCGTCAAATTTGAAATTGGAAGAAGAATCACGAGGGTTTAATCCGTGCAAGAGCCGGTGCTTCTTGTCTCTCCGCTCATCGCCGTCGCCAGACAGCTCGGTGGGATTATAATTCCGGCGATTGGATCGGGGCGGAGAATTAGGGTTTTTGAAACCGGATCTCAGCTCTTCGTTGGGCTTTTTTTGCAGCAATTGTTGCTGTTTCAGAGCTCGCTTCTGGAGCTCTATCAGAGATGGTCTCCCTTTCTTCTTCTTCTTCTTCGTTAATGTATCAGCTACCTCACCCATTCTCTCTCTCCTTCCCCTAAACACTCGTTTCGTTCTTATTATTTTTTTATTGGGCTTATATGGGCCTTATTTGATAAATTGTGTAACTCATCAGATTAATTGATTTAAGATGGGCCAAATTCGGATCAAATTTAGTAGCGTTTAAATCAAACGGCCCTAGTTAGGCATGGACTTTCGGGTATCCGTTTGGGTTCAGATCAATTCTTTCGGATTTCGGATATCCAAATTTTAAAAGTGTAGAACCCATTCAGGTATTTTTTTTTTAGATCGGATTCGGTTCCGCCCGAATTAAGGTACCCGAAATTTATAATAATTTTCAAAAAAACTAACAAAAAAGTTTAATTTAGTTGAAATTTTGCAAAAATTATTTAATTTTGATAAATATAATTAAAGATTTTTAAATATTTCGAGTATTTTGGTTTAAACATAACTATTATATTCAATTTATAATTGTAATTTCGAATATTTTGGTTATTTCAAAAATATTTTTAGATATATAATTGTATTTCGTATATTTCAGTTACCAGTTCGAATTTCGGTTCGGTTCGAATAACCGAAATCTATTATATAATAGGAGAGTTTTCTCTCAATCTAGGGTGTCCACCTCATCACCTCATTTACACAAAAAAAAAATTAACATTAAAATATATTTAAAACATTCATTTAATACATGTCTATAATATTTATCATTATTTTTATTTAATACAAATTAAAAAAATACAAAAATTTATATTTAACAAAATAGAAAAGTAATAATTCGATATTAAGAATCAAAAAAATTGTAATACAAATTGGATAAAACAATAATGAAATATTTTTATTGAAAATGATATATTGTTAGATTTTCAACCAAAACTTTAATTTAATATTTATCCTATTGAAAATGTTGGAATGTGATTATGAAATTAAGAATGTAAAATAGATTTTACTACATATAATGAAAAAAATAATTTATTCAATTTTACTACGAGAATATATAATTTTTTTTAATAAAATTTACATCATTTGAGAGTCACAAAAATACTATAAATTTGTAGTAAATATAATTTTTTACAATTAATTTAACAAATTCAAAAATATGTAAAATAGGACAAAGATAAAAACAAATAAATAAAATTATAGATAAATGATAGTAGAGAAAATAAGAATCTTATTTTATAAAGTACACTCTATTATATAATAGGAGAGTTTACTCTTAATATAAACTATCCACATCATCACTACAATCCTCTATTAATGGACACCACTTATGTAAAACTCTAATATGTACTAATTAAAGATTCAACATAAGTATAATTATTACTATACAACTCCAAAACACACAATTACACCAATTAACAAGAAAAATATATAATATTAATTTTGATTTAAAATTTGAACCGGCTATTAACAAAATTAGTATATGCGAATGCATAAGTTTGGGAAAAAAATGAAATGAAATAAGTGAAAAATGATCATATAGTAAGTTCATATTTGAAAATAAAATATTAAGATAAACTACTTAATTTATAGATAACCAACTACAATTCAAAGGAAAATACATATAAAATGAGTTTATTATCATAATTAACAGTATAACATCTATAAATTGATACTCGATAAATTAATATCTCGACAAATCAATACATTTTTTTGGACCCGAGATCGTTCACATATGTTCAAATAAAATATGTAAATTGTCTATAAATCGTTCACATATTCTTGAAATAAGAAAGATGGAGAAGTTAAACCAACTCTTGCAATAATTTCACTCCAAGTTTTGGTGTCCTAAGAATTATCTTTGAAACCATTGAGGTTCCTATTAATCTACTTCTTCCCTATTAATCTATAAAATGGTTCACAGCTGAAATGGACTAAAGATCATGAAGAATTATCGCTATTCTAACTTTACAAAATTGCTAAAACTCTAAGATTTTGTGAAAATTTGATTGATTTTTACCTCATTACCCAGAACAAACGATGTGTTTCTTTTGAAAGATGTTCGTTGATCGCATCAGCTCCATCTGTAATCACAATGCCGCATATATCGCAATCTTTCCCCTCCTATAAATCCAAAATAACACGCAAGATTTCAAATTTTGAACACCCGAATCCGGTAATGATAAGATACATAAAATTTCAAATTCTGAAATCAGACCTTGAGGTAGGTGCGAGCATCGATAAAGGAGTAAAAATGGCGGAAACAGATGTGAGAAGCGAAACCATGGCTACCGAAGGCGTTGAAAGTCACGGCGGCCATCGAGAATCAGCTATGTGAGTGGGATTTGTTGGATTTTTAGAACCGAGAGAGGATATGTTCTTCGGAGATGGGGAACAAAAAAAAATCCCATATCTTTTGTCAGCGGTCTTTCACGAAGAAAGCAATACTTGGACCAAAATATCTATTAGCATAAATGCCAAAACATTTTTAAAAAAATCCCTATTAGAGGGCGTAACTAAAAACAACTTAAAACTATACATACATAAAAAGATAATTTAAAACTCTCAAATATGTACTAAAATCATTTATAATCAAATGTAAGTTGTTTGTTTAGTTAATGTGTACATGGGCTGATGAGGTTATAATTGGCTTCAATATAAACTATAGATTCCGGAACAGAAATATAATATTATACATTCAACTAAATATGTAATGTTAGAGGGGGATTTAGCACTCCCCCGGTTTAACCCGGTTTGAATAGAAATCAGCCCAACAATCAACTTCAAGGCCCATCGAAACCGATCTACGTAATTAAAGGGAAATTTCCTTTAATTAATAAAGAGAAGATTTCCTTTATTTGGATAAAGGCAAATCCCGGAAAGAAAGGAGATTATCCTTATCAGCTTCAAGGAAAAAGGATAATTGCCAATACAAAGTCAAGAAGGAAAAGGAAACTTCAAAACTTATAAATAAGGAGGCCATCGCCTCATTCTTAATCATCTCAAAATCCCATCACTTCCTTTGTAACAAGAACTACGTTTTGGCTTGATCCCTATTTGAAGGGTACGTAGGCAGCCTTCAACGGCACAGCTATAAATCTAATAAAAATAATTCTCCTAAACTCTAAACTGAATTCGCCAATCTACGATGTGTGCGAATTCTGGTTCCTTCATGTAACTTATGAGAGATTTGAAATGGTGTTAATAATATATATATAAAACTATAATTAGAATTACACAGTAGTCAAATACTACATATAAACACATGAAAAAAAAAATTCAACATAATTAAAAAAAAAACAGTTGTTATATACAAACACTGATAAGGAGAAATAACAAAACACACGCATATACAAACAATGCAACTATAAATATAAACCGGCTATTAAACTAAAATTCGAAATTAAAAAAAAAATTCCTAAAAAATAACATATAAATAAATTTATAAAACATAAATGTAAAATAAGCCAATCCCTAGTATTTTATAATAAAAACTATTTAGATATCTATAACTATTTGGTTCGATTCAGTATCTTCAAATTCGATTTGGTTTTTTGGTTCCAGATATTTTGCCCTGGATCCCTACGCTTAGCTACACAATTTCCGGGTTAGCAGGTACCCCACCCGAGTTTCTTCTCCAGTATTAGCTGGCGAGTGCGTACACGTGTCGCTGTGAAAGTAGTGACTTTTCCAAATGTTAGTCAACGCTTTTGATATTTCTATTTTCCATTTTTTTGTTGGTCGGTTTATTTCCTTTTTTTTTTTTTCCTCGTTGCTTAACTGAGTGAAACTCTCTTCAATTTCCATCTTTCTTCCTCGCCGCGTTCACATCTCCGGCTCTCTTTGACTCAGTAAAAGATATCTCTGTCGAATTCAAGCTTAAGAAGAGAGTAGCAGCACACTTTGCTCGATGTTGTGTACATGGAAGACGAAGAAGTGACTCCGCTTACTCAAGGACTTTAACCACTAGCCCTTCTCGAATTCTCAAGCTAGAAGAAGAAGCTAAGGATTTTTTGTTCTTCGTTGGATCGGTTTTCTTTTTTGCGATTGGAACTGGTACGCGCGCTTATCTTCCTTTTTCGTGTGTACGATACACTACTAATAATGGACCATCCTGAGAAATTGTTTTTTTTCTTTATAGGCGATGCTAAATTTGCCATATTAGGGTTATGGGAATGATGATTATGTTGAAAATTTGGCTGCATAGTTTCGGGTATAGTTTTGATTTGAACTTGTGAATCTTTGTTCCTCGGCTGAGGAAAATGCGGAACTTAGCTTAATTTGGTATTAAAGAAAGCACTTGTTTAATTAGCTTTGCTTTGATTACATCATGGTGTAACCGAGACATCTTCCATTAGGACTGATAATGCCTCTAAAAGTATCCGATTGCTTGGTTTTGCTGATTATAAGAGGTCTGATTCGTTCCTGAGTAATATCTTGGCTTTTTATTTTGGCCTGTAAGATCTGTTTCAAGATTCTTTGCTGTATATTTATTTGCTTTATTACAGCGAGTAAAGGAAGAGGAATCATCATATGGCTAAAAGTTGGGATGGAAGTCAATCAGATCATTTCGAGCAAGGGATTGATGATATTTATGAAGCGTTTATCTGTCCGTTGACGAAGCAAGTTATGCAAAATCCAGTCACTTTGGAGAATGGCCAGACTTTCGAGCGCGAAGCAATTGAGAAATGGTTCAAGGAATGTAGCCAAAACGGTCGACCTCTGTCTTGTCCTATAACTTCTCAGGAGCTGAGTATCACTGATCTAAGCCCGAGTATAGCTTTAGGTAACGCAATCGAAGAGTGGAGAGCCAGGAATGATTCTTTGAAGCTTGATATTGCCCGTCAGTCCCTCTATCTGGGAAATGCTGAGACTAATATTTTGCTGGCTTTGAAGAATGTCCGAAAAATTTGCAGGAACATACGTTTGATTAAACACCGTGTGCGCAATCCTCAGCTTGTTCGATTGATTACCGACATGCTAAAAAGTACTAGCCATGAAGTGCGGTATAAGGCTCTACAAACACTGCAAGTCGTCGTTGAGGGAGATGAAGAGAGCAAGGTTACCTCTCTATTTGCCTCTCTTTGTCTTTTGATTACTTGCTAATTAATTTTCAATGTGTTACAGGCAATAGTAGCTGAAGGAGACACTGTGCGTACTATAGTTAAGTTCTTATCCCAAGAGCCACCAAAGGGGAGGGAGGCAGCTGTTTCCTTGTTGTTTGAGCTCTCTAAATCAGAAGCCTTGTGTGAGAAGATGGGATCAATTCGTGGAGCGATCATCTTGTTGGTTGGTCTGACAAGCAGCAAATCAGAGAATGTTTCAACTGTTGAGAAAGCTGATAGAACTTTGACAAACTTGGGCAGATCAGAGGAAAATGTACGACAGATGGCTACCAATGGTAGACTGCAGCCTCTTCTGGCTAAACTTCTTAAAGGTGATTTCACCAGACCACTGCGTTCTTTACGGTTTTGCTCAATAAACTGATTAGTTAAACTTAGCCTCTCTTAGCTGGTTGGATATCTGAATCATATATGAAACATGATCTGCAGGTTCAGCTGAAACAAAAATCTCCATGGCTTCTTATCTTGGGGATCTTGCATTAAATAACGATGATAAAGTTGTTGTGGCTCAGACTGTGGGTTCCTCTCTTATCGATCTTATGAGAAGTCGCGACATACGCCAGCGGGAAGCTGCTTTAGGAGCTCTCAACAAAATCTCATCGTTTGAGGGGAGTGCCAAAGTCTTAATCGGCACAGGGATTCTCCCACCGCTTATCAAAGACCTGTTTTATGTTGGGCCAAACCAGCTTCCAATTCGACTTAAAGAAGTCTCCGCCACTATTCTTGCCAATATAGTGAACATTGGCTACGACTTTGACAAAGTTCCTGTTGGAGCTCATCACCAAACTCTTGTTTCAGATGACATAGTGGAAAACCTACTCCAACTAATAAGCAACACGGGTCCAGAAATCCAGGGAAAGCTATTGGAGGTTCTTGTTGGACTCACTAGCTGCCCAAACTCGGTTATAAATGTTGTTTCTGCGATCAGGAACTCAGGTGCCATCATTAGCTTGGTTCAGTTCGTTGAGGTTCATGAGAACGATGATTTGCGTTTGGCTTCTATCAAGCTCCTTCATAACATTTCCCCACATATGAGCGAAGAACTAGCCAATTCGTTGCGTGGCACTGTTGGACAGCTCGGGAACCTTATAGCGATCATATCAGAAAATACAACAACAATCACTGAGGAGCAAGCTGCAGCTGCTGGACTTTTAGCTGAACTTCCTGAGAGAGATTCGGGTCTGACACACAGATTGTTAAGAGAAGGTGCTTTTGAGAAAATCATCTCCAAGATAATTGTTATTCGCCAAGGTGAAATAAGAGGGAAACGGTTTGAGAAAACTTTTCTCGAAGGACTTGTTAGTATTCTAGCTCGGATCACCTTTGCACTCACCAAGGAGACTCAGGCCATTTCGTTCTGCCGTGAAAACAATCTCGCTTCAGTTTTCCTGGATCTCCTTCAATCCAACAGTCAAGATAGGATCCAGATGGCTTCTGCCATAGCTTTGGAGAATCTTTCACTTGAATCCAAGAATCTAACAAAGATACCCGAACTGCCTCCTCCAAACTACTGTGCATCCATCTTTTCATGTCTGAGCAAAACGCCTGTTGTTCTAGGGATTTGCAAGATCCATCAAGGGATGTGTTCATTGAGAGAAAGCTTTTGTCTTGTTGAAGGACAAGCAGTAGATAAATTGGTTGATCTCTTGGACCATGAAAACGAGAAGGTGGTTGGGCCAGCACTTGCAGCTCTTTCAACGTTGTTAGAAGACGGTTTGGAAGTTGAAAATGCGGTGAGATTGATTGATGAAGCAGACGGGATAACGCCTATATTAAACGTTCTGCTAGAGAATCGAACAGAAAACTTAAGGATCAGAGCTGTGTGGATGGTTGAGCGGATCTTACGCATCGAAGAGATAGCTAGAGAGGTTGCAGAAGAACAGAACGTGACTGCAGCACTTGTTGACGCCTTTCAAAACGCAGATTTTAGGACACGGCAGATCGCTGAGAACGCCCTGAAGCACATCGATAAGATCCCAAACTTCTCTGGTATATTCACCAACATTGGTTAAGTCTATATGCATTCTTGTAAATGATTCTTAAGAGACATTCTGTTAAGTTCGTAGCTCCGCTCTTACTCTCTGTAACTCCGATACACTGAAAGGAATGAATATGTATTGATAATCGAAGTCGGAAGTACAAACTCTACTACGATCTCATGACGATCGCAGAGAAAGACTCATATCGTCTCTCAGATTCTGTTACAAACAATTTCGATCCCCTCTCTCTCTTTCCCTCGCAGAATTTATAATAGAGAAATGTAAACAGTTCTTCAAAGAACGAAACCCTCCAAATGAAAATAAGTCTTTCAAGTCAATTTTCCTTATTGACCCACTATGTTCTTTTTCCTCACGTATACTTGTTTGATCCTATCAATACCCCCGCCAATGAAACGAAGCTTGTCCTCAAGCTTAAAGGCTGGATACTGGTGTCAAACTCTGACCATAAGAACTGTTTGAGGAACATTAATAGCCTGCAACAGCATCTTCTCACTTGAGATTGTGTGAGTACTCATTCTCGATAATCCATCCGCTGCTTTATTATCTACCCCAGTTTTATAGACAATGTCAAATTGAAACCCCATTAGTTTTGTTAGCCATTTTTGATATTCCATCGACACCTCCTTCTGGTCTAACAAAAACTTCAAGCTTTTCTGGTCTGTATGAACAACAAATCTTCTACCAACCAGATAATGTTTCCACTTCAAAACCGCCATGACAATTGCCATCAATTCCCTCTCATATATTGGTTTAAGCTGTTCTCTCATAGTCAATCCCCTGCTAAAGTAAGCAATCGGTCTTTTACGCTGCATCAACACTGCTCCCAATCCAAACCCTGAAGCATTTGTCTCTACTACAAATAACTCTTCAAAATCAGGTAATGTGAGAACAGGAGCAGATATCATCGCATGTTTGAGCCTGTCAAAAGCTTGTTGAGCTCTGTCAGACCACTCAAAGGAATCCTTTTTTAAAAGCTCAGTTAGAGGTCTCGCAATCACTCCATAACCTTGCACAAATCTTCTATAGTATCCAGTGAGTCCCAAGAATCCACGCAACTCTTTAACAGATTTTGGTGTAGACCATTTCTGCATTGACTCTGTTTTTGCCGGATCAGTTGCTACTCCATTTATAGAAATAATGTGGCCGAGATAATCCACCTGGGATTGGCCAAAGAGGCATTTTTTTCTATTAGCGTATAACTGTTGTTCATCAAAGATATTCAACACA
This sequence comes from Eutrema japonicum, assembly GCA_030161315.1. NCBI lineage: Eukaryota > Viridiplantae > Streptophyta > Magnoliopsida > Brassicales > Brassicaceae > Eutrema > Eutrema japonicum. The sequence goes on from BSQW01000013.1 coordinate 8,928,432, forward strand.
GTCTGCAAATGCCCACAGTGCTCTTCCAAAGTAGAACTGAATATCAGAATATCATCAAAGAAAACCAATACAAACTTCCTCAAGTATGGCCTAAAGATCTTATTCATCAATCCTTGAAATGTTGCAGGTGCATTAGTCAAGCCAAAAGGCATGACCAAGAACTCATAGTGACCCTCGTGTGTTCTAAATGCTGTTTTCTCAATATTATCCTCTCTCATCCTGATCTGATGATACCCTGATCTCAGATCCAACTTTGAGAAAACAGAAGCACCATGAAGTTCATCTAATAATTGATCTATCACTGGAATCGGATATTTGTCAGGGATTGTAGCTCGGTTCAATGCTCTATAATCCACACAAAATCTCCAACTTTGATCCTTCTTTCTCACCAGTAGCTTGGTCTTATGATACCCGATTGTAACATTTCTGTCACCAGCTTCTCCATTGCTTCTTTACTTGCATGAGGATATATGTAGGGACGTACTGAGACTGAAGTTACCCCTGGGGTCAATGTGATAGTGTGTTCACGGCCTCTGATAGGTGGCAGGTCTGATGGAACCGCAAAAACACTGTCAAACTGAGTCAAGACTTCTGTAATCTCAGGAGTAATAGTTGAAGCATCTTGCATCATTTGATTAGTGTTGAATTCAATTACTGCACCTTTGGAGTGTACAGAAAACACTGGGGCAAGAGTCTTAAGAGACAGTCTTTGGACATGTAGTTCTGGATCTCCAATCAGAGTGACTCTCTTCCCTTCATAGTTGAATGACCATTCATGTAGATCCCAATCTACCTCACACTTTCCTAAAGTACGTAGCCACTGAACTCCCAATATAACATCCGCCCCACTTAACTCCAAAGATATGAAATCTGAAATAAAGTCAACTCCCTGCAATTCGAATGTCACTTGCTTACAGATTCCCGATCCTTCAGCCATTATTCCTGTCCCCAGTTTAACATGAAGATTATTTAGTTTAACCAGTTGGAGTTTGAGCTTCTTCACCATTTGAGGAGCCACAAAATTATGTGTTGCCCCACTGTCTATCATGAAAATGATGGTAGCTTTGCCTATATTCCCCTTGAGCTTAGTAGTAGTCGGTGAATCTAGTCCCATAAATGCATTGAAAGATAACTGCATCAGCTGAGACGAATCACTACCTACTATTTCTTCCTCACAGTCTGAAATCTCTTCTGATACTTCCACCTCTTCACCGTTGACAATGGTTAATACTTGCAGCTCCCTCTTAGGACAAATATCTCTGTGTCCCGCGAAATACTTCCCCTCACACTTGAAACAGATCCTGTTTCTACGCTTCTCATCTAATTCCGCATCTGAAAATCTTTGTCTCGGTCTTAAAGGTTTGGACTGAGTCTGTCCTGTGTCCAAACTCTTCTCCTTCCCAGTTTGATTCACATTTGTTTGAGCTCCCATTGATCTTTGAGAGTTATATGTTGATGACGATCTCAGAGGTTGATATAATATTGACCTCTTTGGTCTGTCCTCAACATGATACACCTCACTCACCACTTGACAAAAAGCACTTGTTTCCATTTTTAGAACAGCAGCCTTATGTTGTCTCAGTCCCTTCGGTTCTTTCATACGAATCACTTCTTTCATCGCCGGTTTAAGACCATTGTAGAATATGTTGGTTAAATTCTTCTCATCAACCCCACGCACCTGACCTGATAGTTCCTCAAATTCTGCAACATAATCCGCAATTGTTCCCGTCTGTTTGATACCACATAACCTTTTTCCTGGTTCCTCCTCAAGAGATTCTCCAAATCTATCCAACATCCTGTCTTTGAAATCCTCCCAACTGGTAAATTCAGTGTCTAATATCTCCCAATTGTACCAATTGAGAACCGATCCTTCGAGATTCAATGATATCAAGCTTAGCTTCTCTTCATCTGTATACTGTCCGAGCCTGAAAAATCTCTCCACTCTCGATATCCATGCATACGACAATTTACCATCAAATACCGGCAAATCTACTTTTCGTAACATCGATTCTCTATTTGCTAAAACTCCAGATATTCCTCGATAACCTAACTGTGAATCACGCCGGTCATAGGTAAGATCTGTCAACGGTACCTGGTTTTGATGAGCTGATGATCATTCGATGCCTTTTCCGTGAAGTTTTGTCACGCTCATATTTTCCTTGATCTGGTTTAAAATCCCTCCCATTAACTCCAGATGTTTCGATTGTAGCTCTAATTGTTGCTCAATCGCGTCGAATCGCCGAACCGACTTCTTCTCCGCCTCGTCGAATCGTTGATTCGTCGTCTCCAATACACCTTTGATTTCATCAATTTCTGTTTGAGAATCCCGCATAGAACCTTCGATCAATTTCCATTTCTTCGCCGAATCTTCCATCGCTGTGATCGCACAGTCCGCCACGTCACGACGCACCAATTTGTTAAGTTCGTAGCTCCGCTCTTACTCTCTGTAACTCCGATACACTGAAAGGAATGAATATGTATTGATAATCGAAGTCGGAAGTACAAACTCTACTACGATCTCATGACGATCGCAGAGAAAGACTCATATCGTCTCTCAGATTCTGTTACAAACAATTTCGATCCCCTCTCTCTCTTTCCCTCGCAGAATTTATAATAGAGAAATGTAAACAGTTCTTCAAAGAACGAAACCCTCCAAATGAAAATAAGTCTTTCAAGTCAATTTTCCTTATTGACCCACTATGTTCTTTTTCCTCACGTATACTTGTTTGATCCTATCACATTCAAAGTTAAACTCGGAGGTTCGTGACTTCAAGAGGAACTAGAGCTGTCTTTCAAAGTTGATAAACACCTCATTAAGGAACAAAAATAAATTTTCTAATGAGAGTAAATTCAAAAGTCTGGTTTTAAGCTTAAGAGGATCTGCTACGTTTTAACTTTTCTAGATCTCATCAATGAATTCTAGAAGATCTTCTACTTCTTGCCTCAAAGTAATGATCTTTTGCTGCTGGGAAGCGATCCGGTTTTCGATATCACGCCCTGAGGATTTCTTCTCGTACCCTTCAACAACAGTTGTATGTTTGGCCATCAACTTCTCTTGAAGTTCTTTCTCTTTCGCAACTAGCTCTTCGACCTGTTACAAAAGAGACAGTTAAGCAGTGCTGAGACTAAGAGATGTGAAACAGGTGGAAAGAAATTTGAAACCTTGGGAGATATTTGAGAGGCTGATGGGAGAGATTGTAAGAAAGCCAGCAAAGGTTTCAGTTCTTTCGAAAGATCTTTCAGTAAACTGTCAGTGGATTTGCGAGCAGCTTTGCAGGTTTGAATGTCACCAGTTCTTGAGAGATCACGGAGCGATGCTTCGAGCTTATCATGTATAGCTAAGCATTTTTGGATGATGCTTTGAACCTCTTGGAGAGTTGCTAGGACCTGATAAACAAAAGGAGCCGTTTATATATCTACCATTCAGAGAAACAAGATATCAGTAGATTGTATGTAAAAAGTGCTTGAAAAAAAAGGTCGCAATGTACTTCATCCCATTGGAGTTTCGCCAAATATGCAGCAGAGGACTTGGAGATTGAGAAGTCAGCCCGCGTGTATATGATGCAAGTGATAAATAAAACAAAAAACCCAGAGATTAACATCAATGGCTCACTCAGCAGATTGATGTTGCTGAACTTATAGTAGACCTGCACAGAGAACAAATCTCGTGATTTTATTGAAGTACAAATATTGTGGGCTTTAGAATAACAGCATTTCAGATGGATTATATACCTGGATATTCTGATTGTGATCTGGGACAACGTTGTTCTTTTCAAGCACAACAACTGGTCTACCAGCTATATCTAAGTGCGAATATTTGATCTGCAAGCGAACAGGTTTGCAACATGAATAATTCAAATATTAGAAATTCAGAATCGAAACACACAGAGACAGGAAAATCATATGAGCCCAGGCTCTGTTACCTCTTGTGACTGCTTGACAGCAAATGGAGTGATAACTGATATATCCTTCGAGCCCTCAGGTAAGACCACCTACATCGGAAATGAAAACACAAAAGAACATCAAGCAACAACAAGGAAGCTTTTCGCTCATGTCACCTTCATTTGCAGCACATGAGACCATGCATATCACAGTATTATCACGATAAAATGCTCCCTGCTCTGATTGATCTGCTTCCACATCATTCCTAAGCTAAGGAAAATCAAACTAAGAACATTTCAAGTAGAAAATGTATGATACCGACCTGTACGATAAGTTTTTCAGTGACAAGGTCAAGCATAGGGGAGCCAAAGGAGATGTCGAGGATACGTTTCCCTTCCGATGCAAACAAAAAGTCACTAAGCGGCAAACCATAACCTATCGTGAAAAAAGTTCTCCACCCACCAAACAATGGAAACCGAGGCTCAATTAGTAGCTCTGTCTGCAACCAAACCAGTTAAAAAGAGTCAACACATGCAGCAGTAAAATTTGGACGATCAAATCTCGTTAAATTCAAAATATCAACCTTTTTCGAATCACTTTGCATCTGAGACGTGGAGATATTGCCAATATCATCCCTGTAGTATATGGAATGGGCTCTGGGTGGTAATCTGGCAAGTAAATGCTTAAAGGCAGATATTCCTCGGGGATTAGGTCTGGCTTGAAAATCTAACCTGCGGTTGGGATACGAAGAGCATGGGAACCGAATTCTATATTATAATAGAAACACGGAATAGTGCATTAGTAAGAGTATTAACCTTGAAAATTCTCCCTTGAGTTGAGCCCCTCGGTGAACGATATTGTAATGCTCCGTGACCTGTACGTTCCCCCAATGAGACACTTCTATTTCTCGCACGAGCTTCTCAGCCACAGCAAATGCAGCCTTGCTTTCAAAGTGGACCACTATTGGAGAGTATGAATACTGTGGTAGATTCTTGTATGGGCCATATTTGATCTCTGAGCCCTGGAGCTTTGTATTCTCCAGATTGGTGTAAGATTCGATTCTGGCACTGGGTAGTTTGATAGACAATGACTGAGATTCGACCGCATAAGGAGAGAGATACTGTGCGCTTTCTTGGAGCATAACAAGATGGATATCACCCTGACTTATTTTCTCTGGAAATGGCTGAAGTACATTGGTGAATGCAGCAACTACCTCCAGCGTCAAAGTATCGCCTTTGTTGAGTGCTTTGGGTAATGAAACTGAGTAGAAACTAACTGAATCGGGCATTCCTTTCGGATTAGCTGCTTCCACAGAGAGATCGACCAAATGGCGTTTAGATTTCCCCTTTCCTTCACTATGGGCAACCGATAAATATGCCAAGTTGTTACCAAGGAACTTTGGGAAGGTCAAAGTAAACTCGGAAACTGATTCAGAGCCAGAATTTACGACCTAAACACCAAATTGGAAACTTTAACACAAAATACGAGCTTGGTAGGTTGGAATCTGACTAACACAGTCTCATGATAAGTTTGGAAATTACCTTAAGGGTCTTAGTAACGCGAGCAATCTGTGAAGTCACATCGATCTGCACAAAAGTAAACAAAATTGGATGAAGAAAGCAGAATCACAATTGGATGAAGCTAAAAGACCATCCTGGACTAGAGATACCAGAATCACATATCCGATACCAACGAGATAAAAAGGAAGAAAAAGGTTTTATCTTCTGAACTGATTCGAAGTGTTAAGCACAGATCAACAAATGCAAGTTTGGAGAAACTCTCCGAATCGATCAGGAACGCTCGTGAATCCAAAACCCAGATCGAAGATATTGAGGAGGACTTACACGACGTTCGACTTTGGATAAAACCAGATCGGAGAACGCGGGCGTCGCGAGAACGGCGATTGCCAGCAGAAGAAGCAACAGATCGACGACACTCGATTGCTTCATCCTTGATAATTCAGACCAGTCTCAGAGAACCAGATTCTAAGTACAAAATCTTAGTCGGAAACTCTTTTTCCCGGGTCGGGTTTTACCCACACAGATAGGCTAAGTTTAGAGTCAGAGATATAAAACCCATATATATTGGGCCTCAATATGGGCTTAGATCTTGTTACGAAATACACGTGGCAGTGTTTTATTGGTTGAATTATGGTGAACCTTGGTGCATAGGATGAAAAAACTAGGTGGGGTTTTGGTTTTCTTCGCTCTGCTTGTGTTTTGGTAGTGCCGTAGCGATTTTCTTGGCGATTTTCTCGAGAAAATCTTTTGGAGGAAAATGGAGACTTCTCTGAGGTATACCTGCAATTCCAAGTCTTTGAAAATCCATGCTAAGGAGAAGCTCCCGGTAAACTCATCAACCCATTTGCAGGTGAAATTCTTCGTAGCTTCCCAACTTTTTTTTTGTTTTTTGTCTACGTCGTGTTCGTGCTGCTATGAATGATTCTTTAGCTCAATTCGATTTTGAAGCTATTTCGCTTCGTGGGTGTAATGCTCTCTGTGTTGGTTGGAGTTGTTTTGTTTGACTGGTTTCTTTGCTTTTGGAGCTCAAATGCCTAAAGTCTTGAGATTTAAAAGGGTTAAGTTTTGAGGTATATTGGTCCCGTCTAGATTTTCTATATGTTTTTTGGTGTTTCAGATAATTTTATGTGCATTTTAGCAAGTGAACAGTTTTGTGTAAAGTTTCAGATTTTATCTTAACCTGAACTTTTGGTTAAGATGAAATTAAGCACCCCCTGTGAACTTTGAAGCCACTCTTGGAGTATGAAACCTAACCTAAGCGAAGTTGCTAAATAAATCTGGCCTGAGATTTGCTCAAACTTTCTGAATTGAGTTGTTGCAAGAGCCACTTTAAGGAATGGTTTTGGTTTTGTGTCTCACACACTCACCCTTCCTCTGCTTGGAGTTATTGTGGGATTCTGTATCATCATTTTGAAACATTTTGCTGTTACGGTTTTGAGTTTTGGGTTTTTTGAGAATGTGATTTAGTTTAGGAATAAGATTACGTCTAAGTGGTTATCTTCCTTCTCATGGGTGCATTGTGAAGAGGAACATTCAGAGACTTCCCTGAATCTTGATTCATTTATTAATTGTCAGTATGTGTTTCTGACTTGCTTGTTCTGCCACAGTTGTTTGGCTTTGGCTACAGTCTGACGACATATATAGCCAATTTGTGTTACCTTTCTTGCAAACATATTTCTCTTTCTTATTTTCTTTGGTGGGTTTGTTTGGTGATAGCTTCATGGAGAGCTAGATACTGGAACTGGAGCCCCTAGTTACTTCTGTGCGATGATTAGACACTTCTTCCCTGAGGTTTGATCTCATTTTCTGTTGTTTCTTCTCTCTCTTTGTCCTGAAACCTTTTTCACCGTAGACTATTACTTACTAATAGTGTTACAAATTTCTCTTAGGCTTCAACAGGCCTTGGAGTAGGATTGCATTATGATAAGCGCCAAAAGCTTCGGTGTCATGTACGCGGGAAAAAAGAGTTTCCTGTGAGAACTGATAAGCTTGTGACATTTAATATTAAAGGGCGGTGTGATTTTGATCAGGACTTCAATCAGGTTCGCTTTTTCATTTTTGTCTCAAGAACTTTCGTTAAAGTTATGTTTCTTGCTTGAGTATTACGCCTAAGTTTTATACTTAGAATGGACCGAACTGTGCTCATTTTGTGCTAACAGAGGAACCCTAAAGGAGCTGCAGAATTTGCCTGGAACATAATGAATTTTAAGGAAGATCAGGATGTAAGGATCAAAGTTGGCTACGAAATGTTTGATAAGGTATCTCTCTCGTAGCTGACATAATGTCTGTTGAAAGCCAAAGTATTTTCCGCTTCATAGTATCATTGATATTCCATCTACTTGCTTAGTGGTCTATGCTATGAATGCCTACGCTGCACTCTTGAAATCATTGATTGACATCATTTTTAGGCTTTACATCTCATTTGTAAAACTCGAAATATAAATCCGGATGTTTGCGTCGGGAAGACTTTTTTTGGATTCTTCAAAATATGGTGTTGCCTCTCTCTTTCAGGTCCCTTATATGCAGATTAGAGAAAACAATTGGACTCTCAACGCAAACATGAAGGGAAGATGGAACTTGAGGTTTGACCTGTAACTGCATTTAATATTCATAATCATCATCTGAGAAATGTATTAATACTGATAAACTCATTTTAATTCTACCAATTAATCAAATTTAAGAGATCTTCCGAATCATCTCCATTACTATTGCAAGCGTCTGTGAACTTAAGACAAATTTTGCCAAGATTATATGCAAATTTGACTGCTCCTATGTTTTGAACAATAGGGCTCGTATCTGAGTTTACCAGTAAACCACCTGCCAAACCGGAGCAAACTAGACCGAACAAATGTCTTTTATCTTGCAATCATAAACCAGGAATCCATCGCTCTTTCATTAACCAATTCCAAACCGGGATCATCAGAGAACCAATAACTCAATTCGATTTGGCCTGGTTTGTGTCGTGGTTTGGTTGAACTTGAGATGGTGCGGCTGCTCAGAACATCAACATCATTACCAAAATATGAGTTAAAAAGTCCATACAAAGTGTTGATCTTGAGAATCCGAAGATGGGGTATGCTCAAGATTTGCTTACTGATCATCTTCACTCATAAAGAGAAAAAGGATCAAAGATCGTTTTCAAACACTAAAAGAAAAAGAGACATCGGCGAGTCACCAATTTTATCGTTAGATTTGTTAGTGGCTTTAACTAAAAATCCACACGTGATCTCTATACATATTTAATTATATCTCAATAATGATTTTATTAGAGGCGGCCGTATTTAAAAGCTTTAACTGATGAGGTTTGTATCACAATTTTTGTTTTTTAGTAAAAAAATAGCACTAGATGTGACAAGTTTTATCCCAAATCTTTGTTACATACTTTTAATTCCACAACCTGTAAAGTTATTTTGGAAAGTACTTGCAATTTGTCTTCTTTTTCATGTATGTGATTCATCTTTTTAGTCTTTAGGCCGTTTTAGCATGTAAACTCAATTTCAAATAATTATGCATAAGAAAAGTTGATATATATATATATATATATCCATTGTGATAGTAATACTTTATTCTAGCTATACGATATAGTGACATCCGAATTACAAGTTTAATGTTTATATGACTACAAAGATTTATGTGATTAGTAATGTGCAGAATCGTTATCAATATGATGATCGGCATGTCAATCAGAGGCTCCGAATGGTGATCCCTCGAAGAAAATAGAATTTTTTTTTTATTATTATTGTTTCTCTTCAAATTTGATGAGGAATATTTTTGTTCTTTTCTCCCTAAGTAATAAATGATGAGAAAAAAATCATGTGGACAAAACAATATTTATAAATAGTGTTTTTTTAGGAATGAAAAGTAATTCGTTACTAGGTAATATCAGCGTCCATGCGCAGGGTAAAATAATTATTAATTTTTTTAATATAATCTTAGATAAAAATCTATTATAGTTATTGGTGAAATTATTATCCTAAATCCGCTTGTATATGCTAAAACATGTAATGATTTTTATCAACGTAATAATTATATATATGGTTCCGTATCATATATGATTATCTTTTGGTTTCAAAAAATATATTCATCTATTCTTAGTGCAGCAATTTTATTATTCTAAATTTGATCTGTTAAATATAGAATAAATAACAAAATGCTATTGAAAAATGCATTATTGAGATTTTATGTTTAATGTATATTAGAAATGGATGGAATAGTTTATAATTCGTTCGTATTCTATTTGGTGAAATGTCGGCTTTTAAATGATAATGTGGAAAAGTTGCTTATGATGTATGCAAGCCACTAATGTAATGGGGAATGGCTAAAACCTCATGGCTGACATTAAGTTAAATTGGTCTCATTCGATGCATTTTCTTTAAATCCATTATTTTAGTTCCAGGCTTCCCTACTCCGGCGATATGTAATAACAAACACTTTCGCATATATAATCAAATATCTAAATATATACTATATATGATTATGCATAATAGAAGTGATTGAATAATAAGGTCCGAGAAAGGGTTTGTATCAGAAATAAAAATAAAAGTAGAACGTGCTTTACATGTTCACATGTGAACCAGCGGATTATTGCACATGTATAAATCATGCATCACCAAAAAATGTACAACACTAATTAATATGAATATTAATCCAAAGTTACACGAACTCGTAACTGAAGCGTTATAACTGAATATATTGATATTGTTAGCATATATAACTACTACATCGACTGGCACAAAACAGTTTATAATTACACGAACTCGTCGATTTTTCCTAAAGACTATCAGTATTAGATTATTTGAAAAGTCTAATACCAATCTAACCATGTTTAAAATTTTCGTTGATTTTGACAACTTTTTCCAACAAAGATTATAATTGGTAAGTCATCATCACTAAAAGTATTAAAACATATTTTAGTTTTCAAAAAAATCGATTGTAATTAACTATCATATTATATTTTTTTGTCGACTAATTATTATTAATTCATCTTGAGAAATCTATAACAAAATTGTACATACTTATACTTGTTAAAAACCGATTTTTTCAAAATTTAAACTAATTTTTACAAACTATACGTAATTTTTTGCAATAGTAAAATCAGATTAAAAGTTGTATTGCGTCTCAATAATTTATGAATTTGTGTAGATTTTAGATATTTTGTGCTGCATATTTACAGTCGAGCTTATATGTCCGTCAATATGATTTTTATAGTTTAAATGTTTATATAACGTGTGTTTTTTCAAAATAGTTAAAACGTTTTTTTAAAAAACATATATGCCAAGTGGATCAGTGGTAGCAGCGAATTTGCTAGTGTGGGTATGTGCCCTGTCTCCTAGCTTCGAATTTTCTGGGCCACCCATCTACGTTTAAATCAGCATATTGCTGTCGTGAATCCTGGAGTTAGGCCGCCAGAGAATAGTCTGGATCTAGAAAATCTAAGATCACTCTGGTTTATTCAAAAAAAAAAAAAAAAAAACAACAACATATATGCTGACGAGTTTATGTAATCTTTAGGGAGTATAGTTTTTTAAATAATAATCAAACAAAAATAAATAAAAAGGCAGAGCATGTGACGGAAAGCAAAAGTGGGCGGTGGGAAATCGGAAAGTGGGGGAGTGCACTATAGAAGAGAAAGAGTCAACAAAACTAACTAATGGTCTCTTTTTATATATTTTTAAACTTTTGTCATCTAACTCTATTTAGAAACTCATAATTTCACACGTTTACCCCTTTTCTTTCTTACCATACGTTATTTAATGTACAATTTTTCCTCTTCTTCTCATTTTTTTAGTTTCCCCTTAAATCACTTAATCTGTTGAGTTTCCATGCAACGATGCAGTAAAATAGTAGCAAACTAGCAGTCTTCAAAAACATTATTGACAGTAATATCAAAATGTAAAACAGTATACCAGTTTATGATCTTTCTGTGGTGCATCTATGTTATGAAAACGAATAAGTAATGAGTTAATAATCACGGTTTTCTTTAGGTTTGAGCATTCGTACCCCGAGCCTTTCAAGTACCCGACCCGAATAATCTGGACTTGTCGGATAAAGGTAATTAAAAATATTCTTTTGGGTAATGATAAATTATTTTTACGGGTAAGGGTAGGATCGGATAATTACTCCGGGTACCCGATTACCTGTTTGGGTAATTAAAAATTTTAAATTATATAAATTTATTTTTATATATAAAGAAAAGAATGTGTAAAAACAAATGTGTAAATATAAAGTAGAAAAAAATCACTTAGAAAATGAATATGGATAATACCACATGGTTTTGGGATTATATGATATAGTATCATAAGTAAGCGAGCAATATATATGCTAAATGGTATTCGTCCGTTCGATTGAGAGTTTGGGTATTAATCAGTAGTGATTTTTAAGTACTCGACCCGACTTGTAGCCGAACCCTTATCCGTTATTACCCGACCCTTATAATTACGGGTATAGTTTAGGTAATAATTTCACATGCATATCCGACCATTACCCGCTTTTACCCGACCCTTTACCCGTAATGCTCAGGCTACTTTTCTTGTCACCTATAATGTTGAGACGGCAAAGTTATAACAAAAATCGTTATCTCTTAAACTGTACGACTTTTTTGTTTTGTCGATAACCGTAGCATCTTAACAAGTTAAATCTATTTTGCTGTTGCGGTACTAAAGTTTTGATTACTAATCGGATTCTAAGGTGCATATCTTATATCTCTCATATAACAATATTAAAAAGAATGATTTCAAAATATATAAATAAAAAACGAAGAATCAAGTCTTCTTGGGCTAGTGATAAGGGATGTCTATATGGATTCCCCTCACCCGGTTTCGAGTCGATTTGGTCACCTAACCGCGTGATTTCTTAAACAATTGCGTGAACCCGGATGTGAGGCTTCCTGGAGATTAGTCTCCCAGGTGTTAGACTTCTTGAAGATTAATCTGGGCCCAAAGGGTCTGGGATCACTGCAAGATTTAACCCCAAAAAAAAAACGAAGGGTGAATAAAGAGAGTGATAAGTAAAGAAAAAACAGAAACCCGAAACCATCTTTTCTTCTCTTGCAGTTTCTCGGAAGAACTTTGGACCAAGCTCACAAGGAATCTCCTCAATAACCTCTTTACCTCCGATTGGCAAGAGCTTCTCAAGCTAATCTCAGATACAAGCCTCAGTCGTATAGCTTGGTTCCTTCTCCAGTATTTTTTCCAAACATCAATCCACACAATATGGAGAGAACGCAATGGCCGTAGACATGGAGAAGCGGCAACTCCCTTAGGAAAATTGTTCAAATTCATCGACAAAGAGGTTCGAAATCGATTAACATCGATTAAGGAACTGGGCGATAGGAGATTCGAGGACGGGCAACAACTCTGATTTTCGACACAAAGTTGAAAAAAAAAACATCCCTCTAATTATTTTCAGATTGATGTAACACATTGGTTGTAACAACAGTTTTTTTGGGTTTGAATATAATTTTACATTCACTTCCAAAAAAAAAAAACAATTTTTTTGGGTTAATTAAAGAGAAAAAAGTTTATGAATCCTTTTCGCCAAATCTTTTAAGTCTTGACGCACGTTTTTTCAGTTAGTTGTTATTATCATCTTTCACACAAACTATATGATGACCATTGAAGAAAAAGTTTCACAAGAACTTACATTTCTTTCTTTACACGTATATTTTATAACTGTATTTAGAATTTACTTTAGCCAGGAAAAAATTATAACTATTTGCCTTATTGTTGATCCGAATGACCACTAATGATGATTAGAGGTATATTAAGAGGTTGAGAGGCGAGATTTCCGTTAATAGAACAAGTTAACTTGACTTTTGAGCAGGTCGGGACTGAAAGAACAGAGGTCGGGTATTATGATGAGCAGGTCGGGGACCGTATTCTTTGTATTAGTGTTCGGAAAAGATGAACGGTTTAGATTTACGAACTGGTTCCGACGGGAATCTAGTTCAGTGTTATAAACGACGTTGCTCTATTACAAGACAGTGATACAAAGAATACGGTCCCCGATTAGCTAGGCCCATCTCAGCAAAAAGCCCTTCTCGATCAAGTCGACTAAAAGTCAACGTTTGATTAAAGGAGACACCGAGCTGGTACCCCGGGCTCCTACTTCAGACTCGTCCGAGCTCACGAGAGTGTATCCCGGGCTTGAGCTGACGCTTCACCAACTATGCACAGAGAGACCGAAGGGGAAGATGACACGTGGAGGGCAGCTCGCTGAACAGTGTACTACCCTCGTAGGAGTATGGCGCCGGGCTGACGCTTCACCAACTCTGCACAGAGAGACTAAAGGGGAAGACGACACGTGGAGGGCAGCTCGCTGAACAGTGTGCTATCTCCGTAGGAGCATGGCGTCGGGCTTAGCATAATCTATCTGCCAAAAGGGACGGAACACGCCTCCCAAATGACCTTACCCACGAAAGGCGCTGGGAGTGCCACGTCGCCCCGGATTTTCGGGGAACCCCTGCTATAAATATCCCCCAGCATGCATTTATGAAAAAGGGGAGAAATGCATTGATCACTCTCTATCTCTAGATTTGATTTCCGACCTCACTGTCTTGTAATAGAGCAACGTCGTTTAGAACACCGAACTGGATTTCCGTCGGAACCAGTTCGTAAATCTAAACCGTTCATCTTTTCCGAACACTAATACAAAGAATACGATTCCCGACCTGCTCATCATAATACCCGACCTCTGTTCTTTCGGTCCCGACCTGCTCAAAAGTCAAGTTAACTCGTTCTATTAACGGAAATCTCGCTTCTCAACCTCTTAATATACCTCTAATCATCATTAATGGTCATTCGGATCAACACTTATATATGAATAATTATATTAATCTTGTTAGAATATGTCTATAGTAATCCTTTATTACAATCACCATTTTTACAAGTTCACGTATATCTTCTGTCGAATACTAAAACATCAGTACAAAGTTAATATATAAAGGTTTAGAAAAAAATATAAAGTTAATGTATTAACGGGAGACCTGCAAACTTATTCTCTTCTCCGGTCAGAAAATGCATGCATGAGCTAAACTATAACACGTTTACATAATTCGATATACATTCATATACTAGCTTTAGTAACAATGCACAATATGAAACAAATAGTGGTAGATCCAAATATTATTTTAACTGAGGTCAAAATATTATTTAAAAATGTATATATATATATGTCTCAAAAGGGTGTATATAGATATATGAACCTTGGATGAGGAAGTTCAGCAGGCCAAATTTATCAATCAGCTACTGATTTTTCTCTATATTTATGTATTTATGTACATACAAACTTATATTTCAATTTAAAGAGGTCATGCGACGGTGTGAAATCGTTGAAAAAAGGTTTGCATAATATAATAGATGAAATCATTAGAAAAAAATGTAATCAAATGAAATATCGCTAGCCATCCTAAAAAAGAGAGTTTTCAAGATCATGCATTCGTATACTGAAAAAAAAACTAAATGAAACGAATTATATTGTTATAGTTTCAAGTCTAAGAAGATTATGTACGTAATTAAGATTCGGAAGTTTTTGGTTACCAACTATATATATATTTTATATTTTTTTTATAGCCAGAAATATATAAATTTCTATTGATGAGTATCAATAAATTAAATTATATACTCTATCTTTGTATCACAATAGTGATATTTGAAATTTTTGCATAAATATTAACAAAAAATATTTATTATTTATCTAAACATAATCCAACTAATAATAAAACAATTGGCATAATATAAATGGAATAGGACTATTTGTTGTCTGCACCCTAACTTCGTTTTCGTAGGTTAGCTCAGTTGTTCGTTCTGTGTGTACGTGGCATTATTCTCATGGCTAAGTATTTTTAGAAAAAGAACTGTAAAGTTCCCAAAACTATTGTTGATTTTTTGAGACTTGGAAGCAAAAACTTTTCTCAAGTATTCATTTTTAAATGTTTGAATATGCTTATATGCATGTGAATATATTTGCTTTAAAAAATAACTAAATTTGTTTTTTATTTGCTTTTAGCTTCCAATAACTTGATACGGTTCTAGTTGAAATAATATGTTTGAGGGAATTAAAAGTTATTTATATTAAAAAAATAACTAGATGTATAGTACTTGACAAAAATAATGTAGGGAGATCATTTTTTTCTTTGTTACATGGTATTATGAGATTATATGCTTAATTTGGTGATACATTTCCCTGGTTTATCTGCTCAAAAGATAAGATAATATTATATTTTCTTGGTATAAAAGATAATCGATAAGACCTAGGATTTGTACAGTATAAAAAAGGTAAAGAGATAAACTTTTTTTGTTTTCTTTGGATTAATTGTTCTTTGAGGGGGTGGTATGTCTGATATGCAGTTCCGCTGTCAATTTTAAATAACTGTTTGTCTGTATTATACACACACACAAAAAATATTACTTAGATTTAATCCCATCCATATATAGGAAAAAGTTCATATTTATTTTGGATCGGATTAAGATTTAAGATTGATCGATCTTATCTAAACATTAAAAAAAGTTGTCCCTAGTGAATTAGTAGTGTCTTTATCCCAATTCCAAATACAGTCAGCTTGATTGGCTGGTAGTCCTCGACCAGCAACGAGAAAAAAATAAAAAATCGCCTTCTTACTTTATTATTAAAAAACTTGTTAATTGGGATATTTTGAAAATGAATTGTCGGAGTTTTTTTAAATGAAGAAATTTTGAACATTTCTTGAGACATACTGTTAGTAGAACGGCTTCGCAAGTTGTCTAGCAGCCATTAATTAATTAAAAATAAAGTTATTTTCGTGATTTCAAAGGTAGTTATTATTATTATTTTTTTTTTTTTTTTTTTTTTTGTCAACTATCCATCTATTACATATAGTTAGGAGGGATGTTCCGTAAAACATCCACAATTAGTTCGGTATGACAAACATGGGAAAATAAAAAACTACGTGTTCAAACCCCTTTTGTAATAGTATCGGCACAGACGTTTAAAACTCGAGAGATAAGAGATAAATTAAAATCTTCGAAAGATTCTCTAAAAAGATGGAATGAATCTAGTTCTGACATAAAGACTGGCCAATCCGCTAGGTCGTTATTGTACGTAGATGATCACATTTCTCCACTTGGTCAAACGTCATTAAGTTTATCGTAACTATGTATCATCAATTGAGGCAGCAAACCCAATATTAAGAATAGCAATTAATTTAAATAGTACTAGTAGTATTCATTAAGAACAATAGAAATCTTAGTCTTAGGTAGTCGGATATTCGGGTCGGTTCTGGATCTTTTAGATATAAGGATTTTGGATTTATTTAGGAACCGATAGGGTTTTGGGTCTGTTCCGGTTCGGTTTCAATCAGTTTCGGATCGGTTCGATTTCGAGATTCAAGAACCGGTAAAAACCCAAAAAAATCGGATCTTAATCGGTTCAAATATTTATTACCCGAAAACTCAAAAAATATACCCGAAAACCCAAAAAGTAAAGAAAATATATATGTAAAACCAAAAATAAACCCGAACTACCATAAAAATTAACTAAAATTTATGGGTATATAGTTATATTTCGGGTATTCGATCGGTTCTCGGTTTGGTTCTGATTCTTCGGGTATAAGAGTTTATGATCAATCGGGTATTTTTTTTATAGATTTCGGTTCGGATTTGGTACCTCCCAATCAATACAGTTCCAGTTCAGTTCTTCGGTTCTGGGCATTTTTACCCGGACCTAAGATCTACCAGTGAGCAGAAGAAAGAATGTTATATATAGGATAAGTGATACACACCTTATCAGTTTATCTCGTGGTTTGGTGTTCGATGGTCCAAGCAAGGCATCACATCGCACACACACACGCTTCTGCCACTTTCATCATGTGTAAGCCACTGCCTCCACACGCACCACTATCTCATACACCAATTCTTTTCTTCTTTTCAATCCAATTCTTTTCTTCTTTCCAGACCATTCCAATTAAAATGTATATATTTTTCTAATAACGAATGTTTAATATTTAGGTCTAAAGGTCTTCTGTAAATTACCGTAAACATCCCATAAAATATGGCGCAACGCGGTAGGAATTATATAACCAAACAAGATATATTTGTGAGACTTTTTGATATATCTTTACATGTATGATGTAAATGATATATTTTTTACTTATGTATAATTTATATGTAAATGTATTTTAAAACAAAAATTGTTCATCTTGTTTACGTAAAAAACTCGAGAGCGTTGATAAACAACACATCGAAGAAAAGGATTCGGAAGGAGGGGGGAAGGTAAAAAATCTACCAGCTAGCGTCGGGCGCGTGAAGGTCATGCGTGACAACTTAAACTCTCTCTACCTTTTCTCATTTTTTTTAGATCTAGATTTGCGGTGGCTCTCTCCGGCGAATCCGGCACCGCGAGAGAGCCACCTACCTTTTGTGAGCTGGTGGTTATTCATCCGTGAGTTGGGTTTTGATTTCAGTGAAATTGAAATCGATCTCTGCGGCATCGAAGTTTGGTGTGTTTGCGGCAGCGACGGTTGAGACTTTCAGATTCGGTTATATGAGGGCTTGTTCCGGCGAGGCGTCTCTTTTCGGAGCTCAAGCGGTGGCTCCTGCTTTGGCTGGCTCGGTCGTCGATGCGTCGGATATGGTTTTGTGGGTTTGTGTGGTGGCGAGTGAGTATACGTTTTGAAACTCACCGGATGTCGATGTCGGTTATCGAAACTGCTCGGGGATGGCGGTTTTGTGAAACGACGGAGTTTTCCCAGAGCTTCTCATGCTGGCGGCTCTTCCCCTGGTTTGTCGTGCCTTCCCTCTGAGTTAGTAAATCGCTCGGCGATTGTTCTTTGCCTCGCGTTTCTATGTCGGAGAGTTGCAAGGTGATGGTGGTCGGGCTTGTTTCTACCTCGTCAAGCGTCGGTGGTCATGTATCGCATCATATCGGAGTAAGTGGCCAATCTTCATGATGATGGTATTCTGAGTAGAGCTGTCAAGCGTGTCCAACCTGCCCCGCGCGGATTACATGTTTTTCCGATCCGCATCGACCCGTCCCGCTTGACTCATTACCAAAAATTGTTCGATCTGCATCCGTCCCGCTTGAATCCGCGGGTAACCTGCAAATATATATATTTTTTTTAAATAATAAAAAAATATATTTAATAAAATAAATTTCAAATGAAAAAACATAAATACACAATTTTCTGAAAAAATAAACAAAATAATTAATTAATTTATATAACATTTTAATAGTATTTAGTAAATAATTTTTTTTTAATTGCGGGTAACCAGTGAGATCTGCGGGAAAAAAAATATCGACCCGCATCCGCCTCGCATTTGAAAACATTCAACCCGCACTCGCTCCGCTTTTTGGCATTTTGAAAATTCTCGACCCACACCTACTCTACGACGGATCAAAACCCGTGGAACCCACATATAAACACTCATATTGACAGCCCTAATTCTGAGCTACTGTGGCCAGCCGAAGGTTTTCCATTATGGTGGCGAATCTCGTGTGGCAGTGGTTTTCTGAACTGTTGCGGTTCGTCAGAAAATTTCTGTTCCGGCGAAGAATTTTTCATGAACAGATAAAATGCGCAGAGTTTTCATGAGTCAACATTTGACTAAAGGCAACAATTTGAGCTAATTACGAAAATAACCTTATAACCGAAAGCAAAAATACAAACAAGATGGGATCTCTCTCTCTTTCACTATAAAATGCGGGGTTTCCTCTCTGCCTCCCCAAAAAAACCGCTCACACTCCTAATCCCTCTCAATTTTTCAAGTCAAAACTCTCTTCTTCTTCTTCTTCTTCTTCTTCTTCTCTCGTCTCTGCAAGCCAAATGGCGCGTCTTCTCTTTCGTCTTCTTCAAGAAGCCAATTCATCTTCGTCTGCGGAAGCTTCTCCGGTTTTAAATTCCGATCTCGTAGTCATCATAGCGGCTCTTCTCTGTGCACTTATTTGCGTCCTCGGCTTAATCGCCGTCTCTCGATGCCTCTGGCTCCGCCGTCTCGTCTCCGGTAACAGATCCGCCGCGAATTCGGATCAGGCTCATCCACCGCCAGTAGCCGCGGCCAACAAAGGATTGAAGAAGAAAGTACTCCGATCTCTGCCTAAGCTCACCTACTCGCCGGATTCTTCGCCGGCGGAGAAATTCGCCGAGTGCGCGATCTGTCTGACGGAATTCGCCGCCGGCGACGAGCTCAGGGTGTTGCCTCAGTGCGGTCACGGTTTCCACGTATCGTGTATAGACACGTGGCTTGGGTCCCATTCTTCGTGTCCTTCCTGCCGTCAGATCTTGGTGGTTGCCAGGTGTCAAAAATGTGGCGGATTACCCGGTAGCTCAAGCTCAGGATCCGAACCCGATACCCGAATCAAGCAACGCGAAGATGATCCCAATAACTTCTTACCTTAATTCTTTTTAGGCCTTTCTTTCCCATTTTGTTTTCCTTCCTTTTTTAGTGAATTATATTAAAAAATGGTCATTGTCATTTTAAAGGATAATGTTAATCTGTCATGTATATATTTGTTTATAGTAAATGTAATATTGAATGGAAAAGTTTATGTCATTCAACACTTTATTTCTTTTTAGATTGCAAATGAATTTTTATTTTTGTCAATATATATCGACATGGTTTGTGAACTAACTAGAGACCATATGAAAAAACATTTTCAAGAACTTGAAATTGAAATTGAGACGTTGGACCACACAATTTATACCCAACTACAATCCAAATTACCAAGATGCTTGATTCCGATTTTTTTTGTCTGTATCCATTCTAGTTTATGGTGCGGATGGTAACGTGAACGTATTCATTAATGGCACCGAATTTATATGTTTTAGATGGATCTATGCCGTGCCAAACGAATTAAGAACCTACCTAATGTCATAGATAAGTATCTAACTAATCATACTTAACTCCACGCAAGTCTTTAATTATCATAAGTCTATAAAACAATTTCCTGATAATTAAAGGGACAATTGGGTGTTTAACCAAATTTCAATAAAAATGTTAAGAATATAGCTATGGATAAATAGAAATTAAGTAAGTAACATTTTGCTTGCTTTTCTGATCATTATGTACTTAGTCACGGAAAAAATAGACTGGCTATACAATTTATTATGACAACACACATGTTTACCCCAATGATTTTGTTTTTTGCATAATTCGCATACTGGTAACTTCTTCAACCTTGTATTAGTACCAAAAAACACTTATTTTATTTCACGTCTAACATGTTTTAAATTTTGAAAAACATACCCGAACTTTTGTTATACGGCAATAATTACACCTATAACGTAAGAATTCTATTTTTTTATCAATAACACAGCATGTCTATTTTTAAAAATCAAAGACTTAACAAATCTACCAACTAAAAAATACAGACCTTTCATACAGATTGGGAAAAAATAGTATAGAAGCCATTGTGCATTTTGCTCATCCATATATTAAATCATCATTTACAACATGTCAAAACATTCGTCTCCAACTGAGAAACATAGACTTTCCATACAATTTTTTTACAGACCTTCCATACCAAAGGAAAGGAAGCTCTCTCATCATTTTCGATGGTGTGCGATGGAATCGAGGGAGAAAATTTTGAGCATAGACAATTTATGTGTTCTATGTAGACTAACGTTTTTACTACATTACATATCAATGTTAGAATAATTTTTACACTGAAAATTAGAGATCTTTATAATTTTATCCGCCATTGCAAACATAACTAAGGATCCTAAGTTTTTGTGTGTCTAGTAACAAAGCAATCAAAGCATCAAAGCCACAATGGAAAGAGTTCTACTTTTATAAATCAGCAACTGAAAACAAACATAGACATTCTATACAAATAGATGTTCTCTCATCTCTTTCAAAAAGGCACCGAAGAAAACAACGAATCCAACCTGTTTTCGTGTCAATGTGCATCGTGGACGTTTCATCGCTGGATGTTAGTAACGGCGAACGGGCTTTTGATGTGGGCAATGGCGATCAGGCTTCTGATTGCAAGGTATTACTTGCCTTTAGTGGCGTGGCGGTGGTTGAGGGACTCTCGATGCTTCTGTTCCATACACATATAGAAATTAGCAAAATTGTATTTGAGACAAAAGAAATGAAAAACTTTTGTAAACGATGCTCATCCATATATATAGACCTTCCATACAAAGTAAAAAAAATATTATAAAATTTTTGTACACTTTGTTCATCCACCTAAATCAGATTCAAAAAATTGTAAATTTCACTGAACCCAACATGTTTTTGTGTCAATGTGCCTCCTTGAGGTTTCATCGCCGAAAATCCACAAGTCGTTGTGTTACTCGACATAAAAGCCGAATATCCACTTACTTGGATCTTTTCGATTTGCTCGAGAAAATAGCTCGCCGTTAACAGAGAAGCCGAGTTCGGTTATCCTTGTGATGGAGCAGCTTTTGATTTCTTGGATAGAGCGATGTTCGGGAAGAATCCACTTGATACGAAGTTTGGATATGATGAACCGAAACTAATCACTAAATGGGTTTCCTTATAAAAAAACTAGACATTCTATACACACATAGGAATTAGCAAATAGAAAATACCAAAATTGTAAGCAATGAAGTTGCAAATAACAAAGAAAAGGAAGCTCAACAAACTGCAAAATTATAAAAAATAGACGTTCTATATACACATAGAAATTAGTCTCTGATATTGAATACACTAAAATTATGAACACTCTTAATTAACACATAGAAATTAGTATCCGACGATGTTCTATACAAATAGACGTTATATACAAAATACTCTCAACACGAAATGAAAGGAAGCTCAAGCAAATTGCAAAATTACAAAATAGACGTTCTATACGCACATAAATTACAAAACAGACGTTCTATACATAAAAAATATCATATACAAATAGACATTCTATGTTTTACTCGCAACCTCTACAAAACATAGAATTTGCAAGTTTCAGGTTATGAATTTTTATTTTTTTTTCAAGTTCCAACAATGAATTAACAAGGAGAAGGGAATCATTTAGCCACCATGAATGAATTATCCTCTTGGATTAGTGTTTCTCCTGCATTCTCGATCGTGATGAGTTGGGAAATCCGCCTTGCTTCTCGTCAAAGAAGCTATGGTTATTCACCGGACATGGGTTTCTGATGAGCATCGCTTTCATAGATCCAGATAACCATGGTTCGATTATTGAAGGCGAAATTTACCTTGGAATCCTGGGCAATTTCACGAACAAGGCGCTGAAAGAATAGAATAATCGTTATGCTGATTTGATGAACAGCGGTGGCGAGACAGGAGAGCAGCCAATATGAGCAATCCGTTACGACGGCAGATCCGATCGATATCATCGGCGAAGAGGCTGTCTCTCTCTCTCTCTCTGTCTTCAACCTCTATCGCCCAAAAAGGGGAAAAAAAAGAAAAAAAAAATAGAAGAGAGATGAAAAGAAAAAGAAAAAAAATTAGAGAAATGATAAAATTGTATTAATATACAATATACAGAGAATAACGTGTTCAAATTTTGTTTTGGTTAATTTATTAATTATAAAAAATTTATGATTATTAGCTGCAATTTCCCAATAATTAAAACAATATTTCTTTTCATTTGATGTAAAATGCATGTCCTGTATATACTTTCATGTAAGAGCATCATTATATTTGGGTTTCTTAAGTAATATTTAATTATAAATTTGAAATTAAGAAACTCTGTTAAGAAACTTCTGTTTTTGCTGTTTTATTGGTAGAACCTTATTAGGGGTTTTTAAAAAACAAAATTTAATAATTTTGTTTTATTTTAAATAGAGTTTATTTTTTTTATTAAACATAGTTGACATAAAACCATAACATTTTAAATATATATTTAAAAAAAATGCAAAATGACGCTCAATTTGGGTTTCTTTCTGATCTTGTCTATGAATCGTTTAATGTTCACCCACCGAACAATTCCAATTCATTAATATGTAAAAAAGTTTAGAATTTTAAAGTTAAAGTTAAGAAAAAGTTTTAAAAAAAAATTGGCAAAAAAAAAAAATCTGGCAAAAAAAAAAATCCGGCGAATTAGGGGTTGACACGTGGCTAAGAACAGTGTAAGAAGAACCTCCTTAAGAGCCGGTTCTTAAAGTTCTTATTTAAGAACCGGTTCTTGCACTGTTCACAATTTTTTTTTTTTTTTTTTGGGGTTAAGAAACCCATTTTTTGGATTAAAAACCCCCAATAATGATGCAGGGGCGGAGGCAATAAAGCGAGAAGGGGGGGGGGTTTAATAAATTTTGACCCAATACAAAATTAATTTAGATATATAAGATAAAAAAATCAAATACATGCAATAAAAGAGTCCAAATACTAGAGAGCTAGACTTTATCTAAAATTTTATTTATGTGGCTAAACTAAAGTAAAAAATATAACCACTTAATATTAATTATGATTTTACGAAACACATAAATGATATATATTGAATTTTTAATGTGTTTAATTTTTTATTGAAATTTTTTTGCTTCAAATAAATAAAAATTCTAGCTCCGTTATGCATGGTTTACGTCTAATCCCCTGTATTATAAAACCATCAAGGGACTTTTAATGAATCTAATAAAACGTTGGTTCTTCGTTGCTACAAATTCGATCGATTAACCAATGTAATATTCCATTCCATAATAAATGGACAGTTGGACCAGTGTGCGTGGAACAGATGGTATGATGTGTATTGTGTGAGTTTTCTCTTTTCCCTTTTCCATTAATAAAGCAGCAAACTAATTGTCGGGTTTTATATATTAAATTTATTCATGTTTTTTTTTAATTAAAAGTATTTTATAAATATTGGGAACACGAGCCTGTGTATCCCACTAAATCATCAAACGCGACTTTAAATTATTAGAACTTCAAAAATGACCATAAGATGGTCTTATTTTGTCGTCGAA
The DNA here is from genome assembly GCA_030161315.1 of Eutrema japonicum. Taxonomy (NCBI): domain Eukaryota; kingdom Viridiplantae; phylum Streptophyta; class Magnoliopsida; order Brassicales; family Brassicaceae; genus Eutrema; species Eutrema japonicum. Next base: position 8,952,687 of record BSQW01000013.1, read on the forward strand.
CATTGACCTAACAAAAGATCACCAAAATCTTAGAGTACAACTACAACTAAAGTGCGAATTAAGACAATGAGAAAGTAATATAATAACAATTAGTCAAGATGTAGATAATTACACATACGAAAAGAAACTAATTATATGGATTTTTTTAATATCTTTCCCCGTGTAGCCATCAAATAAAACACGTACGAATCATGATGGTCCACCATCGATTGCTATCATCATTCATAACGAGTTTTTCCACTATGGAAAAGTGCGTCCATGTGCTAAGTACTAATCTTATTTAATTGTATAATTTGAAATGTGTATAGAAATTTTGTAATAAAATTAACCTAAATTGCATAATTGACATTGAATATATAGCATTTTATCACAAAATATCCATCAATTCTTTCCTTTAACTAGCTTTGATGATATCGCTCGTGCCTCGTAGTGGTGATTAATTAATGCTCAACCATTCAAAATTTCGAGCTGAAAGCATGCTACCATTAACCCAAAGTGGTTGATTTATACCCATTGACAGCAATATAATCCAATCTTACGGAATCTCATATTTTTTTGGCACAAATTTTGAATTCAATTTTTATGCTAGACATTTACTTTTTCTAACTGATTTTTTTTTTGAGAAAGAACTTTTTTCTAACTGATACTCTCCAATTTATACATCTACTTGAAGTTGAGTAATATTGGATCAATAAGACGGATAAATCATATTTTTTAAAACGTAACGTGTTATTTAATAATCAAAATTTAAATATTCCGCTTGTATATTGTATTCTTTTTGTTTTATATTAAATGTTAGCCAAAAAAAATTGTTTCATATTAAGTGGTATTTTCAATTTTGAATACAAAATTAATTAGTTTTTTTATGTTTTGTGATTATTCATATACTGCATATTGTTTTATCATTTATTAAATTATGTTTAGATAGATTTTAGAAAAAGCCAAAAATTAAATAATTTATTAATCTATATAGAAAAACTTTAAACATTATTTACAAGGAAACAAAGTGAATATTAAACATTTTTTGAAGGTAAAAAAGGATTCAGGCAGGGAGATCCAATATCTCCATATATTTTCATTATGGTAATGGAGGCTCTCTTTCAGATGCTTGATTTATGGGCTTATGATCAAAAGTTTGAGTTGCATCCTCATTGCCAAAATCCAAAGATAACTCATTTGCTTTTTGCTGGTGACTTATTGGTCTTTTCGGATGGTTCTCGAGACTCGCTTTGTGGCTTAGTTGAGATTATGTGTAGTTTCAGGTTTCTTTCTAGGCTGGATATGAACGCTGCCAAGTCTGGCATGTTCTTCAGTGGTTATACATATGTGGTATCTTCAGCTTTGAGTGGTGAATTGGGTATAAAGCTGGACAGTTTCCCGACAAAGTACTTTGGTCTTCCCTTAAGCTCTAACAGATTGATTTTCTCTGGTTTTCAGCCGTTTTTTGGAGAAAATAACTAAAAAACTCCATTCTTTGACTTTAAAGTTTCTCTCATTCGCTGGTAAAATCAAACTGGTTTCATCAATAATCTATGGTATGGTCAACTTCTGGAGTCAAATATATATGATTCCGAATGAATTCTATGCAAAGATGGACTCGCTATGCTCGGCCTTCTTGTAGAAACATCACTCAATCTGCAGTTGGTGCTTGGGTAGCCTGGGTGGATGTATGCAAACCAAAAACGGAAGGTGGTCTAGGAATTAGACTACTTGAAGACTTTGAGATGGTTTTCCTTCTGAAACAAATATGGAACTTGTTCACTAATTTAGGTTCTTTGTGGGTTGCTCGGGTGAATAGAAACATCTTTAATAGGAAAAGCTTTTGGCTGATAGACGACTCTAATTGTTTCTCTCGAACCATCAGAAGCATGCTCCAAGCAAAACCAATTATGGAAAATTTTGTTAAGTGTGAAATCAAAGATAGAAGTTCTACCTCCTTCTGGTTTGATTCTTGGACAGACTTAGGTCCGCTTATGGATTTTGTTGGTGATGTTGGGCCATCTTTCTTCAGACTGAGAACATATGCAAGGGTTAATCAATTTCAAAAAATTTGAGTGCCCATGCTAATTTTTTTTTTTTTTTAGTATTAAGCAAGGGCCAAAATATTATAATTAGCTCATAGACTCTAAATTTATTGAGCCGCCCCTGGTTATTCTTTATGCTCTTTGGTGAGAGTATAATGCAAGAATCTTCACCACACAAGCTCGTCTCCGATGACCATTAAAACGTTGGTGGATTGTACTATGCGGAATCGTCTCTTATCTTTTCCTACTCGGAATAACAATTATTCTTCTCTCCTTAAATTATATTTAGGTTTTTTTATCTCATCCGTTATAAACATTTCAATCTTGCTCAGGTTCAATTATAAGTTAAACAAAATCATCATCCAAAGTGTACATTTTTTTTTTGTTAATAAATGAATTTTATCCTCTCTGCACCACCAAAATTCCAAATCTGGCCGGATATTCCCACATTTTTATTTGTTAGCTAAAATTCATTTATCAATTTATCTGTTAAACAAAATCATCATCGAAAGTGTACAATTTTCTTAGGACGCATTAACGTAATGTCAAAATTCAAATTTGGTAGACATAAAGCAATTCCTCTGTCGTCGTTCATTAGAGGTTTTAAATTTCACACTTGAATAAGACTACATTTCTAATGCACTACTATGTTTTGTTATGGAATATACATTATGTTTTTGAGCTTAAAAGTTTTGATTTTCTAGATTATACATTTATCTAGAACAAGATCACATAACACTTGTTAACTTGATACCTTCTATTCTCAACTCAATTTAATTTGCATAGTTTTTTTTATAGATTGTTGAAATGTTTTATTTCTATCAGCGCCTCAGCGGTTATTGAAACTAGATGAGTCCCCGCGCGTTAGCGCGGGTATTTTTATGTAAAATTTTTTGGGTGCTTTTTTTTTAAAAAAAATTCGTAACAAATGCAGATCTAGAGAGACATCATGCCAGCTGAATAGCTGATATTTCGATTACTACTACGAAGTCGTAACCCATTATATATATCCATTAAGACATATACATACACTCCTACTATAAACATGCAACATATGCTTATCCAAAGACATTTAAACCACAATATGAGCACATGCGTTGCAATAAAACACAAGATGTTACAGCGAGAGCGTGCCATGAATAGTTTGAGTAGCCATGAAACGAGCCGCCAGCATCTGAATCTTTACCATCCCCAGAAATGATAGACCATCCCCAACGCTTGGCTCACCAACACCATCCATCTGGCTCGACTGCAAAAAATCGTAGTTCAACCCACCATGGGTTAGAGCACTCGCCAACATCAGATACGTGTAACCTCCTCCGGCTGTTGCTGCTAAAGCTGGATTCTCCAACATTCTGGTTACATAAACCGGATGGTATTGGTTCCCTAGCATGAACGGCGATGCAGCCATTCCACCAACGGTAAATACATGTTGCCCTTGCGCTTGATGTTGCTGGGACTGACCCTGATTAGCAATCAAACCTAATTAAACTCATCTTCACCGGACCCACTTGGTAATGCCCCTTTTCCGAGGACGCATGCCCCATTGAAGCAAGATGGCATGTCGCCGTTCGATTATGAATCCTCTTCTTCGGCTCCTTAGCGCCTCTCTTGCTCCTTTCCTCGTCCAAAACCTTTAATATTGGCCCTTGTAATTCAGGAGATTGAATCCGCGATCATTACTATTCCAAAACGAATCATCTCTGGAAGAGCCTTGTTTATATGTTATATATATTTTCTAATTTGTGTTTAGTAAAATATGATTTAAAAAAATTAGTTTAACGAATATAACCTAATTCGAGATAGAGGCCATTTGATGAATTTGTTTTATAATGTATAATTAATTTGTGTTCTCCAATTTTCTTTTTTATTAAACTAAAATAAATATATAAAATAAAACAATGAGTTTATAATATTGTGATGAGCCCATGTGTGTTTACAAATAAAACAGTTTGACTTTCATCTTCTTATAATCTATTTGCCTTCTTTTCTAGTGTTTGCATCTGTCTCCCCCAAACTTCGAAACCATTCACTATGTGTTACCACCATGTTCTGATGCGGCCATTGATTCATATCATTCTTTATCACCATCAAAGAGTCTTATGGCATAACAATTTTCTTTGAAAATTTTATGTGTAACGCTTTTAACGGTTCGAATAACTTCATAGCTCATATAATTTCTTTTGTGATTTATCATCATTCGTAGATAATATAGCTCACATGTTGATGAATGAATGTTAAATGTCTTATCGGTGCTCTTTCCTCTTAGTTGTGTTTTTTTATCCTAAATAAATATTTCATGTGTTAGACTGTTTGCATGCCAAAAAGTAGCCAAATTTCCGTCTTGTGCAGCCATAAGATAAAATCTATAAATAACATAATTAAAAGAATCTGCACTTATTTAAAAGGACAATTTAACATAATTTTGAATTTAGATAAAAGTTGTTATATGAATAGAATAGCAACCATTGAGTGGGTATTTATATTTTTTTTTCTTTATATATATTAACTGTTTGAAGTTAATTTTGTCTTCTCGTTTTTCGTATATACATTTTAGATATATAAATAGCATGAATTTAGACTTGTTTTAGTTATTTATTTTTACTTTAAAATACAATGAATTTGGAAAGGATTGTGTAAAAACGTAATTATTGTAAATAAGTTATTTAACAAAAAATTATTGTTAGTAAGTTGAAAAGGTTTTTATATATTTTTGAATTAAATAGAAGTTTGAAGGTTTATAAAGTTATTATGATTTTTTTAATCTTGAATTTATTGAAGAAAAAAAAAAAATTAACCAATGATGGGGGACAAGTGTCAAAGCTGGAGAGCACTTCTCTCTTTATAAGGTAGATATATAGAACTAGGATCAAATATCGTAGTATTTCATTTTAGTTATTATCGATTGTGGGCCTCATTGATATTTATTGGGCTTCATAGTTCGAAACTAAAGTAACTTTACAAAACGGTTTTTTTTTTTTTTAAATTAATGTAACAGAAGTTCAGATACAAAATGGTCTTATATAATATCAACTTCTTGTCGCGTGTTCATGAATAAAACTTCAAAATTGAACCAGTGGCTCACAACCACAAAGATAAACCGGACTCCGCAAACCGGCTTAACCATTCTAAAACCCTAAACGAAGATGGTGGTGTCTGGCCAAGCAAAACAACGCTTACCTTGGTGATAACTGATAAATCCAATGTTAAAAAAAAATCATTGGCAGTTTTCTTTGTAGTTGGCTAAAGCATTTAACCAAAGTAGACCGCCTAACCGGCCGAATGTAGTAACACAACCGAAATGCCATTTTCACAGTTCCAAAATAAATAACACAAGTAAGAAAGAAAATATTTCAATAAAAAAGAAATAATCCATCCCAAAAAAAAACACATAAAAAAATGACGTCGGAATAGTTACAAATACCATTCGTATTTATGACATCACATCGAACAGTGAAACGCCCACAAATACAGTTCACCAAAAGTAACACACTATTAGCTTTACCAGCAAGGCTGCAGTAGCCACATAACGTTTTTAAAATCAGAAAGTACCTATAATCTACAAACGATCTTGGATCTTAGGAATAATTAATATTTATATTAATTTGTATTTTACAAAGGTGAAAATTAAAAGAACAAAATGGCCAAATATAAAAATCCAAGGGCCAAGATTCTACAGCTGGAAACCTAAAGGACATGGAGAATCTAATAGCATGTGAAAAGGTCCAGGAGAAGACGAAAGACCCAACAGACCGTAACCCACTTCTTGAAACAGAGGGTTCTCCAAGTAGTCTCGTACGTCAAGATCGTTATTACCACCGTTCGAATAATATTGCTCTGTCTTCACGCCGAAGTTGTCGTCTTCTTCGTTGTTGTTTCCCGGAGAGAATATGATTCCGTTGAGCTGAGACACGACTGGGTTGATTAGGGATTTGAGCTCGTCCACGTGGTGGTCTGATGATCCGAGGAGAAGGTTATTATTGTAGTTTTGATGGGTACCATCATAGAGTAGTGATGGGAAGTTGGTTAGCGTTTTGGAAGGTTCTAGAAGAGGAGGCAAGGATTCAAGATGATGATAATGGTTATGGTTATGATGATGATGTGTTGTTGTTGAGAGTGAATGGTTAAGGATTCCAACATTTTTTCTATCTCCTGTTTTATTGAACACTCTGCAAATCACCCATTCCTCCTGTGTAACATCAAAAAATGTTATTAGACATTTTGTTTCGAAGTAATAATATATATATATATATAGTTATTTACACATGTATATCTATATTAGTTACACCGAACCAAGATCGATAGAGATCTTGTTTGAAATGTGAGCCTGACCAATTGATTTATGATGATACAGAGAGCAATAGTGATGAAAACGACACAACAGTGTAGGATGGAAGAACAGGAAACGGCAAGGTGTTTGGTGTTGACATCCACACGTACAGGTTTATATCAAATCTATCACATCTAAACTGCTCTCTCCCCTGTCCTCCCCAATACTAGCCAAACCAAATAATGACAATTCACAATACTAATATACTAAAAAAAAAAAAAAATGTAAAACGGGGGAAAAAAGTGAAATATTTCGGTTAAACCTTTCTTTTCAACTCATCGTTGTTAAAAGTCAACTCATTAGTTGACAATAAAAACATCAAATTCGTATTAATTAATGTTTAAGAGACGCACGTGTGGGAGTGAAGTAACATAATTTCATTTCAATTAGTATATAAAACTAAGAGCATGTTCAACGGGGTTCTAAATAGAAGAGTTCTAAAAAATTATAATGATATATAATTGATAAATATTGGAGAGGTTCTAAAAAGAAGAGAGAAGGGTTCTAAAGTTAGAACTTTTAGATACAGATTCTAAAAATTAACATACAAAATGTTGGGATTCTAAAAGGTGAGGTTCTAAAAATTTTAGATACCCATTTTTAGAACCTCACCATTGTACATGCTCTAAGGTGAAAAATATATCAGATAGACTTTTTATTTTCAGCTTTTCTTGTTATAAAGTCAACTCATAAATTAACAAGAAAAATAATAATAATGTCATGCATGACCCACGCACGTGTGGGGATAAAATAACAGAGTTTTAATTTTACCTTGCACGTGTGGCGGTGTGAAAGGTCGGTTTCGAGGCGATACTCATGCATGACCCACTTTGTCTTGAGGCCACGTGGAGCCCTTCCCTTGTAGAACACCAACGTCTTCTTCATCCCAACAAGCGCTCCTCCTCCGCCGCCGGAAAAGACCTCCTTATCTTTTCCGGTAGCTTTCCAATATCCAGCGGTGGTAGCTCTGTTCGTCCTCAGCCCCGTCGGGTATTTCCTATCCCTTAGACTATAAAAGTACCACTCTTTCTCCCCCATCTTCGCCATTTCTTCATGTAACAAAATTTAAAAGAAAACAATAAACTTTAAAAAAGATTCAAAAAACAAGAAAGAAAACAAACTTTTAGAGTAAAGAAGAGATTGATGTACCGGGAAGTTCCCAAGGCTCACAGCGATTGAGATCAACTTCGGTGATGTGAATGCCACAGAGACCTCCATGGAAGACTTTGGAAGCTAAGTAGAAAGTTATGAGCTCTTCGTCCGTCGGGTGAAACCGGAAGCCAGGTGGCAATCCTCTCTCATTCCTTTCTTCTCCGGCGAGTTCGCTCAACACATCTTCCACCGCAAGCATCATCTTTTTAATTGTTATAACCGAAAAACAAAAAAAAACAAGAGACTTTTTAAAGTCTTGTTACTCGAAGAGACACGAAAAAGGAGAACAATGAGAGCAATGATACAAAAGGTGATGGTGAGTATAACCTTATTGTGTGCAAGAATATATATTTATATAGAAAAAGGCACATAAACCGAAGAATAATAGAGAGAGTGTATGGATGTATGTATGTATACGTAGAGGTGTATGTATAGATGAGTGGATTTTGAGTGTTTGAGGTTAGAGGAGCATTGATGATAAAGGCTGTGAAATTCAGGGAGCAGAGGCTGCTATTTGCCCTCACCTGGGGAGCTTTCAGGAGTCTCTTTCTATTTTCCTCTTTTTATTTTCTATGCAAGTAATCAATTTGTGACATTCTAACATGTAAAAAACAACTTTTGCCGTTTTGTGTGTCTATCACTACCTTGCTCTAGCGAAATTCTCATGGTCTTTGGAGTTTTGATTGAGACAATGTGATGTTAAGTTATGATCTTTCGTTAATGACTACTCGATTGGTCAATGGATCATTAATGCAGCCACATTTTATAAATGTTTTTTCATATTGTTTGTTATATCTAAATTATAAATGTAAGATGTGAATAATTAGAATATATTACTACTCGTATCAAATGGTGTTGACGTTTTCGCTTTTGTTTTGAAGTCAGAATGTTGATTTTTTTCAACCAAAGCTAAAAAACAAAAAAAAAATCTTATTATTTTGAATGAATAAAAAGCTATTTAATAAGCACATTGTTTTGGTGGGTAGTTGAAAAAATGCCAACACCCATAAGAAAAAAATTATTGAGAGTTTTGCATAATTAGTTTTTTTTTCTTTAATATATGTCACTGCCTTCTACCATCTCTTAAAGTTCATCCTATCCAGTGAAGAGTGAAAAGTGAAAACAAATAAAAGTTCATCCTATTCCTATATATTCCACACTCCAAATAATGTGTAAATATCAACATTACATTTGATCCAACCTTTTTCAACTGATATCATTAGAAATTTTGAAATGCGCAGTTTTAAGTGAGTAAATCGTTATAGTATTAAAGATACTGATAATGAGGTAATCTCATACTCCAAGACCATTTCTCTACCAAAAATAATTGCTGTCGAAGTTAAAGTTTTCAGATTTCAAGAAATGTCAAATAAACAAGTTTGCATTTTATGGTTATCATCAAAACGAAAGCAAATAGATTTTGCTTTTAAGAAGAAAAAGGAAAAGAGTGTGCAGTAAAGATGGCAGATGTTTATGCGTGCGGGTGTAAGCATATCATTATACATTCATGAGTCAGACCTTTTTATTTATTATTTTATACACATTCTCCCTGAGATCCCAATTCCTTTCGTTTCTTTATTTGTTTTCTTTTATTTTATATTTCCCAACGGTTAAATCAATTATGTATTACATCTTTTTAATGGTTTTGTTGATAAACAGTAAACGGGTTTCACATAAACCATGGAAATATCCCCCAAAAAAACTATTGTTTGTTTGCGTTTGCGTTTATTAAAATAGTTAAAAGTCAAAACTCAAAAAATTACATTATTCGTTTTCTTTATGAAAAATTATATATCCCCAATAATATTTTACCCAAAATCTATATTAAATTTAAAAATAAATTTATAAAATTTGTGAATTTTCGACAATAAAATCAAAAATTGCGAAAGATAACATGAAGATGATCTAACATAAAATTTAGTGACATTTTTTTTGAAAATAGTTAATTCATATTTTTGTGAAAATTAATTCATAATTTTTTTTGTAAATAGTTATAACTATGGAAATATCCCCCCCAAAAAACTATTGTTTGTTTGCGTTCATATTTATTTATTTAAACGAACTTTCTACTTCTAATATTGTTGTAAACCAAAATCATTTGTTGATTATAAAAATAAATTAAACGCACATGAAAGAATAAATTACCAAAAAAAAAAAAAAATGTTTCAGATTTCAACCGAAGGATTTTTTTGAAATTTCACGTGTAAACATAAACACCATGCATAATCGGAGTCTGTAACAATCTTATACCCCTTTAAGTAAATGAAATCAATTCATTAGAGATGTTGTTAATTTTGGTTTCTGCCCATATTTGTCGGAATTTTAGGTTGTTGGTTTCAAAAATACTATATTGATTTGATTATGCAGTTTAGCATTCCCGTTTTATTTTTAAGCAACTATAAAAATGAAAATTTGGTACGTACATTTTATTTTCCGGTTTGGTTAATTTTTTATTTTATTTTTTGGTTATCTAAAATTGAACATCAATTTAACCAAATAGATTATTATTTTTATCAAAATAAAATTTTCGATTCGATTTGAATCAAATATGTTTAGGTTTATTCGAAATTAACACCCATATATAAACAAACCAACCGCACAAAAACAGAATAAATTGTTCATGGTTCGTTTGGTGGTTATCATATTTAGATTTTGATGAGAGAAATATGAACGTAAATGCAAATGTCCGAATTTCGTGTTCGAAATCGGTGCTTATTTGTTGAGAATCCTTTTGGTTTCCCGTGACATATGTTAAACTTGCTCGTTTCGTTGTCTTTTTTGTTTTATTTATTGTTATTTTTTGTTTTTGTTTGTAATTTTCGGTTTTTTTGTAAATTTTAAAATTTGTATAAAATTTAACATTTAAACTTAAAAAAAAACTCTTCATTAATTTTTTTTTTTGTTGAGTTTATATAGTATCGAAATAATAAATATGAAATGAAAGGAAACAGTAGAAGATAGCAGATGTCGGCGGTGACACGTGCGTAGGATGATATAAAAATCAGGTAAAAGTATAATAAATGCAAACGTACAATACTATACTATCTATCTCTCACTAAATATTTAACTGCCCACACGATCTTATGTTAAATCTCCCAAGTCATTCTTTTTACCCTAAACCCTACACAACCCTATAATTTTATTTTTATAAAAGTAAACAAATGTTTCATCCAATAATTCAAAACCTGCAGTACTTGCATAGGCTTACCTAAGCCTATCCATTATTAAAAGCATATATTATATAGTAGTTTCTGTACTATTTAAATTATTTTCCTCCAGGGAGTCTATCCCTCTAGCTCTGATGATATTTTTGTGACTCTCTTTTTATCCTTTTTTTGTTCCTTCTCAAAATTGTTTTTTTTTTCAGTTAATTATTGCCCAAGTGATACCGTCGGTCTACTAAATTATAGTGATGTTCCTCTGCATCACAAACTATATTGTTGGCCCTGTCAAAAAAAAGTAAAGTTTTCATCTTTGTTATATTAATTTGTCTGCTATTTTATCATTAATCTTGGCAGAACATGATTTAGTAGTTAAAGCAGCAAGGTCTAGCATACTTTTGGACCTTTAATACGTCATTTCAGTAACACTATTTCCTTTAATTTATTTTGTTTCAATATGTAACAGAAATAATGTATAAAATAATAGTCCATTTTTGTTCAGGATTACTGTGCTAGTATATAATATATATAGTACGTATAGTAGTATATGTGACACGAAACTTTGAGGTATTAGGTGAAACAAAAATCACTAAAATGAATATAGAAGACTGTTTGTCACACTTCTCTTATAGTATGTGTCAATCAAAATGACAAAGGGGTCCATTCCTCGTCTTTGTCTGTTTGTATTTAATATATGTCTGTATCGAATTAATTTTCAAAAAGTTTATTATCAAAAGACATTTTAGCTTAGAAAAATGAAAAAAAAAATCGCTAGAGAAAAATACCAAATTGGAAAATATTAATCTCAATTAGGAGTAAAATATCAGTTAAAATTAAAGTACTGCACAACATAAACATCTCGCATGAATACATACATGGCATTCTCGTTTCGTTCGTTTAACAAAATCAAATAAAGTTAAACTAAGGCCATATTAAATTGTGTTTTTGTTTGGAAAGTGATACCGAAATACATACAAAACAGTCACTGTCTATCACTAAATCTTAAGAAAAAATGCAACAAATAAAATATATATAAAAAAGAAGAAGTAGAAGAAGAGGATAATAAATGAAGGAAGAAGAGGAAAGGACAATGGCAGCACCGACCTGCTCCACCAGAGAACGACCTCTCACTCATTTCCCTTCATAAGCAATCCTTTTTTTTTTCTCACTCTCCCATTTTGCTTCTTTAATTCTACGAAATATAATGGTTAAATTTATATAATTTTCATTTTAATATACTCATAATTAAGCAGTTAGAATCAGAACCCAGTAAATGTTAGTTTATACTTTATAGTAAAATACCAAATAAACAAACGTGCAAGTTCCTTAAAAGAAAAAAAGTGAACCTTAACTAACTGAACATGTGTAATAAAAAAGACTAAATGAACATATAAATCGGATCGGTATATGATTGATAAAAACTTACAAACATATACTAATCATTGCATGATTCATCTTGGGGTAGCAATCATAACCTATATATGCAATACTAATTATCACGCGAGTAGTCTGATTCTTAGAGTCTGGAATATAATCCCTACAAGAGATATCGATGGATATTTCTATATGTCTATGACATGTATGATACTTTTGGTCTAGTTTAATGATAATTTTATGCGAAGATTGGTTTGTGAATATTAATAAGTAGTACATTGAATGATGTCCGTACTGTGGATGGGCAATAAATGTAAAAGGTCTTGAGGATATTGGGACAGACGAAGCCTTCATAAATATGGGCGAGATCCGTTGAAAACTTTGGGGGGGACCAATAAAACCGTGCATGCACATATATCATATTGAATTTCTGATCAATGAAGCTTGTTTAGTCGTGTGCTTGTATTGTATCTCTAATTAGTCTATACTTGATCAGTTGTGTGTTTTAGTTTTTGTCCTAAAGTTTTGACAGTTCTTTGTTTTTTGTAAATGTGTTGCTTAACCCTGACTTGTAGTTTTTTTTGGTGTATTAGATTTTTCTACTGTTAAGAAGTATTTTCGTCGCTACAAGTTTTAGACTAATAAAAATTGGATAGAGAAGTGACTAAATATGGTTGTTAAAAAAAGCAAGTAAAGAGGAACGTACGTCAATCCATCATCTCAGAACGTTATGAGAGACTGTTTTATAAAACTGGATATATAATAGAAAGTGATAAAAGATAAAATTAAGAAAATATTTGATAAGAATTAAGGAAGATTATTTGCACACAAAATTTTTTTTAAGGAAGACATGATGTCCAAATTAAATTTCTCTTCTTTTTTTTTGCACGATGATGTCCAAATCTAATATAAATTGATTGTTGGAACTTTTATATAAAAAATAACATTAGACAAAAGTCTACTGTTTATTTTAAAAAGTATTAGCTCTTAAGAAAATTTCTTCAAGAATGAAAAGGTATCAATTAGTACATAATAAGGTGTGAAAACGGCAACAGATATTATTATTAATGAAATGTTAAAAAAACAGATATTATTATTTCTATCGATAATATCTACATTTTGTTTATTATGATCATAATTCTATTTTTGTTGACAAATGACAATATTGTATATAGGTAAAGTAATGGATAATACTAAATTATTAGAAGATGGTGTTAAGGATGAGACGATATTACGATATAGGTTACCCAATTTATGTAACTCGAATGTGTGTGAATGTGTAGAGAGAGATGCTGAGTGCGCACGTGACGACGTAGCCGGCGTAGGTTAGGGGGAGAGAGATAGGTCTTTCCACATTAATTTGTTGTATTTTTGTGTGTATTTTCTCCTAGATAAATATCCGTATATATATATATATGTGGATTTGTAATTTAATATTTTATAACCCGTGATAAAAAGATTTAACACAAAAAATAGAAAACAAAATTAGATCACACATGAAAATATATAATACATAAATTTAGAAACAAAGTTTAAGATAAAATAAATATAAATATTGAAAAACAAATTTGGTGAAAAGATGCAGTAAATAGTTTTGGATACGATTATTGGAATTTTAATTTTTTGGTGTATAATTAACATATTACCAAATTGTGGTTTATATAAAAGTTAGAAATTAAATTTTGTTTCCTTTTATGATTAATTTATTTAATCTAAATGGAAAAACTAGGAGTGTCAAAATGAGTCAAATGGGTGACTAATAACTCTAATGTGTCATATGTAAATGGGTCATGGGTCAAATGGATGACCCACGAAAAATAAATATTTATTTAAATAAATATTATTAATAATTTTTAAAAATAAGAAAAATTAAAAATTAAAAATAATATTATAATATATTTATATTATGAATTGACAAAAAAAATTTAATTATCGTAAATTGTTAATTAATTCGTGGAACTATTTTTTTAGCGGGAAATCTTGGAATCGCGTTTTTTGGTGGGAAATTTTGGAATCGCTTTTTTGGCGGGATATCTCAGAATCGCGTTTTTGGCGGGAAAACGCGGAATCGCGTTTTTGGCGGGAAATCTCGGAATCACGTTTTTGGCGAAAAAATACGGAATCGCATTTTAGGTGGTAAATCTCGGAATCGCGTTTTTGACGGGAAATCTCGGAATCGCGTTTGGCGGGAAATCTCGGAATCGCGTTTTTGGGGGAAAATCTCGGAATCGCGTTTTTGGCTGGAAATCTCGAAATCGCGTTTTTGGCGGGAAATATTGGAATCACGTTTTTGGCGGGAAATCTCGGAATCGCGTTTTTGGCGGGAAAACACGAAATCACGTTTTTTGCGGGAAAATGTGAAATCGTGTTTTTGGCGGGAAAATGATGGATTATTGCATTTTGAGAAAATGATTGTATTATAGGTAATATTGTTATGATGTCATGATGATGTCATAATAATGTATTGATGATGTCATAATAATGTGTGATGATGTCATAATTATGTATGATGATGTCATGATGATGGGTCAATTGGGTCACCTATTTGACTCATAACTGATTACAAATTGACCCATTTGACTCATGACCCATTTGACCAACAAACCAATTAGGATCAAAAAATTGACTCATTAGGGTCATGGGTCATGGATCAAATTGGATCGACCATGACCCATGACCCATGACCCATTTTGACACCCCTAGAAAAAACTAAGAAATATTTTTTCTTTTTTATATTAATTTTTCATTTTAGGATAAATTATTTTTTTTTGATATTTTTTTAATAACTTTATCTTTTAAGATTATGAATCAGTTATTAAATTTTCAGAATTTATAAGTTTTTTTATTATTCTATTTTAAATTTACCCAACTTTGACTCGATATGTGTCGCGATCAAGTGAATTAACACATTTGAAACAAATACTATGAAAGAAGAATTTGGTGAAGCATATAGAGTTAATTACCTTTGGAAACGATTATTGGACTTTTTATTTTTGGTAAGTAATTGACATATACTACCAAATTATTTATGTAGAGGCGAGAAATTAGAGTTTATTTTTCTTTTAGGATTAGTAATCCATTGTTTTATTTCCTTAATCTAAATAGAAAATTAAGATTTTTGTTTCCATTTTTTATTAACTTTGTCTTTTAGGATAAATGTATATTTTTTTTATTTTTCTTTTTTTTTAAAGTTATTTTAGCTTTTAGGATTATGAATCGATTAATATTTTTTCTAAATTTTATATTTTCCTTTTTTATGTTTTTCTTTTTTATAATTTTATTTTTTTAAGTAACTTTACCATTTAGGATTATGGATCGATTATTAATCTATCCAAATTTTTATGTTTTTTTATTAATTGGTTATTAATTGATTTTAAATCTTTCCATTATAAATTTTTGATTTTTTCTCTTTTTATTAACTTTAGCTTTTAGGATCAATTTACATTTTCTATTTTTCTTTTATTATTATTTTAAGTTTTCTTTTTATATAGATTGTTTTTTTTAGTTTAATATTTTTAATATTTATTTTAATTCATTTTTACTAAGATTTTTTTTTTTAGTTTAACATATTCTAATATTTACTTTAATTCATTTTTATTTTTTTTTTAATTAAATTGACACATGTCAATATCTAAATTAACAAACGTGACAAATATCACAATCTCGTGATTGAAAATTATCCTACGTGGCACACTCACGTCGAGGGATCCATGTTTATATAATAAGATACATAAATTTTGAAACAAAGTTTTCGATGAAATATATATACTTTGAAGGAAAAAATTTCTGAAGCATATGCAATATATAACTTTAGATACGATTAGTGGATTTTTAATTTTTTTGGTATGTAATTGACATACTACCAAATTGTGGTTTATATAGATGTGAGAAAGCTTTCCCTTTGGATTAGTAATTAATTGTTTCCTTAATATAAATGGAAAAATTAAGAATTTTTTTTCTTTTTTATATTAATTTTGCCTTTTATTACCTTTTATGAATCGTTTATTAAATTTCAAAATTTTAAGCTTTTTTTATTAATCGGTTTTAATTTTTTTCCGTTATTAATTTTAATTTTTTCTTTTTTTAATTAACTTCGGATTTTAGGATAAATTTTCTTTTTTATTTTTATTTTTGTTTATTATTTTTATTTTTTATAGGATTATGAATCAATTATAAATTTATCATTCTATTGTTAATATTATGTGTCAAAACTAATTGAGTTTTTTTAGGAAATTTCTTTTACACGTGTCAAAATATGATCGATTAACTTGACGTGGCGCAATCATGCTTTTTTCATTACGTAACATGAAACTTTTTCTTTATGTAATCATGTTTTCTATTAGACAAAATATTACCCGCAACTTATGTACGAAAAATGTTAATTTTTAGTTGTGAAATTGAGAATCTATCAATTTAGTTATATAGAGGTAGGGAATGTTTGGTCGTAAATTAATAATTTATTTGTATGTTTATAGTATATTCATAATTTTCCTTTTTAATTTTGGTTGTGGTTGTAGATTATAAACTTTTTAGTTTTTTTGTCACTATTTTTTATTATAAGTTTTAAGTTTTCTTTTGTCACTTTCCAAACTTATTCTTATATTTTTTTTTTAAGATTGCCTCTTTTTTGTTTAACTTTTTTTAATATTTACTTTAATTTATTTTTACTTTTTTTTTTTGTCGACAGTCAAGATACCTAGAGCGGTTTGGAGATCCAAACCGGGGTACCAAGTTTACGAAAGTAATATCCACTGGGTAAACGCGAGCACTCCTTGCTAACTTGTCTGCCATTGTGTTGTTTACGCGCGGAATGAGTGTGATGGAGAAGTAAGTAAACACCTCCTTGCTCTTCTCGAATTCCTCCAAATGTAATGCAAAGGCCGGCCAATCCTCGGGTGTAGACACCATCTTCACCAACTCGGAACAGTCTGTTGCAAAGACTATTTCTGTCTTCTTTTTTGCAATCAAACAATGCATGGCCCAGATAAGTGCTTTCAGTTCTGCATGTAGGGGGGAAAGGCTTATTCGTAGATTCCTGGCTCCCATTATAGTCCCTTTGGCACTTTCCTGGAAGCAGTGCCAACCCAATCCGGAGAAGCTATATGTCTCCTTCCAAGATCCGTCAATATTACACCGCCAACCTCCGTACGTCGGAGTCACCAGAGAATGAATAGAATTTTGAATTATCACATCGGGGTCACTGTTCTGTGCCGATTCCCAGGTTATTGCGATACAACGTACAACAATGGGTGCAATGGTGGTCTTATGGACTATGCTTTTGAGTATGTAGTCAATAACGGAGGCCTTCGCAAGGAAGAAGATTATCCTTACGCTATATGGAAGAAGGGACATGCGAAACGCAAAAGGTCTATATGCGTTGGGAATCCCACATCAAAACGTAGAAAGAGCCTATAATCTGTTTGTTTTCTTTTCTTTTCTTTTCAGGATGAGTCCGAGATGGTGACTATTAATGGGCACCAAGATGTACCTACGAACGACGAGAAGAGTCTATTGATGGCATTGGCTAATCAGCCAGTCAGTGTCGCAATCAAAGCCTCTGGTAGAGACTTTCAGTTTTACAAGGGTGTAAGTTAACATCCATTCTCTAACCTTTAACAAGATTCAAGAACCAGTAATAATCAATCTGAAAGAATACATAGTTTTTCTTGAGGTTTTGAATTATTGTCTTGGTGATGTGAAGGGTGTGTTTAATGGGCGGTGCGGGGACGAGTTGGACCACGGTGTAGCCGCGGTTGGGTACGGATCAAGCAAAGGAATACATTACATCATAGTGAAGAATTCTTGGGGACCAAAAGGTTTATGTGGAATCAACAAGATGGCTTCTTTCCCAACCAAATCTAAGAGATATTCAATCATGTTTAATATCAAATATTCTCAATTTTTACTTTATTTTGTTTATACATTGGATAAGAAGAAAAATTGAATAAAAGGATCAATATTTGACATTTATCCCGTTAATATGCACCGAATGAAAAATGAAAAAAAAATCGAGTAAATACGAGAAAAGAACTCAAAAAGAAGAAGAGTTGTGTATCAAACATTAAAGAACCAAAGAAAATTAAGAGTTGATTAGAGAGAAGAGGATCAAAAGATGATTCATGGTTTCGTTTGATCTCAAAATCACACTATTGTCTCGGAAGCAAATCATTCGCAGAAGATGCTCCTGCTGACGTTGAACCAATCTCTTCCTCTTCGTTCTCTTCTAACGACCTTCCCATAGTTTCACGCGTGAAGAAATACGTCACGAACATCCCAGCGATACAAACGCCACCAAGGATCAAAAACGCGATTCTCACGCGTTTCACGTCCGGAAAAACGTCCTCTTTGTCGTCTTCGTCGTGTTTCGTGGCCCACAAGAAACCAACAGTCCCAACAATCGCCCCAAACTTCCCTGCGGCTCCAGATATCCCGTGACACGTGGACCTAAACCTCGCCGGAAAAAGCTCCGCAGGGATAATAAATGTCGTCGTGTTGGGACCAAAGTTGCTAAAGAAGAAAATCAATCCGTAGAGAACCATAAAGCCTTTATTAGTCTTCTCGTGCTTCGACCAATACCAACTATACGGAATCCCAGCGACTAAGTAAACGACGCCCATAAGGAAAAACCCCATTATCTGAATCTTGACTCGCCCGATTCTATCGATGAAATAGACGGTGAACCAGTAACCGGGGATGGTGGAGCAAGCGGCTACAATGGCTCCGAGCTTAGCTACTTCGAAGGCGGAGTCGTAGACGTTTGTGGATTTGAGAGGTTTGTTTGAGAAATTGAAAATCTGAGAGAGGAGGAGGTTGCTTGTGTAGAAGACGACGTCCACTAGGAACCAATTGGCTGAGGCTGCAAAGAGGTCACGGCCGTGGAGACTGAGGAAACGGCGAGAGAAGAGTTTGTAGGAGGAGGAAGAAGGTGGTTGTTGTTGTGTCTCCGACGATGAATCTTCGGCGACTTGAGATATGGATACAGACATTACTCTTTGCATGTCTTTTGCTGCTTGGACTACATTGTTCTCTACAAGTGCTGTGTATCTGCAAGCATTTCAAAACTTGTTAATTAGTACTTTAAAAGTAAAGATTTGATATTTAAGTATTAATTTCGTAATTCTCTGTAAAAATCATATAAAAGTTATCATTTTTAGTTAGTAGAGATATATAGTTGGTTAGAATTTATTAGCTAGTATGTTCTTATTTCAACTAATTAAATTCACAAAAAAAAAAAGGAGATACTAGTATTATATCAATGCTCATAATTAAATTGGAGCTTAAAAGTTAAAAACCACAATGAATTAATGATGTATATCTTTTATATATACCGTATGTCACAATTTATAGTCCATGTGAGATTTCTAACACGTTATAAGTTAATTAAACTAATTGTGGATGATTTTTTTTTTCAATTGATTATTAATCACTTTCGCTTTATCGTTAACACATACTACTTCCGTTTTATATTAGTTGTCGTTCTACATTGTTTTACGTAGATTAAAAAATAATTCAATTTTCTGTTTTACCCTTCATTAATGTATTATATATTATGATCACACTAATTAATAAGCTAAATGAGTAGGAATAAAAATGGAAATATTATCGAACATTTGCATTGAAATTCTAAAACGACAACTAATATGAAACAAAATGTAAACTCTAAAACGACAATTAATATGAAACAAAGTTACTTAAACTTTAGTCAGAAGAAACAAAAATAGGTTTATTATTAGTGATATATAGGTATCGCAGCTAAACTAAATAATTAGTCATTCGACACACGGTAAGGAAAAGGCCAATCTCTTCGATTTTTTTTTTTTGAACTATCAAGAGGTTCTGGATCGAGATCCGTACATCCCTTGACCCGAAACTAAAGCATTTTAAATGGTCCCGTCTTAATCATCACTCGATTAGAAAATTGGGATTAAATCTAGTTAAAATTAATAAAATAAAGCTAGCTGGAGCTTATACCTGGGAAGAATAATTAATACAGACAAAGCATACCAAAACTATATATTATACATATTATTATAGTGGGAATACTAAGTGAATACGTTACCATTCATGAGAGGTAAGCTTAAAAGGTATATACCACTGTGTTCGGTATATCTCCCTCACAAGTCAACTTACTTCCTAGAAACATACCACGAAGTTCCCACTCTTTACATTACTGCGCATTTGTATTATTTTATGTTTATCATCTGATCAAAATCATATCGAATTTAGGTTAAATTTCATGAATTATTCTCTCAAATAAATTTCAGTTTCTCCAACAACATTATTTCGTACGGAAACATGGGTACAACTTTTGTTTAACACACGACTAAACTTAATTTATAATTCTACATTGAGATCTGAAAACTTCCTAAGGCCATCTGCATTAGCATGACACCTCAATATTAGCTCTTGCCCTAAGTTTGTTGTAGCAAACAAAGTCAAGCAAGACGTTCATTTATATACGTATTAAATTTTATTATTACTATCAAAATACGGAATTATATCTTAATGGACTAAAGTTTGAGTGGCGATAACTATAATTAGCTATCATTTTTATTTTTTGCTAAAATTAGCTATCATTGCGAATTGATCTGACTCTTTGTATACTATATCGCTATATGGCGTAAATACAAATTAGCTTCTTTTTCTTTCTACAGCAGATAAGATTTTGATGAACAAAATCAAACGACGAAGTAATCTCTAGTGACAATTGCTATCATTTAAAAGAGTTATTTAAACATGGTTTCTTTCTCGCCGTTATTTATAAAATTAAAATAGTTAGACTTTAATAATATATAAACTTCTAAGGATTGTATGTGGGATGGATAGGAAGCAAAAAGTCACACAAGATACTGCATATGATAGTATATTTTTTGTTTGTTCAAAATAATTATATTCTACGTTACGGTGTCTTTAAAAAAAAAATTGGTGAACAAAAGAAAAATTTTAGAGGACGACGACAGAAAGAAGATGAAGGCTTTAACCCCAAAAAAAGGGATAGATGATGCATATAAACTCTTGCCAAAAAAATAAATAAATTGTGATGCATATCTTATTATATGAATCATTTGATTTTAGTGTTACACGTAAAATAATTTTTATTTATGAGATCGTAACATGTATTATTTTTAATTATGATCGCGACATGTGTCAAAATAATAATATAATTTTTTTTATTGTTAGTTATTTATTTTTTTAAAATAAAAAATAACAAAAAAAAATAAAAATTGTGATTTATATAATGAAAACTAATAACATTGAAAAAGTAAAGTACATCGAAAAAAATAAAAATTACCAAATAAATATAACAAAAAATAAAAAAAAATTATGTTTAATATAATAGAAACTAATAACATTGAAAAGGTAAAGTATGAGAAAAAATAAAAATTATTAAATAAGAAGTGTTAAATATAAAAAATATATACGATTCATAATCTGTCAAATTAGAAGAATAAAATTTTGTTATCGTGTGGGAATATGTAATAATTTTTATTTTTGTCAAATTAGAAGACTTAATCTAGTAATTATATAAACATTAAAATATGGGAATATCTTCATTTTTATTATATGGTAGAAAATAATTTTTAAAAAAATTAGAAGAAAAAAAAGAAGAGAATTGAACGGAACCTGGCGGTTTCGGGCATAAGCATCCGCCAGTAGAACGTTAACGCGGCGGGAAGAGCACCAATCATCAGAATTAACCTCCACGCAATATCCGATTCCGGCGGAGCCAAAGTCTCCATCCCCGCCGCTTTCGACACACTCTCCGACCCGGCGGCGTTTTTAAACGCGACGCACACAGCCATAGTGACGGTGGAGCTCATCAAAATCCCAAGCCCCTGCATCGAGAACACGGCGGCGATAAAAGCACCACGCGTCCTTTTATTAGCGAATTCGGATATAATCGTGGCTGAAAGAGGGTAATCGCCTCCGATTCCGATCCCCAGGACGAATCTGAAGAATCCGAGACTCGCCATGACGCAAGATCGGCGAGTGGTGCAGACGGAGAAACCGCAGCCGAAGGAGCTGAAAAGCATGATCAGAAGACAGAGTCCGTAGACTCGGCGGCGTCCGACTCGGTCGCCTAAGTAGCCGAAGATGAGCTGACCCAAGGCGGTGCCGAGGAGAGCGATGGCGTAAGAAGTGGAAAGAAGGGGTGTTCCGATGGAGTCTTTGTGGTAATAGATTTGGCTGATCATTTTCATAACCGGAGCTATACAGAAGAGATCGTATGCGTCGGTGAAGAGACCCATTCCGGCGACTATAATCGCCTTGAAATGGTACCACTGTATCCTCGCCGCATCTAACGCCGATAACACTCTTAACGCCGGCATCGTTCGGTTCGAATTTGTTATTTGTTTTCTCAGGATACACAAACTGAGAACAATTCAAGTCTCTGTCTCTTCATTAGACTTTGTTTTTCGAGAGGTTATGGGAATATGCTTTGTTTTGACTGCGAGGAACAAACACAACACCTCCCTGGATCGAGTCCACTTCCTTTAGTTGACTTCCACAACGTTTTTTTAAGATTCCTTTTTCACTTCTGTTCTCACGATGGGCACAACACAAAAAGGTGTTTCTTTTTATAGCTTTATGGTCCTCTTTTTGTTCCTTACACTATTTTTTAGCAATTACATCAGCACTTGGCCTGTCGACTTCGAAAGGTGAATGTAGGCCGAAGCCATCTTCTCAGTTCCAAGAATCGCCTTTGAGTAAGAATGTGACCCAAGGCGCTTTTATCAGATCTCTAGAGTTACTCAACACCTAAGTTGTCTAAACCAGCTTCTAAGGTGACCGTTAAGAATTTGATAATATTTTTAGCCCTCTTCATTTTTGATATTTTGAGATAAGTAAAATTTTGATAAATTTAACTAGTGTTAAGAATTTCTGAATTTGTAGATAACTTTAGATAGCTATCTGATACGTTTTCTTATCAATTTGATATAAATTGTACAGACCCAAAAAAATCTTCAGATCGAACACGGATATGATCGGATCGGGTGATCTGAAATGGAAGTCTAATATTAATAGAAACGTTAAAAAATCAATTTGCTCAAAACAGTACCATTTTCACATCTAACAACTTTTTTTTTTCAGTCTTAAGAAAATCTTAAGAAATCGGATCGTTGTGAACATGTTTTTACACATAACACTTGAACATATCCTAGTTAGTGGAAACCGGAATTATGAAGTTGGAATGCGTACTCCGAGCTTGACGACAACAACTTCAAAGATCCCATCAGATCTAAACTTCGGAGAAAACAAGCGAGGATCCACTTGTCCGGGAAGATTAAACGTGATCGAAAATGGACCCGGAGGGCAGAGCTGCTGCACTTGCATTCTGTATAAGCATCCTGAGTCGCTTGGAATAGCAATCTCAGGTACTACTCCTTGGATGCATACTCTTCCCTCCCTCTGGATCTCACATTTGATCTTATCTATTAACAGATCAGAAAAAAGATTGCATTTTCGGTCACAGTTCTTTCATACACAGATTGTGAAAAGAATGAAACTTTCTTTTCATGTCATTGGTCATTATGAAACCCAAAACATAATGAATCCATTCCGGTTTTAACAAGTGGCAGAAGTAGAGGAAAATTTTGTATTGAGACAGCTCTTTGACTATTCAAGAATGGTGTTCTTATTGAAAGGACAATTGGGGAAAAGAAATGTGAAAGCTTACTTTGATTTTTCTCAATGCCTGGGAGAGAGACTCTGAAGAGGTAGGCAATTTCGCTCACACCAATATCGACAAGACCGATGGGTGGTCCAACACAGCCTTGCTTGGCAGTACCAGTGAAAAATACATGAGAGATGACTTTCGAATGAGTAGTCTGATGATTCTCAGGGTTCATGGTGTTGCTTTGTGCTTTTGTTTTTCCACAAACCTACCTATTAAAGAAGAAGATAAACAACAACTAAATCAAGCACATGTCAGGTTTGAAGACGTAAGCAAAGAAGCCAAATATAAGACTTTTTCTTCTATACAATCAGTAAGCAAACAAAGTTCAGACTTTAAGAGTAAAAGGGTCCTAATCCTATGAAGCAATTTTAATCCTTTCGACCCCATTCTTTGTCCAAAAGCAGGATTCTGAGAACATGGAACAAGATTACCACTTTCGATGAACCAATTTTTGAAACACACAGAAAGATCAATCAGTTTAATTGCTAAATGGATGAGGCAAACACACAGAAAGATCAATCAGTACAAAACAGTCGAGTTTAATTGCTGAAATTCTCGATTTAGTCCTTTTTGGGATCGTCTGATTAAACCCTAGAATAAAAAGCGGCGATATAGCAACGAATTCGTCGTCTTCTTGAGGAAGGGTCCGAGTTGAAAAACCAAAAGCAAAGTCGAGAAGATCGAGTAGATAAGACAGACAACGCCGAAAAAGAAAAAACCCTAATCTCCATTCTAAGCTGAAAACCCAGGAAATTTCTTGTGGCAAAAAAGAAGTAACTCGAGCAGATAATCAACAAATCGAAAACGGAGATGGGTTACCGTAGCGATCTCCGGTGAGCTCCGATGTTGTTGACTGCGAAGTTTCGGCTTCTGAACGCTTTACCGGCGGTGAGTTTTGTTGAATCGGGAGGATGAGGAAGCCAAATAACTAGCTGGTCAAAGTAACCAATCTGAAGAAGTCACGTGTCAACAACTTTGTTGACTAAACAGCCTTGTAACCAAATTACCCACATTTGCAATTTGTTTGTGCTTTGCTACAATATCTTAACTTATTTTAAATTTAATATAACTAGATAGTAGTATTTGGTATGTATATTGTATGAGATTTTTTTTTTCGGTCAGAATATAGACTAGCCCTGGGCGTTCGGATATCCGATCGGGTTCGGTTCGGATTTATTCAGATTTTTAGGTTTAGGATTTATTATCCATTCGGATATTTTAGAATTTTGGTTTGGGTTCGGTTCGGATCCTTTCGGGTTCGATTCGGTTTTGGATATCCGAAAAATCATAAAAATAAAATGAAAATTGATTAAATTTGAATAAAATTAGTTAAATTTAAATAAAATTTGGACAAAACTTAACAAATATAACTAAAAACTTCGTATATTTTGACTATTTTGGGTTTCTCACTCATTTTGGTATAAAAATAACTCATATCTTTAGATTTATAATTGTAATTTTGGGTTATCAAATCTAAATATAATTAATATTTTGGGTATATAATTATATTTTGGGTATTTTGGGTATCCATTCGATTCTCGGTTTGGTTCCGTTTCGGTTCCTCGGATATAGAAATCTATAATCCGTTCGGATATTTTATCGGTTTCGGTTCGGGTTCGGTTCCTCTTTTTGGATCGGTTTCAGTTAATTTTTTCGGATCCGGATATTATGCCCATGACTAGTATAGACTAAGAATGGAACTATTATCCGGATCCGAGATTCACTCCGATATGCTCCGAAAATCCGGATATCCGAAGGGGTGGGATCCGGATAGTTAAATTATAAGGTTCGGATATATGGGTCCTTTAAATATATTAAAAAATTATATTTTATTGAGATAGATATCTTATTATATAAAGCTGGATCTCTCAACGTGAGCGTGACACGTAGGATAATTATCATTCACGAGATTGTTACATTTGTCACAATTCATTTAGATATTGACATGTGTCAATTTAATTAAAAATGTAAAAATAAATCAAAGTAAATATTAAAAAAAATAAACTAAAAAAGGAAATCTTAAAAAATAGAAAACAAGAATAAGTAAGGAAAACTTATAATAAAATAAAGTGACAAAAGGAAACTTGAAAGTTTATACCACGACCAAACTTAAAAAAAAAATTATAAATATACAACAACGATCAAACTCTATATAATAACCAAACTCTATTTAATTAAGATAGTTTCCATCTCTTAGTTCTCTTATTTAAATTCTAAACAAGCAAATCATGACTTTTAAAACTCAAAAACTCGATCAAAACTATCTTATAAATTGCAAAAATAAAATATATTATGTTGTTTAACTAAAAGATAAACCGCATAATATTTTATTAAAGTTGAATATGTGTTATTATATATTTACAAAAGATAAATATATACTTTGACACATTAAACTTAAAAATCTAATAATCGTATCCAAGGGTATTTACTCCATATGTTTCACCAAATTTTTATTTCAAAATATATATTTATTTCATAAGTTTTTTAAAAGTACCTGATTTCTTATATATTTAGATTTCATAAAAAAAATCTAAGCATATCAAATTTTATTTATTATATGAAGCAAAATGTTTCAAAGTTAGTAACTCGCATAATCGCAACACGTGTTTAGTTAATCGACTAAATTTTGACAAGTGTTTAATAAATTTCTAATTATATTTTGATACGTATTTAATAAATTTCCAATTATATTTTAAACGTGTTAAGTTAATCGATTAGATTTTGAAATATGTTTAATAAACTTCCAATTATATTTTGATATGTGTTTAATAAAATTCCAATTATATTTTAACAATAAAAGTAAAATTTATTTATTTACTGCATATGTTTCACCAAATATATGTTTCACCAATTATTTTTATGAACAAAACCTAAGCAATAATTTATGACAAAAACAATAATCTTAAAAGGTATTAAGAAAAAAAATAATACTTATGTTTAGATTGAGGAAATTAAACAAAAACTACAAATGAAAACAACACTTTTTTAAACAACGAAAAACCATATTTTAGATTATAATAAGGAAATTAAACAATAGATAACAATCATAAAAAGAAGATGAACAAAACCCAATTTTTTTTGAAAATAATATTTCACTTTAGAATAAGGAAATCTTATTATATAAAACTGAATGTTTTAAAGTATATAATTCACCCAATCGCGACACATGTCAAGTCAAAGTTGTAAAATTTTAAAATCGACTAATAAAAAAACTCAAAAATTCTGAAAATCTAATAATCGATTTATAATCTTAAAAGGTAAAGTTACTATAAAAATAAAAATTTAAAATTAAATTTATCCTAAAAAGTAAAATTAATATAAAAAAGGAAAATACATTCTTTAGTTTTTTCATTTAGATTAAGGAAATTAATCATAAAGGAAAATAATTCTAATTTCTCACTTCTATATAAACAACAATTTTGTAGTATATCAATTACACACCAAATAATTAAAAGTCTAATAATCGTATCCAACACTATTTAATGCATTTCTTCACCAAATTTTTCTTTCAAGGTATATATTTATTTCATCGTAGTACTTTGTTTCGTAGTTTATGTATTATATATATTTTCACGGATGATCTAATTTTATTTTCCATTTTTTGTTTTTAAAATATTTTTAACGGGTTATAAAATATTAAATTACAAACCCGCATATATGCGGGTACTTATCTAGTATATATATATAATTTAAATATTTTTTTATAATAACATATTTTCTTACAAAATATTATATAAAATTTTAATTTTATCATTATTTTTAATATTGTTATATTTTTTTTATAGATCTGAATCCGGATATCCACAGATATCTTAATATCTATGCGGATATCCGAATTTCGGATATATGGAAGTCCCATATATAGATATGGATATCCCAAAATTTCTCAAAATTTCTTGGATATCCGATATGTCCCACTCCCTAGTATAAACTATTAAAATTACAAAAACCAAATACTTATATCATACTTTATTTTGTGTTAATTTATACTATTAAAACATAAACACTTTTAGAATTTGTTTTCAAACCCTCTTTATTTTTTAAATAAATTGAACATGTTATCAAATATGTATTAAACTTGTTGCTAAACATTTATTAAATCTATTATAAATTTAAAAATTAAATATATTTAAATAGATAAATTTAAATTAGTTGTTATTCCTCATTTTACATTTCTATTACAAAAAAAATTATAACCCATATTTAGAATCTAGTTGTTTTATTAAAGCTGTAGAGTCTTTCCAAGCCATAAATCTTTGTGCCGTAGGAAAAATTTATGGTCGAGCCAAAATTTCATCCAATCATAGGCTTTACACAGATTTTCCAAACCTTTCTTTCTATTTTTCCTTTTTCCTTTTTTAGAGCCAAAAAAAACTAAAACCTTTCTTTCTTTGCATCATATATTGGTCGAGCCCATAGCCCCATAACCAAATTAGAAGGTCTATTTCCCAGTAGTTCTTCTTCAGACTCTGAAGAAAATAATTCTGCAAACTTATTCTCAAGTCTCAACCTTAAACAAACAGGGCAATGCAGAGAGATCTGAACAAACCACACCAAAACATGTCTCACCCAAATGCATTTATCGTTTTTGAGGATTTATGAAGCCTCACTGACATATTATCTGCTGCCCATGAATGAATACATTGATATCACAAATTTTTTAATTTTGATTATATTTTATGTTTAATTAAATTGAAAAAAAAAAAAAAAATTTATATTATTTCAGATTTTCTTAAATATGGGTTATTACACCAAAAATGAATACATTGTCGTACACAGGCTTCATAACAAGATTTTACAAATTTACTTTCTTTCCATGTAAATTTTAGTGATACAAGAGACTTGAAATAGTTTTTGGCTACATGTATTTAAAAAGAAAATAAACATAAATTAAACCAGCTTCTTTTTTTAATCTCTAATAGTTAACAATTTGATTTATTTTCTTCCATAAATTCATTTTTACTATGTAAATTCCTTTTTTTATATAATTCTCTACAATTATTAATAGCGTTTTCTTTTTATGTTTCTTGTTTCCTGAGCGCGTAAACCGTAATTATCTTATTTCTACAAAGTTATGCATATATAACACAAAAAAAGATTCTGAAACATTCAATCCAAATATCTCAATTATTTGTCATTTGGAGTTATAAGGCCATGATCAACGCAGACCCGACAAGGTCTTAAAAAGTGTTCTTATCACTGAAAAAGATCTTATTTAAGATACTTTTATAAACTTAAGACCCTTTTAGTCTTATTTTAATTATTTTAAAACACTTTTTAAGACCTTGTCGGGTCTGCGTTGATCATGGCCTAAGATAACAGCACTGATCCAAACTCAAAAGAACTCAGGCCATTGCTAATATGCGTGTTGCATTGCAGGTCCTACGTACGTAAATATATTGTCATATTCTAGATTTGAAAACATTAAACATGGTGCAAGATTTATTGGTCAGCCGGTAGATCAAAAGAACTTCCATTAGCTAATTATAATTTTCATAAGTAACCTTTCTTCGTGTTAGTCGTTGGCTGATTAATTAACTAGGAATCGTATTTAACAATTAGCATGACTTGCGGATTCTTGTTTTTAAATGAACACGCTAACTTTATCGTCGTGATCCCGCTGGCCTAGTCGCCTAGACACATGCATGCTTCAAATCCAACCCCCTAGCTAATTTATATATTGAACCCTTCGTTGACCGTTTTTGGAACAATCAAAATTGAATATCGAAGAAGAAACCATACCGAAAAATGGAGATGAAATTAGAAGAGGAGAACAGAGGAATACAAGGCAAAGTTGTAGCCGTGACCGGTGGGTTGGGTTTAGTCGGCTCCGCCGTGTGCCTTGAGCTGCTCCGCCGTGGTGCTATCCAAGTCCGCTCCTTCGACTGCCGCACCACCTCTCCTTGGTCCGACCGTCTCAAAGAATCCGGCGTCCACTGCATATACGGTATTCAAATTGATTTAACTCTCTCTATATACCCGAATCAAGATTATAGTTAATTTTACCAAAGATGAGTGTATCTTTTTGAAATCTTGTTTCTAACTCAAAACCAATTGAAAGTGGATTAGTCCATGTTTGTATATTATTAGTAGTTAGATCTATTTCCATTTTTAATATGAAATGTTCCAAAAATATACTTATGCTCCTTATGTATGTGTATATATACCAGGAGATGTTGTGAGTAGAGAGGACGTAGAAGAGGCCCTTGACGGAGTAGACTGTGTTATTCATCTTGCTTCGTACGGTGGCTCCGGTAAGGAAATGGTTCGGACTCGTCGGATCGAGGAAGTTAACGTGGAAGGGACCCATAACGTTTTGGAAACCTGCGTGAAGAAAGGGATCACGAGGGTAGTGTATTTGAGCTCGAACGGTGTCGTTTTTGGGGGGAAAGAGATCGAGAATGGAGATGAAACTCTTCCTTATTTAGCTTCCAATCAATACGTCGGTCCATATGATCAGACTAAATCTATTGCTGAGCAGTTAGTTTTGAAGAACAACGGTCGTACTGTTGTGTAAGTTCAAAATCAATATGTTATTGGTAATAATGTTAAGAATCCTAACTTTAGAATTTAGGGTTATGTGTTTGTGAACTGAGGAATCTTGGAAAATGGAACAAATGATGTGAAATGAAAAAATTAATTAAACCTGCGAAATCATAGAATAATCGCAAATAAATTACGATAAGCGTATAAATTGTATAATTTGTCAAAATATGTAGATTCATGGAGCTATTCTCGCGGATTACGAATGAGAACCTGTATATATGTTTTTGTCTACGAATGAGAAACTAGGAACGGACATGGAAGTCTTTTGTCTACGTGTGCGATTCGTTGTCCACTTGT
Organism: Eutrema japonicum; assembly: GCA_030161315.1. Lineage (NCBI taxonomy): Eukaryota > Viridiplantae > Streptophyta > Magnoliopsida > Brassicales > Brassicaceae > Eutrema > Eutrema japonicum. Next base: position 8,983,251 of record BSQW01000013.1, read on the forward strand.
TTATGGACCGGGTGAAGAGAAGTATCTTGATAGGATAATCTCTGATGCAAGATTGGGTTTATTCCTCTTTAAAATCGGTGATCCAAACTCGAAAACCGACTTGATCTACGTGGATAACATTGTACTTGCCCTCATGTTAGCGACCTCCGGTTTACTCTATGAGCACTCGAAAGCTGCAGGGAAGGCCTACTTTGTTTCTGATGGTAAAACTTAATACTCTCAAACTTGAATTCTTATATGCTTTTTTTTTATCAGTTCATTCCAAGGCCGGTTCTGATGTTTGTTTTTTCACAGGTAATCCAATAAACTTCTTCGAGTTTCTCAAGCCACTATTGAAGCATTTAGATTATGACCTGCCCAAGTCATCGCTATCAATTCCGCTTGCTGTTTCACTCGGAAATATATGCAAAGCAATATACATAATGCTATCACCATTGCTGAACCATTGGTGGTGGATTCCACAACCATTGATTCTTCCACCAGAAGTTTATAAGGTTTGTTAAAGAGTAGTGTTTTTTTTTTAGAGGGAATCCCATCGGTTGTCTAGACATCAAGACTAATCCCGCGAGGTGCGTCCACCCTTTTCCAAGCCCTTACGGGCCGCCAACGCTGGTGTCATGGTAAGAAGTGATTTTTGTCACGGGCAGGAATCGAACCCGGGTGGGAAGCTGACGCATACCACACCCAAGCCCAACTACCACTCGACCACAAGCTACTTGACAAAAAAGAAAAAGAGTAGTCTTGATGACAGTAGAGAATCTATAAAAAGAAAAAAGCCGATTTGCTTGAGCTTATATAGCGTTTTGTATTTAAAATGGGCAGGTCGGGGTGACTCATTACTACTCGATTGGAAAAGCCAAGGAGGAACTCGGGTTCGAGCCCAAGACACATCCCGAAGAAGCCATGACCGAAACCATTTCATATTTTAAAGACAAGAAGAGGAGAGAAGTCGATGGACCAAACCTTTACGCGTGGCTTTTCTGTGTGATCGGATTGCCTAGCATTATATCGGTCGCATGGCTACCAGATATTGGACCCATACCGTTCCTTGGAGCCATTGCGCTGTTTTTCTTCAGGTCGATGTTGGTGTTGCGTATAGCTTCGGGGATTGTGGTGACAGTGCACGTGAGTGAAGCGGTCTATGCGTTGTGGCTTGCTCGGAGAGTGGATCCGAGGAATGCAAAGGCTTGGTTTTGGCGAACGTTGCTTCTCGCTACTTTCTCCCTTGGCTTACTTTTGAAAAGAGCCAACGAAGTGAAGCAAGCAACAATTTAAATGTCATTGTTTAGTCATTTTAGTAACCAACTCATGGTCAGTTTAGTACAGATTGATCAAGTTAACGTTGCTTCTCCCTTGTCTTCTCTAACCAACTCATGGTCAGTTTAGTAAAGATTGATCATTTCAGAAAATTTAAATGACAAGATTAATCCGCTCTTTCACATATAAATTTATAATTTGTGTAGATATTGTTGTTGTATGCAGGGAAATTATTAATTCGAACACTCGTGTCATTGTTTAGTGTAACTATATATATATATTTTAAGAACATTTATATATTTTTCAATAGTGTCAGTAATAGACAAATGAAGATTAACTCCTATTTTATCAAGTTTTTGTATCCTAACAATTCATAATAAATTTCTTTAATAATCTTTTAGCTTTAGAATCGAAAATATTAAAAAAAATATTATTTTGAAAATTAAATAATATAAAAATGTAATAATACTCGCATAGCCAAAAAAAAAACATATATATTTTCAAAGCAAAATATATAATTTAGAATTGAAAAAAAAAAAACGAAACGAAAGTAGAAACACGAAACGGCGATAATCTCAGAAGCGGACATATCTTGAAACACATGGCAGCGATTTCTCCATGGTTTTCTTCTCCGCTCAGCTTTTCGAGTTCCCGCGTTTCGAATCGTTATATTAAGATCACTACAGGTCCTCGATCTCTCTCCGTCACTTCACTATTTCATCGCCTTCTTGTACAAATTTCATATTCTTGGAGCCAATTCTTTCCAGATTCCAGAAGATGTACATCAATTCCTGCTGTCATCTCTGCTCTAGACCGTTCCGACGACGAACAACAACGGATTTCGTAAAACTCTTTTAACTTCTCAGTGAAATTCACAACCTTTTCCATTATCTGGGTTTGTTCGGAATCTGATTAAAGTCTCAGTCTTTGTTTTCTTCTGTTAACAGGTCTAGAGATCATGTTGAGATGAAGAGAAGGGAGGTCATGTTACAGATAGCTTCCTCTGCTTTCTTCCTTCCATTGACCGTTTCACCTGCATTTGCAGAGACAAGTATTGTCGACTTAAAGCTCGGTTTCATGTTGATTCCTTGAGACTTTAGAAGCTGATAAAGCCGAACTATCTCTGTTTTTCTTTCTCAGATGCATCAGAGACTTTCCGTGTGTACACAGATGAAGTGAACAAATTCGAGATATCAATTCCACAAGGTACTAAAAACTATCAAACTCTGTTTTTAGATACCTATTATAGTGACCAAATCATATGATTGACGAATGAATCTGATTGCAATCACGCAAAGACTGGCAAATCGGACAAGCAGAACCCAACGGATTCAAGTCAATCACAGCTTTTTACCCTGAAGAAACTTCAACTTACAATGGTAATAATGTTATCATCAGAAAGAAGTTTTGTTTTTCTCTTTCGATTGTTCAGAGATCATGAGTTAACTGATATGTGAATATGGTTCGTCGTCTCAGTGAGCGTAGCGATCACTGGACTAGGTCCGGATTTCACTCGGATGGAATCTTTTGGAAAGGTCGAAGCTTTCGCTGAAACACTGGTTAAGTTTCTCCTAATCTGCTGACCTGCAGTTTAAATTATAAAAAAACAAACTCTCTGCAAAAAAGACTTCCTTCAAATTTGGATATGCCATTTATTTATAGGTCAGTGGATTGGATAGAAGCTGGCAGAAACCAGCAGGGGTGACTGCAAAGCTTGTCGATAGCAGAGCTTCTAAGGGTAAAAGAAAAAAATCTCAACTTAAGAGAGGAATCTCTGATGTATCTGCTTTGGTCGTTGACACAAGTTATGTCTCTGATCTATGATCAGGATTCTATTACATCGAGTACACCTTACAAAACCCAGGAGAAGCTCGTAAGCATTTGTACTCTGCAATTGGAATGGCTACAAACGGTTGGTACAATCGTTTATACACTGTCACAGGGCAGGTAAGTATGGTCCTACTTCCACAATAATCTCTCTAATAAGGTTCTTATGTCTGATACAATGACCCTCTATGGTTATTACAGTTTACAGACGAAAAATCTTCTGAACAAAGCTCCAAGATCCAGAAGGTACGAAGAAGACACAACAACAATGAAGGAGTTCACCAAAACAAAACCTGTTGCTTATGACTTTTTTCTCTGTTTTTGCAGGCAGTCAAGTCTTTCAAATTCATATGAGAATGCCATTCATATCTATCACCGGAACCAAATTGATCTTTTCACTCCTCACATTGATCAAACATTTTGTTTACTGAACAATCACTCTTTTCCAATCAAATTCTGAGACAAAAACTGACTCCATACTTTGAATCAAGCTTCGGATAACAATTCATCAGTCTGTTCAGACATGGAATACGAGAGAAACCCTACACAACTAAAGGATATATATATGCAGGGACAGACAAGAACATGGACATGTTTTATTTACAATGCAGGACTTGGGGACAAAGGCTATATACCTATGAGTGTTACTCACTACACTCCTGTACCTGAAGTGTAGTAGTATTACGACTTTAGACTAAAAAAGAATCAGATTATGATTCTACCATGTACATGCTTGTGTATGTGTGTATAGATATATATGCATATTGTACACCAACTTATTACCAACGGTTTTCCCCTCCGAGGAGAAACCGTTATACTGCCTGCAAACTCAACCCGAGCTTGAGCCACCAGCTGTGTTTAGATATACACATTGACGGATGGGTAAGAAAACGGAAGCACAAACCCTGAAACTCCAATTTCCTTCTCTCTTTTCCTTCTGTGCCCTCCAAGTGAGGAAGACTACTTTATATAACCTGTAGCGCGATCAGATCTTGATGTTAATGAGATCAAGGCATTATGATGATGCCATTTACAGTACCGTCGACGAAGAATCGCATACCTTTAGGATGCAAGATAAATCTCGTGCAAGACTTAATAAAATAGGAAGCCTCTGCTGCCACCTTGAATAGCAATGTCGCTACTGCTTAACTTCCTTTCTCCTCAGTCTTCAAGGATAACTGAAACCATTACTATCATCAATACAAGTGATGAAAGAAAACCAAATGTGCATATTTTTCCCTCACCACTACACCCAAGATAAAGAAAGCATTGAATCGATCCTCACCTTGTTGTTTGGTCAGCACCGCTACTCTGCATAAATTGAGGGGAATGGACAATGATATGCGACTGTACTGGAGCAGGGACTGAAAAATATTCAAAAGAGAGCATAACCTAATTGCACCTAAACTTAGCTTTTCCAAAATGATTCACACAAAAGCCTCAATCGAGTCAGTACTTTGAGATTTGAACAGTGAAAGGGTACATAAGGTTTTGATGCGTAAGACAGTAAAATGCACCTGATGGGTATGGAACTTGAAGAACAGACATAGATGAAGTGGTCATCGCAGTGGCAGTTGGTCCACCAAGCTGAACAACATGGCTTCCTGGAACAGCATACCCTTGTATTGCAGAATGACCATGGCCACTGGGAATACTCTGATTTACTTGCCCGTATTGATAAACTGAAGAACTAACTGCCCCAGGTACACCGTAGACCTGAAGGTACTGCTGCCCCATGTATGGATATAAACCCTAAACGATAAAACGAGATAAAATATAAAAATACAAAGAGAAACCAAGAAGTTTCAATTGTTGAGAGCCATTTTTCAACCTGTGATTGTGAGTACATGTACTCGGGTCCATATGCCGTTACCCTGAGATAGAAAATAAAACAAACATTAATGAACCATACATGATACACCACTTACATTGGTTTACATTGGTTCACCCCACGCTTGACAAAGCAAACTTATAAGGCGCTGATAATCGTTCACAGTTTCACTAATGCATTACAGCCAATGAGTTCATCGAACCCATTGTAACCCTCCCTCGAAAAGGCTCTACCAGAAACAGAGGTGAACCATTCATATTCTCAGATCGCCCATGGCAAGGAAACCTTGATAACAGCTAAACCAATGTGTGAAATTAGAATTGAATGACTCACCCATAAGGATACACAACTCCTTGCTGGTAATTATATGGAAGTGGTTGCTGATACGGATAATTTCCAAAAAGTGAACCACGAGGACCCTGCACATTTCCAATGTACGGGGAAGCAGGTCTTAAGCGTCCTAATCAAAGAAAAACCACCAATTGCACTAAATTACAGGTAATCTACAGCAGCAATGATCCACCACAGCATAGAATATTAGACCAAAGTAAGCAAGTCTCAATAAGAGAAAGAGTAATGGAGGATGAGTATTGCAACAAGACTGACCAGGCATATTAGGTATCAATGCATAGGGCAGCGGAGGCCGAGGTCTCCCAAGGGAAGCGAGATTACAGTTTGCACGTCTACCATCTATAATGGGAGTTGGGTCAGCACAAGCTCTCCTAGCAGCCTCTGGATCTCGGAAAGTCACCTAAATCCTCCATATGAAATCGAAACAGAGCACTGAGTCATTCTACAAACTTGAAAAAATAAAAGTCAAAACTAAAATACACCAAAATTAATGTTTTTTAAATGTTCTGTGATTTATTCACACGATCTATTGAGTTAAACGAAACTATGTATCTGATTATCAACCTAATGGCACTGTTCTACCAAAATTTTCAATTCAACTGTATCTCTAAAGCAACATTTAGCATCTCTAGCAAGCAAGCAACAAAGAAGGAAGGAGAAGAGGAGACTCACAAAACCGTAACCTTTGGATCGGCCGGTGTTCTTATCGGCAATGACGACAGCTTCAAGGATTTCACCGTACTGTTCGAAATGCCGACGAAGGGTTTCACTTTGAGTCTCCCAAGCAAGGCCACCGACGAACACCTTTGTGAAGGTTGTATCTCCGAAAGGGTAATTCAAGTAGTGAAATCCAGAACCCGGAACCGCCATGATTATAGGTGAGTGAGAGAGAGGGAGAGAAGGAGAAGAGAAGAAAATAAAAATGGAAACTTTATCCCAACGAAAGAAAGAAAAGATGATCAATTTCTAAGTGATAATTAAGGTGACCGAGTAAACCCTAGACATAATTACAATGATAAAGCCCAGTGAAAACCGTAGAGAGTAGAGAATCCATAGAATAAGAAGCGGGGATTCTAGGGTTTACTCGGAGATGGTGAAAAACAAAAAAGCGAGATCAGGGCAAACAAAAACCTAAAAGATCATTCCCTACTAATAATGACGAAAGGAGGAAAAGAGATCAAATTTCCCGGGAAAAAAAAAAAGCAAAAGCAGTGTGGGTTTTAGTATGGGCCAGACAGAGGACGAAGTCGGTGGGTGGAGTTAGGGTTTCTGTACTGCAGGAGGATCACACAAAAAGAAAAGAGAAAAAACAAATTATAAACAAAAACGAAGCTACAGGGACGAATTCGAAAATCTGGAGAAAAAAATCAAAGGAAGGAAGAAAGATGAATCGATTTAAGGAAAAGGAGGTTTAGTTTGGGAAATTCCATTGATGGTGATGAAGAAGAAGTTGTTGATGATGATTTGTTGATACTTGTGTAAATGACGTGGGACCCATACGTTTATACTCTAATTGTGTAATTAACGTTGTAATCATCGATCTCTGTGTTGTCTAATCAAATTTATCCGTTAATAGTAACGTTACACAGAATGTGACTTTTCTTGTTGATTATCATTTATCTTTTAGAAAGAAAAAAAAAAAAATCATCTACTCACGGGTAAATAAAACAATAAAAATAGGAAATCTGCCGTTATTTATCGATTTTGGACGGTGTAGATGAATCTCCGACCACGAAAAATCCAGAATCAATGGCTAGGGTTTCTTGACATAATTAAATTGTGGTCCAATGTCAACGAACTAATGTTTATATCTTACATATAACGACATAATTAGACTACGAATCGGAAATTTCACAGTCTAGTGGTTATTGGAGTCAAATCCACTAAAAACCAAATTGTCTTCGGATAAAGAAACCGTGATAATCTGGAATGTTCCATCAAATTATTCATACAAGTGAAAGTGAAGTATTCTCATGGAATCACTTTATTATTATTTCAAGAGTAATAAAAACCAAGTGAAGAAGCCTGCCTCTTAGCTATGGCTTTGGAAGATCACCAGCAACTTCAAAGCTCACAACAGAATCATCAATGGTTTCTTCTAATGGCCTAAACTTCCACCCCAGATTCTGTAACTTCTCTGAACTTAGCCGAAGCATCTCTCCATTCACCTCCTTCTCTTTCATCTCAGTGAAACTGCGCATTTATATAACGTTTTGATCAGATCAGACCGGAATCTCAACGTTTGAAAGAATCCGATTTTTATCTTTCATGAAAGTCGCGGTTAGGATAATATTCTTCAGCTTCTCCACAAGAGAGTTGTTGTGAAGTAAATGCGAATTGCATATGTATCTTCCTTTTGCTTCTGGACTTTCATACACCAACAAAAGCGCACATCCACAAGATACAGTTGTTCGCCCAACAGGGACTTTATACCTCCTGAGACACACCAGTTCCATCAAACTTTCAAGAATAAATCACTTAAACCAAGATATGTGTAGCTAGAGAGATACATATTACATCATCACCTTTTATGAATTTGAGAAGCCCCAAGCTACTAGAGTTAAGCGTTGATTGGAGCCTAGGGCCTATCGTGACAGAAGGCAAGACCGTAACAACATCAGCTAAGCTTTTCTTGCTCCACTCTAGAGCTTCACGTTCCGTTAATGTTTTGGCAAGAAAGTAGTAAGGCCAATAACCCTGAGATCCTCAGATTTTGCATCATGGAAAAGCACAAATCTTTTACCGTCTTTGGTTTATATATATATATGTATTAATCCGACCAAACCAAGATAACAGTACCTCAAGTGAGTGAAGGTATTGAGTGTCTGACCAACAGTCCTCGTCCATAGAAACATCTTTAGGCCATTTTGGGTTGTAAACAACTGCAGAAATTGATGATACAATCACAACTTTCTTCACTTTAGCTTCTGTGCATGCTTCTAGAACGTTTTTGGTGCCAGTGAGAGCTGGTTTAATCAGTTCTTCCTGAATGTTTTTATATTCAAAGCCGGTTTTTTTAAGTGATTCGAGAAAAAAAACAAAACAAAAAAAAGAAGATGAAAAATTTAAGCACTTGCTTCTGTGAGAGGAACTCCTTCAGAAGGCACAGGACAATATGGAAAACGCCAGAGCAACCAGAAATGGCTGAAGAAAGACCTTCATAATCAAACAAATCTGCCTTGAAAAGTTTCAGATTCTTTGCAGCATTATACAACTTCTTCAAATGATCGTTCTTTTCATCACCTGAGAACAATCAATCAATGCATGTCACATCAAGAAACAGAGAATATTTCAAAACTTAAACCAAAAAAATAAGAGATTTTTCCGCCATGAAGCAATATATCCTCCTGAACCAGTAACACAGACCCTCTGCTTTTCCGCCATTGACGTTGCTCTCTTTAGCAACTTTTAAGATGCTCTTTGGAGTGAACGAAAGAGAAACACAAGTATTTATACACAAGTCAGATCTGACTTTAACAAACTCAACATCTATAACTGAAGTAGCGTATAATTATGAGGGAATTAAGGTGGATAAAGATTGCAGTTCTTTACAAACATTAAAATATTCAAATGAAATAGTTTTTGTATCGAAGGAATACTTTTTGTATATTTTTTTTAGTTATTAAATCATCTATACAGTTTCTCTCTCACACTATTGTGTAGAAAAGTCTCCAAATGTTAATGAATCAAAAGAAGAAGACAATTTTGGATTGTACAATAACTGATTCAGAGTAAATGGAGTAAATGAGGGAAATGGATACCTAGAGCTTTGTCAAGTCTATAGCACAACAAAAGCTGATTTGGAATAAATCCAAATAAAAGATTTAGATACCTAGAGCTTTGTCTTCTCATGAACCTAACAGTATGAGCAAAATTGAGCAAAAGAACATTAGAGATGATGAATGTGATGATTAGACATGGGGCCAGTTAAATAACAAAAATAAACATTTGTGACCTTCAAGTATCCTTTCCGTGGCTGCGATGCGAAGAACGTGCACCTTGATTCTTTATAAGAAGAGAAGATGGTAGAAAACCGAGGAGCTATGAATGCCACCACGAGACACAAAACTACTAATATAACCACTGACCAGCTTGAGTAAGGTATGCCCATGAGTAGTTCTACACAAACTGTTTTGTTACCAAGAGTTTTAGATTATGAAGAGGGTACAGAGATGCAAAGAGTCAAGCTAAGGGGACTGACAATGTAAGCTTGCCTATGTTGTAAATGACGAAAGATCTTTCTCCGGAATTTGGTATTGCCATGATCCCCTCGGGTTCTACTGTCACCAAAACATACAATCCACCCTGAAACAGAAAAAAGCTCAGGATACAATACTTTCTTCCAAGTTGAAGGAATCAACATAAGCTACTACCTTATTGTTAACTTCTTGAATACTTTCTGCTTTGAAGATCAACTTCTCAGTGTTTAGTAATCTCCTCTTATGGTTTAGATTCAACCCCATTTCACCGTTCTTTAGTAGTTGCAGCGAAAACAGAGCGGGTATCTGTTAAAAGCAAAGGAACATCAGATTTCAATTCAATTAAAAGAAAGTCGATCAAAAGAAGAAGAAAAAACGAGGCTTTACATACAGAAGCAGGGTATGATATCTTCACTTCATACCAAGAATTCGATTTAAGTTCTTGTAACTTGTAAACTCGAGAACCTGATTGTAATGGCAGAGTTTCCTTCCACAATTCCTTCCCAACATATAAAGCTTTCACATCAAACCTAACAACAAATCAAGTGGTAATATATTAACACAATAAGTTAGTCTCAGGATATGGAAACAAGGGTGACAATTGAAAGATTGACAAGTTTCAAGAACACTAACATGTTATCGTGGCCGAGACAAGGCAAGCCGTTTACCAAGACTACAAGACATAACAGTAAGTAGCACAGTGACCCTTGTCCGATTCCAAGCTGATAAACCCTGAAATCGTAGAATCCCCCAAGTAAGTAAAACAATTGATTTCGGCTAGGTGCGACCTTACTCAAACGGGGAAATTATAAAAAGCATGGACAATGAGATTCAAACCCAAATTAAGACACAGAGCAAATTCTCTGGAATAGTTTTACAGATCAGAGATCACTAAAATGGCAATATTCTGAGATTTCGAGTAACTTGAAATGTCTTTAATTACGTAGAAGAAGACATTCTTCTGGACAAAAGAGGACCACATTTGACACAAATAAGATAGTCGCAAATTAGCCCCAAAAATCACTAAGAAGCAGAGAGAGAAAGAGAGAGTACGTACTCATACATCATCATGCCTTCAAGTGATAGATTGAATTTACAGAGATGAAAGTGACGAAGATTTTAAGTTTTGGTAAACGCGATTTTTCGTTTTTATTTTTCCTTTCGACCAACATGTTATATTATCAGAGAATTAACCCCATCTAAAATATTTTATAAAAAATCTAACCTATTAAATAGTGACTTCAAACAAGAAAAAATGCTTATTAATATATTTTTACCGTGGATAATTTTTAAATTAAAAATTTTTGTGGATAACTATTTTGTTTCCAAATAAAATAATTTTGTTCAATTAAAAATTCATTTTTTCGAGATAAAATTTCGAATACAAACCATAATTTTCTAAACCGTTGATATCACAAATTTTTTAATTTTGATTATATTTTATGTTTAATTAAATTGAAAAAAAAAAATTATTTTATATTATTTCAGATTTTCTTAAATATGGGTTAGATTATTTACCAAAAATCAAAAAATTAGTTATTATCTTCAAAAATCTACTCTATTAAAACAGAATGACTTTTTGTGTTCAAACATGAATCTTTACGAGTTATTTACTGAATTTTTACGAGTTTTATTAGATTTTATAATATCGGATTTTAGAATTATAACATGACCGTATTGTTGTCTGGATCCATGTTTTAGAGTTATAATCGGACCAGCTAATCTGACCAGAATTTGAAAATATTGCATTAAATATTTTTAAAAAATATTTTTTAGAGTTATATTTTTTAAAATATTTTTTCGTTTATCTAAATTTACATCAAGCTTATCGACATAACCATGTATTTGCGTGAATTATCTTCTCAATTTCCAAATTTCCCTAATTTTATATGTTTTCCCCAATTTGCTCTAGCCTCTAATTAGGTGATTGTAAACTCGTACTTCTCTTTTTATTCTTTCTTTACGTTTTGTTTTTTCTATTAAACAAGAAAGGATTTGTACGTTTGTGCGAAGGAATCTGAAGAATATAAAACCAAGTACCAGTATATTTATTTACTTAGGGAGGTTGGTTTAATTTGTCGGCTTACTTCGAGTAAGAAGGTCCAGATCCACAACGTGACAATGTGACTTCCAGGACAAACACATATATGGACCCCACTTCACTATATTAATATTTCTAGTCATTTATCCTTTTTTGTTTGGTTGAGAGTAGTGGATTTTTTTAAAAAAAATTACTCAGCAGTAAATTCTAGGTCTATGAAAAAGTCGAGACTAATTCCATGATAATATATCATCAACGGACTAATCATACACTCGGATTTATAAATGAGACTTAGATATTAACCTCATATCCTATTTGGCCAAACAACAACATTTTTTTGTTTTCAGTGGAAATCGAACTCAGAAGACACCGTTGTTCACGGATTTCAAAGTCAACAATTACGAAACTATCACCGTTTGTTTTATTTGAGAGGAACTTCGACTAATATTTTTTAACTTTTATGGAATCTTGGGTTGAATAATTTATATTTACATATATAATTTCACTAGATTAGTACCCGCATATATGCGGATTTGTAATTTAATATTTTATAACCCGTAAAAAACAAATTAAAAACGATAAAATGAAAAACAAAATTAGATCACCCGTGAAAATATCTTATACATAAATTTAGAAACAAAATTTACGATGAAATAAATATATAATTTGAAAGAAAAATTTGGTGAAGAGATGCAGTAAATAGTTTTGGATACGATTATTGGACTTTTAATTTTTTTGGGGCTGTAATTGATAGACTACTAAAATTGTGGTTTATATAAGGTAATAAATTAGAATTTATTTTCTTTTATGATTAATTTTCTTAATCTAAATGGAAAAACTAAGAAATGTTTTTTTCTTTTTATATTAATCTTGCCTTTTATGATATATTTAATTTTTTTTAACTTTTTAATTTTATTTTTAGTAACTTTATCTTTTAAGATTATGAATCAGAGTTTTTAAGTTTTTTATCAATCGATTTTAAAAATTTACAACTTTGACTTGACACGTGTCGCGATCAGGTGAATTAGCAACTTTGAAACATTTAGTTTTATATAATAAAAAATTTACTAATTCTAAACTAAAATATGTTTTTTTCTTTTTATAATTGTTTTTGGCTTTTATTCCATTTTTAAAACTTTAGAAATATGTAAATTATTATATAGATTTTGGTCGTGGTTGTATATTAATAATTTTTATTTTTTAAGTTTTATTTTGTCATAATGGAAATGATTATAAACTTCTAAGTTTGGTTGTATATTAATAATTTTTCTTATAAGTTTAGTGTATATTTATAATTTTCTTTTTAAAATTTGGTCGTGGTTGTAGATTATAAACTTGTAAGTTTTCTTGTGTCACTTTCCTTTATTATAAATTTTCCTTTCGTATTCTTGTATTAATAATTTTCCTTTTAAGTTTAGAGTATATTTATAATTTTTCTTTTTAAGTTTGGTCGTGTTGTAAATTATAAATTTTTAAGTTTCTTTTTGTCACATTCCTTTATTATAAGTTTTCCTTATTTATTCTTGTTTTTTTTTTAAATTGCCTTTTTAGTTTAACTTTTTTTAAATATTTACTTTAAGTCATTTTGACTTTTTTTAAATTAAATTAACATATGTCAAAATCTAAATTAACCGTGACAAATATCACGATTTCGTGACTGATAATTATTCTACGTGTCACGCTCACGTTAAGAAATCCAACTTTTTATAATAAGATAAGATTTTAAGCCGCTCCAAATGTAATGGCACAACAGTTTTTTTTATAAAAAAACACATACGAAAAGCTGTCTTATGGCCGTTAAAAGAGCCTTGAACTTATGTGAATTATTGTTCAAATCACCCAAGACTTAAATCATTAAGTAAAATTTACAAAACGTGTAGTATTTTAACCGGAATGATAAATTTTGAAAAATAACAGTAAACTTTTATATTTACTAGATGGAATACCCACGCACATGCGTGGGTTTTCTTTTAAATATTTTGTCTAATGTTTAAAGTATAGTTTAGATTTTTGGTTTTTTTTGGACGGTCATATACATGTTGAGAGAGATTAGTTGTTTACTGGTTTTCTTAAGGTGAACTTGTTTTGGTTAGCTTTTTTATTGACTTTTTCTTTTGTTTTCAAGAAAGCTCATCAAACACTTCCTCTACTAAGAACTGTTAATTTCTTCAATTAAACGTGGACAATTATCTTGAACATCATAAACAAATCTAAATATGAGAATCCAGCAAATACTAAATATTATGATTAGGAACCTAAGAGGCACATTCTCTAAATAAATGGATAAACAAATTCCACGCAAATTTCTTATTCTCTTTGACAAAGACCTTCGCAATCTCCACTGAAATTAGAAAAGTTAGTAAATGAATATAGCATGAAGACCTTTGGTATATATTTATACTACAGAGATTATATTTTGCACCACGGATAGAGTTTGGATATGCATGACCAGCTTTCGTAAAAGCCTACCAAATACGTCTTTCTCCATTTTCACCATTGGATTTGGCTTATGTCGCTCTCGTGGCTTCCTGTTACATTACCAGTGAGAACCAATATTCCCAGCTCCAACACCTGATGGAGGTAAAGCAAGCTTCATTTCGTGCACATAAAATGATATAAATCCTATTTATCTTTTCTCCACAAAGGTTTCTTTAATTAGAACCCGTTGAGACGAGGTTTTTCTCATTTCTTGTAAAAGCATAGATATTAAATAATTTACTGACGGGTGTGATAGGTCTTTCAAAGTATTGTTTTTGTCCCTATATATAATTTTCTCTGAAACCAACATAAATAGAGTAGATAGCTTACACCAGTTTAACTTGAAACAAAGTCTTTAGAAGTTATTATCGCTTTGTCGCATGGATTGGAAGGTAATAGCATAACTCTCATGATTATTCAAAATTCAAAAACAAAGAAATTGTTAAAAGCCAGGCATCAAATAGTTCTTCAAAACAGAGTAGCTTCCATGATCACTATATCATCCATCTTATTGTGGAGACTGCTTCTCTTTACACTTGTGAATTTTGTTCAATCTAAGAAAACAAACCATTAGCGAAACTCATTTTTTGTAAAGCTTACTCAAGTATACTAATCAATGCACGCTAACTTACCTAACAACACATGTTCCAACTTTTTTACTCTAATTTCCATGCATGTATAGCATTCAATTCTTTACTATAGTGGTTAACGCTAACCATTTACCAATACAATTGATCCTCCTTCCACTAAACGAGCCCCTATAGAATCTATAATAACCAAAGTATGAAAAGCCAAAGATTTGAAAGCAGGAGAAAAGAAAATGTAATTTCTAATATGATAGTAAGAATTTGATTGTTATTAAAAAAAAAGAAATTCAATGATCGTAAAGCCATAAAATGTTTAATAACAAGTAAATCAGTTGTGAATTCAATTTCTCTTTTGGAAAACCCAAATAAGCAATGTAAAAAAAACCTCATCAATAAATAATTCTCGAAGAGTGAATAATCATCCTTCATAGTCACCATATTTTGTGAAATCCATGAGGAAATTCACTCTTCGAGCAGAAAAACCTTTATTGTGTTAAAACTGAACGAATAATGTTCTCACTTCTGAAATTAATCGATACCCCATATTAGTAAGTATAAGAGATGCAACAAATTAACACTCAAACAGTTAAAAAAAAATGTATGACTTATTGATCTTACCAAGCTTTGAAGACGTCTTGCTATTTACTCTTCATATATAGAATTCTCGAACCATCCAGCAAATTTCTTTGTGTTTTTTAGCAAAATTCATCGTCTGCTTTAACCGAACACAGACGGTGGTATTAGACATGTAGATATCTCTGCCCATGGCCGAGAAATAAATCTTAGACCGTGGATTTGTGAACAACATTCACTTTCGTAGGCTTCAATATAGAAACTTGCATAAGTTACAACCTGAAAGCTGTAGAATGGAGATTTATCAGAAAATATTAGGGTAATTTTTATCTTTTCCTTTTCTTCTCCTTTATACCTGTTGATTCTTTTTTTATCCATTGAAACATGTATTGGCCAAATATTGAAGACAACCTTTAAAGTGTCATTAAGAATAGGAAGCATCAAAAGTGGGAGTCAAAAAGCCATCACGGTAAATAAATAAGTGCATAGGTAAATGAACATGAAAGTAATTAGTTTAAATTGAGTTTTATATTTTTTAAATAATAAATAAGTGAGCTGATGTGTCATGAAGAGGGGTGCTGATGTGTCAATCTCTTGTGAGACTCATTCTTTATATAATAGATTAGTGTGTGATCCGCGCTACGCGCAGACGTGAACACAATTTGTTTTAAAAAAAAATTGGTATAATATTATTTTAGTTTTATTAGTATGATTGTTAATGGATTTGTCTCTATTAGCTTAAAAATGTGAATTCTTTATTTTTAAGTTTTTTTCTTTCTTAATTTTATGTTTATTTATGTATTTGTTTAGTGGGTGATCCAGAATTTGATTTTTTTTTCTTTGGTTGACTATTTATTAAATTAGTTGGTTTTTAAAAGTTAAGTTTTTGTCATTTTAAAATTTAGAAAATTGTATATTTTTTAACCCAAGTAAATACTAATAAAAAAATACTTCGAAATTGGGTTAGTTTTGTATACTCTGAAAGTTATTTCGAATTCTAATAAAAGGAAAATTAGTTTTGTGAATTTAGAATTCTCCGAACTTATAAAAAAAATACTTCGAAATAGATCCTTGTATTTTTTATCTATTTTTACCTAAAACCGAATACTAATAAAATGTTCAGAATTTACTATTATTCATCTTCGATGATCCAGTATTGGTAACTACAAAATGAATCTAATTTTATTTAAAAAATAATTTAATTTCTATCACTAATTTACTATCAAAGTCATCGTAGATATATGGGTTAATGGGAACATTTGAGATAATATGGGCTGATTTGGAAAAGACTTCTAAATATGGGATCGAGCGTCGATCTAAACATTTCAAGAGAGAGAGAGAGATACTTCTTGAAAATAGGATTATCCTGTAAAAAAACCATTACCCACTCATCTAAAACACTCGTCTTCTCTTATATCTTCCCTCATCGCCGGCGAGATTTCACTTTCAATTCCAATCACAAATGGTATTATCTGCGCAGATGTGGTAAACAATTTTTTAATCTAATGATATTTTATTTTATTTTGTCTTGTAGTTAATTTAATTATCTCTATTACCTTAAGATCTATGTATCTGTTTTTTTTTTTTTTTAATTTATGATCATCGATCTATGTGTTTATTTATTGGATGGTAATAATTTTTACATTTTTTTTTTCTTTGGTGATCAATTTTATGCAATTAGTTGAGTTTTTTAAAAGGAAGATATTTACATTTTAAAGTTGCATAATAAATTTTTATTTTGTTTCATGTGAAGTTATTATTTTTGAAGTGTTTCATGTATGATTTTAACCCTATTTATGTGTGCAATATGTTTGTGATTCCTAGTCTATTTTTCTTTTATTTTTTTAAAAAACGATTTCCATATATAACTGGAGAGAAATATAGAAATTTAGCCAATACATAAGGCTATTGATACGGGCTAAGCCCATTACAACAATAATAAAATTAACAATTGATCAACTTTTGTTGATTTTAAATCTATTCATGGATTGCATGTCACAAAAATTCAGATTTAACCGTTTTATAATTTGCTTATTCAAGACAATATCTTAGATTATGTATTTTAATAAAATAATGAGTTTTATTATGAATTTAATTACAACAATAATGAAAATTTAACCAAAACATAAAGCTATTGAATAAGGGGTAAACCCAGTGAGATGAAATTTGCTCTTTTCTCAGGATGTCACCTCACTCTCCATCTAAGCAACAAATATTAAAACAAAAACAAAACACACACACATAGAACAAAAAAATCCAAAAAAAAAAGCAAACATAAAACAAAAATTCCAATATATACAAAAATAGGCCCATTAAGATATTAATTATACAAAAAAGGAATTGACATAGCTTGACAATGTGAATCTATATATATAAAGTTAACTTTGATCTCTTCTCAGGATGCCACCTCACTCTCCACCTAAGCAACAAATATTAAAACAAGAACAAAACACACACACATAAAACAAAAAATCCAAAAAAAAACCCAAACATAAAACAAAAATTCCAAAATATACAAAAATAGGTCCATTAAGATATTAATTATACAAAAAGGGAATTGGCATAGCTTGACAATTTGAATTATATATAATTTCTACGACTCTCACTTTCGATTGAATATCATTTAAAAAAAAATACCACATGTACACAAAACAAGGACATCACAATTAATCTCTAACTTTTATTTTTGGGGTCAAGCACCATTAATCTCTAGCTTTGATTATACCAAAACATAAGGCTATTGAATAAGGAGTAAACCCGGTGAGATTCAACTTTATATAAGAAAAATGTGTGTGGTCCGCGAATTTTTGTTTTTTAAGTTTTATAATAGTTTAATTTATTTATGATAACTTTTTAATTCATTTTTAGTAAAACAAACAATTGCTTGTAGATTATAAACCTAATAAACCTCCATTAAAATAAAAATATAAATGATAGTCAATCACTTCAATATCTACGGTCAATCACTTCTATATTATTTACAAATAATCATGTTTGTTTGAAACAATATGTTGAATTATTTGCTAAACGACATACCAATATGTTGAATTATTTGCTACTCTTTCTCTTCCATATCTTTTAAAGACCAAATAAATCATGTTATCCAAATATCTAAATTATTGAACATTTCATTTTTATTACTTTAAATTATGTTCTTATTTAAAAAAAATTAATTTTCTTATATATAATTTATTTAACAAGGTTACTATAATATGCATTATAAAACGATAATGAGTTTACTTTTTATTTATTAGATCTTTTGTTTTTTTTATAAAAAAAATTATATATTTGTATACTATTAGTTTGGATCAAATAATATTCATTCACTAAACATCTTTTCAATATACAACTTTAACTTTGTAACTATAATAAAGTGTGTAATATATTAGTAAAACTCAAATTGTTAAATCTATTATTCTTTCAATAAATTTTGATAATTTTTTAAAGTTTTCATGATATAAATATGAAAATGACCTTTCAAATTTCTTGCATAATTTAATAAAATGTATAGTTAATATGTATATGAAAGTTTTAACTAATTAAATTATGAAAATTAAATATCAAAATGATGTAGCATACATGTGGATGATGATGTGTTTTCATCCCAAGAGAGAAAAGCTAACTTTATATATATATATATATTTTAAAATTATAGTTAATCAAGAAAAATTCCAATCATATAAACTAACGTATAAGCTTTTTGTTTTCAAAAGAAAATTTAAGTTTGTTGACCAAAAAAAAAAAGTAATCTAAGTTTTTTCAGCTTAAGAATTTTGACTTATTTGCATCAATTAAAACTTAATTTTCAAACCCTTAATTTTCTGTCACTTTCATTATTTTGTTTTATTTTGTTTTCTTCTCCGTCAAATAACGATTTTGCACTTGCTGATTATTGATCTGTGTATTGTATTAGGTATGGGCATAAAAACTAGAACTAAAATATCCGAACCGGAACCGAACTGAAATACCCGAACCAGAACCAATCCGAAATTGCCAAAATACCCATTGGATCCTACTCATTGATACATGTGGGTATCGGATAATACCGGAACCGAACCGAAAATATTTCGCGTACCCGAAATATCCGAAATATAGTTATATATCCAAAATATTAAATATATATCAGGTTTTTGGGTATATTTTTGATATTATGGATATATTTTCTTAAGTATTTTTTTTGGTTTTCGGGTATATTTACCTTAAGGTAATAAATACCCGAAATCGATTAAAATCCAAAAAAAATCGGGTATTTTCGGATTCCTAAACCTTTCTACCTGAAATATCTGAAATTGAATAGCACCGAACCGAAATCATTTCGGTATCTATATGGATCATAAACATCTCTACTCGAAATATCTAGAACCGAATGATTCCTACCCAGAACCGAACCGAATACCCGAATGCTCAGAACTAACTGTACACGTTGAGACACATGGTATTGTACATGTTAAGACTGGAAAGTCAACGGTTGTACAATATACTAAATGATATATTTGTTAATATTTTCTTAGAAATGCTAAATATTTTACAAAAATTCGAAAAAGTGACCATCTTTGCAAAGCTCTCAATAATTGTTTTCTTAATCTATGGAGTTATTTCTCTCTACATTAGTGATACCAGACAGTTAAGTCCCTCGAATGACAACGAATTTTATTTGATTTTATTCATCATGAAAAAGAAATGGAAAAAACGTGAAAAAGCCTAATAATAGATGAATTAGGAAATATGAAAGAAAAAAAAAACGAAAAAATTGAAGTAAAAATGAGGGATGTTAATAGCTGGTCCGAAACAGAAAAGCGCGTTCGTCTCCTATAAAACTTGCGAATCTCTCTCTCGCCTTTCTTTTCTCTCCACACTTATCACGCCACCTCACACCTTCTTCCTTCTCCCCCTCTCGCTGGATATTCCTCCCATGGATATCCGACGGAGGCCCCCCAAACCGCCGGTTAACTCCGACGGATCCTACCGCTTCCACAAGGATCGCTCTCCTTCCTCCGACGATGATCATCGCCGGACCACGATTGCTCCTCCCCCCAAGGCTTCCGATGCGCTCCCCCTCCCTCTCTACCTCACCAACGCCGTCTTCTTCACGCTCTTCTTCTCCGTCGCGTATTATCTCCTCCATCGGTGGCGTGACAAGATCCGTTACAACACGCCTCTCCACGTCGTCACCATCACCGAGCTCGGCGCCCTTATCGCTCTCATCGCCTCTTTTATCTATCTCCTAGGGTTTTTTGGCATTGACTTTGTTCAGTCATTCATCTCACGCGCCTCCGGTGACGCTTGGGATCTCGCCGATTCCAACGATGCCGACAGGAATTTCCTCATCAACGACGACCACCGCCTTGTCACGTGCTCTTCTCCGCAACCCGTTGCCAAATTACCCAATCCGGAGCCTATCGTCTCCGAATCGCTCCCCGAGGAAGACGAAGAGATTGTGAAATCGGTCCTCGACGGAGCGATCCCATCCTACTCGCTCGAATCTCGTCTCGGCGATTGCAAGAGAGCGGCGTCGATCCGGCGAGAGGCGCTGCAGAGGATAACGGGGAGATCGATAGAAGGATTACCGTTGGATGGATTTGATTACGAATCGATATTGGGGCAATGCTGCGAGATGCCTGTAGGATATGTGCAGATTCCGGTGGGGATTGCTGGACCATTGTTGCTCGATGGTTACGAGTATTCGGTTCCTATGGCTACAACCGAAGGATGTTTGGTTGCTAGCACCAACAGAGGCTGCAAGGCCATGTACATCTCCGGCGGAGCGACCAGTACGGTTCTCAAGGACGGTATGACCCGAGCACCCGTCGTCCGGTTCGCGTCGGCTAGACGAGCTGCGGAGCTTAAGTTTTTCTTGGAGAATCCAGAGAACTTTGACACTTTGGCCGTCGTTTTCAACAGGTCCATCTTTGATTTCCCGAGTTTTGACTGATACACGATGATTTTGATTTGATTGACTTTTAATGCGTTTGCAAGATGACATCTTGGTAAGGATGAAGTTTAGATGTTTCCCAGTGACGAGACTTGTTCCAATCTTCCTCTTAGATTTGACAGGAAGCTTTTAAAACAAATTTGTGTTATTTAAATTGCGTTTGTGGGGTGATTTGATTTCAAGATTGGAAATTTTCTAAAAAGGGATCCACTGACGAAGAAGTGATTTTCTGGATGCAGGTCAAGTAGATTCGCAAGGCTGCAAAGTGTTAAGTGCACACTCGCCGGGAAGAATGCTTACGTAAGGTTCAGTTGTAGCACTGGTGATGCCATGGGGATGAATATGGTATCCAAAGGTGTGCAGAATGTTCTCGAGTTCCTCACCGATGATTTTCCCGACATGGATGTGATCGGAATCTCTGGTGAGTTCCTTTTTTTGTGTGATTGATTTGATTTAAGAACCCTCCCTTTTAGCTTAGTGACCTCTCGAGACTCTAGATTTATTGGTAAATGGTCCCCTTTCTTATCTTCTTGTATTCACATTTTTGTTTATCTTTATTGTTTAGGTAACTTCTGTTCGGACAAGAAACCTGCTGCTGTGAACTGGATCGAGGGACGTGGCAAATCAGTTGTCTGCGAGGCAGTAATCAGAGGAGAAATCGTGAACAAGGTCTTGAAAACGAGCGTGGCTGCTTTGGCCGAGCTCAATATGCTCAAGAACCTCACGGGCTCTGCTGTTGCAGGCTCTCTAGGGGGATTCAACGCTCACGCGAGCAACATAGTCTCTGCTGTATTCATCGCCACTGGCCAAGATCCAGCTCAAAACGTGGAGAGCTCTCAATGCATAACAATGATGGAAGCCATAAACGACGGCAAAGATATCCATATCTCTGTCACTATGCCATCTATTGAGGTAATTGATCAAATCTCTCTCCAAGTCTGAAGCTCGCTCGCTTTGAAGTTTATTTTTGGGATTGAGAGGGCTTAATTTTGGATTTTCAGGTGGGGACAGTGGGAGGAGGAACACAGCTTGCGTCTCAATCAGCGTGTTTAAACCTGCTCGGAGTTAAAGGAGCGAGCACAGAGTCGCCGGGGATGAACTCAAGGAGGCTAGCGACGATAGTGGCGGGAGCAGTATTGGCCGGAGAATTATCTCTAATGTCAGCAATTGCAGCTGGACAACTTGTAAGGAGTCACATGAAATACAATAGATCCAGCCGAGACATCTCTGGAGCAACGACAGCGACAACAACATGATCTGAATCTGAATCATCTCTCTGGCCCAAAATTCCAAAGAAGTCAGGCTTTTACAACTCATTCACTCAACAATCTCTCTGGTGGACAGATTAAGCCATGTGCATGCCTTCTTTTGTTCAATAAAAACTTATTTTTTTGTTTTTGTTTTGACTTATCTTTTTTTTTTTTGGGGGGGATTAAGGGTGAGATAGAGATTTGGGATTTTCGATTCTCCCTCTCTTCTCTTTCTCTCTCTCATGGATAATTCGTGTTCTCTTTGATCTTTGTCTAAGCTTTGTCTTGTTTGTTAGGAAGTGGTGTCTATATGATAAAAGTGTATGCAGTTGCGTTTGGGGACATGAGTTCACTCTCTCAGAAGTTTTTCTATGTTTGTTTCTTCATTTATTATATAAATTAATATAGTAGATATAAAAAAACAAAAATCCCTGTGTGTTGGGACATCTCTCTCTAGTGGTTGTTGGTAAGTGGTAAGATACGGATCTTCTTTCCTCCACAAGACTCCACCTGTCGACACTTACCTTTAACGTTGTTTAAAATGAACAAAGAAAGAGTTTCTTTTGGTCCACTAGGTCAAATGATCATTAGCTTTTATATTATGTTCCATGATTAGTATTCAGATTGTAGAGTTTTATTTTAAATATATATATAGGTCTTGAATTTGAACAAGAAGAGGTTTCTATACGACCACGAGCTCTCAAAAACTCAAATAGGATTGGATATCAGTTTCCTTTTGGGGTAATTCTTTATTTGATATACTATATCCCGACGTGTCAATTGATGTTTCTTGGATGGACCATGCATCAGCACTTGTCTAGGACTCTAGGGTAGTGTCATAGGGATCACATAGAACATGAAATCTTCGGATTACATGGTTACCGCATTAGTTTTATATGTTGAGATGGACGGATTACTCTGAACTATATCATGGTACAGAGAAAAGCAAATATTTTCGATTCAAATTAAGACAAATTGTTCAAACTTGGTAGGAATGACTGAGAACTCGGTGGACTTTACCGTCTTTTGCGTTAGAATTATACTCTTTATATTTCCTTATAGACATGTTTGATAACTTTAGTTTATCTTGTATCCCTCGGTCTTCAAATGTATGTGCCTACTTTCTTACAAAAGAAGTTTGAACACGATATCTTTTATTCGTACATATAAATCAGACAGAGCCAATAGAGATCGTTCCCCAAGACATCCTACGGACCAAAACTTGATTTAATAAAATATATGAAAAACTCTTTATTTGATATTGGAAATTGACAGTAAAACAACTACATTTCGTGATATTTAAAATTTAGATTTGTTTCAAATATACATTATTTTTGTCATCTAAATAAACCGAAATTGAAAAGTAGCGTACAAGAGCCATGAATCAATCCATTGGCTTGAGTTAAGCAACTTTTCATCTCCCATGCATATATGGGAGTCCAATCTTAGACATGGTAGAAGTCTCCTATAAGGTTTTAGAATGGCCTAAGATCACGGTTGCTCGTGGCAACTCTGATTACAAATCTCGTTGGCTTGATGTGACTTTCGAATAGCTCGGTTTTCATCTTCGAAGTTTGTTGTTTGTTGTCTCTCTCGTCTTTTCTTGTTTCCACTATTTAATTCATTATTCGGTTAAGTCATTAGTCGTAGTTAGTTATGAATTTTAGTTTTCGGTCTTTCTGCTTCTTGTTATCTCTATAATCGTATTTTTTTTTGCTTTGGTTTTCCCAAATTTCATATAATGAAATTGAGAGTTATTGGGCCACTTACACATATCTATCGGTATATAAATTTCAAATTTCATGGGCCGAATATGCTGTTTTGTTCACGTCTCTCGATTTTTTTGCCACGTCATTGTGTTCGAGAAGACGACTACTTGAATTTGTCCTATTTGTGTGGGTCTCTTACTTGGGCCCAAGTCCTCGACAATAACTCACAAAGTCCACAATGGTTAGGTGAACATGTGGGACTTGTCTTCTCGAGCCAATTTGGTAATTTGCGCTCATCCTTCTCCTCTATGTAAATAGAAAAGTTTGTAGATGCATGTTACTTTTTTTTTCGAATTGGGATTCCGAACCTAAACACAGACAAACTCATGAATCTATAGTAGAGTGTAGGACAAAACTTTTTTTGTTTGTTTGTTTTTTCTCCATCTAAGGTATGCACAATTACTATAAAAAAAAAAAAAAATTGGTTCGTTTTTTTATTTTATGTAGAAAAAATCAAATATTTTCTTTAGAAGAATACCTGTAAACCAACTATTTTAACTATTTATATATGTATACACTATTCAATACCTTTTTTTTTAGTGTACTTCATCTTTCGTGATTGTTGTTCAAATCTGACTTGATTATATACAAAAAAACAAAAAACAAATATATGCTCATAAGCCATTGTTGGAGGTGGGTTTAGCACCCCCAATTAGCTAGGTCCATCTCAGCAGTTAGGGCCCATCGAATTGAACCCCAGCCAAAAGTCAATGCAAGGGTCCACCGAGCTCGCGCTGACGCCTCACCAACCCCGCCCAAAGGGATCAAATGGGAAGACGGCACGTGGCGAGCAGCTCGGTAAACAGTGTGCTATCCGCGCAGGAACATGGCGCCGGGCTCATCATGGCATACCAACCGAAGAAGCCGGGCTACACATCTCGAGGTACCTTACCCCCAAGAAGCGCTGGAGGCGCCACGTCATCCGGAATCTCGGGGAGCAGACAGCAGACCCTTGTTATAAATATCTCCCAGCATGCATTTATGAGGAGGAGGCATTTTTTACTACTCTCTCTCTCTAGATTTGACACTCGACCTCACTGTCTTGTAATAAAACAACGTCGTTTAGAACACCGAACTGGATTCCCGTCGGAACCAGTTCGTAAATCTAAACCGTTCATCTTTTCCGAACATCAATACAAAGAATACGGTCCCCGGCCCATTCATCATAATACCCGACCTCTTTTCTCTCAATCCCGACCTGCTCAAAAGTCAAGTTAATGTTGGAACAAAATTTATAAGAGCTTGAGGGCTTTATAAATATGTGTATGTGTGAATTGTAATGAGACATTTGGGCTATGTAAAAAAGCCTTGTGAATGTAAAAAGGAAAAACCTTAAAAAAAGGAAAAGCCTTAAAAAAAGGAAAAGCCTTAAAAAAGGAAAAGCCTACAAAAAAGGAAAAGCCTTAAGAAAAGGAAAAACCTTAAAAAAAAGGAAAATCCTTAAAAAAGGAAAAGCCTACAAAAAGGAAAAGTCTTAAGAAAAGGAAAAACCTAAAAAAAAAGGGAAAGTGAGGACATGATCTTCTCCTATATATAGGATCGCCTCTCTTGAGAGAAATGTATCCAATCAAACACAGAAAACACACTACAAAAGAAAAAGTTCTTTCAATTCTCCACAGCTTAGAGTAAGTCTTTATTCGAGAGTATCGTAGTATAATGTTCGATAGATCTGATATCAAGTGTAGATGATACAGATTACTTTGGTTGTATCCTGGGACTCATGGATCTATTAAAACCCGTCGCACTACGGGAGATTCTTAGAGTTAAGGAAAGAGATTCATCTCGCCTCCTTAGATTTATTTTATTGCTTTATCGTTTTATGAATCGTCTGTTCCTTACTGTTTATTTATATAAATCGTGATTAAATCTCTCCTGTCTATTGTGCGATAATTTTGGTCCTACAGTTAACTCATTTTATTAACGGAAATCTCGCCACCCGAACTCTTAATATACTCCTAATCTTTTGATCATCAATTTGGAAAAAGCACTAAAATTCGAATGGACTTTAGTTTTGGTTTTGTTACCTTTTTGGCATTAAATCTAATATAAAATGATAATGAGAAAGACATGATAATTGGTGGATGGGGTTACTGGGTTAGTGGAAGCAAATCACTAAGTCGCTAAAGTTATATGGAAATGAGAAAGTGTATTGTCAAAAATGTTTGTCCCGTAATCTTCTTGTTATATCCTTTTATTAATTTTTGATACTTCTGTCAACAATATAAGATAAATTTTATTACCTTTTTGGTTTAATTTTTTTGTTTATAACCATATAACTTTCTTTTTGATTAACCATATAATATATACTATGCATATTTTATACATTGTGAAGCTGATAGACTCCGAGTTTTGGATTAATCCCCCCATTGGCTCCGATCTTTTAATAAGAACAAAAATATAATCAGTCGATATATGCCACGTGGACAATAAGGATGGAAAAGAATTCAATTTTGTATGGATAATAGATGCAATGCATTATGCAAGGTGATGTCCAACGAAGACTAAATAGATTCGATCCATTCGGAGGTCACATGTTTGGTTTCAAATGTATAATTAAATACAATATATATATGTATAAATGGTTTTGTCACAAATGTTCTACTCCAGTGTTCATGGCCGATTCTGGGTATAGACGAGTGAAACATTGGTCTTGAACCTCCAAATTTTATTTCGTTAATATATATAAATATTTGACCTTCAAATTACAAAAAAAAAAATTATTATTAGATTACATGAGTCCCCAAATTTTCATGGTTGGCCTGTGACTAACTTGATATGATAATTTTGTAGAAAACTATGCACACCACTAAATAATTTTTAAAAAACTCTGAATGTCACTATTTCAAGCAAGTATGGAGTATATTTTAAATTGCAGTTTAGAAGATTCCGACCAATATAATCAAGTGTTTTTGGTTTAGTGGTAGTAGTTAAATTGGTTATGATGAGTATGTGCATTTCTATAGATTTGAGTGTGTTTGGCCACCAATACTCTGTTTCATAAATTGTGGGCGTGCATCGGTTCGTTAGATTTCTAGAATATTAGTTTAAACCTAAAAAATCTGGATCACTCATAGATTAAAAAAAAAAAAAAAGATTCGACCAATATTATTGATTTCAAACTGAAGTCGTATTTTTCCTGTAATAATAAAACTTGCATGGTATGTCGTGCATCATGTTATAATTGTTATTTTTTTTTGTGGTAAGATAATCATGTTATAAACATGCAATCATTTTCAAGTGCACCTTTACATTTTTTTTTTTTTTTTAAGTTTGTATCTGAACTGAAATTTAGAATTTTGATATATATATATATATATTTTTTTAAAGAAAAAATAAATACGAGACTCGAGGTACATTTAATAGCTACGCGTAGTAAAACAGCTCAGCTTCTGCTCTGACATGTTGACCGCACGTGACTTTGCTCCGTGCACGTGTGGATCAAGCAGACTGTGTGATTGCATCGACACGTCACGAGTCGTCCGATTGTTCTGGCCATGTAAATGAACGGCTCTGATC
Organism: Eutrema japonicum; assembly: GCA_030161315.1. Classification (NCBI taxonomy): domain Eukaryota; kingdom Viridiplantae; phylum Streptophyta; class Magnoliopsida; order Brassicales; family Brassicaceae; genus Eutrema; species Eutrema japonicum. Next base: position 9,010,862 of record BSQW01000013.1, read on the forward strand.
GAGAGTCTCATTTGCTTTCGCGTGGGACCTATTAATGTGCCAACATTCACATTTCTACTTTTTCTACAAGTAGCCAATTAGGCCTGGGCACGGGGCGGGTACCCGTTTATTTTGGCCGACTTGCTACTTGACCCGCCCCGTACGGGTAATGAAAATATTGACCCGTATTTGGACCCGCTAAAACGGGTATCCGCTGAATCAAGGTACCCGCCCAGATTTTTGATACTTGCGGGTACCTTGACCCGTACCCGTACTTGCAAGTACGGGTCCCCGCTCAACAAGTAATTACATTACTTGCCTTGTTTTTTCCATTACTTGCCTTGTTTTTTCCATTACTTGTCTTGTTTTTTCCATTACTTGCCTTGCTTTTTCCATTACTTGTCTTGTTTTCCATTACTTGCCTTGTTTTTTCTATTACTTGTCTTGTCTTGGGTACAAGTAGCAAACCGGGTAACGGGGAACAAGCCGGATAACGGGAACAAGCCGGGTAACGGGACAAGTAGTCAAAAAAATTTTTCGCCTTGGACTTGTCCCGTTACTTGCAAGTAGTTGGTTAACTCGGCTTGATACTTGGCTTGAACGAGTCGGATACCCGGTTTTACGGGCCGAGTACGGGACGGGTCGAGCGGGTCGGACGGGTAACGAGTATTGATGCCCAGGGCTATAGCCAATACCTTGAGAATTTTATAATGCGTCATTTCATTATAAATTATAATATTCTATAATCAGAATAATAATAATATCTCAATATATATCCTACTACACTCTAAAATCGATACAAACTATTTCATAATTAGATCTGTACAAGTATATCCAGAGTTCGGTCTCTACTCTTCTCAAGACTTCACTTGCCTAGTTTAGTTCTCCCTACTCGTTTCCTATTTTTCACTTTACAAATTAGACTTTCTATGTTGATATTGGCTAACACCAAGTATCAACAAGTGATTTTCCACCTAGGTTATTATTATTTTTGTTATCAAGTTTTAATTTTCAATGTGGTTATCGTCAATTTTCTTTTATGTTTCTTTATTTCAGGATATTGTAGTTTATGTTTGGTCTAATTTCCAATTAGCTTTCAATTTTCTTTGATTTTAGGTTACGAGATAGTGTTAGAGGTATATTAAAAGTATTATGTTATCTATAAACTCATTATGTTTGTTCATTTGATCTATACTATTTTGTATATTCTAAAGCTTACACATATGTATTCTAAAGCTTACACAACGAATATAAAGTACTAAGTAACATGCTTATATCATCGAATATGTTAATGTGTTGTGCACACAAATTCTTTAAGATATGCACATATGTATTATTATTTATGATTCATGAAATAAAGTTTTGATACGCTATTCATTTAATATTAAAAAACTAGATAATTAATTATTCGTTCTTAGTTACTACGCCATTAATTATTCTAGCTATATGTCCCCTTTCTAGTGCAGTCAAAGTGGATATATAATTATATTCCCTATAAAACAAGTGGGAAACTTAATTTGATGAAAAAACTATTTCTTCACTATATGGCACCACCAAGATCGAGTTGCAGCATAGAGGGAAGAATATGCGTGAAAATTAATATAAAATCTTCTTAATTAGTCAATAAAGTACGGTTAAACAATTATAAGTATCCTGAAACGTTGAAAAGCAATTATGCATAACTATATTTTACTAAATATGATTCATATCAGTTTGAAAGAAAGGAACGTTTTTTTCTTTTCATATATTACGTGACTGGGCTTCTAAATAGCTTACAACCTACTGAGACCAAAACTGTATTTTGATAGATGTAATTTTGGTTTCGGTCGGTAGATGATATTGAACACCAAAGGCGTTACATGCACACGCCTCAAGGCGATCAGTTGGATTCAACGCTAATCCTTAGATTCCATTCAACTTTACATTTAAATTTTATGTTTGATATTTTTGTGTGTGTGTTAAATTCAATAAGTTTTGGGCCTTTGATCCACAATGTTCTTTAATGTCTGATTAATCATCTATATTATTAAAATAGAAGCACATTTTATTTAAAATGAGGGCGAACGGTCCAGGAGCCCATTATATTTGGGACCCTTTTTTTTTTTTTTTAAGTTTTGATCTAGACTTTATTCTTTTAAAATAAAAGTAAATACAAAAGAATATCAACTATAACAAACAAAAATGTAGTTTATATTTTTTTATTTCCATAACCAAATGTCTAAATAAATCTAATATAAAAGAGGTAAAATGTTATCTTAAAAAAAAACAGAAAAATGTATTCTTTTGTTTAAGGGTCCGAAATTTGTTTTTAGCACAAGGACTCCGAAAAATCTTGTGCCAGTCATGCCAAACATGAATACTTTTTTGTTACCAAACATGCCTCATTAAAAATATTAAATATGTTGTCAAACATGTCAATTTACACATTTTTTATTTTGGATTTGCGTAGACTGAATTACAACATGGCTTTGGTCTAAATTTTAAAAACTAAACACATTCAACAACAAAAATGGCCCACAAATCATTTGATTTACTATAAACCATTATGCTAATAAAATAAAAGTATATAAAACCTTAATTAAAAAATTTTGGTTTTTGTTGGGGATAAATAATGTCTCATAAGATTAGCGAATTAGAGGGTGACACGTGTCATAATAGACTAGACGTTGACTTATCTTAAAAGTGCACCACTTATAGAGGGTGCAATTATGAGGTTAGGTGATCGAACCATAGGACATGTAAGGGCATGATGTATGAACGTGTCACCGTAGATTAGACGACCACTTAACCTAAAGACGTACCACTTTGAGGGGTACAATCATGAGGGATAAATAATCCCTCATGAGATCGGTGAATCAGAGGGTGACACGTGTCATAATAGACTAGACGTTCACTTATCCTATAGAGGGTGAAATTACGAGGCTAGGTGATCGAACCATAGGACATGTAAGGGCATGATGTATGAACGTGTCACCGTAGATTAGACGACCACTTAACCTAAAGGCGTACCACTTTGAGGGGTACAATCACGAGGGATAAATAATCTCTCATGAGATCGGCGAATCAGAGGGTGACACATGTCATAATAGACTAGACGTTCACTTATCCTAAAAGCGCACCACTTAGAGAGGGTGCAATTACGAGGTTAGGTGATCGAACCATAGGACATGTAAGGGCATGATGTATGAACTTGTCACTGTAGATTTGACGAACACTTAACGTAAAGGCGTACCACTTTGAGGGGTACAATCATGAGGGATAAATAATCTCTCATGAGATCGGCGAATCAGAGGGTGACACGTGTCATAATAGACTAGACGTTCACTTATCCTAAAAGTGTATCACTTAGAGAGGGTGAGGTTACGAGGCTAGCTGATCGAACCATATGACATGTTAGGGCAAAATGTACGAATGTGTCACCGTAGATTAGACGGCCACTTAACCTAAAGGGGTACCACTTTGAGGGGGTACGGTTATGAGGCTGGATGGTCGAACCTTAGGACATGATGTATCTCACCACCTTCTCCCAAAACCGTTATGAATCCGCCAACTCGTACCATGTAACCTAGAGAGTGCGGTAGTAGAGAGATGAGTGACTCGGGCAAGTACATGTCAACTCCCCGACTAAACCAACATAAATCGAGCAACAATGCCCATGAAGATAATATCTCGAATAACCAGGTAGCAATACCCGAAAAGGTAAAACAAACCCGATACCTTTTACTAGGATATCAGGAAGATAAAAGAGACTTAGTACACACACATTTATTTTTATTTTCCCTCCACACATAACACTTTGTATTTTGAAATGTTGGCGTCTAGGGACTTAGCGGAAAAATCACGCTACTTGGTCTCATGTACGAAAACAGGCTAAAGCAACGTAACACAGGGCCTCAACAGGTGTGCAATATGAGACGAACAGACCACACAGCGCCAAACCCGCTAATCACATAGCAAGGACGAATCAGCGTGCCGTTCATTGGCAGGGCTAGGCACATGAAAAGCACTAAATACAAAGGAGCTAGCTCAGACTATCCATGACCCGATCCGATATGAGGAAATACGATCCGATATAGGATCCGGGACATGTATACTCTATAAAAACCCCATGTGCTCCCCGAAGACATGGGGCAAACTTTTTGACCTAAAATATTTTACTATTCACAAACACTAATTTTTCTCTCTAAACACATAACCCTTCCCGGACTTTTTGACATCGTCAAAACACTCGATCTCCAGCCGTTCATTGGCCGAAAACATCACAAATATCTCATATCTTCCACTTTATTCACCACAAATAGCCTCACTAAATCTATATACTTTGTGGATCTACCCCCTTTTCGGACCCAAAGTCACACAACCGTTTCTATCATGTTTTCCGACTCTCTCTAAACTAGATGCCATATTCGTGGTCCTTGTTTCTCTCGTTTTATTGATTTGAGTGTCAGAACTTCCTCGAAGAACATCCATCAATCGTATTTTTCGGATACTCAACGCGTTGTTTTGTGTGTATGTGGATTGATTCCCCAAAGAGACGAAAAAATTTCAAAACAATTTAAAATAAAAAAAAATAAAAATTCACCTGCCATTGTATAATTTAATGAAAAAAATTTACTCCGCGCGAATGTGCAAGTTAGAATCTAGTTAGTTTTTTTTTTTGGGTTGGTGTAGTTAGTGTTTAAAAAGTATATCGTTCCAAGTGTCAAGTAAAACTGAATTAGCGCTTCTGAATATTTAAAATTTTTAAAACCACATTACTACTTAGTAAATATGTTTGACAAGGCTGTTTTTCAATCTTCTATTCATATGATTTTCGGCTTGTAAATTGCAAACATTTTCCTTAAATAAATTTTCTCTTTTAAATTTAAGTCTAAAAGAAATTCTTTTATTTTCTCCGCTTGAAGCTATTAGCCAAAAAAGAAACGAATATATCCAAAGAAGAAAACTCGAAACCCTCGTCTTCTCTTGGATTTTGTTTTTCCCATGTATATTATATTATTAATATGCAATTATGCTTATATATATATATATAATATATTAATATGCCACTATTCGTTCATTTCAAAAAAAAAATGCCACTATTCGTATTAGATTTAAATTTTATAAAAATGTAGAAGGAATGATTTTCAGCTAAATTCTCGGTGTGTCAATTGCTTTTTTTTTTGTTGGCTTTCATCGTTCAACAAAAGTATTGCAGAGACACTCACTCTAGCACATGAAATGATTTGAAGCTTCTCAAAAATTTCTTTTTCACATCACTTAATACGATGCCGTCTCGAGTGAAGAATCCGCTCCTCTCTTGCCCTAAAGCGAGTTAGGGTTTAACACACAAGTAGCACCCTTTTGATTTGTGTCTCTTTGCTCTGTTTTTGTCGGTTTGTGTAACCGATCAACTCAAGCTATTGGCTCCTCACTCCCTGAAATTTGACTTCTCCACTGGATCTCACCTCCTATATGAAGAAATCTTCACTCTCACAATATCATTAAATATGAGCCACAAGAACAAGAACCAGTAGATGCGGCGGTGATGGACGGTGGTTACGATCAATCCGGAGGAACTTCTAGATACTTCCACAACCTCTTTAGGCCTGAGCTTCACCACCAGCTTCAACCACAGCCTCAGCCTCTGCCTCCTCAGCCTCATCCTCAACTTCAACCTGAGCCTGATCAGTCAGATGATGAATCTGACTCCAACAAGGATCCGGGTCGACCCGATTTCGACCCGGTTACCTCGGGTTCAACTCCCGGGAAGCGTCCACGTGGACGTCCTCCGGGATCTAAAAACAAGCCGAAGCCACCGGTGATTGTGACAAGAGATAGCCCCAACGTGCTTAGATCTCACGTTCTTGAAGTCTCATCTGGAGCCGACATAGTTGAGAGCGTTAACACTTACGCTCGCCGGAGAGGGAGAGGTGTCTCCGTTCTCAGTGGTAACGGCACGGTGGCTAACGTCGCTCTCCGCCAGCCGGTGACGACTCATGGGAATAATGGTGGAATTGGAGCCGGAGCCGGAGCCGGAGGGGTCGTGACTTTACATGGAAGGTTTGACATTCTTTCCCTCACTGGTACGGTGCTTCCGCCACCCGCGCCACTGGGATCCGGTGGTCTGTCAATCTTTCTTGCGGGTGGGCAAGGTCAGGTGATCGGAGGAAGCGTGATGGCTCCGCTTGTGGCTTCGGGTCCAGTGATACTAATGGCTGCGTCGTTCTCTAACGCAACTTTCGAAAGGCTTCCGCTTGAAGATGAAGGAGGAGAAGGCGTAGGAGAAGGCGTAGGAGAAGTCGGAGGAGGAGGAGGAGGTCCACCGCCGGACACGTCAGCTTCACCACCGTCTGGAGCCGGTCAGGGAGAGTTAAGAGGTAATATAAGTGGTTATGATCAGTTTTCCGGTGATCCTCATTTGCTTGGTTGGGGAGCCGGAGCCGCTACAAGACCACCTTTTTAGAATCGAAAATTATGTCCGTAAAATAGCTATAACTAAATATTTTAATTTTTGAAAATAAAAAATCACTTTATGATAATGACATCTTCTTAATTATTTGGGGTTCTTTTGAATTTAGTTTATCATAGTATGAATATTAATTTGATCGAATTCGTCTTTAGATAAACTTCTTTGTCAACATTTTCTCTTCTTTTTTTAATCACTAGGCCGGTTCTGTGCTGAACCATATACATTATTTGTTATATGCTTGACTTCACAAAAAAAAGTCATGAGACTTTTCGAATCCCATTTTACCATATGACTTACATTCGTATATTGAAAAAGTTATTGAGTTCACACATATATGTATGTATATGGCTCATATTAGTATGTGTAAACCCCTTTTGGGTAGGTATGAAAGGTAATCACTTAATCTAACGTATTGAACATCTTGTTCTTTTTCATTCATTTAGTTACCAAATATATGAAATCCTCAAGATTGTATGATTTTGAATCTTATGAATATCTTGTTGTGTTTCAAAATTCATGTAACTAAAGAGCCTTCTACAACCTTGAACAGAATGAAGGACTTCAAAGCAAGTTTATGCATAGAGTCTTGATTTGATTATAGACGTTTTAACCAACGGACTTCTACATTGTTTTCCGATGAGATTGATGTAAACCTTCATCCATTTTATTGATCAATCACGAAAATAACACTTTAAAATTTATGAAAAAGTAAATAAACGCTTTGAAAATTTACGAAAAAACTAGCGGTTACGACAATAAATATATACCACTACATGGATTTTTTTTTGTCCGTTACAACGATATAAGCATATACCATAACCGTTGATTTTTCGACGGTTACAATGACTAGATTAATTGCGAAAACACGAGAACATTACATGACATGCCAAAACCAAGACATGAAAAACATTTGGCTCAGAGTTTCATCAGTTTCTCATTAAGTGATATTAGAGAAGATGAATTGATAAAATGTATGAAAGATTTTTTCCTCTGAGAGGGAGATACAAATGTAGTATATATACAATTGATATAAGATTAAACCAGCTAAACTAAACCAGATCTAAATCAATTTACAAATAAACCGGTTGGGTCAATGTCTATATAACTGATATTCCCCCTCAAGATGAAGGTGTGAAAATATTGAGGACACCCATCTTGCGTATCATATCTCGAAAAGGAGCTGGAAATAGAGGTTTGGTCAGAACATCAGCAAGCTGGTGATCTGTCCTGACATACATGGTTTTGAGAAAACCAGTATCAATGTATTCCCTTACTTTGTGACAATCGAATTCGATGTGTTTAGTCCTCTTATGGAAGACATGATTGCTTGCAATATGCAGAGCCGATGTGTTGTCACAGTAGAGATACGCAGGAGGATTAAAGGGAACTCGAAACTCTTCAAGTAGCCTGGATAACCACATCAGTTCTTTGGCAGCCATTGCCATTGCCCTATACTCTGCCTCTGCTGTACTCATAGACACAATAGATTGTTTCTTTGATTTCCAAGTAATCAAAGAATCACCAATGAACATTGCGTAACCTGTGACTGATCTTCGAGTGTCCAAACAGGCACCCCAATCTGAATCACAATAACCCCGAAGATCAAATTTATCATCAGCTGCATAGAAGAGTCCCTGTCCAATAGTTCCTTTGAGATACCTGAGCACCTTATGCACAGCTTGGAGGTGTGGTTCTCTAGGATATGAAGAATATTGAGCTAACTTTGAGACAGCATAACTGATATCTGGCCTTGTGATGGTCAAATATTGCAGCTTTCCTACCAACTTCCTGTATTGTTTTGCATTAGCAAGGACCTCACCATCCCCTTTTTGCAGTTTCTGATTTGGCTCCATAGGAATTGCCGAAGGTTTACAACCAGAGAAACCACTAGAGGTAAGTAAATCCAGGACATACTTTCGTTGGCTAATGGATATACCTTCATGAGATCTAGCAATCTCAAGTCCAAGGAAAAATTTAGGAGCTCCAAGATCGCTTAACTTGAATTGAGATTCCAGTTGATTCTTCAACTCTATGACAGCCTCATCATCAGTACTTGCAATCAAAATGTCGTCGATATAAACCAAAACTGCAAGAAATTTACCATCCCATTGTTTGATGAACAATGTATGATCACTGAAGCACTTCTCAAATCCCAAGTTAGATAAAGTTGTAGAGAACTTAAGGAACCACTGTCTAGATGCCTGTTTAAGACCATATATTGATTTTAGAAGTCGGCATACCGAATTTGCTTCGACATGTTCCCCCTTAAGTTCAGAATATCCAGGTGGAAGCTTCATATATATTTCTTCATCCAATTCACCATTCAAGAAGGCATTAGATACATCCAGTTGATGAAGAGACCAATTCAATTTTGGTGCAAGAGCCAAAAGAAACTTCACCGTAGCTAACTTTGCAACTGGGGAAAAGGTATCTAAGAAGTCAATACCTTCTTGTTGGGTAAAACCCTTAGCTACCAAACGAGCTTTATATCTTTCAATGCTTCCATCAGCATTATATTTCACTGTATAAACCCACTTACAGCCAATAGCAACTTTTCCCGGAGGCAGTCCACAAACTAACCAAGTGTTGGTCCTTTCCATAGCACCCATTTCCACACCCATAGCATCACACCAAACCTGAAAAACTTTTGCATCTGAAAATTTTTCTGGTATAGGAGTATTTGTGAGTTGCGAAAGGAAGGCATAGAAAGGCTCAGATATATTGGAATATGAAATATAGTTTGTGAGAGGATATGGAGTTGTTATCTTAGTAAGAGTATTATTATAGCAATGAAAATCCTGCAAGTGTTTAGGTGGTTGTATATGTCTACGAGATTTGGATTCAGAAGGAACCAAAACCTCAGATGATGACACACCTGATGTAGGATGTGTATCAGAAGATGTCTGCACTAGAGGCAAATGATCATCAGAGGAAGCAGGAGTGTGTAATAGAGGAAAGAAATCCTTAGTAGCATCCGTAATGTTGGATAATACAAAAGGGAAAATATCCTCATGGAAAATCACATGTCTTGAAACAGAAACGGAGTGTGTCTCTATATCTAACAGCTTATATCCCTTGAAACCAGTTGGATATCCTAGAAAAATACAAGCTCTAGCTCTAGGTTCAAACTTATTTCTACCTTTGGGAGAAGTGGAACTATAACATAGACATCCAAAACTTTTCAAATGATGATATTCTAGAATCTTATTAGTAAGCTTCTCATAAGGAGATTTATTATCTAAAACCAAAGAGGGTAGTCTATTGATAAGAAACACAGCCGTGAGAACACATTCCCCCCAAAACTCTAATGGAATCTGAGATTGAAACAAAAGGGCTCTAGCAACATTCAAAAGATGCTGATGCTTTCTCTCTACCACAGAATTTTGTTCAGGGGTTTCAGGACAAGAGTGATATGCAATTATGCCTTTAGATGAGTAAAGTTCAGTGAATTTCAATTCATGAGCGTTATCTGATCTAACAGATTTAACTTTTGTATTATACTGAGTTTCAACCATTTGAATAAAAGTGGGAAAAACATGTAAAACATCAGACTTAGCACGAAGCAAATAAATCCAGGTAGCTCTACTGAAATCATCTACTATCGTAAGGAAGTATTTGTAACCATCATTAGTGGAAACACAGAAAGGACCCCATGAATCTATATGTACTAATTCAAAAGGTTTAGTACACTTATTATTTCTAGTTTTGAATGGAAGATGCTTTTGTTTCGACAAATGACAAACATGACAACAATCTGGTGTCTTTGCATTTTTATTATCCTTTGTTAAACTCAGTACATCAGAAAGTAAATCTACTTTGGACTGAGATGGATGACCCAATCTCCTATGCCAAGTATTAGAATCAACAAGTAAGCTATTACAAGAAAAAGAAGTACCTGAAACATCTGCCAAAGACACTGTATTATTTGCAGAATTGAAATTCAGAACATATAGATTGCTAACTTGACTACCTTGACCAATCATCAATTCCTGTGTAATGGCCTGAATGAAACATGCATCAGCAGTGAAACTAACTTTAGAATTCAAAGTTCTAGTTAAAACACTAACACTTAGCAAGTTAAATTTGAATTCAGGTATGTATAACACATCAAATAGAGAGATAGTATCAGTCAATTGAATGAATCCTATGCCCACTATCTTAACTGTATAACCATTAGGAAGAGTAACAAATGTTTGGTCTAGAGGTTTATAAGATGTAAACATATCCCTACAATGACTAACATGATGAGTTGCCCCTGAATCTATAACCCAAGCTCTAAGAGACACTTCCGGTTCTGTAGATATAGAAGAAACAAGCATGTCATAGTATTTGTGATTGTAGAGATTTAGAAATGTACCAGTTACTGATGAAATAACAGGTGCAGAGGTTGAAGTCGAAGCAAAAGTCTGTTCAGATGTAGGTGTGATACTAGGAGTGTGAAGTTTGGCACTAAAGTAGGAGATCATAGTCTGAATTTGATCCTTAGACATATTGTCAAAGCTATTTTGGATTGTTGTTGCAGGTTTTCCTTTTGGATGACTTGGAGGAAAGCCATGAAGTTTGTAGCATCTATCAATAGTGTGTCCGATCTTATTGCAATGAGAGCATTTGGGTTTCTTGAAGTTGCCATGAGCCAACAGGATTTGAGATGTATCAGGCATTCCAGATTCTTGAACTTGAAATGCAGCTGGAGCATAAATCATTCTATTCCCCAGTCCAACTATCCGTTGACTCTCATCTTGATCCAGCATATTATAGATCTCAGACAACCCAGGTCTAGGTCTCATGTTTAGTATCTGACCTCTTACATTCGCAAAACCATCATTCAATCCCATCAAAAATTGGATGATCTTGCTAGTGTCTGCATCATCCACTAACTCCTTTGCATAATCACAATCACATTTCTTTGCAGAGTGAGATTTTGTATTAGCAAGCTGTTCCCAAAAAGTTTTCTTCTTTGTGTAGTAAGCAGATAAATCCAGGGAACCTTGTTTGAGATTGTATATGGACTGTTCTAATTGATATTTCCGTGGCAAATTGCTCACACGAAACCGTAGATACAGATCATTCCACATCTCAGATGCATCATCATAATACAGAATGCTATCATATATCTCCTTGTTCACCACATTCATCACCCAAGCCTTAACCATGCTATTGCATCTACTCCATATTTTGAACAAACTATCATTCATTTCTGGCCTAGGAAGAGATCCATCAACAAATGCGAGTTTATTCTTCGCATCTAGACTGATTTTCATCGCAATAAACCAGTTATTGTAGTTCGTACCATCTAGAGTATGCGTAACGATAGAGAGACCTGGATGATCAGCTGAATGCAGGAAAAATGGACTATGTGCGTTGTCAAATGACTCCAATCCAATAGAAATCCTACCAGAAGTAGCGCGGTTAGTCGATCCAAGAGGTATTGAAGCCGCGACAACTTCCGGTGCTGCTGGTGCTAACGATCCATCGTTATTCTTCATCGCAGATGCATCTATCTCCGATTCAGTTGGAGTAGATGAACGATTCCTCAGTTTTCGTCCTTGTTTCGCCATTGAAGAAGATCGAAGCTCAGAAGAAAAGTCGAACCAAGAGAGAAGCTCGCGTGAGCGATTTTGAAGCTTCCGAGGCCGAACAAATCACAGATTCGAGCTCGAGATTACAATTAAACGGTGAAATCGAAGGAAAAACGAAGAGGAAGAAGCGAAATCAGAGAGATGAACAGAGATTGCTCTGATACCATATTAGAGAAGATGAATTGATAAAATGTATGAAAGATTTTCTGTTATTCATTCTCTCGTCCTCTGAGAGGGAGATACAAATGTAATATATATACAATTGATATAAGATTAAACCAGTTAAACTAAACCAGATCTAAATCAATTTACAAGTAAATCGGTTGGGTCAATGTCTATATAACTGATAAGTGATTAGGAAATGCGACAAGGTAACCAAGTGGGTTTCTAAGTACCAAGATGTGTGAAAATGAGGAATGCATCAAGTCCGGAAAATATGTAAGGACAATATTCAAACCCACAGGTTTTTAAGTTTCATACAAATATGTATTATATGAAACGAAAAGCTTTTACATGACCAATGCATGTCCAAAAGAGTTTTTTTGGTGAAATATCTCCAACGAGCTGGGGATAACTATCTTCTTTTTTTTATTTGTGTATGTAATAAATTGAGTAATTTCAGGTTTACTTGTTTTTTTGGCAATAATATGTTTCGTACAGGTTTAAATTTAATATATTTTTTTGGGTATAATTCTACGTAAAAATTGAAAATAGTAATATATTGGTAAATTTGATCACCCCACCCCCCCCCCCCCCCCCCATTATATCTAGGTTTCATATTCATAATTGGTAAATTTTGGTATATTGACCCATCATATCTAAGTTTTTATATTTATGATTCATTTAACAATATTTTGTTTCTAATAATATTATATATTGACACCATTTAAAAAATATTCTGGGTCCGCCACACATGACTAGTATTTTGGAACTAAATGAATATATTACATGTTTTGGTCAATTTCCGGTTTACTTGTTATAAGATGAGAATGAGAGTTGGATTCATTTTTTTTTAAAGATGAAAGATTCATAATTTCATATATGTGGCTTTTTAGGGCTTAAAGCATGTAAAGAGAATTAAAGAGTATTGTACTTTCGGGACTTTACCTTTTGAAGATTTCCATGTGGTCATGTCATGTGCCTTACATGCAATTGAACAACACAAAACCGAGAACAAGAAATTGGATTTTATTTTATTTTGTATATTGAATATTCTATGGATATCTTGTTTATTGTGTGCCTTTTCTACGTACGCATATAAGTAAAAACATAAATGCAAAGGTTATAAAGCGGAATCAATAGTTCAACCAATGGATTCTCTTTTAGAACATGTTTTTTTTGTAGAGAATACTTCTCTCTCAAAAACCAAAGTTATTTATAAAAAAAACAACAACTAAATGAAAACAATAAACCTAAAATGCTATTTATAAAAAAAACTAAGAACCATAATCCTAATTAAAATAAGAACTACTAAAATACAAAAAATAGAAAAATACATATTTTATATTGATAATAATGATATCAATTATACGTTGCATCAAGATAGATTTGTCCTCGAATTTTTAATCGATTTTTCCACATCGATTTGGTTTCTTCTTGTTGATGATATCTTGTTTCTGCACAAACCAAATCTTGCACGAAAACTTCATTAAAAATTTTCTTTGAATACGAATTCGGCATGATTGATAACTAGGACATCATGTTCATAGATGTCTTCGATATGATCACCATAGATCACTCTAGAGATCTTACTGTCTTCATAGATGTCATAGATAGGATCACCATAGATCTCTCTATAGACCGTATGGTATTCTCTCTTGACAAAAGGATTTTCGTCTACGAAAAGATAGATGTTGCAACTGTCAAATCAACATGACATCCATAATCAGTTTTCAATTAAGAAATCAAAGGACGCAACTCTGATATCAACTGATAGAGCGGAATTAAGCAACGATAAACAGTTCAACTAATAGATTTAAATGAATCAATTGGGACATGTCAGCTCAACCAAGGGATTCGAGAGAATCCTCGTTTGGGACATGTTTCTTGAACTCATTGAGATCTCGATACATCTACCGAAAATAAGGGATATATAATACTATTCTCTTAAAAGCCAAAGCTTTTTATTAAAAAATCAACAGGTAAATGAAAACAATAATAGGTTATCTTATTATATAAAGCTGAATCTCTCGACGTGAGTGTGACACGTAGGATAATTATAACTCACAAGATCGTGACATGTGTCATCGTTAATTTAGATCGTGACATGTGTCAATTTAATTAAAAAGGTAAAAATGAATTAAAGTAAATATTAAAAAAAAAACTAAAAAGGCAATCTTAGTAAAAATGAATTAAAGTAAATATTAAAAAAATGTAAACTAAAAAGACAATCTTACAAAAAAAAAGTAATAAAACTTGATCTCTCGACATGAGTGTGACACATATGATAATTTTTAATCACGAGATTGTGACATTTGTCACGATTGTTAATCTAGATCTTGACATGTGTCAATTTAATTAAAAAAATAAAAATGAATTAAAGTAAATATTAAAAAAATGTAAACTAAAAAAGGCAATCTTACAAAAAAAAATGTAAGTAAGGAAAACTTATAATAAAGGAAAGTGACAAAAAAACTTATAAGTTTATAATCTACAACCAAAATCAAACTTAAAAAAGGAAAATTATAAATATACTCTACACTAAAAATTAAAATGATTAATATACAATTTAAAATCGATTCATAATCCTAAAAAGTAAATGAAAAATAGTTATGTTTAGATTAAGAAAAATTAAACAAAAATTATAAATAAAAGTCAAAGTTAAAAAAAAACATATTTTAGTTTAGAATAAAGAACTTAAACAATAGGTTACAATCCTAAAAATAAAATGAATAAAAGCCAAATTTTATTAAAACAACATATTTCAATTTAGAATAAAGAAATTAAACAATATATTACAATCATAAAAATGTAAAGTTTTAAAAAAGGAAAAAACAATTATTAATTCTTAAAAAACCAGAAACTTAAAATGGAATACAATCCTAAAAATAAAATGAATTCTCATTCCCCACCTCTAGATAACCAAATTGATAACTTTTCAATTTCACATTCATAATTCTAAAAGGTAAAGTTAATAATATATATATATATATATATATCGTATTATATAAAGTTGGATCTCTCAATGTGAGTGTGACACATAAGATAATTCTCACTCACGAGATCGTGACATTTGTCACGGTTAATTTAGATCTTGACATGTGTCAATTTCATTTTAAAAAAACAAATGAATTAAAGTAAATATTTAAAAAATCAGTTTAAATTTATAATATATCCTAAAAGGCAAGACTAATATAGTAAGGACAAAATATTTCTTAGTTTTCCATTTAGATTAAGAAAATTAATCATAAAAGAATTTTTTTAAAAAAAATTTCACCTCTATGTAAACCACAATTTGGTACCATATCAATTACAAAAAAAAAAAAATCTAATAATCGTATCCAAAACTATTTACTGCATCTCTTCACCAAATTTTTCTTTCAATGTATATATTTATTTCATCGTAAACTTTGTTTCTAAATTTATGTATAAGATATTTTATTCATTTGATCGTCTTTAATTTTTTTTCACGGGTTATAAAATATTAAATTACTAATCCGCATACATGCGGGTACTTATCTAGTTTATAATAAAAACTAAAAACTCTAATCCTAACTAAAATAAGAAAACTACTAAAATACAAGAAAATAGAAATAATACATATTTTTATTGATAATAATGATATCAATTATACGCTGCATCAAAAGTTATGCCTACAACATATATAGATTTTATTGCCGAGAAAATAAATAAAAATTTGATGATCTTAGGACTTATATGTCTACACTATGAAGCTTGATACAATCATGACTTAAGTTCTTCTAATGCAATTTTAGTTATGGTTAGTTGCCGTAAAGGTCTACCTGCATAACAATAATATCTGCAAACTCTTGCACAAGTGCTAGAAATTTCAATCAAAAATCTAAGAGTTACAAAAAAAAAATGAAACAGATGTCATATATGATAAGAAAATATTATTTTATTATTAATTACTACCATACTTTTTTTTTTATCTAGAACGAAATTTATCAAAAATCTCATATGTTTACACAAATCTCATTGACACATCTTTGTTCAAGATGACATATTTCTCTCAAGTCGGTTTTCTACTTCTCTCACATAGAAAAGGTTGCATTTTGCCTCTCCTTCTGTCTCTTGGTTCAAATTGGTAAGGATACCAAAACAAGCTTTCTTATTAATTCTAGATCGTGGTGTGGGAAAAGATTACCTACAAAGAGATAAGCTTTTTAATTGGGGATTGAATGTTCCCAGTTGATGTCTCTCAGCCAAAAAGTAGAGCTCACCTGTTTTTTTGCTCTTGTCTGTAGCCTGAGAGGTTTTTGGAAATGCTCTCATGACTGGCTCAAAATTTGTCGGGGTTCTGAGCAAAACAATTTTTTAGGCCCTTAAAATTAAAAACTAGTTTTTTGTTTGTTTTGTTTTTTAAATCATTTATTTTAAACAAAATTTTTTGATTGGCTAGTAATTTTAAACAAAAACTTTCTTCCTCCTTTTTCCTTTTTACTCTCACGTATGTAAACCAATACTCAAAATTCGCTAGACACTAGTTGGGCGGTCGAGCTAGGCCTAGCACCTAGCGAAAAAATCGGTGATTAGTTTTTAATTTTTTTAATGTCTTTTTAACATGTTACTTTATTATAAATTATAGTTACACTATAATATTGTGCTCAAAATTGGATAAACAAATATTAGGTCCAATACATTATGATCTTCATTAAAAATATGAACATTTGACTTATAAAATTTTAGAACTAACTAAATTATTTTAAATTAAAAAAAAAACTGGACTAGGTAGAAATTAATCGGCGTAGGCGGGGATTAATCGGCGTAGACGGGGATTAATCGGACACCTGATTTATTAAACCGATTATCCATAAATCGCCAAGCTTTGAAGAAGGGTGTAAAGTAATATTCTATCTCCTCTACTCTGTTGTAATCAAACTCATTGTATGCTCCAAATGATGTCTCTTAAGAGGGATCAAAAGAAGGTGAATACAACGTAATAAAAAAATATAAAAGCAAAATATATTTAAAATTATAAAAACGTGTTAAATGTAAAGATGTTACTATATAGAATGCTAATTGTAATATTTTTTAGTATTTTTTTTACTTTTAGTTTTATTTCGTCAATATACATGTGTGCACATCAATATTTGTATAGTGGAAATGGATTTTTGAAGAACCGACTGCGAACAAAGGTGCTTTCCTTATAGCTCGAAGTGTGACAATCAAAGATCGATGTCCATTTTATGTCGTGGCTGAAAACTCTTTTTGCCTTGGAAAAGCCAATAACCTTCTTCTGTTTTCATGCTCTGTTTTCTTGGTTTTTGGAATCTTGTTCTGGTTTTTCAATTAATAAAAAGCAACACTCTGAGTTTAAAAACAAACAAAAAATCTCAATAGTTGAACCAAAAAACGAAAGATTTCTTCTTACTTCCTTCAGTATAGTGAAAAGAAGGAGGGACCCTAACTCCGTAATACTTTTTACATTTATGGATCACGAAAGCAACATGACACATGTTAAGGCCTGATTTTCAGCCCATTAAACTCGGCCCAAATAAACTGGTTGATTAGTTGAGTGACTCAACATCGACAAAAACATCTTGAATAACTTTGTGAAAGGATTTAAGAATACCTTAATAATTATTAATTTCATAACCTGAAGATTAGATGCATATACATACATATATGAACAAAGCTTATCTTATAAAAGCAACAAAATCATTTGAAAATCATAACCTTCCAAATTCATATCACACTGTTATTGTCGGTTGCATCCTTGACTTAAGTATCAGGAGCACCCTCCTACTAACTTCAATGTTACAGTCAAACTATCACATTTGCTAAAGTTTTTTTGGGTTCTGATACAAACGAATTCCTAAAGAACCAAAGCGATCACCGAATTCATCATAGGAACAAATAAAGAACGAGCTCACTTTGAGTTGAGTCCTGTCACTGCTCAAATGGGACTCGCACAAACAGTCGCCCGTGGAGGCTCACAACCGCTGATGTATGCAGCGGATCGATTCTTGCTGGAAAGTTCACAACCTGCCAAAACCAAAACCAAAATCAAAAGACGACTAGCCTTCAGTTAGTAAAAATATGGCTGTGTTTGGAGTGTTACAATCTAACCTTTTTGAAGGGTGTGATTCCCCAAGGATTGTCAAGCTGCTCAGGTTGCCCTGCTATAACTAGCCGCCCTGCAGGGTCTGATTGAACGCGGACCTGAAATAAAGTACCAAAGCAACTTATGTTGAGGAACTAAAGTCCGTGTGCTATAACACAAATATTACTATGAAGTTGATTTTAGCTAGCAAAAATGGTGTAATCCAGTATCTATCTACTTAAACTTCCAAACATTTCAGCTGCTTACACCTATATTGTAGGAAACAGAAAATATAAACAGATTTGGTACCTAATGACCCTGGCCAAGACTCTTTGCACTAAAGATACATCTATTTGTGCATGCCAGTGACGAACACTGATCAAGAATCCCTTAAGAAACTGAGTTCCAAGGAGAAAAGCTCACCTCTTCGCGAAGAAGTCCAGGTACCAACGCAAATATCTCAAAGCAGTCTTTCTGTAAATAAAACAACAAAGCAAATTTGGTAAGATTTCAGATTAAAGAAAGAGCCAGATTGCAGTTATCTCCCTTTCTCAGTCTGTCTCGTTTTATACTTTTTCTTTCTTCTCATGCCTCTAGTTTCAAAAGTTGGGTAAATGTTGCAGGGATACAGGCAGAGGTACTCACAGTTTCTCTGACATTTATCTTCACCCAGTCTGCAGGGGGTCCAACATCAATAACCTCGGCAGTTGACCTATCAAGCCAAAACCATATTATTAATCTCTTGTTTTGATTATACACAAGAAAACGAGAAACCATGGTATTGAGTCATTTTAACATGTTCAGGTCACAAAATGCTCTGTATTCTTTTAATATCCTGAACTATTTCCGGAATGGTGGTTCTTATAACTACTACCCACAGGAACAATGCGTGCGATCCAGCAAACATTAGACGATAAAACAGGGTTTCTCAGTGGATAGAAGACTGTGTCATTGCACATGGTAAAGCAATCTTGCATATGAGACACAGTTATACAGGAGCTGGTTAGCTTTCGTAACTGTTTGTCTGTTTCATGTGATAAAACAAGGTCCATGCCAGTTGGTGTTTTTTGTTTCTGGACACCTGAAAAAAAACATAAAAAACGGGTGGCATTTGGTAACTCTTCTGTAAATCATAGAGAATGATAACAGCTCTTTAGGACTATTACCAATATTTTTGAGGTTCTTTTGCTTCGGGGTTGAATTTAAGCCTTTATCCTACAAAGTAGAAGTACAAACAGCATCATGGTGATGCGCAAGTTTGTGCATGATGAGTCATGACGCGTGGTTGGTTAAATCTAAAATTGTAAATAGATACCTTAACAATAGGCTCAGTAACCTCCCCAGATCCAAGAAGGCGCTGAGAATGCCAACCCTGCATAGCACGAGCTGCAGCATCTCTTCGTGCTCTGCCCGACCCTGAACCTTGATGGCTACTTGCCTACATAAGTGCCCTTATATCAATGAGAGAAACAGGGGAGGTATGTAAAGTTTACATTTCTGTTTTTTTGGAACTTAAAAGGTAATTACATGGGTCATCTACATATTATTTCTTATGGACTTCCCCATTTGACACAAAAGAAGGTACGGCTTTATTCAATCAGATCGCAGATAGTAGTCTTCAACATGTTCAGCTGATATTATGCATGCCCGAAATTCTCCTGTGTTATTTTCTAAAAGAATTACAGAGCTTTCACTTCATTTATTCTAACACTACTGATAACTTATCAGTGCAGATAACTATCCTTTGATCGACCCCCTCCCAAAGTGTTCATCTACCCAACAGCATAAATTTTACACATTTTCATAGGTAATTCTAACCTCTTTTTCAACTCCGGAAGACGGAAGACAAGCTAAGCCAGGAAGGTTAAGCTCACCATTTTGCCTTAAAAACTTTTCATACTCTAAAAGTGCCTGCACTTGAAAAATAAGGACACAAATCATGAAGTATCTACGTCCATTTGATTTAATAGGATAGAAATCAACCAGAACAATCAAAGTTCCAAAAGAGATAGTCCAAACAAAAAGTTAGGAGGATTCTTAACCACGACATAAAACCAAACTGGCTAGTCTCAGACACCGTACCAGAAAAGAAGCACAAGGAAATTGTCTTAATTGAACATGTATAATTTGAACTGAACAAGTACAACTCGCTAATATCGATGCATAACTGGTGCTTCAGAAAAAAAATGTTAATTTACCTTCTCATAGAAAATGCGGAATGTCCAGGAGACTGTAGTGCATGTCCTGAATAAGACAATTGAACAAAAAGATGTGGAAATTAAAATCATACAAAGACGGATAGATTGCAGAGTTTAAGGACAAAACAAGCCATACTTTGGAGGATGGAAGGATTCTCCAACTTGCCGCCATAGCTTAGATGAGGTGACCTTGGTAAGAAAATGAAGATCACATGAAATTTGAATACAACAGGCTTAGAATTTCAGCCAGCGAGGACTAGATTTGAGTACAAACTTCCAAATCAGAGCAGATGGGCGTAAACTAAATCAGTTGCCAAAATACAGACCTAACATAACCTATTCCTCGGTCTTAGATAATCTTCTCGATCATTAGGTGACATAACTAACTTTCTAGCTTGTTATAGATCATGCGTTATCCAATACCCAAAACATAAACATGAAATCATGTCAAATGACTAGTATAAAGTAACCTAGAAGATTTTCACCCTAGTAAATTCCTAAATGGGGAGAGTAAGGATAAGATCTTAGTAAACATGAAATCTTCTAAAGAACGAAGGTGGTTAATTACCACGTCATAGCCACCTAACTTGATGACGGCTCGCCATAGCCTACATTATTGCAAAGCAAAGCAAAGCATGGAGAAGTCAAACAAGGATTAACCAGAAAGATGGAATTTTCGAAGAGTTGAAAGCGATACTTTCCAGCAACTCACTTGAGACAATTTAAGGGCTGTCCATAAAACTTGGGGGCTTTAAATTCCAGGAAATTCTCCTTGTGGAAGGCCTCCACTTCTTTAATGAACGCCTCTTGATCCTCTGGCGTCCCTGTTTCATCATCTTCCCTGACCTGTAAACATACGTGGAACTTGTAATGAAATAGAGTCACCAGTGACCACAAATCTCGATTCCCTTAAATAACAAAATAATGATCTCCGATAATGAACAGCAAGCTAGTTGTCTCAAATGTGACAGAAACATGCTTTCATCACCTCAGAATCACTCAGCAACCACGTCCTCCACTTCTTAACACTTTCACCTGCAACTTGAGGAGTCGATGATTCCCCTTTCAGAGGAGTTGGTTCCCCCAGTGTTGTCTCCTCTTGACCTCCATCACTCGTAACCTTCTTTTGAGACTGATCAACATCACCATTATTCCCATCAACACTGTTCTGACCACCTACCTCTTCACTAGCCTCAGTTTCATTAGTAATGGGAGGAACATCAGATAAATGAACATCACTGTCCAAAGTAAGAGTCTTATCCTCGGGAACAGGGGACTGAGGTCTTTCAATGGAGTTTTGGTCCTTCACTGGTTCTGAAAGCTCTTCATCTACACCTTTGGTCTCAACCGGAGCAGTATCAGCAACAAAAGGCAAATCTTGATCTTGCATTTCGGTGTCCGCCATCAAAAGCTTCTTCTTCTCTGTGATACAACAAGATAAAAACAACTATAAGGACGAAGAAATCTATAAAATACGATCAATCCAGAATTCACAAAAATCGAAAGCACTATCGATAATTCCTGAGAAAATGCATGTACATATCCCTCGCGGCCTGAAAAAAAACGTAATCAACAATTGGAATGCAGAATAGTCCGAGTCCTACTCTCTCATCACTGACTCGCTCTATCGCTCTGATTCAAGCAGAAAAAAAAATGAGCGCAAGAAAGCAGAGCTTCACGAAACGAAGGAGTGCATTAAAACCAGAAATTGTTACCGGTTTCGCGGTGAAGACGACGCCGGAAGAAAACGCGGGGACGGTGGTGTCGGTTTAGGGTTTTTTAGAAGACGGAGAAATTGAAGGACGCCGGCGGAGAAAAAAATCAATTTCACGGAGTGAATCTTCTTATGGCAAAGGCAGATCAAAAATAAGGATGGAGTTTTACAGATTAAAACGATATGGAAACATAAATTGAACACAAGAATTTTTTTTTTTTTTTTTTCTGTCAGCAGTTATTTCAGATCTTATTTTTACCACACTCAATTTTTTTTTTTTTTAAACCAATCACATTCAAATCTTTTTGAATTTTGAAGATGTTGTAAGAAAAGCCTCTTCACTAGCCCTGTCAAGCGGGTCGGATCCGCTCCGCCTGACCCGCCCCGCCGCGGATATGAGTTCTTTTTTACCCGCCAGAAATAGATCCGCAAGACCCGCGGTTCTTGAAATTGTTATCCGCACCCGCCCCGCATAAGTCTAGCGGGTCAGGCGGGTTACCCGCGAAATGTAAAAAAAAATCTAAA
This sequence comes from Eutrema japonicum, assembly GCA_030161315.1. NCBI lineage: Eukaryota > Viridiplantae > Streptophyta > Magnoliopsida > Brassicales > Brassicaceae > Eutrema > Eutrema japonicum. The sequence goes on from BSQW01000013.1 coordinate 9,033,534, forward strand.
AATATAAATAACATGAGAAAGTCCATAAAAAAAATTTTTAGTGACAAAGTCCATAGTCCATAGTCCGACCCGCTTGACATACTACTTTAACATGCCGATTCAGAAAGAAAAATGAGAGTTTTTCAACTCTTACAACAAACTCAAAAGTTTTCTTCAAAACAGAATTATAGCATAAATAAAAACAAATTACAATGTGTCTCTTCAAGTCCATTTGTCTTTATGATTTCTCAATTCACCTATAAAACCAAAAAGTTAAGAAAGTAAAAGAATATATAAATTACAAATTTTGAAAACTATATTGAAGGAAATAATACTTACGCAGTAGTTGAAGCAAATGACTCAAGTGGAGGCACATTATCATCTTCGTCAACCTCTAATTCTATCCAACAAAACATTAAAATTAGTACTACTAACTATTATATTGTAATTGAAATAGCAGAATTTTGGTGGTACCATCGTCATATGCTTCGAAACCTCGAAGCCAATTACGAGCACAAATCAGAGCTTGCACATTTTGTGGGAGAAGACAGCTTCTATACTTATTCAAGACCCGTGATCCAATGCTAAAGGAGGACTCAGATGCTACGGTTGTAATTGGTATGCTTAGAAGATCGCAAGCCATTCTAGATAACTCGCCAAATCGATGAGCGTTGTCTTTCCAATAATCTAACACATTAAAACTTGCAAACATCTCCCCATCTATTGCTGGTTCTGCCAAGTAGATATCTAACGCAGATTTACCACTAGCAGTTACATTCCTTTTGCGGAATTTGTTGAAATCCTACATCAATGAAAAAACCATGTGTAAGATCTTCATAGCAAAAACCAGAAATATAGTAAGATCAATGGAAACAGACCAAGTGTAAGACACTTACATTGTAATTGATGACACCTTTCCCATGTGACTGAAAAGGAACACCTCCAGCCACTGATTCTTGTGCGTTTTCTTCGGGTGATGTAGAGCTTTGAGCTGGTGCCTTAGAATAAGCTTTGAATAGCTGATTCAGTTTTTCTCGCACACGCTCCACCTTTTGTTCAGCAGTATCCTCTTCCAGTTCTGTGAAACAATACTCTAATAGTTCTAACTTAAACCTAGGATCACAAACAGCTGCCATTGCAAGAATCTCTGAATACTCATGCCAATACTTATCAAATTTCTCTTTCATAGCCTTAACCATCTCGACAATAACATCTTCGTGACTGTTCTCATGTGCTCTCAGCCAATACTCGATCTTGTACACTTGCATAAAATACAGATTTGAGGTCGGGTAAATTGAACCTGATATCAGGGTGGTTATCTCATCAAAAGGTTGGAGCAGGTCACAGATTTGTACTCCTAGATCCCACTCTGTTCTCGTGGGAAGAAACTTGTAGCTTGGATCAATTCCTTGATACCTATCAAAAGCAAGACTGTATTTGATACCTCTGTCAAGCATTTTATAGGTGGAGTTCCATCGTGTTTGCACATCTAATGTCAACCCAGCCCTAATGTTAATCCCAGCAGACTGTACACAGGTTGCGAACAATTTACGACGATTCTCTGAAGCTTGAACAAATTTGATACTATCCCTAATTTTTCCTAAAGCATTACCCATCACCTTTAGCCCCTCTTGAACAATCAGATTTAATATGTGGGCAGAGCACCTAACATGGAAGAACTCTCCACCACATAATAAATCGTTTTGTATAACCAGCTGATTCTTCAAGATGTTTTGCATGTTATCGTTATTACTAGCATTATCTAGGGTCAAAGAGAACACTTTTTTTATCTATCCCCCACTCTTTCATCATCTCCATGATCTTCAAAGCCAAATCTATTCCACAATGTGGAGGAGGCATAGAAGCAAAGCACAAAATTTTATTCCTTAACTTCCAATGCCTATCTACGTAATGGGCAGTCAAACATATATATCCTTCCACTGTTATAGCAGACCAAAGATCAGATGTGAAAGAGATCCTACCAGGAATTTCAGACAGTTCTAACATCAACTTTGACTTCTCCTTCTCATAAAACTTATAAACATCAGCTGCAGCAGTATTTCTACTTATAAACTTCACGTCAGCATTCAGATACTTCCAGATCGCCCTAACTCTATCATATTCAACATAGGAGAACGGGAGATCATGCTCAATTAAGCACTTTGATAACATTTCACGGAAAACACCTTGATCAATCTTTCTACTTTGTAGTTTCGCATCTTCAGTAATCATAATACCACATATATCACCGGCTTTAGGCGTTCTCAAGCACATTTCTGAATGTCGGTTATAGTTAGACGTACCTGTATTGTGTGAATCATACGCATAGTCTTTCAAGCAATGATTGCACTTAGCTCTGAGTTCAGAGACACCATCACTGTTGACCTTAGTGATGACAGTGAAATTGTCCCAACAAGGTGAGGTTTTCTGCCTCTTGCTCTTACTTGGTAGAACTCCATCAGCTTCTGACTGTGGTAAACTAGATCCCTCAGTAGCAGTACTCGGATTCCTTCGCTTTTCCATCTGTTAAAACAAAACAAAAATACATAAGATTAAATATAAGACAGAACAACAAAAATACATTGAGACTGATAAACACAAATTTCTACATGTAAATCTAGAGCTTGTGAAACCAAACTGAATCAAACAGCTCACGAGTATCTGCAATCTGACTAAGATGTTCTCACTTGCAATCACCGGAGGAGAGGCGGAGGAGTTGGTTTTGCTTGACGAGTCGACGGAGATACAGGGTTTCGTTGACGAAACTGAATCGGTTTTGCTTGACGAGTCGACGGAGGAGAGGCGGAGGAGTTGGTTGACGAGTCAACGGAGGAGAGGGATAAGAGAAGAGAGGCAGAGACAGATTTGATAAGAGAGGCGGAGATACAGGGTTTCGTTGTTTGTTTCGTTGATAAGGATAAGAGAGGCGGAGAGGCAGAGACAAATTTGTTTCGTTGTCTCATGTCTGAATGAGAAAGATCTAGGGTTTTGTGTGCCCCAAAATTAAAAACGACACACACTTCTTATGAAAACAACACACTACAAAATAAAAACAGCACACAATTAGTAAATAAACTACATAGTTTTTTATTCTTGCGGATTAGCGGATATCCGCTTTGCCAAATATCAAAACCCGCACCCGCCCCGCGAAAATATTATGTGATCCGCGACCCGCGACCCGCGAAAAAAATTACACTTTTTCTTACCCGCACCCGCCCCGCAACGGGTCAAACGGGGCGGAGCCCGCGGATAAACACTCACATTGACAGGGCTACTCTTCACATTGTGTAATCTAATATTTATAATTGTGCAAATCTGTTATTTCTTATTTTACCCATATTTCTTTTTTTTTTTCGTCTGAATATCTATTAATTACTAAAGTGTTACAACATCAAAAAAAAATACAAAAAAAGAATCAAAGTAAATCTTCAAAAATGAAGCATTAGAGAACATTACACAAAAGATTTTCCATTTTGAGCAACAAAAACTTCATTAACCCTTGGCTATATATAAGTGCCATCGATCCTCCCTCGTAACACTCTCATCAATACGATTTGCTCCACTATTCGTTTTTTTTGTCTTCATGAACCACTTTGCATAATGGAATAGAAGCCAATAATAATGATAAAACCAGAGATTGAAACCTGAATGAAGGCCAAGACGGAGGTCTTGTTACCTCTCCAACTAACTCATTCGATTTTGCAGCAAATATAATTTTATAACATTTCAAACTCTTCATGCTTTTCATGGCCCATTTCCAACTTTCCATATTAGCATCAATGTTATTCTTGATTCCAACAAAGGATTGTCTACCATAAAGAAGAACATCTCCTCTCGCAACTCTCATAACCCAAAATGCCCCAATAGAACACTTATGTTTGTCTCAAGAGGAGTCTATGTTACAATTTACCCATATTTCTATAATGTAGAAAAAAACAATAATTATCATTTTGTAGTTACTATATAATAAAGTTTACTCCAATGCAGGGAGTTTGTAAAATCGAACTTTTATTTAATAAATAGATCGTAATCGCAAAATATTGTGTTGTTAAAAAAAAATAAAAAATCGCAATCGCAACAAATATGGTCGTTTTGTACATGTTAGATATTCTTTCCATTTTACAAAAAGCGTCGTTTTAAGGTTTTAATTTTTTTCACAAAGAGTGTCGTTTTATGTTTTCAATGCATAATTTTGAACAAAAATTCAGTTTTAACCTTATTGTTTTAATGTATTAATTAGAGAGAGAGAAATTACTGAGTGTATTAATAAAGGGTAATATGAAAGTTTTAATAGTTTTCTTAATATATGTAAAATATGTCAAAATGACACTTTTTGTGAAACAGATAGATTACTATTTATATTTGTTAAGTAAAATTTATACATAGTATTGCGAACTTATATATGCTATAACTTTTTTTTTTTTGACGGCATGCTGTAACTAATTTATACATTGAGAATTCGGATTCATATATGAAATTGTAGAGTTTATAAATGGTATAGCCGAGTTATACACTGTAATCATGTGTTATTTTTATACATGCTATACACATATTCGAAAAGGTAGTAGGAACTGATGTTTGAGGAAGTTGGATCTATACGGCCCACATAAACAATAAAGCCCGCTACGTGAAAATATGGGCCGAAACATCAAAATTTGTTTCGAAAATAAATTAGACACAACAAAACAAAAGAAATACATAACTAATCTCAAGGGGTTTTCTACTTTTCTAGGTTCCGGTTTGTCTCGATTCTTCTTTTACATTTCTCATAAATTGGTTTTAACTTATGAATGAGACAGTTTTCTGTCACGCATAATTTATAATTTTGGCGGAATATATTTTCGTGTGATTTGTTCCAACAACTTTGAAAAACTGTGTGGTAGGTTGAATTGAAATTGATTATCAGTGATTCTGCGTAATCATTTTGCTTTTTGGTTTGGATTTTTAGTGTTTTAAGTTGTAAGCCAAGATGGAGAAACAGAACTCCAAGTCTGTGTGCGTTCACGTGAATCACATTGTTTCAAGTCAATGTTTGTGCTAACAAGTATTTTTAGATTATATTGATAAGTAAAAACTAGCATTTCCGATCACTTGTTTCGTTGTTATTTGTCCCGCCTTGTTTCCTTGCAGTTCATTTAAATGCTTTTTGTATAAAAAAATGTATATACTTACTTTTCACACGTATTATGAATGGTAACACATGTGCATTTTCGTCCCTTTTTTCACCGTTACACCATTCATACCTTAGATTCCAAAATGTCATAAACTTATAGTTGTAATGGTGATGATGATCTTCTCACAGACAGAGGCAAATAATTGAGTTGATGTGGATCCAAATATGAGCATTCATTCAAAGCAGAATGGTACATAAGAAATACTTGTCTGTCCAAAATATATTGGGTTTGGGACCACTCTTTTAATTAGACTTTGATCCCCACATCTCTAATAGTATAAATCAATTTTTTTTATAATTATTATGTCTCCGTGACGTGGGGTAGTGGGGTCACATGACCCCAGTAAATTTTTGTAATTTTATTTTATTACAGAAGGTTTGTTGGTTTTGGTTAAAAAATTAATAAAAACATCCCCGCTAGAAAATTATAATTAGATGTTTTACAACTCTATTACATTATATTTTTATTTATTTTTTATTTTTCCAATATGAAAAACCTCAAATTAGAAATTTTTCCTTTTAATTCTAAACGTTTGTATCCATATTTTTCTTTAAAAAATCTTTTTATTCTTATTGTTAAAGTTTATATATTTTCATTTGTTTTAAAACTTCGATTCTTTTGTATTATTACACACAGGCCCGGCCCTGAGGCTAGGCAGGCTAGGCCAAGGCCTTGGACCACTCTTTTTTTTAATTTTTGATGGGCCACAAAATTGATGTTTCCATTTTTTATAAGGCCACCAAAAACATTTTATACTTATCCTTTCTATATGAAGTTATTTTATTTCTTGTTTTTTCCAATGATTTTCAAATTAAATTTGAATTATGCCTTAAAACTTTTATTTTATACATTTTATAAATGACCACATTTTTTTTTGTCTTGGACCACCATTTTTATTGGGCCGGGCCTGATTACACATTATATTATTATGACCCTATTAAAATTTATTTCTAGCTCCGCCAGTAGATTGTCACGTGTTTAGTTTTCATTGAAAACGAGGGACCATTTCGATTTGACGCATGTTTTGTTCACGTTCACGGTTCATCGGGTGCAATTTGTAGTGGTTAAGCTCTTTGAAAAAAATATCTTCACAAGCCTTGTGGTTAAGAGAGGTGCTTTTCCTGATAAGAATTTATAGGATTCGAGTCACAAAAGAGATTTTATTTATAACTGTATCCCACATTTACAACATGTTAACTGTTTGCTATTAAGGTCGATATAGTCTACGACAGATGTTGGTTTTTGCAATTATTGACGAACCAAAAGAAATAGCCAGACAGGTCATTATTATTGTGGGGTTTTTTTTTCACATGGTCTTGGGTTCTGTCTCCATCCTTGGTAAATACATTTTTTTGTATACATATTTATAGTAATATTTTCGATAAATATACAACCAATTTAATTGCTATCAAGCGGGTTGAATTCACATGAAATTATCCGGACGTAGAAATATATTAGAAGCCATCTAACATATTTTAATGTTAGAATTTTAGCTAAAAAACATATATTATAAATATTGTTATTTTATTTTATTTTGAGATTTTTATTTTACTATTATAATTAAGATTTAATCCGCGCTAATTATAGCGCGTGGTAATTTTTTTTAAAAGAAATTGTTTTGAAATTTAAAAAAATTGTTTTTATCTGAATTTTACAATATGGCTAATGATTATAGATAAAGCTGTCAATTTGTACTAATTTGTCTATTTAATCCGTTTTGCAGTAAACTAAAATATTATTCGGGTTAACCCGCAAAAACTTATAATCTTGAAAACATAACTTTAATATGCACCGTTAAATAACTCTAGTTTTTGTGGTTAGTCTACGAACTCTTAAAAAAATAGTTTTCTTGTGTCTAACTTTTTATAAAATTAGTAAAATATTTTTCAATTTTTGTTTTGATATATATTCAAATAAAATATAATAAATTATAGTAAAAAATATAGCAAGATTTTGAATATATATATATATATATATATATATATATATATTCGAATATATATGAATTGATTATTATTTTGAAATATATAGTATTAAAAATAATTAAGAAATTAAATAATAAATAACATCTTTAATGCAAAATATATACTTTCTATATTCTAATCAATAGTTTTAAAAGACTATTATATCCTTTCCTATTTCAATTATTTTTTGTTATTTGTAATGACATTTCATGTAATAATTTACAAAACAAAGTTTATTTTTTTAAATGTCTTCTTAAATAATATTATAGAGATCTTGAGATCTTAATTTTACTATTATAATAAAAAGTCAGCGTAACATAAGATTTATCCGGAAACAAAAGCCGGCAAAAAACAACATTTCTCCGGAGTCAAAAGCTGATAGAAAAAAATATTTTTCCACACCTTCAACAAATCTGTACATTTGGTGTATGTCTCTTCGTAAATCAAACTAGTAACCAAATTTTCAAAACCTAACCGGTTTCTTCCAAACGATAAACCTAGATTCAAAAAGACTAAAAGAGATTGAAAACCATAAGGACAAACACCACAAACCAGTACCATAGATGTACTTCTGCTCCAGCTTTGTTTCGACAAAATCCAATTATGATTAAATACATATACTTCTCATAAACTTGCAAACCAACAAAAGGACAAAAGCTTCCAATGCCAACAACGAAGCACCAGATACCAGAGCTGAAATCTTCTTTTTCTCTCTCGCGACTAGGACTTCGCTTAGGACATACTTTTTTACTATTCCCTCCCTAGACATACATAAAATGGCGAGCTTGCATTTTGTGCACACACACACTATTTCGTTTGTCATAAATATTCAGTCCGTTGGTCGTTGGTACACTTCTACCACACAAGTATGAAGGCCACCACACTCTCCTAATATTTTTTTATTCGCGTAATTTTTTGTTTGTTTTGTTTTGTTTTGTTTTAAATTTCTTACTTTTGTATGAAATGTTCACTCTCAGTATCAGAGTATCAGGCTATTTACTTTAATATACTTCTTCCATGATATAGAAACTCACTTATATGAATATGATCCTTTGTTTTGTGTTTCTTTTCTCCCCCTTACCATAGAAAAGCTCTACTGTAACCTAACTCTTTTGTTTCTTTGTCAATATAAGGTAACCTAACTCATTGATCATCTTTTTAGCTCCAATTTATCGACGATTATATATTACTAATTAAATATAGCTAATCATTTGCTGACATTGCTGTCAACTTGATGTTATGTTTAATATACTGATGTAAATAATTTATTTATCAATAAATACATTTTAAATGTTTTTGTTTATCGACGATTTTTCTATTTTTATTTTATTTTATAGTAATTTTACCTGTTTAGGCTTTGGAAAATATTATAATTTTTTCTTTTTGTTGTTAATATTATGTGTCAAAATCTAATTGATATGTTTTATATGTGTCAAAATCTCATCGATTAACTTGATATGTGTCGCGATAATGTTAGTCAGCAAATTTGAAACATTCAACTTTATATAATAAGATAGTATTTTTTACGATTGGTTGAATTATTTCAAATTAAAATATTAAATGATCTTTTATAAAGAAAAATAAATATCTTAATATACGCGCTTTTAACTAAAACAATTGGGACAGAGGGAGTATATATATACACACAAAAGTTAGTTAGTAGAGTATTATTACTAATTAATTCCTTTATTTCACACTCCCTCTGTTGATTATTGATAGATTTTCTAGCTTTTTTTGTTTTAAAGATGGATTTTTTAAGTTTTCAATGCATTTTTTACTAATAAATGATACCAAATTTTAAATTTCAAAAAACATTTATTGAAAATAATTGAATTTCTGGAATTACTATTGGTTTATAGTCATAGAAATTTGTTTAGTGTAAAAACTTATACATTTATAATTGAACCTTTTTCTTTTTAATATGTGTAAAAACTCTAAGAAAATCTATCAATTAGAAACAAAGGGAGTATTAAGTATCGTTTGCCACTTTTTTATTTTTTTTTTAAATTAAGTGTCGTTTTAGATTTTTAAGATAAATTTTGGTATCAAATACCTAATTTAATCTTAATTTTAATGAAAAATACCAGTAGTCAATCCATTCTTTAAAGCTATAATAGAGTTTCTAATATATCGTCTGAATATGTGTAAACAAAACTTTAAACGACATTTATTGTAAAGAAGAAGAAGTATTAGACTATTTTGACATTTATTACTTGAATAATTGTATTGAATTTTGTGCACACACACACTATTCGTTTGTCATAAATATTTAGTCCGTTGGTCGTTGGTACACTTCTACCACACAAGTATGAAGGCCACCACACTATCTCCTAGTATTTTTTATTCGCGAAATTTTTGTTTGTTTTGTTTTAAAGTTCTTACTTTTGTATGAAATGTTCACTCTCAGTATCAGAGTATCAGGCTATTTATTTTAATATACTTCTTCCATGATATAGAGCACAGTGTATGAAGACCACCACACTATCTCCTAGTACTTGGATATCATCCTGATGAGCTCCATCTTGATTCTGAGCACAGTGTGGAGGCTGCCATTTCATCATCACTGAAAGGCGCTGAGGTCGAGGCATGATCGAAGAATAGTCAGCATTATCCATGTAAGCAAAATAGTCAACACCACTCATGAATGCATGCAAATCAATCACAGACGTCTCCTCTCCCTCTTTCAGCTTCTCCAATTGAAGACAATTGAAGAGCAGGCAGCAGATCTTTGTTATAAATGTTCCCAGCATACATTTATGAGGGGGCATGAAAATCTCTCTCTCTAAACTTTACACCCGACCTCTCTATATTGTAACTAAGTAACGCCGTTTAGAACACCAAACTGGATTCCCATCGGAACTAGTTCGTAAATCTAAACCGTGCACCTTTATCGATCATCAATACAAAGAATACGGTCTCCGACCTGTTCGTTATAATATTCGATATGTTTCTCTCCTTCACGATCTACTCCGAAATTAAGCTTAACTCGTTCCATTAACGGAGATCTCATCTTCCAACCCCCTAATCTACTTCTAATCATCGTTAGTGATCCCTTGGATCATCATATATGCATGCGCATTTATGGTCAGTAATGCATTCCGAGAATAGGATAATCTATACTGTAGGTGTCTCTGTAAAGAGTTTTCTCTTATGCTTGCTTATGTAATAATTTAATGACCTTGCAAACACAAACCAAATACTCCAATATCTCAATTTGGTTGACTCTCACAATGCAAGAGTTGAGAGTTACTGTTTTTAAAATCTTCTATTTGTGATTTAAATAAACCAAGTGCAAACACCTTACATAATAGAAAAGAAACCAAAACTCTGGTAAATGAGCTCAAGTATATTAAATCAGAAACCAGAGACAAAATAGAGACAAAACGTTGCCTCAGAGCTAGCTGCCAATCAAAAAACAAGCTTAAGCCAGCTTAAACATCTATTTAATTAGTAAATAAAGGGCTAGGACGTCCACCTTGACATGCGCCAAGACAGTGTTAGGATGTCTCCTGCTCCCACACTGTTATGTGCAAGTGACTTGTCCTCCAAAAGCCCTGCTTTTCCTCTTAACTTCAGTTTGTTTGCTGGCATTTGGACCACCCCAGCTATTTTCTCCTTCAAACTTGCCACGTTTTCCGACAACGACTTCACTGTGATCTTAATGACTTGTCTTCCATCAATTGTTAGAACAGAAACCCTGATCTTAGGGGAACCCTAAATATGTACTGACTGCTAATTAGATACAGGTCAAGTCTAGTCAAGTCAAACAGAAGAGAAGTGAAAATCTCGAAGAAAACATTACCGGAGCAAGAAACTGGTCTTCTTGAACACAAGCTGACTCGTCAAACTTTTGTCTCTTTGGCATTGGTTCCTCAGGTGGACGAGAAGACATTCCAGGCATAGTTGGTGCATGTTGCATCATCCCGTTGAAGGGGACGCATACTGATCATAAAACATCCTCCATCTGAGCATTCGTGGTAGGTGGTCCCCCATGATATCAGAATAGTTAGCATTCTCCATCTGAGCAAATAAGTCAACACCCTCCACAAAAGCATGCAAATCAAGCCTAGCCATCGTCACTCTCTGCTCCAGCTCCTCCCACTGAAGCCAATGGAAATATTCCTCAAGAACGGTCTCCGTATAAGCATCATAGGAAGCCTTTAATACTTTGGAATACGCATCAACAACCACATTATAAAAACTGAACCTTCTATCAGTTGGCTTCATAAACTTAAACAACTCAAACTGAGGTTTCTTAACCATTTTCTTCATCAAATCCCGACAAAAGAGCATCCCATACCGCACCATAAACAGAGATGTGAGTTTAATAATAACAAGCTCCTTTTGTGTGACCCAAGGAAATAATATAGGCAAAACAGAGACGCGAGGTCTTAGACTTGGCTTCCCTAAGGGGGGAGGAGGCTCAAGATCGGGTTGTGCATCACCAACACACTCATGAGTATCTGGAGCATCAGGTACTTTGATATCATCCTGATGAGCTCCATCTTGATTCTGAGCACAGTTTGGAGGCCGCCATTTCATCATCACTGAAAGGCGTTGAGGTCGAGGCATGATCGCAGAATAGTCAGCATTATCCATGTAAGCAAAATAGTCAACACCACTCATGAATGCATGCAAATCAATCACAGACGTCTCCCCTCCCTCTTTCAGCTTCTCCAATTGAAGACAGTGGAAAAAAACCTCAAGAGCGATCGCCGTACAATCATCACTTTTCTTCACCTTTTTGGAAGGCTTTAATACTCTGGAATACACATCAATAAACCCATAACAAACATATCTCCTGCTACTAGTTAGTTTCAGAAACTCAAACTGATGATCCATAGACACTCTGCTCATCAAAGCCAGATGAAAAGACATCCCATACCGACTCAAAAAGCTGCGATGTGAGCTTAATAATACCATACCAGCTCTGCTCCTCGAGTGTGATCCTTGGAGGAAATGTATCTGCAAGGAGGCTAAACTGATTCCTTGAATCATGGTAGTCACTAAGCTGAAGTCTCAGTGGAAGCAGCACAAGCATACCATGATGCATATGTGTTGGCCGGTTCATCAGAACTGAAAGGCGTTCAGGTGGTGTCATGATAGCAGAATAGTTAGCATCATCCATGTGAGCAAAATAGTCAACACCAGCCACAAAGGCATGCAAAACAATCATTGCCGTCTCCATTCCCTCCTCCAGCTTCTCAAGTTGAAGACGGAGGCGAAAACACTCAAGAACGGTGGCCAGAGAGGCATCATTCTTCTTCAGAGTTTTGGAAGGCATTAATATGCTGGAATACGCATCAACCAGCACACTGAAAATATGGAACCTGATTTCAGATGGCTCCATTAACTGAAACTGAGGCCTTAGATCCCCACGAAAAAACATAAACTCAAATTGAGGGTTTCTAACCGATCTCATCATCAACGCCCGACTAAAACGTTTTCCGTACCGCGCCACAAATTGTGCCGTGAGCTTAATAATACCAAGGTCCTTGAGTGTGATCCTTGCAGGAAATGTAGATGTAGGACAGCGAGGTCTTAGAGGCGGAGGAGGCACAAGATCGGGTTCGCGAGTAGCTTAAGTATCAGGTTGGATGTCATCCTGATGAGCTTGATTCTGAGCACGGTATTCAGTAAGTTGAGATCTTAGGGAATCTCCAACCCTACTCCATTTTCTACTCCAAATGCCATTTTACAGTAAAATAATCTCCAACCATACTCCATTTTTAACTGCAAAATTGGGAAATGCCATTTTTTCCTCCAAATATGGACTAACTCCATTTTCAACTCCATTTTGGAGTTAAACTTTTTTATTTATAATTTAGTCCTTCATATTTTATCATTTTTAAAAAATTGTACCTTTCATTTTTTAAAACTTTACCTTTCATTTTTTAAAATTGTACCTTTCATTTTTTAATAATCTCCTCAATAGTGTAGCATAGCAGAGGTTTAGAGTAAGGAAAACGATTTTAAGATTAAAATGTTTAAATTAAAATGTGCTTTGTTTTGTTATTTTTTATGATATTGTAATGGTTAAATTCAAATAATATCACAATTTGTGAAAGTTTTAAAAGAAAAATAATAATGAGTTAATTTGTAAATTTTATAGATAAAGTGTATTTTTTTTGCAATTAATAATAAATTAAAAAATGAAGAATATATTAAGAATATTTTTTTTAGAGTAAAAAATAGAGAAATACATTGGAGTAAAATCCAACTCTATTTTGGAGTTAAAAATGAGGGAATACATTGGAAATGATCTTAGTGGAGTCATATCAGGATGCATCATCATAATTGAAAAGGGTTGAGGTGGTGGCATGGTAGCAGAAAAGTCAGCATCGTCCATGTGAGTAAACCAGTCAAGACCACCCACAAAAGCATGCAAATCAATCAGTCTCTCATCAAGCTTCTCCAACTGAAGATAGTGGAAAAAGGCCTCGAGAACGGGATACGCAGGATAAACATTGCGAGGCCTTAAGACTATTTGATACACAACAACAAGGCCATTGTAAAAACTGTTGTTGCTGTCTGTTCGCCTCATAAAGGTAAAACGAGGGTTCAAACCCACTACGTCTTTCAAAACCGCGGCACAAACTGCGCAGTGAACTTAATAATACCAAGCTCCGTGAGTGTGATCCCTGCAGGAAATGAAAAACCCTTAAAAGGAGGAGGGTGGTCCCAATCGGGAGGAGGGACAAGATCGTTAGCAGCAGGTACTTGGATATCAAGAGTTCCATCTTGGTACTGAGCAAGGTATTTGATTACGCTTTTTCTGGTAAAATGCGTGATAAGGATCAGAGCTCTTCAAAAAGCTGGATCTTTAAATCGCCCATGACGTCTTGCCACTTGAATTCATAGCTACCGTATTAAGGGTCCGGAACGTCTTCTCAAACTCCAACATCTTTTCCAACCCCATTTTGAACCCCCAAAGGGCAGCCACACGTGATATTTTCCCAATCATTATCATGATTCCTGGAGGTGGCTCACACTCCGGAGCTTGATTTGAACCAAGTTGCGTCATTATTTTTCTACAGAAGCAAAGAATCATAAGAATCAGATTTGACCTAAATTATTAGCAGAAAAATGGCCCCAACAAATGATCAAATCTGCTAAATATTTAACTACAAAGGGAGTTCATAAAACCACTTACCGGTTTCGCAGCGAAGAAATTGAAGGACGCCGGCGGAGAAAAATCAATTGAACGGAGAGAACCTTCTCTTTCTTATTGGCGAAGAATTCTCCTTATAAACGCTTGGAAATCGACAATACAAAGGAAACCAAAAAGATCCTCAGTTTTACAATGGGCCTTTTACTAATTGGGCTTATAATTACTAAATTTATGTTTTGCTTTACATGTTGGTGGTAGAGCCTACATGTTGTATTCACTATTCAGTTAATCGTTTATTTATTTGGAAATATTTTAATTATTGTTATTACATATTTCAAAAGAAATTTGGGGAATATGCCACTCATAATAATCCCAGCCCCTTTTGGAGATCCTGGAGTTGCCATAAATATATAATCCCAAGCCTATGACCTCTAAGCTACTCTTGGTACTTGTTCAGTTGAACTAACCACATTTGGTATTCAACACCGTCATTAGAGAATAGATATATATTCTTAAAAACGTTGAAAGCTAAAATTTGGGAATAGAGAGAAACACAATCAGAGGTGATAATATTCTAAAGGGAAGCCGGGTTCATAGAGTGGGAAGCACACTAGAGATATGCCAAAAGTAAGATTGGGAAAGATACTACTAACTCAAGACTTTTAAATCCTCAGAGAGATGACTTTTCTGGCAGACCATCAAAGTAAGGATGCTCCATAGCCATCTTTGCTGAGATTCGCTTGGCTGGCTCGTACTGCAGCATTTCCTGTTCCAGGGAGATAACAACTCAATTAGTTCGTCTGTTAAAGTGTGTTGTGATAACCGATCAAAGAGTTTTGGACTTACAGATAGAAGATCAAGTCCAGCCTCATCTAGGTTTGGAACTGATGAAGAGAGACTCAACGGTTTCCACTGTGGGTATTCGTGCCAGTTCTTGAGTGTGCTCACTCCCGGCCACATTTCTTCATTGGGTGTCCCGAGCAACCTGAGTTTTCCCGGGATAGCAACACAATTTAAAAGGGTTGACAAGTAAGAGGGGGTGAAGAAACAGGACAAAGACTAACCTGAAAATATGGAGGAGCTGTTGGAGCTCAGAGTCACCAGCAAAGATTGCTTGGTTGGTCACAAGTTCAGCTATTAAAGGTAAAGAAACAAAGTTAGTTGTAGTTTCATAACTAAAAATTGATGTTGAAGTGAATCGACGGATTAAAAGTACCAAATATGCAGCCAACAGACCACATATCTACTGCTGTAGAGTAATGAGTAGCCCCAAGAAGAACTTCTGGAGCTCTATACCATAGAGTCAATATCTGTTGCAGAGGAGAATCGTTTAAAAACCAGAAGTTATAGGCTCAGACAATACATTGAGATGAGAGAAATTGGGATAGGATGTAAGGACTATACAAGAAACAGTGGATTTTCAACATGGATTACCTCATGGGTATACTTCTTCATTGGCAGAGTGAAGGCTCTTGCTAAACCAAGATCTGCTATTTTGAGCCTCATTGTCTTTGGATCCATCAAGAGATTGTGAGGCTTAAGATCCCTGTTATGACACCAGAAGAAGTAGTTAAGACCGGAGATCTCTCTTGCGGGTTGTTTTCTCAAATCATTCTCACTTGAAACAGGGGAAAACCAGAGAAAAACTTGCCTGTGCAACACCCCGTGGCCATGGCAGAATGCCATTCCTTTGCATAGTTGGTACATCAAGCTCTGAGAATAAAATTGCAGTGTCAAGTGAGCAATGAGTGAAAGATGGCCAGTAACACAAAAAAAAAAGAAGCTCCGGTGGTTGAAACCTTGATAGTTTGGGGTGGAATATTCCCTCCAGTCTGACGGAAAGTTCTGATGTATTTCTTGACATCAGTGTCTATGTACTCAAAAACCAGGTACAGTACAGTTTTTCCTTCTTTGCTCAGTCCTTGCTTAACGTCCATCAACCTGAAGAAGAAGATGACAATCAGAGGTCTGGGTAGAAGCAAGAGATATTTGAATTTGCAATCACTGGCAAATTGACTGAAACTGGGATCGGAATGCACAACCGAAAAACCTAAAAAATATCAATCAACAAAAATCCTCAGAGATAATGAGAGAATCGACTAGCGAAGGAACAGTATAGTAAACCCTAACCGCAAATCAGAAGAGACGACATCGATCGAGAAAAATGTGAAGCAATCAGCGGTTAAACCCTAACCTGACGATGTGGGGATCACGAGCGAGCATGCGCAAGATGGAGATCTCGCGGAGAGTGGTGGAAGGAACGCCTTCTTCGTCCTCATGGAGACGCGTCTTCTTAAGAGCGACGATCTTTCCGGTAGCTTTCTCTTTGGCTCTGTAAACTTTCCCGTAAGTCCCTTCACCAACTTTCTCAAGCTTCTCGAAAGCGTCCATGGCGGAAACTGCGATAACTTCCTTGTCCATCGCTTTCTCTCTAAAATTCGTCTTCTCGTGACGGAGAAAAGAGTGTAGATCGGTTATATAATAGAAAAGGGGTTGAAATGATAGATCCCCCTTTCGACAACGGATAGATTCTTTTGAAATTCAAACGGGAGAGCGGTCTGTGCCATCTTTATTATTATACTCTCCAATTTTATTTTATTTCAAGTATACGGGTAAATACATTTTATAATATGTGTCAACAGTGACATTTGAATTATAAGTGGCTAGTATAATTTTGGTATGTTAATACCATGATTTCGGTTTAGATACACACATTGCTCTATAATCTCCCCAAATCCATAACTTTGATTATTCTTTTACTTTGAACAATAGAGTTGACGAATTCAAATCCATAACATTGATTTCGGTAATGACGTTTACGGTCAATAAATATATTTTTAAAAAAAGTTGGGATCAATCTTAAGCAAATTGTTGACCGCTGGTGGAAGAAGATGAGATTGTGGAGAGAACATCAGTCACCGAAGCCATAACACTCAATGCAGCTTTCAAAACATCTTGAGAGCAACCCGGTTTCACTATCGTCCTCACCTGACAATCATAGCCCACGGTGTAAGATTGTATCAAAACTGTCTTTGCCTATAAAAAATAATAAAGATGCGGTACCTGATCGAGATACTCCTGCAGCTTCTTGATTCTCCCCATGTAATCCTGGTCTTCTACACACAGACTTACCGCCTTTGCATCTGCACCTGGACCATCGTACTGAACCGGTCCTGGGTTTCTGTACATATCTTCCATCAAGAATTTCTGCGCGTTTTGTCTCAACAGTCTGCAAAATCATTTGAAATATCACACAACCAAGTCCACCTCATTCCTTCTAATACTCTTGTTGTATATGAAAGGTTTTAGCAACTTACTCGTATGCTTTGCCTTTCAAGTCCACCGTAGCTGGATGAATTACAGGTCTACCAATTGACGTTGAACCAGAATTTTGGGACCAACGCTTAACTGTCATCATTGCCTAAAGGTTGACAGTCAAAGAGACTAGGTAAGTAAAACTGAAACTTGGAGCAAGTCAGAAAGAAAGACCCAACACTAAACAAACTTCATCTAAGAAACTAGGGAGACAAAACTTAACTGTAATAGGTGCAGCACCACATTTCCATTTGTTTACAGGACTCTTCAGGTTAGTCACAGTAGCCATGTAACCGTTCAAACCAGCTGCGAGGATGTGGTAACATATATGCCCAAGAACCTGCATTACGTTATCAACTAATTATTAGTGTCGATATCCAAAATATTAAAGCTGCAATAGCATTCTAGTGCAGTTGGCGGTCACATACATAGGCATAGTCACAGTCGAATTTTGACGGTAGAGATCCACGAGCTTGGTAACCAAAAAAGTGGCAGATAGCGTTGAATTTCTTCCCTTTGTATGTCCCTACTTTCTGTTATTTTCAAAAATTAGTGTTAGGGGCAAGAATGTGTTAGATTTTACATCCCATGGACAACTTGAATATTCAAGCAAGGTTATTCAAAAAAATATATAGGAATGCGAGTAAGCGAGAAAAGAAAAGAAAAAAACGTGCAGCATACCATGCGCTTGTTCATTTCAGTCTCCACGAGATAAGCTAGAAGTTTCTCTGTCTCAATCTAGGGAAGAAAGCAAATGAGCAATTAGGATTCCAACTTTTTATAGCGCAGTACCCACCATTTTCATTCTTCTTACCTGGGATAGCTGAGCAGAATCATCAGACTCGGGATGCAGAAGTAGCTGCAGCAAGAGAGACGACAATTTCATAAGTATTCATACTCTTACATGTCAGGAAAACAAAGAAAAGTCCCTTGCCAAAGAATTAGAACCTGTTTCTTAATGAATGGAGGCAAGAACTCAAACAAAGCAGAAGACCAAGGTGACAGCTGCGTAGAGATATTATCAGCATGCACACCCTCCTTGAGCAGTCCATGAATTTCCTGCATCGCACAATGTAAACATGTAAATACTTACTATGTTTTGGTACTCCAGAAACCAGAAAATTAGCTTTTCAAATGATAGATAGAAATGCTTGCCAGTACTGAATCATTACCTTCAACAGAGCATAGAGTTCAGGAATACTCTCTACGATCCCTTCAGGAATTAGGATGACTCCATGATTTTTGTCTGATACAAATAAACGGTTTATCACTAAAGTTAGTGAACAAGCAAAAGACATTCACTGCCACCATCGCACAAACTCGTTTTAATTATGAGACCTTGTCCTGCTCTTGCTTGAACAGCATCACAAATTTGTTTTGTGATGTCAAATATTGTGAGCTTAGATGCTGTAACCTCCTCACCCAGTATCACCTGAGATAATCGCATCAGATACAAATGAAAAACTGGAGACAGCATTGCCAACAGCGTCGATCGTATATGTTTTAAGAGAATACCATGTTTGGATGAGACTGAAGTGTACACTCAAGGGCAACATGGGAATGCTTCCGACCCATGAGACGGACGAAGTAATAATACTGGCAATACAGAGGAAAATATATTATTATAGAGAAAACTTGATGACAGAATCATAAGGAACCCAACTTTACAATTATCACACCACAATGAATTCCACATTATTAGCCAAAAACTATATTAATATGAATATAAAATTTCATAAGATGCAGTTAGACTGAACAGTTTAATGGTTATCGTCCGGAAATAACATTTACCTTCTCTGCTGAAAGGGCATCGGTGCAGACATTGCTAATGAGCTGAGAATTCACCTGTACACGGTAGAATAACATTAGCCTAAATAACGAGATAAAATGTTTATTATTCTGAAAGGACTGGCGAGGGCGAGGAAATAATGTTGGCTACAATACCTTCAAAGAAAGAAAGACAAAAGAAAAAGGAGCTAAATTTCACAGTTACCTTGCATATAGTGTCGAAACCAACATTTGCCTCCACAAACTGATTCTTGAGATCTCCATTAATAGTGACCGGAACACCAACTACCTGAAATATTTTGGTAATTTCTGCTATTAACAAATTCTTCAGTTGAGAGGTGCAACAGTATTACAAAATTGTATCATGAAATCATGATCAGACTTTAAAAAAAAAGAAAAAAAACTGGGGAAAAACTAGGACCTTTGTTGGGCATTTTGCTTCAGCAAAAAATTCAGCAAGATGAGCAGCATCCGTGTTTGATGTTACACCTAGCCAAAAAAGTATTGATTTAAACAAAAACAAAAGTGATAAACTTCAACTGCAAGATTTACACAATTAAAAACATTAGATACCTCCAATGATAAGAAGACCATCCAATTTCAAATCCGTGCAAGCTTTTAGTGCATCATTAACCTGCTCAGTTGTTCTAATCTGATCCTTGGTTCTTCCAAGCAAATCAAATCCACCTGATACGCCATACATTTAAATGCCATCTGTCAGAAAGCAGTAGAGACAGAATTATGAATCATCTTAACAACCAACCTTGGTTTTTGTAGGTTTGGAGGACATTATCAGTTATCTCCAGGGTCTTTTGGGCAAATAGACCTTCAGAACCACCTATTGACAGGTGAAAAAAAGTTTATGATTAATGAGCTGGCACACATCAATACGGAAGTAAGATGTGACTGTAAGCAAACAATGAATTCACAGATATACGAAAACCAATTAGCGGATAAAAACAGGACTTACCCAAAAATCCTAGCAAAGTGTTCTTGGCGTTGTGCACTTTGAGAGCCTCGTAAAGACCCCAAATTACATTGTGACCACCAGGAGCCTGCCTTCCAGAAAACACAATTCCCACCCTAAAATAGAAAACAACTAGCTCGAACCAACAACATAACCGCAGAGCAAGAATTACAGAGAACATAATATACAGATATATGCACACCTAATCGCTGGATGCTCGGTAATGATCTGAGCATCAGGAACTTTGGCAGTAGCCCTGAGGAAGTGAGCTAAAGGCTGGCCCAGAGTATGCGGGAAGGCACGGGCAATGATATGGGCATCAGCGGCCTTTGCCACAGTGGTTCCATCACCAAGTTCCACACGGACAGTAGTCCCCTGAAATGAACAGAGAAAATCCAACTGCGATTACAAAAGATCACATTGAAACACAAGAAGCCCCAATACTATTACTACATTACGGTAGTTCACGTTGAGATGTAATTCAACCTAATCCCCACCAAACGGAAACCTCTAAACCATAGATCGCGATAACAAGCATCGTGTAAACAGAACTGCACCAGTATTGCAAGTTCCTCAATCACAGTAAGGGATTAAACAATATTCGTGGAAACAACGAACAAACGATGTCATCGAAGAAAACAGAGAGATCCAAACACTGGAGAGAGTAGCAACAGTGAAGCAAGAGATCTAAGGAGGAGAAGAAGAAGAAGAAGGACCTGAAGACAAGGAGGAAGCTCGGGGTGGTACTGAGATCGGAGTTGCTGGAGAGGGGAGAGTTCTCTGGGGATTCCGAAATCTGAATCCATGGGCGATAACTTTTTAGGTTTTTCAGAGAATTTAGGTTGGTGAGAGTGTCAAAGACTCGGAGAATTTTTTTTTCTTTTTTTTCCTATGCCCGTCAAAAGTATTTATATAGTGTGCGGGGACTTGGCGATACGATCAAAACCAACACAGCCAATATTTGGTCTCCATTTTTGTCATTTTTTAGTCCACGCTTTTCTCGATTACCCCTATTTATCCCTTGTTATTACGAGACTGCCACTGGACATAAAAAGTTTAAGTTTGTATATGAGGAATCTCAACCTATTAATTAAAAATCATAAATGGGATGATGATGCTAAAGAGAAAGGAAAGTGAGTGAACCACAAAAGGATAGGTGAAGGGTAAATACGAAAATAACGAGAGGGCAAATAGAATAAGGAAACACATGAGAATATATTATAGCATTCAATTACGGGAATATGCTCACATGGTAACATTGTAATTACAACAAAGAAGAAGGAGACGACTCTCAGTTTTCCTCCTCCTCAAGTATTGCCATAGAAATATAATATGAATCATGAATATAGAAGTAGTTATTATGTACATGGTTTCCAAAACTGGACTCCTCCATTATTTGCTATACATTTATATTTAGATCTGATAAGAGCTCATTTCATTTGTAATTATTGTTATAGGTAATTAGATACCATTTTACACAGGCTTATTGTTATGCTCATTTCGGGCTAGTTTTGATAAACCACAAACAAACAAACAAATAGCTATGATACACGATGGGAGTATTATAATATTATAACATAACAACATCGTGATATGTTAACACGCCATCAAATTTGGTGAGCACCTAAAACAAAATGGGTGGGTAAATGGGGTCAGCTTCCACTTGTGCTTATCTCAACTACCTTACCGGAAACAAAATGGGTGGGTAAATGGGATCCGGATAAGAATATAAAAAAAACTCCGGATATCCGTTCCCAGCCCGTGCGGGATAATAATTTTTATACATGATTTTGTTATGATATTTTAGATTCTAAATGATGGCATATAGAACAACGAAGGTTCTAGGGCCTCTTTGTAGTTTAATAACCCATAGTCAATCGGCCCAACTGAATTCTTTCGTAAAACGAAAACTTTGAGAAACAAAACGAGGAACAAAATTCACATCGATGATTTCGGCGAGGGCGAGCCACGGGAGAGTGCTGCTTCCGTCACCGCCGGGAGCGTCGCACCATCAGCGACCGTCGATCTCAACTGGATCGGAGGATCTCCGCCTAAGACAAACAGTGTCGAGGCGATTCAGGCTTACAGTGGCGACGACGGCGACTGCGAAGTACAAGGGGACGAAGATGAGGGAGGAGAAGCTATCGGAGATGATAGAGGAGAAAGTGAAGGAAGCAACGGAGGTTTGCGAGGCTGACGAGAGATCGGAGGAGTGTAAAGTGGCGTGGGACGAAGTGGAAGAGGTGAGCCAGGCGAAAGCAGATCTGAGGATCAAGCTCAAGCTCCTTAACCAGGATCCGCTCGAGAATTTCTGCCAGGAGAATCCTGACACCGACGAGTGTCGAATCTACCAAGATTGAGAATGAATCTCGACAGTTTTTGAAGGATTTTATTAATAAGAAACTATCATCTGTGTTCTGTAGCTAAACCATTGTTCAGTCAAACAGTTCATGAGATTCGAGAAACAAATGGAGTTAAACGACTTCGTTTCGATGGTTAATAATTGGTGTTAAAGAACAGGCTAATATCAAGACACGTCGACAGAACCGTAACATTAAAAACTTGTTCAAATATTCTTTAATAAATGAAGCATGAGGAAATTTGTGACCGCTAATTTCTTCTTCATGATACTCTCTCTCTCCCAACGGGTTTTCTGATTTAGTGAAAATTAAACAACCAAATCAAGATTCCAACCAAAAGAATGGCTCTGTTTCAGGAGAAGCCGTCACTTTTCTCAAAGTGTTCGTCTTTCCATTCTCTTCCGAAGAGACTCGTGCCCGAGCCTCGCAGTAGAATTGCCGTGACAAAGTCTCGTTCGATTTGCAGAGCTTCGTGGCAAGAGGTTTGTTTGAATTGAGTGAATGTTCCAGTTTTTTTAATACATTCTCCTTTTTTTTTTATACTTTGGCTGCCGTTTTTTAGCTCGCCGGTGTTCTGGTTTTCTCGGCGATTCCGTTCACGGCGGTTAAAGCGATAGCAAATAGCTCGTTGGGAGAATCTCTGCGGCGGAGATTGGAAGAGAAGAAGAAAGAGGCCGTGGAGAATGCTTCCAGATTCAAGGTCAAAGCTCAAAAGGCTAGAAGCGACAGGTAATTAAGGTTAAGGTTATGCTGACATATGTATCAAATGGTTTTATCGACTACAAAAATTGATTTTTCTATACACTTTCAAAGTCATTGTAGTATGGTTAGATAAGTGAAGTAAAAAAATGTGGCAGATACGCATTAGCCACTTTAGTTGTATAGCATTTTTGTATCTAAACTGAATCAAGTCTTCGACATAGTGAATGCATGGGTCACACAGTTCCTTGGTTTGTTTTTGTAAGTGTGCAGCAAGTGGTATGGAGAAGAACGTCCCCGTTGGTTTGGTCCAGTCCCATATGATTATCCTCCATACCTTACAGGAGAACTTCCTGGGGATTATGGATTCGACATTGCAGGACTAGGCAAAGATCGTTTGACCTTTGATAAGTACTTCAAGTGAGTCTTCTCTTTTCAATTTTCTACCTTTTCTTCTGTAGCTAGTGTCCTGCTACTATCCTGATTCCTCCAGCTAGGTGTAATTTTCCTCCTGCTTACTTGTTTTCTTCTTTCGACCAATTCATGTGAGAAACATCCTCAACTTGATAACGATTCCTCCACACTGTTCCTACCGCTTGTTTTGCAGCTTTGAAATACTTCATGCTCGTTGGGCCATGCTTGCAGCGCTGGGTGCTCTAGTCCCAGAAGTATTTGATCTCACCGGAGCTTTTCATTTTGCTGAACCTGTATGGTGGCGAGTCGGTTATTCGAAGCTTCAGGTTTTGGTTCATCACTCTCTTCTTCTTTATTTCAAACATCTCTTACCATCTACTATCAAATTACTAGTAAGTCAATCGTGTAAGCCTTTCTGTTGCACCAGGGAGAGACGTTGGACTACCTCGGCATTCCAGGGCTTCACGTTGCTGGAAGCCAAGGTGTCATTGTAATTGCCATCTGCCAAGCACTCTTGATGGTAATAAGACATCAAATACACACACTTGCTTCGTCCATCTCATACATTTATATTAATATAAACCTTTTTTGTTTGTATATAGGTAGGGCCGGAATACGCAAGATATTGTGGCATAGAGGCCTTAGAGCCACTGGGAATATACTTGCCAGGAGACATAAACTATCCAGGAGGGACACTTTTTGATCCTTTGAACCTCTCCGAGGACCCGGTAGCTTTTGAAGATCTCAAGGTTAAAGAGATTAAAAATGGGAGATTAGCGATGGTCGCTTGGCTTGGGTTCTATGCACAGGCTGCTTTCACAGGCAAAGGTCCTGTACAAAATCTTGTTGAGCATGTCTCCGATCCATTACGTAACAATCTGCTTGCTACGCTTTACAGATGAAAATTGACTTATGTACATATGTCAAAAAGACAGTGCGTGAATATATGTTTGATACTAATGTTCTTTAAGCTATAAAGATTTTACTCTTGTTGTGTGTTCGTTACCTAAGTATAAAACAACATCGTTCTCCAAAAAGTTGATTTTGTGTTAGAAAACGCTTTGCGTTCTCTCTATCTCTCTTTCGCCGTCTGTCGTCAAGTAAAGCAAGCTTTTTGATCTTCCTCGTCTCCTTTGCGTCGTAAGTTTTTCTTTTGTTTAGTCCAAAAATTTTCTCTCTTCCTGAGTTACCCTCTCCTTCGATCTAAAGGATCATCTTTGTTTCTGGGGTTTTTTTTGTTCTTCCCTTTTTAGGATTTGAACGCTTCTAATGTTGAATTGCGAAACATTCTATAGGAACTTGAAGAAGCTCTTAATATGAAGAACACACATAAGCTCATAACTGATAACCCCATGCTTGTAAGGAACATAATTACATATTCGAAATCTCTCTCTATTCTCTACATTTGGTTTCACACCTTTACTGCATTCCTCATACTGTGTGGTGTTACACAATCTACTAACAACAGATGGAAAAGAAGAAGAAACAAAGAGATACACTTGAGGGTATGACCAAAAAACAAAAGAGGGATACACATTTTCATACAAATTTACAAATGTCGCTACATATTCATCTAGTTATTGATGAATGGATAAGAGATTAATGTTTTTTGATAGGAAAATTGAAAATCATACAACAAATCAAATGTAGAGAATAGAGTGAATAATACGAATTTGCATTATTACAAAAAACACCCTTCTTCTTCTTTTTTTGTCAAGTGTATCTCTTTGTTACATATTACAGAAAACGCCCTTATACTTTCCGAATGTACAGATTATGCCACCACGGAACAAAATTAGAAATGTTTCGTAAAAGGCAAGATGTTGAAGACAAACACAGAACAAGGAAAGAAAGGCGAAGACGAAGACAAACAAAGAGAAGCAAACACAATTGAGAGGGAAAACAAGCCAGATTGATTCCCTCTCGTTCCTAGATTGATTGTTGGAAGTCAATATTCGGATTTTTGAGTTGCTCAAATCTGAACAAGTCTCTGATTGTTCGATTCGAAATTGTCTCGAGCTTTTGTTGGATTGAGAAAGGGGTTTATGCTTGAAGCTGGGATTCTGTATCGGAATTCATGTAGTAGTTCGACCTAGCGGAGGTACGACGATTCCGATTCGTCTCCCAAATTTTTTTTTTTTTTTTTGGGTACGGAAGCTATTCTAGTGGGAAATGTTCAAGTGTAAGTTTCAGCGACTGAATCATCCATCTGATCTCTCTTTCTTCTATTTTAGTATCCCAAAAGAGACTATGGAATTGATTGATTTCAAAAGGGTAAAAGAGAAGTTTTTTTTTTTTATAATTTCTTTTGAGTAATTCCGTGTGTTGAATCTGTTGATCTTCAGTTGCTGAAAGGTGAAGAAAAGGGTCAAGAGAGAGAGCGAAATGGAGGAGGTAAGTCCTCAAGTCGCCGGTCCGATTTCAGTTCACCATCCGATAGGAAGAAAACGCGATCTTTATCACCAGCCGCACTGGCTTGTGCCATCTCAGCCGCAGCCGAGGAATGACTGGAATCCTAAGATGTGGGAATGGGACAGCCAGAGATTTGAAGCTAAACCAGTAGACGGAAACGGCACGCAGTTTGACGCCAATGCCCGTATCAACAACAACGGCGGTTTGAGTTACGAGGGAGAAGAAAGAGGTCTTGATTTGAATCTGAGCACTGGTTTTAATGCCGTGGAAGAGACGCCGGTCGTGACCAAACCCAACAAGAGGGTTAGGTCGGGATCTCCGGGAAGTGGCGGCGGAAACTACCCCAAGTGTCAGGTAGATAATTGTAAGGAAGATCTATCACTTGCTAAGGATTATCACAGAAGGCATAAAGTGTGCGAGGTTCATAGCAAAGCTGTCAAAGGTCTTGTTGGGAAACAGATGCAGAGGTTCTGCCAACAGTGTAGCAGGTGAAAGATTCTGACTTTGTTCATAATCAATCTTGTTTTTTTTTTTTTTTTTTTATTAAAAGATTGGAACTTTTGGCTTGTAGGTTTCATCTTCTTTCTGAGTTTGACGAGGGAAAGAGAAGTTGTAGGCGTAGATTGGCTGGCCATAACAGGCGGAGGAGGAAAACTCAGCCCGAGGAGATTACTTCTCGGGTTGTAGCTCCGGGGAATTGTGATAATACCTCTAGTAACGCTAATTTGGATATCTTGGCTTTGTTAACAGCTTTAGCTTGTGCACAAGGTACTTAGGCTCTGTTTTCATTCTCCTCTCTGGTAATTATGTTTTGAGATTGTATTCATCTTTCTAATTAACAAATTCTCGGTCTGCGTTTTGCAGGTAGGAATGATGCCAAACCTAATGGGTCTCCAGCAGTGCCTCAAAGAGAGCAACTTCTTCAGATACTCAACAAGATCAATGCGTTACCTTTGCCTATGGATCTTGTCTCAAAGTTGAACAATATCGGAATTTTAGCCAGGAAAAATCTAGATCAACCTTCAGGGATGAACCCACAAAATTATATGAATGGGGCTTCTTCTCCATCTACCATGGACTTACTTGCTGTTCTCTCCACAACTTTAGGTTCATCTGCGCCCGAGGCCATAGCTTTGTTGTCTCAAGGAGGGTTTGGTAACACAGAAAGCGAGGCTAAGACTAAGTTAACTTCTACTGATCACGCCACTACAACCAATTTAGAAAAGAGAACCTTGGAGTTTCCTTCTTTTGGGGCAGGGGAGAGAAGCAGTAGCAGTAACCCGTCTCCGTCTCACGACTCAGATTCACGCGCTCAGGACACTAGATCTAGCTTATCTCTACAACTATTCACCTCGTCACCAGAAGATGAGAGTCAACCAACGGTTGCATCTTCAAGAAAGTATTATTCTTCTGCGAGCAGTAACCCCGTGGAGGATAGATTGCCATCATCATCTCCGGTCATGCAGGAGTTGTTCCCGTTGCAGACATCTCCTGAAACCATGAGATCTAACAATTTCAAAAACACTAGTCCCAGTCCCAGGACTAGTTGTTTGCCCCTAGAGCTCTTTGGTGCATCAAACAGAGGTGCTGCTACAAATCCTAATTTCAACATTTCCAGGCATCAATCTGGGTATGCTTCGTCTGGTTCGGATTATTCTCCTCCCAGCTTAAACTCTGATGCTCAGGTTTGCAGCTAGCCATACTCCCATTGTAAACTAAAATCAACGTCTTAGCAAAGCAGGTCTAAAGCTACTTTCATGTGTTTTCAAACAGGACCGCACCGGAAAGATAGTTTTCAAACTACTTGGAAAAGATCCTAGTCAGCTCCCTGGGACATTGCGAACCGAGGTGATCTAACCTTCTTTAAATGTAAAAAAGATTATTGGTTGCTCTCCTTTAAGTCCTAACACTGGTCATCTCTCAATTTCAGATTTATAGCTGGCTTTCTAGCATTCCATCAGAAATGGAGAGTTATATCAGGCCTGGCTGTGTCATTCTATCTGTCTATGTGGCAATGTCAGCTTCTGCTTGGGAACAAGTGAGTGAATTTGCTGAATGGTTGAATGATTGGGTTACATTATTCGAATTTGCTCTAAGCATCCTAAGGAGCTGATTTGCTTTTTTTCTTCTATTTTTTCAGCTCGAGGAAAACTTGCTGCAGCGGGTTAGTTCTTTGGTTCAAGATTCAGAATTTTGGAGCAACACAAGATTTTTTGTCAATACAGGCAGACAGCTCGCGTCATACAAACATGGTGAGTGCTCATAAGCGGCTACTTCCCTGTCCGTTGGTGCCTATGGTCTAATAACTTGGTCATTTCTATGCAATATTACAGGTAGAATTCGTCTGAGCAAATCTTGGAGAACTTTGAGTTCACCAGAGCTGATTACGGTGTCGCCTTTGGCTGTTGTAGCCGGTGAAGAAACAACTTTGATAGTAAAGGGTAGAAGCTTGACTAACGTTGGAATCTGGTAAACAATTTTTGTAGGGATTTTGCCATTTTTTCTTATCTTTCTGTTTCAATCTTCTTCTAAGCTTTATGGTCATTGTGCTGCAGTTTTCGTTGTGCGCATATGGGTAACTATGCGTCAATGGAGGTAACTGGAACAGAACATAGGAGTACCAAATTTGATGAGTTATACGTAAATAGTTTCAAAGTCCAGAGTGCAATCCCTGATTCTCTAGGACGCTGTTTCGTTGAGGTAAGGACTTTGAAACAACCTAATTTATAGTTTCTTAGTAAATCCTGGTTTTTTGGGAGATGTTGGTTTAACACTTCCTATTGTGTCAAAACAGGTGGAGAATGGATTCAGAAGCGACAGTTTCCCTTTGATAATTGCCAATGCCACAATTTGCAAAGAGTTAAATCGCCTTGAAGACGAGTTTCATCCGAAAGATGTGACAGAGGAACAAACACACAACTCAGATCGTCCAAGATCAAGAGAAGAAGTTCTTTGCTTCTTGAACGAGCTTGGTTGGCTATTTCAGAGGAAATGGACATCCGATACTCATGGAGAATCCGACTTTTCCCTCCCCCGCTTTAAGTTTTTGCTTGTACGCTCGGTTGAAAGAGATTACTGTTCTCTCATAAGAACTCTCCTGGATATGATGGTAGAGAGGAATTTGGGAAAAGACGGTCTGATGAACAAGGAGTCCTTAGATATGCTGGCTGAGATTCAGCTATTGAATCGCGCCGTCAAAAGAAGAAACACAAAAATGTCTGAAACGCTGATTCATTATTCCGTTAATCCCACTACTAAAAAGTTCATCTTCGTGCCTAATATTGCTGGACCTGGCGATATCACACCTTTGCATTTAGCTGCTTCTACATCTGGTTCTGAAGATATGATTGATGTCCTGACTAATGATCCACAAGGGGTAAAGTTATTATATTTAGAACCTATTTTTTTAGCGCTCTTGTTTTTTCTTTCGATAACCCGAGTTTCCACTTTGTTTATGGTTTCAGATTGGATTATCGTGCTGGAATACACTATTGGATGCAAGCGGACAGACTCCATTTAGCTATGCTGTAATGAGGAACAACCACAGTTACAACACATTGGTGGCTCGTAAACTTGCAGATAAAAGAAACGGTCAAATATCTCTGAACATCGAGAATGGGATCGATCAGATTGGTCTGAGTAAGAGACTAAGCTCAGAGCTCAAGAGATCTTGCAACACATGTGCAAGTGTGGCTATAAAGTATCAGAGGAAGGTTTCGGGTTCACATCGTTTGTTTCCAACACGGATCATCCACTCGATGCTTGCGGTTGCAACAGTCTGCGTTTGCGTTTGTGTGTTTATGCACGCTTTCCCAATTGTCAGACAAGGATCTCACTTCAGTTGGGGAGGTCTTGATTATGGCTCAATCTAAAAAGTACAAAAAGGTTTGTATAATTGAAGTGTTGTTAATTCTTTTGGGTTTCGCAAAATAAGAAACAAATGTGGTGAAGGAAACTGAGAAACCCGAAGGCATGTGGGTTTTGGACATTGCAGAGAGTACAGTGAAGAAACTGGTTCGGGTCAGAGCAGACATAGCTTCAACACCTGAGTTTTTATAGATTTGGCTAATTATGATTTTATTCTTGAATCTGTCAATTGTCTTCTTCTCTCTTAACAACACATAATCTGTGTCTATTTACTGAATCTGTTTTCTCTAGGGGGATATGGTATCTGTAGAGTTGTGTTAGTAACGTAATAGTTGAATGTTGTTGTAAACTTGTAATGTAATACCCTTTTTTTTAATTACTACGTGAAAATAGTATTATTCTCTCTTTAAACATTTTGTCTATAGTTTTGCGTCCTACTCGGAAGAATTGCACGTCCTATATATTAAAAAAATTGCTACATTCAATATATACCAACGAAAAGGTTCATGATAGGACGAGATACACTAGTGTAATGGGATATTTGTGAGAGAAGTGATCATTAGTGTAATGGGATATTTGTGATTGAATCGCATCGTTACACTTGGTATAAAAATATATACAATACATGGTTTTATTAATTATAGTATGGTGTCTTATTCAATTAATGCATTAGAGGCTCAACATAAACCCTAGAGTCCAAGGAAAAGGATGGTGCGTGTATATGAAGTCAATGACACACTTTTATCGTGTGGAATGGAGCTGTAGTCTCGTATTTGCCGGCTTTTTCTTCTTTCTCAAACCCTAAACTCTGCTTTAATGATCTTGAGCCTCCCCTAGTTTGTAAATATGTTTGTAGAGACCCATTGTTTTTTTAAAAAGAAAATAGCAATATTTATATATTGATAATGGTCACCATCTAAAGTACTAATATATCTCGACCAGATGTTTTTTAGTATTTAAATTTAGTATATACGAATAATCATATTCCTGTTTTTGCTATGCATTGAAGGTTTCTATCTTATAGTATTTTTGTTAATTGTATGTGTATCTTGGAAAATTTGAGCATCCTAACGAAGTAGATTATGATCAAAATATTGATTTAATCATCAATTACGTACAAATGTTTCTATCAGTCCTAAACTTATAATATAAGTGTGAATAGTTTTTGGTTTTGATTTTGTAAGGAACAAATCATTTTAAATAAATTTTAAATTTTGAAATTTATTTGATGTAGTATTATTTTAAATAAATTTCAAATATTTCTTGAGGATTTTTTTTTTTAAATAAAGTTAAGACATTTCTTGAGGATTTTTTAACAGATTTCTCACGTGACTGGAGGGGATAGCAAGTGACCAAATAATTTCATTTGTATGCACTCAAACTTCGCTTAATTTGAACAAAATAATTTCATTTGTGATATATAGTTATGCACTCAAACTTCACTTAATTTGAACAAACTAATTTCATTTGTGATATATAGTTATGCACTCAAACTTCACTTAATTTGAACAAAATAATTTCATTTGTAATATATAGTTATGCACTCAAACTTCACTTAATTTGAACAAACTAATTTCATTTGTGATATATACTTATGCACTCAAACTTCGCTTAACATGAAAATATTCCATTGCATATGCATATTATACGGAGTAACTCAAAATAATAACAATCGTTTAACTAGGATTAAGCATCTTCCGTCCAGATTGTTTACAGATTATATTAATATGTTCATTGTTCAAATTATACCAAAATACATATGATTATAGATTAATTTTGTTTTAGTGGTCCAGTTGTTAACCGATCTTAACTTCGTGTGCTGGAATTATACAGTCCATCTTTACACGATTAAATTCGTCCGTCATTGGTGATAGATAATTTAAGAAAATTAAATTTATATAATTATATTGAAAACAATAAAATAAATTGTGATGTTCGTGGCTGATTAGAATTAAACACATATTGCATGAAACCATGATATATATATAGAGGTGTAAGTTCCGATCCGATACACATGTTCGATTTATGGTTTTGTTACTTTTGTACCGGTACGTGAAATTCGAATCCGTTTCATTATCTTTGTTTATTTGAATTGCTAATGCAGTTTTAGTTTCTGTAGTTGTGGTTTTTAATTTGATTTGCTTCGATTTCATTTTACGTAGGTTATTTTTTAGAGATAGAGTTACTTTTTTTTTTTGGGTCAAACAAACGATTTTATATCATTCTAACGAATTTGATACAAATGAACATAGAATATTCAACGCCAAATTATATGCCACTTTATTGGCTGAACTAGAGATTGCAACAATAAAGCTAGATAAACATGATAGAAAGACATCGAATCCAAACCCTTGTCAAAAATACTCAGATGCGTCAATAAACCATGAATGGAGATAATTGGTCACTTTGCAATGTGATTTTAAAACACAATCCATACCTTCGGGTCGTAATAGAACGAGCCCCGTTGTATCTTCAGAGCATGAGATTTTGGCTTTAACCAATTGTAAAGATTCTGATTTCACCGAGAAAGTTCTTATTCTTCAAAGACAGCTTGGGAAAAGGCTGTACGAATTGACACCACATGCGAAGAAGTCTTGGATTTACTCAGATGATCTTTGGTTTGACAATTAAAATATGTGAGAGTTTCAAGAAAAGGTATGGACACCATAAGCAAATATACCTTGGATTTACTCAGATTATCTTCTTGCCATTCTTTGGCTTCACAAGGAAATGGATCGGGATTTTTTCCGGGAGAGGCCACTTCGGAACACGAGCTTGGGCTCGTCACTTGGGCGGTAATGCTTGAAACGAGTATATTCGGCGGATCCGGTGGATCTGGCGGTTCCAGCGGATGACAGTGACATGGCGGCGCGGAAGAGATCTTCACCTGACGGTGAGACTGAGCATAGACAAGATTGCACGGTCAAACACCGGCTGAAATCGGAAGCACATTCTTCAAAGCTAACGCAAAACCCATTGAGAGGCAGAGCAGGAGACACCGAACTGGAGAAGTTCGGGAAAGGTTCTCTCCGGTGACATACACTAAAAGAAAACATGCTAGAACTGGCGGCCAAATTCGTCGGAATACCGTCGGAAATGGTCATTTCCGAGGGATTTCCCACGGATTTTGGACGTCGTATCTATTTCGTCGGAAAAAACAAATCCCTCGGAAATCCCTCGGATATTTCCGAGGGAGAAATTTACCGACGGCTTTTCCGAGGCACAATCCGTCGGGGATAAATCCGACGGATTTCCTAGGACAATCCGAGGGTACAATCCGACGGATTTAATCAATCCGAGGGATTTCCGAAGGATTGAGTATCGATCGATCTAAAATTGTGATCTAAAATTAAAACGAAAATATAAAATTAATTTATTTAATTTGTAATATATTTTTTAAATTAAATATTTGATTAAATTAAATAATTTTAAATGTAAATAGAAAATTAATTATATAATTAAATTACAAAAAACATAATTTTTAAAAGTTTTTGAAAGTTGAAAAATTACAAAAAAAAAAAATTGAAATCAAAACGACGGGTAATCATCGAACTTCGATGCGAACCACGCGTCCATCTTGTCGCTCTTCGTTTTCTGAGTCGAGAGCTCGTCCACCAAAACCGTGACCTTCTGCTGGAGCTCTTCGTTTTGACGGATGAGTTCTGGATCCATCGAGAAACCGGCCGACGAAGATGCACGTTGGGTCGCAAGCTTACCCAACCCCGGCCGACGACTTTTTTTAACGGGTACCTCATACGAAAAAATAAAAAAAACATTAGAATTTTTTTTTTAACAAATAATTATCTAAATTGAAATAATAATATATATTTTTTACTTACCTCGAGGACTAGGTTGTTCATCTCGGCCCGAGTGATTTCGTTGGATCCGGTGTAGCCATCCTGCGATCTCTGGTGAGAATCTCGTCTTGCACCTTCGTCATCTTTTCGACCATCTCCCTGATGGCTCCATCGTCAATTCGGTCCGTCTTCTTATTGGTGTGCATCCTCACCATCACATGCAGAAGATCGGGAGCTTCGCCGTATTCCTCCGTCTACAAAATAAATAAAACCGTTAAAGACAATCGTTTTCTTATAAAAAAAAAAGAACTAAAACCCGCAAAATACTCACCATTTCGATTTCGGTTGTCAAGAAGCTCTTTGCCCCGTTGTTGTGGATAGCTTCTCCCTTCCCGCCTCGGCAACTCTTTCGGTTCTGGGAGTTAGTCTGAGATAGAGCTATAGTCTTCTCTTTTTGCCAATACGGCATGTAGTCCGTATACACATCCTTGTTCAAGCCTTTGGCTTATGTTTTCCCTTTTTCCAAGCTTTCTTCCACTCGTTCATGTGGCGCGAGAATTGCGTCCTAGCCTCCTTATAAAATTCCGTCTCCACCGTCCTTGTGATCGTATGGTTCCAATTAAACTCTTGCTACAAAAAAGAAATAGAAATTTAGATGTTAACAAGATCTCAAAATATATTACAAAAAATAAATAAAGATTTACTTACCGCAAACGTACGAAACCACATGTTTTGTTCGTTTGCCGGCACCTCCGAAAATTTCGGGTGTGGTTTGTCGAGGATGCTGTGCAACATCTTGAGAACCGACTTGCTGATGCCATTCCCGTAGATTCCAAACCTATGCAAAAATAAATTAAATAACGGTTATCAAATCTAAAAAATAATTAATTAAGAATAAAAAAATTATTACCAAGTAGATCTCGGAATCTGTAGTTCCGGATCGAGAACTTTGAGTAGTTCTCGTCCCGGCTGTTGAACGAGCTCCTCGATGGTCATGATCCTCGGTTGAGCTACACTCTCTGTGTCCGGAATAGTACTCTGGCTATGACCTGCGTCAGTACCCCTCTGACGGTCTTGATCGAATCCACCGTAAGACCTACAAAAAAAAAACGCATAAGTGTTAAAAAAACATATAAATTAACAATTCCACAAAATAACATTACATATATATTGTAAAAAACTTACATAAAATCTTAACTAACATTCCACAAAAATCTAATTAACAATTTCACAAAAAATCTAATTAACAATTACAAAAAATCTAAAAACCTAAACTAATTCCACAAATATATACATATATATATAAACATTTTTAATATATATGTATTAAAAATGTTTTTTCAAAATTCATTTATTAAAAACGAATTTACAAAAATGTTTTTATAAAATTCTATACATATATATATTTTACAAAAATGTTTTATAAAATTCTATACATATATATATTTTCCAAAAACGTTTTTTATAAATTTTCTTTAATAAAATTATCACATATTCAACAAAAACTAACAACCTAATTAACCCAAATAAATATAATCACAAAAAAAAACTCTAACAACCTAATTAACATTCAAACAACCTAATCTAATTCCACAAATTCTACAAAAATTAACAACCTAAACTAATTAACAACAAACTAAACAAAGTAACAACAACAACAAAATAATTGAAAGGACTTACATTGCAGGCTATGCAGGTGCGGTGGTGGCACGGCGGCGAGCTCCTGGTGGGCCGCGGTGAAGACG
Source organism: Eutrema japonicum (assembly GCA_030161315.1). NCBI lineage: Eukaryota > Viridiplantae > Streptophyta > Magnoliopsida > Brassicales > Brassicaceae > Eutrema > Eutrema japonicum. The sequence goes on from BSQW01000013.1 coordinate 9,069,126, forward strand.
GTGGTCTGCGGTGGCCGAGAAGAAGAGAAGAAGAAATTCGAAGAAGAACCGCCAATTGTGAGAAGAAGACCCGAAGAAGAAGAAGAAACCGGCAGCAAGCGGCGGCAATCGGCGGAAATTTCCGGCGAGTAGAGAGAGAGGCTGAAGATCGCAGAAGAAATGAGAGAGAATAAGTTAGATCGGATATTTATAAAGCTTTCTGACGGAAAAATCCCTCGGGAATCCGTCGGAAAGCAAATTTAATTAACCGCTTCGATTTTAATTTTTTTTCGTTTGGCGGTTTAATTCCCGGGTAAAATTTCATGATCCGTCAGAAATCCGTCAGAAATTTCCGAGGGATTTCCGAGAGAATTTCGACGGGTTTAGGGTTTAGATTATGAAGATTTCTTAAATTTTGTGTTTAATAACCATTAGTGTTACATACTAATAAGAAAAACCTTTGACAACCAATCAAAACAAGTTATTTGTGATTTTGTAAAAATCGATCGATGAACGAGTTCAAGGATTCATAAAAACATATAGAACATCTAAAGACATTTACGTGTTTGCTTCGGGTTTCAATGAAATGTTCGAAATGTTCGATTCTTACAAACATTTCACATAAACTAGTTTATATTTGTTATTTCTACATCTATCAAGACAAAACATTTTCAAAATCTAGCAAATTCGAGGTTTTAAACCCTCCGAGGAATTTCCGACGGATTATGATTTTAGCCGAGGAAAACTGAATCCCCCGGCTAAAACTGATACCAGGCAAGTTTTAGCCGGGGGATTCAGTTTTACTCTGCTAAAACCAAATACCGTCGGAAATCCCTCAGAAATTTCCGACGGCCTTTCCGAGGGATTTATTTTCCTCGGAAGTCGGTCGGAATATTCCGACGGATTACTAGCCGTCGGAAATCCCTTGGAATATTCTGACTGATTTCCGAGGGAATACGGGCTCGTCGAGACTCCCTCGGAAATCCTTCGGAATATTCCAACATTATGCGGACCTGAAAGCGAAACCACATCATCAGTTAAAATAAAAAAGGAAAAACATAAAGCCCGGCCTATCAACCCCTACCCCGGTCTACAAACCCCTACGCGGAGAAAAATTCCAGCCTCGGGTGTATCTTCCCATCGGGTCAAGACCGACCACCTCGGTAGCACGGACGAAGAAGTAGCTGCGAGACCAATGGTCGACCTTGCTCAGCTTATCTTCAATAAGATCCACCTTGGGCTTGAAGGAAGCATAGTACGTTCCTGGATACGCCGGGTTCCCCTTCTGATAGGTGAGATCCTCGAACATAAGGGGAGTCACCACCATATCGCACTCCCACCCAAAAGTCAGCATCACCACCATGCCCTGAATCTTGGATGGGCAGATCTGGGAGAAGGACAACCCTCGTCTCCTGCAGTACGAGACGAACAGGTCAGGTAGAGGGAAACGCAGCCCGCACTTCGTGAAGAAGCTCTCGTACAGGCAGACGAAACCCTCGGGAGGAGTCCATTGGCGTTCGCCAGACCTGGGGAGCCAAAGTTCGATGGAACGTGGAAATCCACACTCCGACGCTAACCTCGTAAGCGACTCCGGGGTACTCCAGGTCGGTGACCAACCTAGATCATAGGAGACTTGGGGAGGCTTCGAAGCCCTAGGTTTACGAACCCCCCCCCCCCCCCCCCCCCCCCCGGTTCGGCCACCTCCCCGACCACCCTGATTGACGCCGCGACCACCAGAGGAAGATCTTCCAGTCGCCGGCTTCCCCTGTTGAGCCCCCGAAATTGACGGAGCAGCCCCCGAAATCGAGGGGGCAGACTGTGCCCCGCTTTCTTCACCGCGACACAGGGAATAAGTACGCTCTGAACCATCGTTCGGCGAAGAGCTACTCGCCGGCAAATCGCCCCGGTCACTGAGAGACGCCGACTCGTCGCTGGATTCAACTCTGGGCCTTCGTAGCATTGACGCCATTTCACGAATCGAAGAGAAAAGCTTCCGGATGAACAAAACTGACGGCGAGGAAACTAAGAAATTAAACCCCGGACAAAAATTTCACAGAAGAAAAGGAGGATTACCTTGAATATATGCGCAGGAAAATAGGAAAGAAAGGAAGAAGAAGGAGGAAGAGTGTTTAAATAGGATAAGGAAGGGAAAGTAAAATGACGGTCCGACACGTGGCGAGAATGCACGATTACCAAAACCCTAATGATGGCGTCGCTTCGATTTCTGCGCAAGCAGGAGTCGCTTCGATTTTGGCGCAAGCAGGAGTTGCTTCGGTATCCACGCGCAAAAAGTAGACGTCGCTTCGATATCTACATCGCTCCAGTATCCGACACGTGGAAAAACGTCATTCACCCTCCTCCGCGTGCCCAACACGCGCAGTCGATCTCCGATTTTAGCAGAGAAACCTACACGTGTGATCAACTGTTCCTGCCAAACTGATCTCAACATTACACCCTAACATCTTGAGAACCGTCCTGAGATGCGCCGAGCTAACAAAAATCAAAATTCGATGCATTCACCACGCCTCTTGGCACCGAACTGGGGCGGGGGCAATTGTTAGAGGTGGGTTTAGTACCCCCAATTAGCTAGGTCCATCTCAGCAAATAAAGCTCATCAAATCTAAGCCCAACCAAAATTCAACACTGGGCCACCGAGCTCACGCTGACAATCCTACCAGCCCTGCGAGAAAAGACCAAGGGAAAAGATGACACGTGGAGGGCAGCTCGCTAAACAGTGCGCACCGAGCTCACGCTGACATCTCGCCAACTCTGCGCAGAGGGATCAAGGGAGAAGGTGACACGTGGAGAGAAGCTCTCCGAATAGTGCCCTACCTACGTAGCAGTTCGACAACGAGCTCATCATTAGCTATCCACCAAAGAGACTGGACGCACGTCTTAAGGTACCTTACCCGCGAAAAGCGCTCTAAGTGCCATGTCACCCCGGCCACGTCACCCCGGAATTGCGGAGAGTAGGTGGTATGCCCTTGCTATAAATGCTCTTTGGCATGAATTTATGGGAGGGATCCCGAATTTATTGCTCTGGCCCAAAAACACTCCATCTCTCTCTCTCTGCATTGTTGTAACACCGTTATTTAGAACCCCGAACTGGATTCCTTTCGGAACTAGTTCGAAAGTCTAAATAATTTGTCCTATTTCAGTCATAAATACAAAGAACACGGTTCCCAACTTGTTCATCATTTACACCCGACCTGCCTTTCGCAAACTCCGATCTTTTCTTTGCTGAGCTGTCTCCTTTCTATTTATGAAAATCTCACTCCCTTTTTACAATATTCTATCTTAAAATACTACAAACTCTTCGGTGATCATCCGGATCAACACGGTTGATCAAATAAAAAATAAACGTTGAATTTTTTGGTAGATTATACAATTGTTTTTGGATGCTTCAAGTTTAAGCCTTCAACTTGATACAAATTGAGTTGTGTGCCGTGATCTCAAGTGCACGTGAGTTGTAGACTAAGGCTTCGAATGGTAACATCGGTTTAAGCGGTGCGGGACAAGCGGTTTTAGGAGGTGCGGTGCGGTTTTAGAGCGGTGCGGTTGGAAGAAACGCATCATGCGGAACAAGTGCGGTTACTGCGGAACAAGTGTGGTTACTGCAGAACCAGCGGTGCGGGACAATATATGTTGGTAAATCTCACAAGTGCGGAACATGTATAATAATTATTAAACTTTGGTTATTTATTTTCTTAACATTTCAATAAATCAAAAAAAATTTGTCCATATAATAATGTATAAGTCAATAAAATTTATCTATATAATTTTTTTCTAATTTTGGAAAAGAAAAAAAAATGGACCGCACATAGCCATAGCATATTTATGGTATTTGAAATATGTGTGGTTCCACACTATAAAATGGAACGTCTTACCTTTTTTAACTTTAAAAAAAAAAAAAAAAAAATTTGGAATGCACATGTCTTTTAACATGTGAATGATAACATAATAACGATCCTCTCCTCTCCCGCACCTCTCCCACTTCTACCACTCAATGCCTAAATATCGTTACTCTATAATATTAAGATGTTAGAATGAATATGGTGTAAAAAAAAACTAAATCACATTTTTAGCAAAATATCATGGATTTATCCAATAAAAACCACTTATCAGAATTAGTATATGTTCACACACAAATGCATAAATTTTTAGGAGCTTGTTTTGTTTTTGAATACAGGAAAAAATTGGTATGAAATTACAAAGACTTTTAGCAACAACCAAAAAAAAAATTACAAAGATCGAATAGTAAATGTTAAAAAAACAAAAAATTGGGTACTTGTGATAATGCTTTTCGTAGAAATAATATTTTCTTAAACCTTAGTGTAAATGACTAAATGTAAACAAAAAAAAGTTGAAAATGGAATAATAGTAATAATAATAAATTAAAAAAAGGAGAAAAGAGAGATGTAGTACAAGAAATGAAGAGTGAGTACAAACCTGAAGCCTCTACGAATTAGTGTCAGTGTCCTTACCAATCTAATGCCATCCACTTTCCGTACCAATTACAGCTGTTTCCACTTCAAACTCTTTTCCCCACTTTTACTTATTATTTTTTGTTTTTAAAAAAAAAAATCAAAATCACAAATAACAATATTATTATTAATATCATTTGCAAATTTAATAACAACATTATTAACTTCCTACACACAATCTTGTCTAGATTACTCACATCAAAAAGTAGATAGAGTAAAATAAATATCTTAGACAAAACCTAAAGGTTACATATTCGAGTAATGCACATAATCTAATAACGGTTGAAATAAAACTAATATTATATGATGTGATTCCAGATCTGTGGAATTACAGGTTTCGGCCCAGAACCTCTTGATAATACAAAAAAAAATGAAATTAAATCATAGAGATTTTTAAACATATTAGCGAAAATAAAATTGAGACGAGTAAGGGTTACCAAATTATGTATGGCTAAAAAAACACAGTATTAGCGAATATTCGTGTCCGGAGGCAGGCATATTCTCACGCGCAGGAGGACAATGAGCTACTTGCACGCGTATTATCCGTACGTTCGAGATTAGTAATTGCGTAAAATTTAGAAATGAAGGATAATTGCGTAATTTTATATCGACAGGTATTGGGTGGACTGTTTACTGTCTTCCGTGATGACGACGACTTCCTCCAAACGCGGACGCGCTTTTTGATTTATGAGATTAATTAATGCTTTTTTTTTCTATGAACTTCCAAGTTTTATTTATTTATTCCGTTTTGTTTTTCATGATTAATTGCTGGAATTTAAAAGTTAAAATAAGAAAGCAAAGTTTAAGAAAATATCTAGTAAATCATTTTGTTCATAATATAGCGGAATCTGCGTTATTGAATTAGTTGGACGGTAGTATATAAATATATAATTATCACTTTGTTTTTATTCTTTTTACATTTCGACATCATAATAGACACACATTCTCTGGTCCATATAACCTTATTTATTTTACCTTATTATTTATTTCTTCAATACTGTTTCTATCCATTTGATATTTTTTATTATTATATAATTTTAACACATATATTTTGTTTGACACATCCCTAATACACATCTTTTAATCATTACTCTTTAATGAAAAACATGTTTCTGAACTCTTTGTTCTCTACACGAAACAAAAAAAAGGGAAAATTAAGTAAACCTGAGTAAATAAATAAATACGATATATCTCTTTTTCAACTTTGTTAAAAAGTATTTGACGATATGAGAGTCAATACGTTTTTATTATTTATCAATATAAGATTTTTTTGTATTTATAAATAGCTTTATCTCGTTTGAGTTTCTTCTACTTTTTTTATTCATCACATATCATTCATTATTGATGAATAGAGATTAATGTTATCGTCAATGCTTGATAAGAAAATGAAAATTTGATACGAATCTTGGATTATTATTAACAACAACAAAAATATATAGTATATTAGAAAAAAGTTCCTTCATCTTTCTCTCAAATGAGAGGCCTAACATATTACAGAAAACACCCTTCTTCTTTTCGAATTTACAGTTTATGCCATCACCGAACAAAATAAGAAAAGTTTCGTAAAAGGTAAGATGTTCACAGAACAAGAGGAAAACAAAATAGAGAAGACGAAGACGAACAAAGAGAAACAGCAAAATTGAGAGGGAAAACAAGGAAAGAGCGAAGCTGCACAGCAAAAAAAAAACCCTCGATTCCCTCTCGTTCCTGGATCAATTTCTCAAATCTGAACAAGTCTCTGGTTGTTTGATTCGATTCCATCTCAAGTTTTTTTTGTTGGATTGAGAAAAAGGTTTATGCTTGAAGACGGGATTCGTGTAACTAGTTCGACATAGCAGAGTTATGATAAGGTACACGTCGATTCGTTCACCCTTTTCAAATTATACGAAAGCTATTTTAATGGGAGATGTTCAACTAAAAGTCTCTAAAGACAACCAAAATCTTCCACCTGATCTCTCTCTCTTCTATTTTCGGATAACGAAAGTTTCCCAAAAGAGGCTATGAAAATTCATTGAATCGTTTCAAAAGGGTATCAGATAAGTTTCTTCTTTTCTTTTCAATCTCTGAACTGTTTAGTGATTCCGTGTGTTAAATCTGTTGATTTCCAGTTGCTGAAAGGTGAAGAAAAGAGTCAAAGAGAGAGAGGAATGGAGGAGGTAGGTCCTCAAGTCGCTGGTCCAATTTCAATTCACCATTCGATAGGGAGAAAACGCGATCTTTATCACCAGACGTCGAACCACCAGCTGCACTGGCTTGTGCCATCTCAGCCGAGGAATGACTGGGATCCTAAGATGTGGGAATGGGACAGCCGGAGATTTGAGGCTAAACCAGTAGACGGAAACGGCACGCAGTTTGACGTCAATGCCAGTAACAGTATCAACAACAACGGCGGTTTGAGTTACGAGGGAGAAGAAAGAGGTCTTGATTTGAATCTGAGCACTGGTTTTAATGCCGTGGAAGAGACACCGGTCGTGACCAGACCCAACAAGAAGGTTAGGTCGGGATCTCCGGGAACTGGCGGCGGAAACTACCCCAAGTGTCAGGAAGATAATTGTAAGGAAGATCTATCACTTGCTAAGGATTATCACAGAAGGCATAAAGTTTGCGAGGTTCATAGCAAAGCTACCAAAGCTCTTGTTGGGAAACAGATGCAGAGGTTCTGCCAACAGTGTAGCAGGTGAAAGATTCTGACTTTGTTTATAATCAATCTTGTTTTTATTTTTTGGTTATTAAAAGATTGGAACTTTTGGCTTGTAGGTTTCATCTTCTTTCTGAGTTTGACGAGGGAAAGAGAAGTTGTAGGCGTAGATTGGCTGGCCATAACAGGCGGAGGAGGAAAACTCAGCCCGAGGAGATTACTTCTCGGGTTGTAGCTCCGGGGAATTGTGATAATACCTCTAGTAACGCTAATTTGGATATCTTGGCTTTGTTAACAGCTTTAGCATGTGCACAAGGTACTTAGGCTCTGTTTTCATTCTCCTCTCTGGTAATTATGTTTTGAGATTGTATTCATCTTTCTAATTAACAAATTCTCGGTCTGCGTTTTGCAGGTAGGAATGATGCCAAACCTAATGGGTCTCCAGCAGTGCCTCAAAGAGAGCAACTTCTTCAGATACTCAACAAGATCAATGCGTTACCTTTGCCTATGGATCTTGTCTCAAAGTTGAACAATATCGGAATTTTAGCCAGGAAAAATCTGGATCAACCTTCAGGGATGAACCCACAAAATGATATGAATGGGGCTTCTTCTCCATCTACCATGGACTTACTTGCTGTTCTCTCCACAACTTTAGGTTCATCTGCGCCCGAGGCCATAGCTTTGTTGTCTCAAGGAGGGTTTGGTAACAAAGAAAGCGAGGCTAAGACTAAGTTAACTTCTTCTGACCACGCCACTACAACCAATTTAGAAAAGAGAACCTTGGAGTTTCCTTCTTTTGGGGGAGGGGAGAGAAGCAGTAGCAGTAACCCGTCTCCGTCTCACGACTCCGATTCACGCCCTCAGGACAATAGATCTAGCTTATCTCTACAACTATACACCTCGTCACCAGAAGATGAGAGTCAACCAACGGTTGCATCTTCAAGAAAGTATTATTCTTCTGCGAGCAGTAACCCCGTGGAGGATAGATCGCCATCATCATCTCCGGTCATGCAGGAGTTGTTCCCGTTGCAGACATCTCCTGAAACCATGAGATCTAACAATTGCAAAAACACTAGTCCCAGTCCCAGGACTAGTTGTTTGCCCCTAGAGCTCTTTGGTGCATCAAACAGAGGTGCTGCTACAAATCCTAATTTCAACATTTCCAGGCATCAATCTGGGTATGCTTCGTCTAGTTCGGATTATTCTCCTCCCAGCTTAAACTCTGATGCTCAGGTTTGCAGCTAGCCATACTCCCATTGTAAACTAAAATCAACGTCTTAGCAAAGCAGGTCTAAAGCTACTTTCATGTGTTTTCAAACAGGACCGCACCGGAAAGATAGTTTTCAAACTACTTGGAAAAGATCCTAGTCAGCTCCCTGGGACATTGCGAACCGAGGTGATCTAACCTTCTTTAAATGTAAAAAAGATTATTGGTTGCTCTCCTTTAAGTCCTAACACTGGTCATCTCTCAATTTCAGATTTATAGCTGGCTTTCTAACATTCCATCAGAAATGGAGAGTTATATCAGGCCTGGCTGTGTCATTCTATCTGTCTATGTGGCAATGTCAGCTTCTGCTTGGGAACAAGTGAGTGAATTTGCTGAATGGTTGAATGATTGGGTTACATTATTCGAATTTGCTCTAAGCATCCTAAGGAGCTGATGTGCATTTTTTCTTCTATTTTTTCAGCTAGAGGAAAACTTGCTGCAGCGGGTTAGTTCTTTGGTTCAAGATTCAGAATTTTGGAGCAACACAAGATTTTTTGTCAATACAGGCAGACAGCTCGCGTCATACAAACATGGTGAGTGCTCATAAGCGGCTACTTCCCTGTCCTTTGGTGCCTATGGTCTAATAACTTGGTCATTTCTATGCAATATTACAGGTAGAATTCGTCTGAGCAAATCTTGGAGAACTTTGAGTTCACCAGAGCTGATTACGGTGTCGCCTTTGGCTGTTGTAGCCGGTGAAGAAACAACTTTGATAGTAAAGGGTAGAAGCTTGACTAACGTTGGAATCTGGTAAACAATTTTTGTAGGGATTTTGCCATTTTTTCTTATCTTTCTGTTTCAATCTTCTTCTAAGCTTTATGGTCATTGTGCTGCAGTTTTCGTTGTGCGCATATGGGTAACTATGCGTCAATGGAGGTAACTGGAACAGAACATAGGAGTACCAAATTTGATGAGTTATACGTAAATAGTTTCAAAGTCCAGAGTGCAATCCCTGATTCTCTAGGACGCTGTTTCGTTGAGGTAAGGACTTTGAAACAACCTAATTTATAGTTTCTTAGTAATTCCTGGTTTTTTGGGAGATGTTGGTTTAACACTTCCTATTGTGTCAAAACAGGTGGAGAATGGATTCAGAAGCGACAGTTTCCCTTTGATAATTGCCAATGCCACGATTTGCAAAGAGTTAAATCGCCTTGAAGACGAGTTTCATCCGAAAGACGTGACAGAGGAACAAACACACAACTCAGATCGTCCAAGATCAAGAGAAGAAGTTCTTTGCTTCTTGAACGAGCTTGGTTGGCTATTTCAGAGGAAATGGACATCCGACACTCATGGAGAATCCGACTTTTCCCTCCCCCGCTTCAAGTTTTTGCTTGTATGCTCGGTTGAAAGAGATTACTGTTCTCTCATAAGAACTCTCCTGGATATGATGGTAGAGAGGAATTTGGGAAAAGACGGTCTGATGAACAAGGAGTCCTTAGATATGCTGGCTGAGATTCAGCTATTGAATCGCGCCGTCAAAAGAAGAAACACAAAAATGGCTGAAACGCTGATTCATTATTCCGTTAATCCCACTACTAAAAAGTTCATCTTCGTGCCTAATATCACTGGACCTGGCGATATCACACCTTTGCATTTAGCTGCTTCTACATCTGGTTCTGAAGATATGATTGATGTCCTGACTAACGATCCACAAGAGGTGAAGTTATTATATTTAGAACCTATTTTTTAGGCTCTTGTTTTTTTCTTTCGATAACCCGAGTTTCCACTTTGTTTCTGGTTTCAGATTGGATTATCGTGCTGGAATACACTAATCGATGCAAGCGGACAGACTCCATTTAGCTATGCTGCAATGAGGAACAACCACATTTACAACACATTGGTGGCTCGTAAACTTGCAGATAAAAGAAACGGTCAAATATCTCTGAACATCGAGAATGGTATCGATCAGATTGGTCTGAGTAAGAGATTAAGCTCAGAGCTCAAGAGATCTTGCAACACATGTGCAAGTGTGGCTCTAAAGTATCAGAGGAAGATTTCGGGTTCACATCGTTTGTTTCCAACACGGATCATCCACTCGATGCTTGCGGTTGCAACAGTCTGCGTTTGCGTTTGTGTGTTTATGCACGCTTTCCCAATTGTCAGACAAGGATCTCACTTCAGTTGGGGAGGTCTTGATTATGGCTCAATCTAAAAAGTACAAAAAGGTTTGTATAATTGAAGTGTTGTTAATTCTTTTGGGTTTCGCAAAATAAGAAACAAATGTGGTGAAGGAAACTGAGAAACAAGAGTCAACATGAGCAAATCCAAAGGCCTGTGGATTTTGAACATTGCAGAGAGTACAGAGAAGAAACTGGTTCGGATCAGAGCAGACACAGCATCAACACTTTTAAAAAAATATATTTTGGCCAATTATGTTTTATTCTTGAATCTTTTAATTTCCTTTTCTGCTTAGATACACTTTAGTTTTTTCTTTTCCCCTCTCTTAACAACACAGAAGCTGTGTCTATTGAATCTGTTTTCTTTTGGGGGATATTGTATCTGTAGAGTTGTGTTAGTAGAAGATGAAGATTCTTGTAAACTTGTAATGTATTATCTTCTTTAAAAGTTATTGTAAAAATACTATTAGCTTCAGTTTTTTTATTTAACATTTACCGATGAGAACTATTACAAAACAATTCAACAACGGACAATTCCTTACGTTTCACGAAGATCCACGACTATGATGAACGGTTCTGTTTGCATTACGTTAGAGATTTTATGTGAACTTGTTTCCATCAATATGTAAAAATTACATTTTTTGAAAATCGAAATTCAGATCTCATAATGTAAAAACATTAATGAACCATTTGATCAACTACTAGACTAATAGAGCTTTCACAAACTCTCATTTGAAACGTTTTATTGATAGTTCAGCGATATATTTTGACTAGTAGCGAACAAAATGTATAACCAGTTGTCTTTGAAAGAAATGTATAACCAGTTCAGCGACAAAACCAGTTGTCTTCGAAAGAAATGGATTAACTAATGACTAGAAAATGTATAACCTCGACCTCTTATTTTCAGTTTTCACGTGTGTAAACCACAACGGTCACGTGAGTCACGTGCTATTGACTATTTGTTTAGGTCGCGGTCAACAGTGCGTTGCCCCCTTCCTTCTTCACCTTCCACACAACTGTCCCAAAGTTTATTTCTTTTTCACTTTATGAATACAAACAAAACCATAAAATAATAATTTCCTTTTTGTTGAGTTGGAAGAGATAAGATCGCAGAAAAAAAAGGATCAACTTTTTTCCCAAAATTTTGAATAAATTAGTTAGTGGTTATGTCTAATTTTCTATTGATAGCTACTAACTGATTACGTGGATCACACTTCTTTTAATTTATTATTATCTCTTTACGATATTCCAGTAGATATTTATCCGGTCTCTTTGGGGATGATCTACCCATTGTCATTTCCGTGATATAATATTAAAACTTAACTTGTTTTCTAACTGTTCATCCATTCGCCTTTTTCTATTTTGGTCCGCTAAAGAAACTAAAAAAGATATATCAGAAAAGAAAAAGAAGAACAAGAATATGTCATTTATCTAAAAATAGTTTTTTTATGGGAAAATTTGTTATTTTCGGTTTTGGTTTTGTTGGAAGTGGGTTCTTAAAACTTTGTATAAGTTTAAATCGGTCTTTAAAGAAAACTGAATGTTTGACACGCATATATAAGCTATAGTACAACTACAATAGATTCTGGACAACTCTTAATAGTTTGACTTTGACTGTACAATCTAACAGTTTAGATCGTACACAACCCTTCAAAAACTATAGTAAAGCACTCACTAGATGTTTTAGAATCTAACATTTTTCTCCCTTTTTTTTTTGTTTTATTATTAAAATAAAGTAAACCCCAAAAAGACAAAAGCGTGTGCCACCTCACATATGAAAGATTGTCCGAGAAGGAGTTTTTAATCCAACGGCTCAACACCAATCTCCGATTCGGTTCTGTCTCCTCTCGTGTCCGTCGATCCTTCTGGCCCTTCACCTGTGGCCACGTCCCCTCGTTTTGACCTTATTATTTATTTATTTGTTTTACCATATTAGAGCATGATTATGGGTGGGTAATATGAGTAATAATACTGAGTTATTATAGATTAAATCTATTTAAATAAATAAAAATAGACTTAAAATCATATTACCGTATCTAAAATTAGACTTTATATTATCAGTAAATATACTGATTTTGTTTGCTCCTGATTGGTCGAAATGAATAAAGAAAAAGAAAAAATAATCTGATTCTCTCTCTCACCACATCTCTACAACTCTATATTTACTACCTATAATCATATAAAACATCAACAAAATAAATTAGGGTTCTAAAATACAATAAATATTATAAAATTTATATATTACCCCAACATATTACCCATCCATAATCATGCTCTTAGTTAGTTAGTTGTTTTTTCTTCATCTAAATCTTTTCATATAATACAAAAACGAAATACAAAATACGGTTATAACACACAAAGCCAATGAAAAAAAATAACATCCCAAAAATAAAACTGGCAAAAAATGGAATTTTTTTAAAGACAAAACCCTAATAAAAGGAGACGAAATTATAACTACAAAATAAAAAAAGGCAAAGATCCACATTAAACAAAGAAGAATAACCAAGTGAAAACCAAATAAAAATTAGAAAAAATGAGAGCCATAACGTTATACTAGCCAAAACCCCATACAAATTTCCGAAGAAAATTCGAATAAATGTAATCTGTTTGGCAAATTCACAACTGATGAATGAAATATCAAACTCGAAAAACAAATTATGAAAAGAGACACCAGCCATATTAGTTAGTTGTTACTCCTATTATATGTCCAAATTAAAATTACTAATTTAGCATCCACACTCAGTTCTCGTATTTTTTCAATAATTTGTTGTCTCCGTTATATACACTTATATATGAACTATTTTTGTTTTTAATGAACAGTTATCACAACACAACATAATTCACGTAATGAATAAATATAAATATAATCATATTTGACAGAAAATATCCCACATTTGGAATGATGTAGGACCGAAGAATAGAGTGGGCTTGATATTTTTGAAGGCGCAAACGACAGAATAATCCTACTGTATATGCCAAACAAAATAAAGGTAAATATCATCATCATTTGCGATCAATGATTCAAGAAAATTCAATAATACTACTTTTTTAAGTTCCTTTATTTCTGGGGTCTCTAGAGACACACACATGTGCTCTTGACTTATACGTGTGTCTCTCATGGAGTTATAAGAAAAATTAGGGACACTGATTTGTCAAATACTTAGATAATATGTCCAAGAAAAGTAATTAAAGTTAAACTTTAAAAAAATACAATTAAAAAGGGGGTATTAAATGAGTTACATGTGAATTATAAACCTCAAATTATCGTGACCGACTTCAAACACACACACAAAATCTCAATTTCTCATTTTCAGCTATAGCAGTCGCCTCCACCACTAAGTCTTTACAATCAAAACTGTTTCTTTCTTCAATATTGAAGCTGGCTATCGAAAACCACAAGAACTTTGGGTCCAGTAAGCCCAATCACAAGAAACTAATGGTGAATGATTCTCTCCTTCTTACTCTCTGTTTTGTTTTCCCCCTTAACTTATTCTCTGCAAATTCTTAATATTACCTTTTTTTCAATTGGTCTCAAAACCCTCCAGGGAACAATGATCATAGCTGTAGAAGAAGAAGACTATTATCTAAGTCCACCATGGCTAATACCAATGCTAAGAGCAAACTACTTCGTCCCTTGTTCGATCCACACCGATTACAACAAAAGCGAATGCAACATGTACTGTCTTGATTGCACTTCCAATGCCTTTTGCCCGTACTGTTTGATCGGTCACAAAAACCATCGTGTCCTTCAGGTTCGTTCTTCAAAATCTCATTTTTTGGTTTCCTAAATTCATAGAAACATAAATAAGAAAATCGAAGTTTATCTTCAGATACGGAGATCATCGTACCACAACGTTGTGAGGGTTAACGAGATTCAGAAGTACATAGACATATCTTGTGTTCAGACATATATAATCAACAGTGCAAGGATCGTGTTTTTGAACGAACGTCCTCAGCCCAGAATCGGCAAAGGCGTTACAAACACTTGTGAAATCTGTTGCAGAAGCCTCCTTGATTCTTTCCGTTTCTGCTCTCTCGGTTGCAAAGTAAAATCTCTTTTCTCTGTTTTTTCTCAAAGTTTTGATCTTTTTTTTTAAGAAAGTGTTTACAAATACTTGTGTTCGAATCTCTGGATTTCCTCTGTTTTTTTTTGTTTTAAAATGACCATATTGCCCTTGTTTGGTGATTCAGCTTGGAGGGATGAAGAGAGGGAATCAAACTCTAACCTTCTCTTTGAAAGGGAAGAATGGGAGGGAGCATCAAGGTGGGTCAGAATCTGATGAGGCGACCACACCAACTAAGATACGCAAGACGTGTGCTTTCAACCGTCTGATGAGCGGTCTCTCCATCTCCACCCTTAAGTCCGAATACTTTTCAGGAGATCAACGGTCTTCGAGCTCCGGTGATGAAAGTGGTTTTAATATTTCTCCCGGGACGCCGCCGATATTTAATCACCGGAATTCAAGCAGACGGAAGGGCGTTCCACACCGTGCTCCGTTCTGAAATTAACTAACTATACACTATGCAGAGAATACCCCATATATATTACAAGATAAGGTCATTATTATATTGTAAATGGTTAGTATTGTATAGAAAATATGTTTTTATGTAGTTTTTTGCTGTAAATTATACGTTTGAAAGGAGGGACATATATAGTTCGTGGTATGTTGTTTGTATCGTATACGGTGTATATATATATTACCGTCACAATAAAATAGCAAATATACTTTTTTGTGCATTATAACCAGTGTTATTGTTGTGTGTTTATTATATATATCTAAACGAAGATTGGATCGGAGTCCTAATGACTCTCATTGCCTCTCTCCTTCTCCATCTGCTCATTTAAAATTATCTCGTAGAAGACAAGAAATTCAAAAGTTTGATACAGCGTAGCTTCATAATATTTCTTCTTCTTTTTATGTGAGAAAAATATACTTTTGTTGGCAATATATGTTACTGGCTAGGTATTATAGAAAAACCTAGAAGATATCATAAATAATATGTGTATATTATTAAATCAGATTTGTATCTATTTAGTCTAATAAGTGTAACATAAAGGATTTCCTAAACTCCTTCTTTTATCGTTTTTTTAGTTATTACTTGAATTTTGGATTGAATTTGCATTTGTCTCTTACTTTCTTATGATATGAATAGGAAACCATAAACTATAAATAAATAGGTTACAATATATATACTATAAATATTTGCATCTATCTTCGATGATGAAACTATAAATATTTGAATTTAGCTTCTAACAAATCTCATGATCTACGGTCTTGTTCTTTATGTGTCAGTGTCGTCATTGTTAGCTTTTTCAGATGCTGCACCCGAAGAAACAGTAGCGAGACGCATGTTACGGCCTTTTCAGAAAAGAACTGTTGAGTCCATAATGGAGTACTAAACAAAGAAGTTTTGAATGTACATTGCATATCTTCAGAGGTTGACTTGGGGTTACAACATATCCATTAACCTTGGAGTTGGTCTTTCAAACTTGGGGTTACAACATATCCGACAATTGTGATCACTGTTTTTGGAAGGTCCAAGGATATGGATATGGTACTAATGAAAAACCTGTGATCCTTATAATAGATCGAATTACAATAATATAATTCGACTAAGGTTTGTAACTTATAATAGTTTATGTTATTATTGTTGCTGTGTCATTATCTGAATTTAAATAAAGTTGATGAAAATAAAAATGATAGAATTGATAATGTTATGCCAAAACCCTAGATAAATTATTTTCAAAAGTTAAATATATATTAGATTTATTTATAAAATGTGTTAATTAGACATTAGATAATAATACATTTCAATGTTTTTTTTTTTGAATATTAATACATTTCAATGTTTAAAGACCAGCGAATACATTTTTAACTATAAGTCAAATTTATATTGTATATTTAGCGCGAGAGATAAGTATAGAGGTTACAAAGTCTATAAGATAAGTAGAATCGCGATGACGGTGACCAAAATCATTCAATTCAAACATAAAAAAAAAAAAAGAGTGACAAAAAGCTAAGCATTTTTTAACAGAGAATATAAGTAACTTTAATTAGGACTTGGATAAGACTCCATTCTTTGTTATAAATAAAACTCCTTGATTAAAACTCTATGGTCCATGGCATCACATTTTTGCCTTATCTTTATATTGTGTTTATTGATTCCACACTTGTTGGAGGTGGGCTTAACACCCCCAATTAGCTAGGCTCATCTCAGCAAATAAGATCCGCATGGTCAAAATCAGCCAAAAGTCAGCGTTTGACCAAGGACAGCACCGAGCTTGCGCCCCGAGCTTCCATCCCGAGCCCGCACCCCGAGCTTCCATCCCGAACCCGCACCCCGAGCTTCCATCCCGAGCCCACACCCCGAGCTTCCATCCCGAGCCCGCACCCCGAGCTTCCATCCCGAGCTCGCACCCCGAGCAAACGTTAACACCGCACGAAGACGCACTGTTCACGACATGTCTTGCACTGTTCACGGGCATTGTTCACGATATGTCTTGCACTGCACTGTTCACGGACAATGTTCACCGGTACTGTTCACGACATGTCTCGCACTGTTTGCCGGCACTGTTCACGACATGCCTTGCACTGTTCACCAGTGCTGTTCACGACCTACCCGTTACTGTTCGCGACCCGTCTCGTCAACATCACGTCATCCCCGAATCGCGGAGAACCGCCTACGCGGTCCTTGCTATATATACCCCCTCACACGTACCTTCACTTGAGATATCTGGACCAGGACTCACCGACCTAAAAAAAAAAAAAAAAAAAAAAAAAAGGGACTCGACGCCATCTCTGTTTCTCGGAAGATATCTCCATCCTCCGACCACACCAGAAATTCTCACCGCTTGAAATTTCCGGAACTCCGCCATCACCGCCGCTATCTACTCATCCGCCTCTGTTTCCGATCGAGCACTATCATCGAAGAACCAGGACTATGTGTTCTAGTAATGACGAAGCACGAGTAGCGACACAAGCGAGCTTCACCCCTACATCATGATCTTCATCATCCTGTTCTTAATCAAAAGGCTCCGGTCAAGCTCAGGTTACGCTCTGCCATCTCCGCCGGATTCCCACGTATCCACGCCGCCAAATCCAGCGCCGAAACCAAGCAAGCCGACGTCAATGGAAAATCAGATTTCCTTTTTTTTCTTTGGGCCTGAAAAGTTTTTTGGCCCATCTGATATTAAACCCATCTCCTGGCCCAAAGTAATGCAAAGAGGAGCCCACATCCCTCACAGCCTTCACGATCTCCTTACGATCAACGGCGAATCAGAGCAGCTCCGATCCATTTAAATTCGATGAACCTCTGATCAAACCCGCATCTCCCGGTGCTGAGTTTCAACACAGAGACGCCTCCACCCCTGGCTCCGACGAGCATGAAGAACCTCCGAGACCTTCTCCTCTTTATCGTTTCAGTAACCATGGCAGGAAGAACACAAGCCGCTTCAATTTTCCGATATCACAGATCAATCCCAACAATTTTCTCTGTCTCCGGCCTCAAGAGCCTCGCCGGAACTTATTCTGAACACCGACGGAGATGACGATGACGACCTCCAGACCCCTCCATCTGCTCAACTTTCGATTCGAAAACTCCTTCGGCCGACCAACGCCAACATCTCTCACCGACCTGCAAATAAGAAAAGCAAGCGATGTCGCTCATCCTCTCCGACATCGGCCTCGTCGTCATTGATCTGCAAAGATGAGAACTCACGCGGAAAAGACGAGTAAAAAAAAAAAAAAAGAGCTGGGCCTAAAGCCCATTAAGAAGAAAAACGTAGAAGAAAGAAGGAAATTGGTTGGTTTAATCCAAAAACCAAGCGAGACGGAGTTCAATTGATTCGCTAACCGATACCAATATCACAATTCGTCTACCGAACTTTCTAAAATCAGGTATCTCCTATTAAAGAATTCGATTCATTATTCGAACTTATTTTCTATTTAGATTTATTCATAAGTCTGTCCCTCTAAGCCGAACTCCGAGGAAAGCAGTTTGCGGTCGCAGCTTGTCGATCTGACAGTGAGGCAGTTCGGAGTCGCAGCTCGTCGGTCTAACAGTTAGGCAGCTCGGTCGCAATTCGCTCATCGCGCAGTCGCAATTCGCCGACCTCAACAGCTCCACCTAACTCACGACCACAGCTCGCCGACTTCCTACTCGACAAGCTCATGATTGCAGGTCTGCGACCACGCGACTCGCTGACTTTGTAGTACGCTAAATAACTAACCGATTTTAGAAATTAAACGACTCGGAATCATAGATCACCGGCCTCGCGCCTAACTAACAAACGCCGAGCTCAGCCTCAAGCGCAATCTCGTATCTTTAGCCATTTTTTGCAGGTCGTAGCTCGTCGATCTGACAGTGAGGCAGTTCGGAGTCGCAGCTCGTCGGTCTAACAGTTAGGTAGCTCGGTCGCAGCTTACTCATCGCGTAGTCACAGCTCGCCGATCCCGCAGCTACGCCTAACTAACGACCACAGCTCGCCGACCTCCTACTCGCCAAGCTCACGATCACAGCCCTCTAACTGCACAACCCACAGCTCGCCGACCTCCTACTCGCCAAGCTCATGATCAGTCCTCTGACTGCACAACCCGCGGCTCACCGACCACGCAGCTCGCTAACCTCACAGTCTAGCAATTCGCACACGTCCGTCTATTGCTCCCGCCTAACGAGACCCAGCAGTCAATCCTAAGATATTGGAGACCGGCCTGAGATGCGCCGAGCTAACAAATATCAACTTCGATGCATTCGCTACATCTCATGACACCGAACTGGGGGGGCCTATTGTTGGAGGTGGGCTTAGCACCCCCAATTAGCTAGGCTCATCTCAGCAAATAAGGCCCGCCTGGTCAAAATCAGCCAAAAGTCAGCGTTTGACCAAGGACGGCACCGAGCTTGCGCCCCGAGCTTCCATCCCGAGCCCGCACCCCGAGCTTCCATCCCGAGCTCGCACCCCGAGCTAACGTTAACACCGCACGAAGACGCACTGTTCACGACATGTCTTGCACTGTTCACGGACACTGTTCACGACATGCCTTGCACTGTTCACGGGCACTGTTCACGGCACTGTTCACGACATGTCTCGCACTGTTTTCCGGCACTGTTCACGACATGCCTTGCACTGTTCACCAGTGCTGTTCACGACCCGTCACGTCATCCCCGAATCGCGGAGAACCGCCTACGCGGTCCTTGCTATATATACCCCCGACCGCGGAAGGATCTCGCAGTTATTATTCTCTCGCTAGATTATATATCCCTTAGTGTTCATTAATGTAGGGATCTCAGGACTTCTGGATTTTTGATCTCACCTACCACAAATAGACCCGACCTCTCTCTCTCGTTTGTAACAAAGCATCACATTTAGAACGCCGAATTGGACGTCCGTCGGAACCAGTTCGTAAATCTAAAATTTCTCGCTTCCTTCCCTCATCAATAAAAGCAATACGGCCCACAGCATGTTCATCATTCACCCGACCTGCTCTAAACTGTGGTTGACTCGCTCTAATTAACGAAAATCTCACATCTCTCTCCGTAATCAACTCTTAAACATCATTAGTGATCCTCGGAATCAACAACACTTATCTGTTACTTGGTTTGCTAGCTACATGCATATATGTTTTTTTATAAAAAAATAATATATTTGTTGATGACGTTTTGTTCGAATGTTGGCGCACTAAAAAATGTTAGGCAGAGTCGCAGAGACAGGCCAATATACAATCCGTGGCTATAACTTTATTTGTTCATTATGAATTCTGTTTTTATTATTGAAATTAAATCATAATACTTTTAACGTACAATAACAAAATTACAAAACTATCATCGTAATAATACTTGCGGAGCTTTTTGTGCTATTTAGTATTTAATCATAATATTAAAAATAAAAAACGTGCGGTTTGTCACACAAAGTTAGTTTCAACGTATTTAAACTAGATAGTCTAGATTTATCAAAGGACCAAAAAGACAAAGATATAATAAGGACGATCTTGGGTTGGGTAGTAAGAATGAATCCGAATTATATAACTTTTTCTTTCTTAAACCGATCAATTTCATACCGGATCAACAACACACACGTGTATGAGGTGTTGGACAAGGAATGCAAGAGTCAAGGCATGACCACAATCAAACCGTAACCGTATTTCGAACCGTAACCGAATTGTTTTCAAACTATAACCGGACCATAACCGAATTAAACGGTTAAAAACCGTAACTGTTAATCGTAAAAATATATTAATTATGCTTAATAGAATTATTAACTGTAACAGTTAATTAACTGTAACAGTTAATTAACCGTAACCGTATCAAAACTGTCGGTTAACCGCAAGATTAAAACTTTAAATTTTTAACCGTAACCGTTTTTAAAATAAAATAAAAATATAAATAATTTATAATGTAAAAGTATAACTAATATAACATAGAAACATGATGTATATTCAAATAATAACTAATCAAAAATTATTTAAAAATAATAAAAAATATATTAATTAATAATGAACGTGTTAAAAACTGTGATTTAAATCGTTCAACGTTCCCACTAAATCCACTCCATCCATAATCACTAAGCACTACTTTTTATTATTAATCAAATCATTCTTGGTTTACATAATAATAGAATTCATGTTTATTTAGGTAATTCATCACATAAGAGTTTGAATCATATAACCATAATTCCATACTATAAATTAGTTGATACTATCGTCAAAATTTTGGTCGATACATCATTGTCTAAACCGTTTTGACAGAAATTAAATAAATTTGATATATCATTGATGTTAACCGTATCATAGTCATCAAATAACCATAATCATATATAATCGTAACCGTAATTGCATTAACCATAACCGTTTTAATCGTATATTAAATGGTTAAGGTTAAGGTTTACATAAATTTATAACTGTAACCGGTGATTATGAAACCGTAACCGTAATAACCATAGTTGTGGTTATGCCAGTCAACAATATAGAATAGTAGACTGAGACAAATCTTTTAAGGGTTTGAAAATATTAATAATAAAGCCCATATGCTAATTAAATGGAACGCAACGTTTTAAACCCACTAATGACTAATGATATTTGATAAGAACGTTAAACATCTACTTTATAGCCCAATATAGGTCCTTTTTGGGATCGCCAAATTATCTCTATTATTTATTCAATTAAGATTTTTAACAGATTTTTCGACCCAAAAAAAGACTTTTAACAGTTTTTTTTTTGGGTAACATTCAGACCCTTTTTTTTTTGGGAAAAGGGTAAAAGACATTTAACCGATATATATGTCTTTTAAAAAAAAAAAGTTTTTATAAGAAATTACAAAAGATTATCATATTTGATCATTCGTATTTTTCGTGCCACTTAGGATATTGAATTTTTTTTATATCAATATTGCATGATGAGTAGGGATGGGACGAATTGGATATCCATGAAATTTTGGAATATCCGAATCAAGGACTTTTAGATATCCGGAGATATTAAGATATCATCGGATATCCAGATCCGGATCAGTAAAAAAAAAAAAAATATTTAAAATAATAATAAAATTAAAAAATTATATAATATTTTGTAAAAAAAATTATCATTATTTAAATTATATATATATAAATCTTATAGTTGGGCAAAGCTTACAATATGATAATCTTTAATATTTTATCTTATAGTTGGGCAAAGCGATAAAATATTTAAATTATATACATATAAATATCAATATATTAAAAAAATTATTAATATAATATTATCTTTTAATATATTTAAAGTATTTGGATATCCAATCTTATAATTTAACTATTTGGATTCGATCCACTTTTGATGAATCCAAAATTTTATTATCTGAATCTAGATCTGATCTCTTAGATATTTGAATTTTCAGAAGGGATCAAAGCGAATCTTGAATCTCGAATCCTTGATAATAGTTGATCTCTAATGATGAGAGTCAAATACTACAAGTTGTTGTGGTCTTTCATATTCAAAAAAGAAAAAAGAAAAAAAGTTGATGCGGCTTCCTTATTCCCCACGCTTATTTATTTATTGTTTTTGGTCTCCTTATCGCTAATTTTTAGTCACGTGTTACGGCTGAGGCCACCTCATTGCTGACCTTCTTCAGTCTGTACGGATAATAGAATCTGTTCAATGTCCAAAACAGTTTGCCAAATCTCATTAATTTATTAGTAATAGTAGTAGTAGTTTTTTTTGTTTGACTAAGGGTTTGCTTTTTATTTTATTAGTTTGTATTCAACATATTGTCTTTCATTTCGAAAATAATTCCCATTTACACGTACAATTGGTCAGCATATCGTATTATTTTTAGTATGGTTTTCTAGGAAACAATACATATTTAATAGAATGAATTATATAGAGAGAGATTATATTTTGACGTCGCTTTATATTCCGTATCTTATAGTTGGGCAAAGCTGACACAATATGATAGACTTTTAGGTCAATTTTACAGATCAGTAGATGGATAAGAAAGGTTATCTATATAAACGCACACCTACGTATAAATACAAATATATAGATAAACACTACATTCATCTAAAATACACCATATTGTATAACCAAATATACGTTAACCTTCTTCTTTTTTTGAGAAAGGGTTTGTATAATTGTATTCACACGAACAATATTGTTGAACTCTTTAGGATAAGTCAAATATTTATATATAAAAAAAAAGTCAAATATTTTGTAACTTAAATAGAAGGTGCATAATTATTAATTTTTGGCAGCGTGAAATTCTTAAGAATAGTGACAGTATCTATCACCATTCAAATTCATAATCTAAAAATATCCCTTATATTTATGTATTTATTTAATAATGATCTTGTAAAACAAGAGTCAACAGGCAAAGCTAAGCATACGCGTCAGGTACCGGTTTGGAAAAATACAGACCGAAATTGGTTTTCGTTTCTTCATTTTTTTATCGTCCGGTTAGGTAATGCTTACGTCACCATTTTGTGCTATTTATATCCCTTACGCAACCCACTCTGTTTCTACGCGTTCTCTCTCTCTCTCTCTTTGCTGTCATTTACTCTCTCTCTAGCGATCAGAATTCAAATTTTGATTTTGGAGTTTTACCTGTAAGATTTGAAGAAACTCAAATGGGTCTCTGTGTGTCTATTGGTCGAAGCGAGTGCGATTCTTCGCAGACGGCGAAAATTGTGACGGTTAACGGCGATCTCCGGGAATATAATGTGCCGGTGTTAGCGTCTCAGGTTCTAGAAGCAGAATCGATGGCTTCTTCTTCTTCCTCGTCTTCGTCTCGGCCTTCTTCTTATTTTCTCTGTAATTCGGATTCCCTCTACTACGAAGATTTCATCCCGGCGATCGAATCGGAGGAGAACCTTCAGGCGGGTCAAATCTATTTCGTTCTCCCGATCTCTAAACGGCAGTATCGTCTCACGGCGTCGGATATGGCGGCTCTCGCCGTGAAAGCTAGCGTCGCGATGGAGAAAGCGGCGGGAAAGAAAAATCGCCGTCGTAAGAGCGGAAGGATTTCGCCGGTGATGATGCTGAATCAGCCGAACGATCGTACCGTCGCCGTCAACAGACTTGCAGGCGAGACGATGATGCAAAAGGGAAAGCTGCCGAATAAAACGACGCCGTTTAAGACTACTACAAGCGGTTATTCCCGGTCCGGTTCGGTTCGGAAATTGAAAAGATATGCGTCTGGGCGAGCCAAGCTTGCGACTCGATCGATTAAAAGACTATCAACCATCTACGAAGGAACTGTCTCTTAGATTTCTAAAAAATAATATTTTTTTTGTTGTTACGGAAATGATTGTAATGTTTCAAATGATAAACACACTCTCTGTATATTACCGTTTTCACTTTGCTTTTGTGATATATTTTCACATTTTGTTATGTCATATGTATACTTTATGTACCATAGCTTATAAGTTATAAATCAAATATGAATCACACTGTTACGTACGACTTTCATGAAGATGCATATATACCACGTACTTTAGGGTTAAAGTCAATTTTATTGTTCTATAATGTTCAAAATGATATGAAATTGTTTAAATATAGTTTATTTTATAATATTCATGACTGGTTTTCGGACATTTTTTATTAATTTAAATGTGAAAATTTTCGATAAGGTAATTAATCTGTTTATAATAAATTTCAATAGTTAATATTATTATTTTTCAGTAGTTAGTATTTGATAAATGTAGCATTTTTTATATAATTTATAAGGTATCATTAGTTTTTGTCGAACCGTTAGATCAAATGGATCCGTAGCTCACTCATCATCGATTCGATGTTTGATTCTATTTTAAAACATTAGAGAAAAAAAATATTTATCTTAAAGTCCAAACTCCGCTTTAGGAAACATGATTATAGTATAACAATAAAAACAATAAATAAATATTATACGTTCGTGAGCTTTTTTTGGTGTGGTGGGATTGGAAAGAGACAATCGGAAACTTTGGCTTCGCAGCCAATGGGACTCATCTCAAAAAAGTAATTTAAATTAAATTAAAGCTTTTTTATAGAAGAGAACTATTAAAAAGATAATTTTACAACGGACAACGATATCTGTTTTAAAACGATCCGCTATCATAATTAACGGTTTTACTTGCAACACATTGAAAATTTCTATTAATCTGTAGAAATTATGTTTTTTGGAAATTGAAACTCAATCCTCCTAATGTAAAAGCTTTAATAAACATTTTGGTGAACCACTAAACCTAGGGCTTCCACTCTAGGGCTTCCACTCAAATTTAAACTTTAGACTTTTGATTTTTGTTAACCTTTTTTTAATGTAAGATCGATGGTGATATAATTTCATCTTCTTTTACTGCGTGGCTCATTGGTCTCAATATTGAAAAGTCTCGTGGTGTATTGTAGATATCAAATAATTAAAAAATAACTGGAAATTTGTGTGAACCCTAAGATTCGATTTATTCTATTGGATAAAGAAAAGAAGAAAAAAACGGAATGTTCTGGCTAGCCGCCGATATGACCGGCAAATCTCCGACAATGACAGACTGTATCTGGTGGCGACAACATTAAACTAAGTTATCTTCTTCTTTTTCTTAATTAATTCAACAATCTTTTTGTTCAAGCTGACTCCATGATCTTGAGTATCTGGTTTTGTCATTTGCGAAACTTGGTGCGGTTTTTAAAAACAAAAATTTTAAATATCATAAAACAAAATTTAAATGTTCATGATTGGGTTATTAATTAACGAACGTAATTAAAGAAATCTAAGTTCATTTTTGAAAATGGAGTTAAGAGAAATTTCACTTTATACCAACAAATTTGAAAATAATTAAAGGGAAAGATAGATAGCACTTTTACAAAAAAAAAAAAAAAAGCGAGAGAGAGAGGGGGATGGCGTTTGTTCTGCCGGCTTGTTGTTCCGAGGAAGTATTTTTATTCTGATAGCTTTTGACTTTAAGAATTTACCGAACTCATCGACTTTGTCTGCGGAGAAATTTCGACCCTTACTAATTTTGTGTAATACTATGCTTATAATTCCAATAACTAGTTAATAAAACAAACAAAAACAATAATTTTTTCTCTTTCCATATCTCTCTTTCGTTCTTTGGAGTTATATTTTTGTCACTTTATATAACATAATTGTGTTAAGTTTCATGGGCTTCCAACTTAAAACCAATTGGCAATGAATGGATTAGCTCAAGTCCCTTGTATATTACTCAATGTCCCTTCTCACTTTCGATGTGGGACAATCTTCACATTCCCTAGAGATTAAGACCTATGACCAATTAATCTCTACCTAATCTCAATACATCCTCTCGAGATAATGGCTTTTCTAACCATTAATCTCGACAGACCATCAATCCTCGGGTCGGGGCGATCGAACCTTCTTCTGGGCCGGATTACGAACAGTGTGTGTTCGGGCTCTGATACCATGTTAAGTTTCATGAGATTCCAACTCAAAACTAATTGGCAAGTTAGAAGCCCAGGAATCTTAACAAATTGTGTATCTAGATGGAAGATTTTTCTATATCGTGAAGCATTGGTCATGATGAAAATTTCGCATATATCTTCTTACTATAAATCTGGATTTGGTTATGGTTTTTTCTAAATCGGAGAATCGAACATACGAGTTTCGTCGCGTTTTTGTATAGATGTGGAGGTTGAGTTCGTTCAGTGGTACCTTCTACAACGAAGGTTTTTCAGCAATATCATACTTTTTAATAAACTGGCCCGGATATGTTCAAATGTAATTTTGATGGTGCTTATAATCTTTCTATTGATGTGTCTTCTACGGGCTGGATTGTTCGTGATGAAGTAGGATTGGCAAGGTTCTGGGGTTCAGCGATGGTAGGTGAATCTGGATCTGCTCTGGAAGCTGAAGAAAAAACTTTATTATCGGCAATTCAGAATACATATATGATGGGTTTTCAAAATGTTATATTTGAAAGAGATTGTCTGAACCTTATCTGAAACCTGAATAGTCAAGAAAAAGATTTTAGAATCCATAAGTGAACCTGCTCATCATTTGGCAAAGTCTCTTTCTAATGATAATCTCTTTTATTCTGGTTGTATAAATCCCCCTATTTGGTTAACTCCTCATTTTTATAAAGATTATGTAACTTCAAGTTTACATTAATGAAATTCAGTTTTCCTCGAAAAAAAAAAAACTGGTCCAAAAATGCTATTTATTATGCGGTGGGTTGTATTTAAGAAAAAATACCATCTGAGTAATTAAGATCTTCGTCCTTATGAAATGTAGACTAAATGTTTTGTTCATTCACTCAATAGATGTGATGTAATTTCTAATTTTCAATGAATTGAACATTTTTCTTGTGTTTGTCCATGTTGGTGCAGAGATTCCCTTTTGGGATAGAAATTTGTTTTTACAATGTTTGTACGAGGAAGAACATGAAGTAAGCAAAAGAGAAGATTGGACAAAAGATCAAAAAGAAGATTTGATACATGAAATACATAAAGTGTTATGACACGAAAAAATAGGTTATGAAAAATAAACACATATTAATTAGGTCTTATAAAATCATGTTATTTTAGATTAAATTATGTCATTCATATCATACTACTTTTAAAATTATCATGAAATCAGACGATATACTAGGCTCTATTAATTTGTTATATGTATAAGAAATCAAGATAATAATATAACATGTCATATTGACATATAACACGTTAAAATTCTCACTTCCATTTCCGCCAACTGAACGTCCACTTTGATATTTACCATTTTTTATATAAAATTCCAATAAATAAAACTTTCACAATAGCTATTTCAATAAAATGTTTTATCTATTTTCAAAAATTTATCGTACCCTACTCTGACTAAATATGGTCTTCAAATATAGGATCCACCTTACGTATAAAAACTAAAACTCAGATGAATCACTTTTTTCATGGAACTGTATTTAGCAGCGAACAAAAACAAAAATTGGAAACCGTTTGGAATCATGTAAAATGGAAGAAAACAAAATTAGAGTGAGTTTAAGGATTTTCTTCATATATAGATCAGACGAAAATCAGACGAGAATAAATAACATAAACTAAAAAATAAAATTAATGACCAGCATAAGTTACATTCCCGGCTCGGGCGAGTTCGTCACTTGTGCGGTAGTGAAGAGCTCTCCTTTCTCTTTCACATCGTCCTTGTGCGATGCTAATCTCCGCTTCCTTCTAATCGAAGTTTTCATCGTATTAACCACCAGAGATGAGGAATTTGAATTATAACGATGGTGGCTGATACAATCCTAATGGAGAAAATGAACAACATAGGAAAGGAAACCGAGAATACGCATGATCGTTTAGTAACTGAATTTATTTTTAATTTTTCTAAGAACAATTATGTTCAATTTCAAAATCTCATTATTTCAAAACGTCAATTATGTTCTATTAGTTGTTAATGATTTTTATATTTAAATTGGCAAATACATAAGCGACGACCAAAAATTTAAGATGTGTATAGGTCTAAAATAAACTAAAATCAAATTCCAAAAACAGTAATAAATTAGATTAAAATGTGTATCATCCACTAAACAAACACATATATGAACATAAATTTAAGATTTTGTTTTTTAACTATCCAACCTTTCTTTTATTCTTAATTAAGTATGCAAACTTTCGTTTATTCAACTCTTTCTAGAAACTCGGAAACACAAAATATCCAATTCTTAATCCTATTGGCTAGGCTTCAAAATTATGACTTGTATACAAATCACGCAAAAACCTACTTTCCTGGTCATTTTAATTTGAACGTGTTCAGTATATATGATCAATATCAAAGAAACTTGTTTTATGAAAAAACAAGAAGTATGGCGCAAATTAAAGACTTCGATATTGTCATTCCTTTTATTCTTTCTTTACTAATTACGTTAGAGCATCCAACCTATATTTCCATTTTTATACTCCAAAATAAAATAACTTCAAAATGGAATAATAAGTAAAAAAATAGAATAATGAATATTTGAAGTAATTTTATTCATTATTCTATTTTGAAACTGAATATCTTATTATATAAAGTTGGATCCTTCGACGTGAGCGTGACACGTAGGATAATTATCAATCACGAGATCGTGACATTTGTTACGGTTGTTAATTTAGATCGTAACATGTGTCAATTTAATTAAAAAGTAAAAATGAATTAAAATAAATATTAAAAAGGTTAAACTAAAAAAGACAATCTTAGTAAAAATGAATTAAAGTAAATATTAAAAGGTGTAAAGTAAAAATGCAATCTTATATAAAAAAAGTATAAATATAAGTAAGGAAAACTTATAATAAAGGAAAGTGACAAAATGAAACTTAAAAGTTTATAATCTACAACCACGATCAAACTTAAAAAAGAAAAATTATAAATATACTCTAAACTTAAAAGAAAAATTATTAATATACGATTTAAAATCGATTCCTAATCCTAAAAAGTAAATGGAAAAATAGTTATGTTTAGATTAAGAAAAATTAAACAAAAATTATAAAGAAAATTCAAAGTTAAAAAAAACCATATTTTAGTTTAAAATAAATAAATTAAACAATAGATTACAATCATAAAAAGAAAAGGAATAAATTCCAAATTTTATTAAAAAAACATATTTCAATTTAGAATTAGGAAATTAAACAATAGATTACAATCCTAAAAATCTAAAGTTTTAAAAAAGGAAAGAACAATTAGTAATTCTTAAAAAAATCACACACTTAAAAAGGAATACAATCCTAAAAAGAAATTTTTTTTATCATTTCTCGATTCTAGATAACCAAATTGATACCTTATCAATTTCACATTCATAATTCTAAAAGGTAAATTTTATAATTTACAACCACGACCAAAATTAAAAAATAAAAATTATAAATATACTCTAAACTTGAAAGAAAAATTATTAATATAGGACCAAACTTAAAAATTTATAATCATTTCTATTATGACAAAAGGAAACTTAAAAGAGGAAAATTATTAATATACAACAACGACCAAACTCTATATAATAATCTACACATTTCTAAAGTTTTTAAAAAGGAATAAAAACCAAAAAAAAAAATTAAAAAAACATATTTCAGTGAAGAATTAATTAATTTTTTATCATATAAAACTAAATGTTTCAAAAATGCTAATTCACCTGATCGCAACATGTGTCAAGTCAAAGTTGGAAATATTTAAAATCGATTAATAAAAAACTTAAAAATTCTTATTCATACTCTTAAAAGAGAAAGTTACTAAAAATAAAATTAAAAAGTTTACGAATTAAATTTATCTTAAAAGGCAAAATTAATGTAGAAAAGAAAAAACATTATTTAGTTTTTTCATTTAGATTAAAGAAATCTTATTGGGCAATTATACAAAATAGCACCAAAAAACTTAAAGTTCAATAATTTAGCACACAAGGGTGAAAATCCCAAAATTAGCATTCGTTATAAGGAAAAAGACTCCTTTAACCTTGAACAAACACAAATAAAAAAGAAAAAAAAAGCAAAAAAATCAGAACGGGAAAAACTTTTGTCGAGACTCGAGAGTCATCGACGGCGATATTTCCTCTTTGAATCCCTCATCGGCGACACCACCACCGCCGATCAATTAACCATCACTCGTTATCCGGCAGCTCTTCGGCTAACTGTATGTCTACGGATCAGACCTGCTTCTGGATTCGCGACGGCGCCGAGTGGCACTGCTTTGCGGGAGATTAAGTCGGATGTCGAGCGGCTCAGGTCGGACCAAGCCATTACGACTCGTTCGCAAGATTTAGATGCGTGGTATGTGGATATTATCGCTAGCGTTGAACTCGCTGATTATGGTCCGGTTCGTGGTACTATGGTCATTCGTTCGTATGGTTGCGAGATCTGGGAAGCGATTCATGTTTCTTTTTTAAATTTAGTTCGTTTTAATTTTCGACGTTTTTTAACTTTATTGCCAAATGTTTTTTTGTGTTGCTTCAATTTCGTCGTGCTTGTTAATTTACAGGAGTATTTGAATGTGAAAGTCAAAGAGACTGTCCATAGCAACATGTACTTCCCGCATGTACAATTTGAAGTAGAATTTAGAAAACTAGTTTAAGCTGGTTTAATTTGTTAATTCAGTTTGGATTTAGAATAGAGTTAGTATAATTACAGATTATTCACAAATAGGATAGGGTTTAAATATATTTGTTCACAAAGCAGGAAACTTTTACTTGTAACGAAATGAATGTATTGATGCCATAATTTACTTCTTGAATGGAATGATACATTCATTTTGCCATCATTGCTCTATTCTTATATTTTTATGTTACGTTGGAGTTTCAGTGATAGTTTGGCCTTTTTGTGCAGTTTATACCATACTCGTTTATTGAGAAAGAAGCTTCACACGTTGAGGGATTTGTGACTGTTGGAGGAGGGAAATAACTTGAAGAGAAGCTTGTCATAAGCATAGGAAATAATTGTTCTGAAACAAGAAATGTGCATCTAAAATCATGTTCATAAACGATTTGTTCATTTAGGAAGATTTTCCGAAATACGTTATATATCTTCCGAAATACGTTTCATTTCCAAGAAAATATCATTTTTCATCATTTGTTCATTTAGGAAGATTTTCCGAAATACGTTATACATCTTCCGAAATACGTTTCATTTCCAAGAAAAGATCATTTTCATTATTTGTTCGTTTAGGAAAACTTTCCGAAATACGTTATATATCTTCCGAAATACGTTTCATTTCCAAGAAAGGATCAGTTTTCATCATTTGTATTTTTCTCTATCCATTGTATTTTTCATCATTTGTATCATTTAGAAAGATTTTCTGAAATACGTTATATATCTTCCGAAATACGTTTCATTTCCAAGAAATGATCATTTTTCATCATTTGTATCTTTCTCTATCCATTGTATTTTTCATCATTTGTATCATTTAGGAAGATTTTCCGAAATACGTTATATATCTTCCGAAATACGTTTCATTTCCAAGAAAGAATCATTTTTCATCATTTGTATCATTTAGGAAGATTTTTCGAAATACGTTATATATCTTCCGAAATACGTTTCATTTCCAAGAAAGAATCATTTTTCATCATTTGTATCATTTAGGAAGATTTTCCGAAATACGTTATATATCTTCCGAAATACGTTTCATTTCCAAGAAAGGATCAGTTTTCATCATTTGTATCTTTCTCTATCCATTGTATTTTTCATCATTTGTATCATTTAGGAAGATTTTCCAAAATACGTTATATATCTTCCGAAATACGTTTCATTTCCAAGAAAGGATCATTTTTTCATCATTTTGTATCATTTAGGAAATCCTAAATGTGTAGCACGGCTTCCTAAAATTATGGTGTGTTTTCGGATGACAAGTTAAGTCAACACTTTCTTTTAGAAGTGTTGACTGACTTTTAGAAGAACATAACCCCCACGATGATTCACTTTTTCTCTACTAATAAAACAAACAAAGGGTTACAAAATCATCAGATTGAGATTTAATAATAGTAATAATACCGAGAAGAAGAGAGAAGAGCATGAATTTCTTAAACTGCTTGCTCTAGTTTTCGTGTTTGTAGGTAACAACAGATAAATCACAAACCGAGCTACGGACACTGCTTCCTCGCATGTTCATGTACTATGTTAGCCACCATCTCCACAAACACACCTTTAAGCTCTGCTTTCACACGACATTAAAAGAAAAAGCTTGTGTTTAAGTCACTTTTCTTATGATACTTTTGAGCTGTTTATAGCTCCAAGTGCAAAAACCAAGAAAAATTCCAGCTTTAACTATTCAGTATCTGCAATTTAACATTTTTTCTTCAGGCCAAAATTTGACAATTTGAAGATAAGGAAGAATGCGGTAGTACCATAAGGCTTAAAGTTGAAGAGCGGTGGAAGGAAACGTCCCTTGTTGGTTTTCCCAAAACCTACACAAGTCATAAATACAACATTAGAGTGAAATCGGTACAAAGGTAGTTCCTTTACAAAACCACCAGTATCAGTATCAAAATCAACATTTTCTTGGGCCGATCGGATTCAACATCGTTTAACGGCAAGCCTTCATCACCCAAAACCCGATACCGGCGGATGCGAAGCTGTACGGAACAACCCGATCGGAGTGAAACCTAATAAAGCTATTAAAATCTCAACCAGAACCAGCAGATATTGACTCACATTGCGTTTGAGATTGTAACAGTGCCATTCCGACTTGTAATGGAGCTTCTGCTCAGCGTCGTCTTCGAACTCCTTTTAACACGAATTACATGCTAAGCCAGATAATCTAGGTCTCAGTTCTTCTTACTTTCACCACTGTTTGGTAACTCTTCGATTCAACAATCAATTGAAGCCTTGTGATCAATTCGATGATGTAGAGCCTAGATTATCCGATCGTGATGATCGCTAAGTCTGAGTAAATTTTCTCAGAAGAGGATCGCGAAGAAGACGATCTCCAAAATTTAATTTTGGATAAATTTCATTTTATATATTATTAAGTAAATTATTATGTAAGTAAATTATGGGCCAAAATGGTCTTTTGTCACTTTAATGAATGCTAAAAATGAGGCTTTTTTATTAGGGTGCTAGTTTGGTCATAATTTTTTTAAAAAGTGCTATTTTGAACAATTTCTCAATCTTATTATATAAAGTTGAATCCCTCGACGAGAGTGTGACACGTAGGATAATTTTCAATCACGAGATCGTGATATGTATTGTTGTTACTTAAGATCGCGACATGTGTCAAAGTAATAATCTGAATAAAAGAAAAAAAAATAAAAAGAAAATTAAGATTCTAACTAAGATCTAACAATCATGAGATCGTGACATGTGTAAAAAATAAAAAATAACAATGCAATAATATAAACTTTTCTATAAGACAAAATAATAAAAAAAACAAAAATAAATTGTGTTTTATTTAAATATAAACTAATAAATCATTAAAAAAAAAATAAATTACAAAAAACTATACAAATTTATATATGATTCATATATATATATATATATTATATAAAGCTGGATCCTTCGACGTGAGTGTGACACGTAGGATAATTTTTAATCACGAGATTGTGACATTTGCCACGATTGTTAATTTAAATCTTGACATGTGTCAATTTTATTAAAAAGGTAAAAATGAATTAAAGTAAATATTAAAAAAAGTTAAACTAAAAAAAAAGACAATGTTAGTAAAAATGAATTAAAGTAAATATTAAAAAAGTTTAAACTAAAAAAGGCAATCTTACAAATAAAAACAAGTATAAGTAAAGAAACCTAATAATAAAAGAAAATGACAAAAGAAAATTTAAAATTTTATAATCTACAACCACGATTAAAGTTAAAAAAGAAAAATTATAAATATAATCTAAACTTAAAAGAAAAATTATTAATATACGATATTAAATCGATTCATAATCCTAAAAAGTAAATGAAAAAGTAGTTACGTTTAGATTAAGAAAAATTAAACAAAAATTATAAATAATAGCCAAAGTTAAAAAACCATATTTTAAATTAGAATAAATAAATTAAACAATAGATAACATTCCTAAAAAGAAAAAGAATAAAAGCCAAATTTTATTTTAAAAAACATATTTCAGTTTAGAATAAGAAAATTAAACAATAAATTGCAATCATAAAAAAACTAAAGTTTTAAAAAAGGAAAGAACAATTAGTAATTCTTAAAAAAACCAAAAACATAAAATGGAATACAATCCTAAATAGAAAATGAATTATCATCCCCCACCTCTAGATAACCAAATTGATAGCTTCTCAATTTCACATTCATATATAATTCGAAAAGCTAAAATTACTAAAATATATATATATATCGTATTATATTAAGTTGGATCTCTCAATGTGAGTGTAACACGTAGGATAATTCTCACTCACGAGATCATGACATTTGTCACGGTTAATTTAGATCTTGACATGTATCAATTTAATTTAAAAAACAAATGAATTAAAGTAAATACTAATCAAATTAGTTTTAATTTATAATTTATCCTAAAAGAAAAATATTTCGTAGTTTTTCATTTAGATTAAAAAAATTAATCATAAAAGAAAAAGAATTTTAATTTCTCACCTCTACATAAATCACAATTTGGTAGTATAACAATTACACCCAAAATAAATAAAAGTCCAATAATCGTATCTACAACTATTTACTACATCTATTCACCAAATTTTTCTTTCAATGTATATATTTATTTTTCGTAAACTTTGTTTCTAACTTTATGTATAAGATATTTTCACGGTTGATCTAATTTTGTTTTCCATTTTAATGTCTTTCATTTTTTTCATGGGTTATAAAATATTAAATTACAAATCCGCATATATGCGGGTACTTATTTAGTCTTATTATATAAAGCTGAATCGTTCAACGTGAGCATCACATGTATGATAATTATAACTCACGAGATCGTGATATATGTGTCATCGTTAATTTAGATCGTGACATGTGTCATGTAATAATACAAACTATCCAAACAATAAAAGGGAAATGAAATTGTGTTTTAAGGAAATTGAAATTAATATAATCGAAAAAGTAAAATACGAAAAAAATACAAAATACAAAATTAAAAAATGTAAACCATTAAATCTATATAAGATTCATAATATATGAAATTAGAAAATAATAATTTTATCAATTAGATTCAGTTTTAAATTATATAAAAATTGAAATTTGGTTCTTAAATTGTCTTATTCATTTAGAGAGATTTTTATGGGTAATATGTATCAATTTTGAACATTTTTATTTGTGAATTACAAAACTTAATTTCTAGATAACTAAAAGAGTATTTGACTTTCAAATCAAATTATATGGGTTATAACTATGCGGGTTATCAATTTTAAAATTTAAATATTTTTAATTTCATCCACGTATCTCGCGGAATCTAATCTAGTCGGGTGAAATCTCTATAATGTTATTTAAGAAGACATTTTTAAAAATAAATTTTGTTTTGTAAGTTATTTCATATTATGCCATTTCTTTGATATTGATCACATAGGAAATGATATAATTGTCTTTTAAAATTATTGATGATAATAGGGAAACTATTTATTTATTAATATTATATATTTTTAAATAATAATCAATCAATATATATTCAAAGAAAAAAAATCTTTTCAAAATCTGGCTATATTTTTTCACTATAATATATTATATTTGATTTGAATATATATCAAAATAAAAGTTGAAAAATATTTTACTAATTTTATAAAAAGTTATACACAAAAAAAGTTCATGAACTAACCAAAAAACTAGAGTCATTAAATGGTGCATATTAGAGTTATGTTTTCAAGATTATAGGTTTTGCGGGTTAGTCCGAATAATATTTTAGTCTACTACAAAAAGGATTAAATAGACAAAATATTCCGTTTGACAACTCTATCTATAATCATGAGTTACACATATTATAAAGTTCAAATAAAATATTTTTCTTAAATTTTAAAATAATTTCGTTAAAAAAAAATACTACGCGCGATAATTAGCGCAGATTAAGTTATAGTTATAATACAATTGGAAAAGATTGTGTGAGTGAAAAATGCAATGGAGTTGAACATGCTTTTAATCATTAACTAGGATTTAACCCGCGTTAGCTATATAGCGCTGGGTATTTTTTGTTTAAAAATTGTTTTTATCTGAATTTTAAAATATGTTTAAATAATGATTATATATATAACTTCAACCCGGACTAACCTGTCTACTTAACCCGTTTTGCAATAAACAAAAATATTATTCTGGCTAACCCACAAAATCCTATAATTTTGAAAACATAACTCTAATATGCAACGCTTAATGACTACGATTTTTGTGGTCAGTCCACAAACTTTTTAAAAAATTCAATTTTCTCGTGTCTAGTTTTTTATAAAATTAGTAAAATATTTTATAATAATTATAGTAAAAAATATTGAAAGATTTCGAATATATTTTTTCTTTGAATATATATGGATTGATTATTATTTAATAATATTATAACAATTAAGAAACTAAATAGTAAATAACATATTTGGGAAATAAAAAATTTTCATGTTCTCATCAATAATTTTTAAAAACAATTATATCATTTTTTATTTTAATTATTTTCTTATTTGTAATGATATTTCATATAATAACTTACAAAACAAAGTTAATTTTTAAAAATATCTTCTTAAATAATATTATAGAAATTTTAAATACATTTACACGGCCATTTATCACATAGTAATTTTTGTGATGAACACTACCGAGTTTAGTTGTCTTGTCCCAATCAAATATAGTAGAAATTTTGGGGATTTTCAATCAGTGTCTCGGTAACCAAACATTTTCAATAAGTTAACTAATTAGTTTATACATTGTCAATAAATCGTTGATTGAATGATATTATTTTCATTTTAGTCAGCTTAACAGTAAATTAGTTATGTTTGAATTAGAGACACAAAAAAACGAGGATTTGACTTTTACGATATATATATATATATATATATTTTTTTTTTTTGTAGACAAGTTACCTTCTTGTTCATACTTCGTATAATCGGGCGAGAACAAGTTTATTTATTGCTTTCATCGATAGCAATATTTTTACTTTATCATTTTATTAGTATTATTATAAAGATTTCATGTACTTGTTAATTTTATCACACTAGAAATTAATCCGCACAGTGTAATTTAAAAAAAAAAAATTATTTCGTTTTTTTTTGAATTTGATAATATGTATAACTAATGATTATAGATAGAACTGTCAAAATACACTAACCTGTTTACTTAACCCGCTTTGCAGCGGACTTAAATATAAACATAAACTTATACATAATCAGATAAATATATAACAAACTATAGTTAATTTTCTAAGAAAAAATTATATTAGTAAATTGAGTATATCATCTATCTTTAAAACTAAATATTAAAAGTTTGACTTACAAGACCCGTTTTTATAGGCATTTGGAAATTAGAATCCTAACTCGTCCATGGCGGACTAACCCACTTACTAAGGAAAAACTATAGTTAATTTTCTAAGAAAAATCATATTATTTAGTAAATTAATTATACCACCTATCTTTAAAACTAAAAATTAATATTTTGACTTGCCATACCTGTATTTTTAGGCATTTAAAATTTTGAATCCTAACTCGTCCATAGCGGGCTAAGCCGCTTACTTAACCCATTTTACGGTGGAATAAAATATTATTCAAAATAACCTGCAAATAACTACAATATATCTAGAACAAGTACCTAACCACGGAATGAAGAGCTAGGGCAGATGAAACTAGGAGAGAAGCCCTCTCGCGGCTCCGACGAGGAGCGCCGGAAGCCGGAGAGGCAAACGGAGACCAGATCTAAAAACAATTTCGGCGAGAGAGAAAAGAGTTAGAAGTAGAGAAAAAGCCGAGTTGAAAAGAATTACAATATTGAAACACCAACTGTAATATGCACCGTTTAACGACTCTATGGTTTGTGGTCAGACCACAAACTCTTTAAAAAAATCAATTTTCTCGTGTTTAATTATTTATAAAAATAGTAAAATATTTTTCAGCTTTTGTTTTGATATATATTCAAAGAAAAGTATACATTTTTTTTGAATATGTGTGAATTGATTATTATTTAAAATTATATAATATTTTTAATATTGTAATAATTAAAAATCTAAATAGTAAATAACCTATTTAATGGAAAACAAACACTTTCCATATGCTCTTCAATAATATTAAAATACAATTGAATTATTTCCTATTTCAATTATCTTTTCTTATTTGTAATGACATAATATGTAATAATTTACAAAATAAACCTCATTTTACCAAATACATTCTTAAATAATATTATAGAGATATTCATGTATGGTGTTTTACCTGTAAATCGTATAATCTCTATAATATTATTTAAGAGACATTTTTAAAAATGAACTTTATTTTGTAAGTTATTATATATTATGTCATTACAAATAAGAAAAAACAAATGAAATAGGAAATGATATAATTATCTTTTAAAAATAAAAATGAGAATATGGAAAGTATATATTTTCCATTAAAGAGATTATTTATTATTTAGATTCTTAGTTATTATGATATTATTAAAATAATCAAACCATGCATATTCAAAGAAAAAATATATTCTAAATCTTGCAATATTTTTTGCTATAATTATTATAAAATATTTTACTAATTTTATAAAGAGTTAGACACGAAAAAATTGATTTTTTAAGAGTTTGTATACTGACCACAAAAATCATAGTCATTAAGCGGTGCATATTAGAGTTTTGTTTATAAGATTATAGGTTTTTTTTATTAGACCGAATAATATTTTAGTTTATTGCAAAACGGGTTAAGTAGACATGTTAGTACGGGTTGATATTTCTATATATAATCATTAGTTAAGCATATTTTAAAATTCAAATAAAAACATTTTTTCTAAATTTTATAACAATTTTAAAACAAAATGAAATAGGAAAGTAAATTTATTTTTTACACATTTCTCGCCTCTATATTGCATGAGAAAGTAAGTTTATTTTGCACATATTTCTCTGCTCTGTATTGCATGTGAAACATTCAGTGGGCTTTATTTGTGTAGCTTCTTGACCAAATTATAATCAGGCCCACTCTCGAGGATCGCTAGTTATTGTGTTTCTGTAGTAGGCTGCAGCGATGCGTACATGGGCTGAAATTCTCAGGTGACGAATATAATCTTACAAAATATTTAAGGAAATTGTTTGAGTCGTCTATATTACGATATTTGAACTAAAACTATGACACAATACACATACTCACATAGTAACACCATTAGTATAAATCCCTATTCGATACAGTATAAACTCTCATATAAAAATAATCTAAGGTGGGGGTATTGAATGATTGAATTTAAGAGAATGCAAATAAATTTAAAATCAATTGATTTTGAGTAATTTAAAAGTTTTTTGTTGGTATTTTAATGAATTCTATCAAAATAACAGCAAAAATGCTCGAAATTCACTTTTTACAAATTTT
Organism: Eutrema japonicum; assembly: GCA_030161315.1. NCBI lineage: Eukaryota > Viridiplantae > Streptophyta > Magnoliopsida > Brassicales > Brassicaceae > Eutrema > Eutrema japonicum. The sequence goes on from BSQW01000013.1 coordinate 9,108,944, forward strand.
CATTGAAATTCTATTAAATTCCTATCAAATGACACTATCATCAATACTGCAATAAAATTGAATAACACTAACATTTAATAGAATTAAGAAATAAAAAATTGAATAACACTAGAATTTAAAATAATATAAAAAATGATTACAAATATCTAATCCAATAACACATAAATTTAAAAAATCATAAAATACATCATTGAATAACAGTATAATTTTATAGAAAGTCTAATTCCTTCTAATTCAATTAAATTCTTTAATTGAATACTACCCACTAAGTTTCTTCGTTGCTTTGACTGATAGAAACGGGTGGAATTATTTTTTAGGTTTTATTACGATAATTAATTAGGTTTTAATGGCTTATCTTTCTGCTAAATCAAAGCAACGAAGAAACCTAATTATTATTTTTTAAATGAATAACCCAGAATGATAAGCCATTAAAACTTAATTAATTACTCTCTCCGTTCTAAATTAAATGAAGTTTTAGAGAGTTTTTTTCCACAATTAAGTGATGTTCTCAATAACCAATGCAAAATTAAATGATTTTTATTATTTTTGATCAATTACATTTTATAGACTATTTGTTCATTGGTTCAGATGAATAATAAATGAGGTTTTAGTATAGAAAAAAATAAAAATTAATTGTTTACTTAATTTGTGTACATACTACTAAAATACCACTTAATTCAGAGTAGAAGAAGTATTTTTTAAATGAATAACCAGAAAGATAAAGCCATTAAAACCTAATTAATTATCTTTCTAGTTATTCATTTAAAAAAATATTAATTATTTAAAAAGGAAATGTATAGTCCCTACCCTACTACAGCACATAGTACTGACTATTAATTCGTGGCACTAGAACGGTAGTAATCTCATGTAGAGTCAATAATCTCATGTAGAGGATATCGTGCATACGAGAAAGTAAAATGAAATGGTCAAAGAGTATATAATAAAGCATTGAATATGAAGAGCATATCTGCTAGCTAGCTAGGATAATACCAACACATGATTGGATATGCATGATCATTGACTGCAATATGCATGCTTCATCTCCGACCTTCTCACGCTCATTACCATCATATACTCACCGTTACTAAATCATATTTTTGTTAACACCTAAAAATTAACCTAAGATAGCAAAACTTATTTTGTGGGGTAATATCTTGTATAGTTGTATGTAAGCGGTTGAGAAGGTTAGAAGTATATAGAACATTCTTTCTCAAAAAAAAGAAGAAGTATATACTACAACTATTAACCCAGCTATAAGCCTTATTATATAATTTCAAAATCACAATTAAGTAACGATAAGATCGTATATATGTACATAAAGCTACACATCTACTCCAAAAAAATATATTTTAAATTAGTCTATATTGGGGTTATTGAGAAAGCACTTATGAAAAAAGAAGGAAAACAAACTCTAACCTTTAATTATATTTCTAATATGTTTCAGCATCAATTTGGATTCAAACATGTACGGTTTTTCCATATATGTAAGATTTAGTACATTAAAAAGCAAAACAAACTTGAATACGAAAAAATCAAAGAAGTAGAACAAAAAAAAAGGTTCAACAAAAACACAAATGCATCGATTTGGTCCTACACTACAAGTGACCCCATTTGTTGCTCGTCCAGCCAATTACATCACTTTCATCTATTCCCTTCTCCTTATCAACATCAGCTATTATTCTCATAATTTTTTGGGTTCTTCCACGGTCACTTTATGAAAACATAGTTTGTATATTGTATATGCGTTAACTTTTCAGTCGTATCTATATACAATACTACGTAAATCAATGGTGTACAATACACAAACCAATAACAAACAAAATTGTCGTTTGAACTGAGAAAATATTACATAAAACGTGATACTTATAGTTCAGCTTAGTTTACAGCTGTTTGGTGAACAAACTAATTAAGGGAGAATCAATTAAACACTCGGAAACAGAAAAGATGAAACTACACGCATGTAATTTGTATTCTATCCATTATAACTTTATAAGTTGATAACTAAAATAAAATTATATTATAAATTACATTAAAACTTTTAAAAAATCCCCTCCATTTACGCCTCACACCTATACATATATCATCAAACTTCCTCTCATTCTCTCCATCAAACTCATTCTCTACTTACTTTTACAAAAAAAAAAAAAAAAAAAATGAGAACAATGGTAGATTTGGGAAGAGAAAGAAGCAGCCATCTACGAATCATCGATTCTCCGACGAACGTTGACTGTGCCCGTGAATTCCGTCTCCGACGAACCCTCCGTTCACTCATTGCCTGCTTAATCCCATATTGTTGCACTTACCAATCTCCTCCCTCCGACCAAAACCACCGTCTCTGTTTCTTCCTTCGAAAAAAACGGTGTCGTCGTCATCACCGGAACTTTCTTCGGTCACCGCCGAGGCCACGTCAGCTTCTGCCTCCAAGACGACACTCGTCCGTCCTCTCCGCCTCTCCTCCTCCTCGAGCTAGCCGTTCCCACGGCGGACCTCGCTCGGGAGATGGAGGAGGGATTTCTACGTATCGCTCTCCGGAGCAAAAGCAGCAGCCGGTCTAATATCTTAGACGTTCCGGTTTGGTCTATGTACTGCAACGGAAGGAAAGTTGGGTTCGCGGTGAGGAGAGAGATGAATGAAAACGACGTCGGGGTTCTCCGGATGATGAAGTCTGTTTCCGTTGGCGCTGGGGTGATTCCTAACGGCGAGACGTTGTATTTGCGGGCCAAGTTCGAGCGAGTCACCGGGTCGAGTGACTCGGAAGCGTTTCATATGGTTAACACAGGAGGTAGTTATGGTCAGGAGCTTAGCATTTTTCTTTTGAGATCGTGAAATTGTGATTACGAAAAATGTAGTTGTGATGTTATTTTAATGTTCGGTTTGTGTATATTTTGAAACTTTTGGTTTTTACTAATAGTGTTTACGAATAGTTATAAATTTTGGTGGTATATTGGCCAGAGGGAGAATTTCTATTAGAAAACCACAATGATGTATATATATCCTCCATTAACAATAAATCATCTATATTAATAACACATGTCTCCATAAAAACTCATGTAAAGTTAATCAGTCTCGTTATCATAAACGGTGTAATTATTATGCGTTATCGTAACTAGTTGTACAATTTTGTAGAATCGTGATACTCCCTCGGTTTTATAGTTTTCTGTTTTACCTTCGTTAATTTATTATATACTATGATTACACTAATTAATAAACTAAAAAAGTAGAGATACAATTGGAAATATTATCAAACATTTGCATTGAAATTCTAAAACGACAACTAATATAAAATAAAATTTAAGGTCTAAAACGACAACTAATATAAAACGGAGGAAGTATATGTTTAGCTTAGTCTACTTTTGTTGAGAAAGGGTAAAAAATTAAAATAAAAATATATCCAACACATTGACTTTGAAACTTAGATAATGATCATATACACCAACGAGCAATAATTATGGAGTATAAATTGCATATGAATCGTTGGTAGGGAGATGATGAAATTGGGTTGGTGTGTGCTCCTCCATTTTGCTTTATGGCTGAAAAATCCTTAAGGGCCACCGGCGCGTGGGAAGCACGAACGTGCACGTGCGTTGAAAGAACGAGGTTGATCAAGGCGAAAACTGAAAGCAATGTCCGACCAAACAACAACCACAGAAAACTGAAATCTGGCTCCAGCTTCGTCGGTGTCGATCGATCGACTCCGGTTCCGAACCAGCACCGTTCCCTCTTTTCCTCCTACTTTTCATTATATTTGGGATTTGGCTCTTGAGAGACTCAAATTCATTAATTTCATCGTATTACTCTCTTTTGTCTACTGTTATTAGACTTCCACATTAGATTTAAATCAACTTATTGCGGTTTAATAATTGTTTGATTTGTTTTTGGCAGTTGATACGCCAATATTCGAAATCCTCTGATTATTAGAAAAAAAACATTAGATTTAAAATAAAAAATCCAAAAAATTACATCGACGGAGTCTATCACCTCTACAGTCAGAAATATAAATCTTACTACTATGGGCGATGCACAACATTCTAACTCAAAAAAATAAATTGTTTTCTAGAGTTAAATTACTTTTATAATCATTGTTTCTCCAGATAGATCATATTTTAATCTATGTGTGGTTGTAAGAAAACAAAAACCTTTGTATGATATTATATGCATGCACGTAATATATAATACTAAATATTTATGGATATTTCGTGGTTTTATGTCACGAGGATCCATTCGTGGCATCGTTGATAATTTAATATACATACATACTGAATGATAATATTAATTGATATTTACTTTATCAAGATAAGCATATATACACATTCGTTTGCAAAATTCATATAACAGTTCCAAAAGTCTGAATTCTCCCAGTACACCGGTTGTCAAATAAAAAGCATATAGACACACTATTATATATTACGTTATTGATAATATATTCATCTTCTTATAACCGATATTCCGAATCGAGGCAGGTTAAATCTATAACTTTTATATAAACATACACCTAACAAAGGAGCCAAAGGAAATTGCAAGAGAGATAGACAACTAACAAAAAAAATAAGATGATGAGACACACGAGGTTAAGTTTTAACCCTAACTCATTGACAATCATTTGACATAATGGCTCCACCACACCATTCCCTTGTAGTATGGTTTCACGTGCACTTTCGACCCTACGGTTCCCTCTTTAATTATTTTTATAATATCTCTTGAATATATTTGCTCGTAATTCTTATTGAGATCAATCGAAAATATATATCAGAACAAAATTAATTTTTCCCCATGGTATATTTATTCGCGTAGTTATATATATTAACGGTAGCAAAATTAACAAAACGACGACTAATAGAGCGAATAACCCTCTAAATTTTTATATGCATATATTATAGTATTTGAATTTTTCAGGTTGTACCTAACACGAGAGTGGGGAATTGATATTTTGATCGCGAACGTGTTGCAAAAACATAAAAGCCAATGGTCTGATCTTCAATACTTGTTAGTATGATAGTTGCACAGATTTTTCTTTTTTTAACTAAGTCGGGTCTTCTTTTGTTTTGTCGAAAGTCTTGGGTCTAAAATCCACAATCTTTTGAGAACGATGACTATAACATGTTAAATATTGTAGTAATTTTTCTAATCGCATGTACTTTTGAATTGGTGACTTACAAGATTATTTCTCTTCGGTTTCCTTAAGGTTTGTATTTATATGAATGATTTATTGAGCTGCATGCATGATTTCTGTCTAGGCGTGGGAGCAAATAATTTAGGGAAGTTCTGAAGAAAACCCTAGCCGTCCTCTAAACACTTTCCTTTTCCGTCTCGCCCAAGGCTCACCGTTCGGGGCAGCCTCCGCCATGGAGACGTCGTCTCCGCCTTCTCCTTTGGAGCAAGCAAAGACCTCTCTGGCCTCTCCGACTCACACCGTTTCAAAACAGAACTCATGGAGTGCTTTGTTATCAAATTCGTCCATACCAGCCCTTGCTTCCCCGGTTTCGGTGGAAGTGATCAATGGAGTCGCGCAGGCTTCGATACATGCGAAAATCCTTGAAAATGCTCAGCCGCTCTGGTCCAACTACATCGTCGGCTATTTCATCGGAGACGCTTCCCATATCGGGAAAGTCCATGCCACTGTTAATCGTCTCTGGACGTCGCCGGCGAAAAACTCCAAAGTAGACGCTCAATTTCTCAATAGCAAATCAGTTTTATTCAAGATTGACGACAACCAAGTCAGATCTCGTGTCCTCCGCATACACTTCTGGCATATTGCAGATATTCCTATGGTGGTGCAAGAGTGGAACCCAAAGAATTCCGACCTTCGTCCGGATCTAACCTCAATGCCAATATGGGTCGATTTCACGCAGGTCCCTGATTACCTCTTCTCTCATAAAGGTCTGATGTTCCTGGGTAATCTGGTGGGCGAGGCCAAAAAACTCCATCCGAACACGGAGAGATGTGTCCGTCTCGAAGTCGCTCGGATATTAGTGGTGGTAAATCTTGAGAAACCATTACCAGAGAAGATATATTTGAATTCAAGTCCAAATATTCTTATACCTGTCAGCTATCCGTGGCTGCCCCCTAGATGCACCACTTGTGACAACTGGGGACATACAGAGAAGGAGTGTGCGAAGATGAGGAAGGGATCAATAGTCATCTCGGACAAGTCTGCAGTAAAAGTGCAGCAGAAAATTCAAGCAAAGGATGAAGCTCAATCAAACTCGACTGGAAAAGTGCAGACTGATATGAGACAAGGATCTTCTGGGAGAATAACGGGGGTAGTACAAGAATCTCAGGGTGGGGAAGAAACTGAAGAAGCTGAGCTGCTTTCGCAAGCAGCGACCAATGAGAAAGAGGAAGTGGCGGAATGGACTTTGATCACAAAAAGAGCAAAACAGTCGCCGGGTGCGAAGTATACCACTAAAAAAGAAAGTACCACAACTAGCGTGGGAACAAAGTCGGGGACTACATCCCCATATCGATACTCCATACTGGCCAAAGCTCTCGAAGAGTAAGACAAAGAAGATAGAGAGATAACAAGCCACAATGAAGTTGGCAGCCAATCCTCAGAGGAGGAAGAGGATCCGCCGACTATACAGGTTAAGCCCAAAACCGGGGAGGGACAAAAAAAGAAACATAAAACTCCTAAAAAACAGCCCAAACAATCCATTCTGAAAAAAGACCAGAAGATTTCGCAACAACAAAACACCAAAAAAGCTTCCGTCCCTCGGAAGCACTAATGATTATGACGTCGTTCTTTGCGTGGAAGTTTCAATAAAATGCGCAAACAAAATTCAGTTAGAACGTGGTTATCTTCTACTTCGCCTTCTTTCGGGTGCCTTCTTGAAACGAAAGTTCAGGAAGACAACTATTCAGCTATCATTGACCGAGTGTTTAGTGGATGGAAATCTATTAATAACTATGAGTATCATCGCTTGGGACGGATCTGGATCCTTTCTACTGACTATGTCAATGTCATTCCGCTGTTTAAGAGTCCCCAAGTCATCACGGTTTGGGTCACTTATCCATAGGGTATTGAGTTCCTTTGCTCATTTGTATATGCTTCTAATTTTCGGAGGGACCGTGCAATCTTATGGGAGGAGCTTCGACAAACTCGAGATATGTTTGTAAGCGCCACCATCCCCTGGATTGTGTTAGGAGACTTTAATGAAACGCTTGCTTCTGATGAGCACTCGAGATCTTTGGATTATCTGGGAAACCAAGCACGTATGCGTGATTTCCAGGTACTGGTTTCCGATTGTGAACTTCAAGATCTGGGATACGTGGGCCCAAAATACACCTGGTGGAATCAACAAGAGGATGATCCCATCGGAAAGAAGCTTAACCGGGCGTTGGTCAACAGCTCATGGAGCTCAGTTTTTCCTCACTCCTTTGCGGAATTTGAAACCAAAGGCATCTCAGATCACTCTCGATGCCTCGTCCGTCTAGAACCGGCGATTCCTTCGAAGCGCCGACATTTTCAGTTTTTCAATTTTCTTACTGACCTCCCGGAATTCATGGAGGTCGTGCAACAGGTCTGGTCTACGACTGAACCGCTCTTCCACTCTCGCACAGCCCTTCATCGATTTCATCGCAAGTTGAAACTTCTCAAGCCATCTCTTCGAGCTCTGAACAGAGAACGATATGGCGATATCACTAAAAGGACGAAGGAAGCTTTTGACTTATTATGTGCCCAGCAGAATCAAGTACTTATATCACCCACTTCTGAAAATATCGCTGCTGCTGCCGCAGCATCGGATCGATGGAAGCATTTCGCGGGTATTGAAGAACGGTTTTTTCAACAAAAATCACGTATCACCTGGCTGCAGTATGGAGATAAGAACACCACTTTTTATCATCGTACAGTGCAAACAAGGAACTAAAAAAATAGTGTTAAGAGGCTGGTGAATGATGAGGGTGACCCTATCACTGAAGTTTCTGAGATTAAAGCGGAGGCGGTCCGCTACTTCACTCAATTTCTCCAAGCCTCACACCAACATTCCCCTTCTCTCACCGTCGAAGATCTCTCGGGTCTCATCTCATTCCGCTGCACCTCAGAACAGAGTGCCAGCTTGATTGGCTATGTCTCCGAAGCAGAAATCAAGAACGCTCTTCATTCAATGCCGTCTAACAAAACACCAAGTCCCGATGGGTTCACATCTGAGTTCTTTCTGGCTGCTTAGCCGATTGTAGGTACCGATATGGTGGTGGCTGTGCAATCTTTCTTTGAATATGGTCTCATGCCCCGTGGTGTAAAAGCCACCTCCCTAACTCTGGTTCCAAAGAAGACCGACGCTATACATATGCGGGATTTCCGGCCTATAGCTTGCTGTAACATGCTCTATAAGGTGATCTCTAAGATACTCGCGAACCGGCTCAAATTTGTGCTACCGGATAGTATGGTGCCGAATCAGAGTGCTTTCATCAAGGGGCGACTTTTGCTTGAAAATGTGCTCATGGCAACTGAACTCACTAAAGATTACCACAAAGACACGATTGCTCCCCGCGGGAGATTCGGTCCGTTGGGAGATTATTACTCTGACTCTCCAAGCCATGGGCATCCCGACAATCTTCAACTCTTGGATTTATAGCTGCATTTCTACTGCCACATTCTCGGTGATGGTGAATGGAGAACTCGAGGGTTTCTTCTCTAGTTCCCGAGGCCTCCGACAAGGATGCTCACTTTCTCCTTATCTATTTGTGATTGCTATTAATGTCCTTTCCCACCTGCTGGATAGAGCTGCAATCCAGGGTCGCATTTGTTTTCATTCGTCATGTCAAGAAGTCTGCCTTACCCACCTCAGCTTCGCCGACGACATGCTGGTGTTCACAAACGGTACTGCTGAATCGCTAACAGAAACTATAAGCGTCCTCTCTGAGTTCGAAAAGGAGTCTGGCCTCGCGATTAATCCTTCCAAATCCTCCCTTTTTCTAGCCGGCCAAACGACACCAGCTATTCGTCAAGTGGCCAATGCTCATCATATCCCACTAGAAAGTCTCCCTATCCGGTACCTCGGCTTGCCCCTCACGACCAAAAGCATGACTCGACTGGACTATGAACCCCTCATAGATAAAATTCGTACTCGTATGATTTCCTGGGCAAGTAAATCTCTCTCGTTTGCAGGAAGACTTCAACTCATCCAATCGGTGATTGCTAGCATCACAAACTTCTGGAATTCGGTTTTTCGATTACCGAAACGTTGTTTTGCTGCAATCGAAAGCTTGTGCTCTGCTTTCCTTTGGTCTGGTTCTCCACACATCACCACTAAAGCAAAAGTTGCTTGGAATGAGGTATGTAAACCTAAGAGAGAAGGAGGCTTAGGAATCAGAACGCTTCACGATTCTTCTCGTACATTGGCCTTAAAGCTAATATGGAGACTATTCGAAAATTTGGGCTCTCTATGGGTGGCCTAGACAAAACACTATATGCTCCGTAAATAATCGTTTTGCGACTTAAAAGAAGGCTCCAAGGGATCTTGGATATGGAAGAAATTGCTGAAGTTGAGACCGCTCATGGCATCTTTCATAAGCACGGAGGTACGGGATGGTGCGTCTACTTCTTTCTGGTCAGACAATTGGACGGGTCTGGGGAGACTAATCGAAGTCGCGGGCGAGGCAGGAACAAGAACGTTGGGTATCTCTCGGTCAGCTACTGTTTCCGAGGCGGTCCGAGGACACGAATGGGCTCTGCGACGATGCAGGGGCTCACACCTACGAGAACTGCAGCAGCGAATAAGCTCCATCATTGTCCTATTTGCCTCTGCCGGACATGATATTAATCGATGGAGACACGGCGTAGATGACTTCAAAGACACGTTCTCATCAAAAAAAACATGGGAACAGATCAGGGAGGTTCACCCGAAGGTCTCGTGGTATCGTCTTTTCTGGTTCTCTCAAGCAATCCCAAGGAATGCTTTCGCTTTGTGGCTCGCAATTAAGAACAAGCTTTCTACTGGGGATCGAATGCGACAATGGGGACTTGTCCAATCGTGTCCTCTCTATGGCGAGGTAAACGAAACAAGAGACCATCTATTCTTTGCCTGCCCATACTCTTTCACGATCTGGCATTGGCTCTGCTCAAGCCTTCTCGGCACAAGAATCAATCCTGACTAGGACCTCACTCTTCGACTACTAATGAGCAACATGCTGGGCAAGACAGATTCATTGCTAGGCAGACTCGTGTTGCAAGCCACAGTGTACAACATCTGGAAGGAGAGAAACGGGCGACGACATCTCCAGCCTCACCGCACGGCCCTCCTCCTCTCTTACACCATTCACAAAGACGTATGCTCTCATATCGTGTCACTGCATACAGGTGAACGGAAACAAGATATCGAGATTCTGCACCGATGGCGTGCCCTTAGCAACATTCCCTGACAGAGTATATTATATATTATATATTATATATTATATATTATATATTATATATTATATATTATTTATTATATATTATTTATTATATATTATTTATTATTTATTATTTATTATTTATTATTTATTATTTATTATTTATTATTTATTATTTATTATTTATTATTTACTATTTACTATTTACTATTTACTATTTATTATTTATTATTTATTATTTATTATTTATTTAAACATGTTTATTTTTGTCATTTCAAATTTTTGGATGAAGATGATCCATCTGGATGGTTCTCTCAAACTCATCCAGATTTTTTCAATTTTTTTGGATGAATTTTCGAAACTCATCTGGATGATTCATTTGGATAAATCGTTTAACGTAACTAAACGAACATCATTTTACAGATTCATCCAAATAGACCATCCATATGATCAAACGAACATGGCCTTAAACAAACATCAATTCTCATCTTTATCTAGATGATTCATCTGGATGATGAAACGAACATGCCCTATATCTTATTTTATTATATAAAACTGAATGGTTTATTGTGGACGTGATCATGTAATTAAGATAATTATAATTCAATAGATTATGATATATATTATTGTTAATTTATATCGTGACATGTGTCAATGTAATATTAAAATTTTTATAATGTTAGTTAATTATTTTTTATAAAAGGCAAAATAGCAAAAAGAAAAAAAGATTGTGTTTGTTTTAAGGGATGTTTTAATGGAAACTAATAAAATTTAAAAAGTAAAGTAAACGAATAAAATTGAAACTACAAAATAAAAAATGTTAAATATATAAAAAAATATAAGATTTATAGTAAATAAAATTAAAAATAGCAGCTTGTTATCGTGTGTTTGATAATCTTGAAAACTTTTTATTCATTTAGAAAGATTGTTTGGATAATATAAATCAATTTTGAATTTTCTTAATTGCATTCTAGATAATTAAACGTCTTAATTTAGAATTTAGTTACATGGGTTATAAATAAGTATGTTATCAATTTTAGAGTTCTAAAACTTTTATTTTTTAACCGCATATAACGCGGAACCTAATCTAATTATATATAAAATTATATAAACTAAACCTTTTTTTTGGAGATGTTGTGTCTATTTATCATTTTTCCCCCGTAAAATAATACTTACGGTTGCAGTTTTAACTTTACAAGGAACACAGGCTTTATATTTTATGTCATGGAAACACAGGCTAGTTGATAAAAGCCCAAGTTTGAAAATGGGCCTACGGTTTAGGGTTGAAACAGTTGGGCCCATATTGTGTTGCCATATTAGATATCGATGCTTTTTGCTTTTTGCTTTTTGCTTTGTCGGTTGTGGGTCGCACAGCTTGTTATCGCCATAATATTATATGTGATTAAGAAAAAGGGCAAAATCTCATTAGTTTTTTTTTTTTTTTTTTTTTTTGTCAACAGCCTTGATACCTAACCCTATTCGGTGAACCAAATCGGGGATATCGAGTTTACATAGGTGAAAACAGATGGGTAGACTCGAGCACCTCGTGCTAACTTGTCTGCCACTGTATTGCTTGTGCGCGGGATTTGTGTGATAGAGAAATAGGTGAAAACCTCCTTGCTCCTCTTGAACTCCTCCAACTGTAGCGTAAATGCCGGCCACTCCGTCGGTGTAGACACCATCTTCACCAACTCTGAGCAGTCTGTAGCAAAAGCTATCGCCAGCTTGTGGTTTGCAATCATGCAATGCATCGCCCAGATGAGCGCTTCCAATTCCACGTGTAGCGGGGATAGGCTTCTTTGTAGATTACAGGCCCCCAAAATCTTTTCTTCAATTCCCTCCTGAAAGCAAAACCAACCTAAACCAGAAAATTGATCCCCTTCCTTCCATGATCCATCAATATAGCATGTGAACCCATTATATTCATTTTGTTCATTTATTCCCTTATTGAGACCCGGTAGTTGGGGATATATATCAGGTTCACTATTTTGTGCCGCTTCCCAAGTTGCTATTTCTGTTTCCGCTATCCTCAGAATCTCTTGTGGGTTTCTATCTACATTTGAGAACACCTTGTCGTTCCTTGCTTTCCAAATGTTCCACACAATCCACGGAAACATTAAATTCTTTTCCTCATCTGGAAGTCTCCAAAATAGATGATCAAAATTTGCGAAAACCGATGTCCTCGGGAAAGCTTCCGGGGCCGATGGAATATGAGAGAGTGCCCATGTTTGTAATGCTGGTGGGCATTCAAACAATACATGATTGATCGTTTCTCCCTCCACACCACACCTAGAACATTGTGTGTCACAATTTATTCCTCTAGCGCGAAGGTTCGCTGTGACCGACAGACACCCCGAGATTGCTTGCCATATAAAATGTCGTAATTTCGGTGGACAAGTCAATTTCCATGAGTGAGCCTGTAACTTCTTTATATCTGGACCGTAGAAGCAGTTGTCGACGTTTTCTATGATTTGTTGGGCAACCTGATATCCCGACTTTACCGTATATTTCCCTGATTTTGTAAAGTGCCAACCAAGCGTATCTGGTCGATATAAACTGCTGATGTGTATTCCGCGTATCAGTTCCACATCGGCCGGTTCGATGATTGCGTTTATCAATTCCAGGTTCCACGTTTGTGTCGCTGGATCAACCAAATGGTTGACCCTGAGATTTGGGTAATAGTTGTACCCTTTGCAAGTTGCAGACCTCGGGGGAGAGGATGGTATCCATGGGTCATTCCATACTGATATGGTGCCTCCTGAACCAACTCTTTTGATGAGCCCTTTTGTAACCAGAGGTCTAGCCGAAATGATACTCCGCCATCCAAAGGAAGGGGAGTACGACTTTATAGAGTCTAATGGGTCTGTGTTCCGATAGTACCGTCCCTTAAAAACCCGAGCGAAAAGCGATTCTGGTTGTTCCATTAACCGCCATAGCTGTTTTGCTAGTAATGCTGTGTTGAATTCCTCTATTGATCGAAATCCGATTCCGCCGTCTAACTTATTCCGGCACATCTTCTTCCATGCCATCCAATGCATTCCTTTCTGTTTACCGTCTGAGCTCCACCAGAACTTCGCTGCCGCACTGGTTAGCTTTGCGATAATAGATTTAGGTAACCGAAAACATGACATGACGTAAGTTGGCATATCCGTGGCTACCGATTTAAGTAGAACCTCTTTACCTCCTTTAGTCAGGAGTCTGGATGTCCACCCGTTGACTCTATCATTGTGTCGTTCGACAACAAAATTGAAAATCCTGCTCTTTGCCCCTCCGAGACTTTCCGGCAAACCCAGATAAGTACCCATCCCTCCCATATTTTGGATTCCTAGCAGTAGTTTCATCTCGTCCTGTACCGTTTCTGGAACCGTATGTCCGAAATTTAAAGAAGATTTTGAAAAATTAATTTGTTGCCCCGAGACCAACTCGTATTGCTTAAGTATATGTAGTATAGTGTGACACTCTTGTACCGTAGCCTTGCAGAAAAAAAGACTATCGTCCGCAAAGAGTAAGTGTGAGATCGCTGGCCCTGCCCTCGCTACCTTTAGCCCCGTAAGTGATTTCTCCCTTTCTGCTTTCCGTATATTGGCTATCAAGACCTCCGTGCAGAGGATGAATAAGTATGGAGATAATGGGTCTCCTTGCCGCAATCCTCTGTGTGGCGTTATTTGTCCTTTCGGATTACCGTTAATGAGTACCTTATATTGTACCGATTGTATGCACCACATAATCCCTGAAATCCACTTTTCCGCAAAACCAAATTTCCTCAATAGGTGTTCAATGAAAGTCCATTCCAGTCTATCATATGCTTTGCTCATATCCGTCTTGATTGCCATGAACTTGCTTTTGCAAGATTCATTGGTTCGTAATCCGTGAAACATCTCCTGGGCAATCAAAATATTATCCGATATCAGTCGCCCTGATACGAAGGCTGATTGAGTCTCAGAAATCAGATCCGGGAGCAATATCTTTAACCTCTGACATAACACTTTCGAGATGATCTTATACCCCACATTGCACAAGCTTATAGGTCTTAAATCCGTCATACGAGTTGGTCTTCCCGATTTTGGTATGAGGCATATGTTAGTCATATTCAGCCTTTGATCAAAGGAACCCGTTTCCAGAAAACCATTAACCAGATCTACTACGTCTGATTTTATTACATGCCATGATCTTTGGAAAAATAAAGCCGTCATTCCGTCCGGGCCCGGAGCCTTCTCTGGATGCATCATGAAAAGTGCTCTACGAACTTCCTCTTCCGTGGCCTTTGCCGTGAGCATATCATTATCTTGTTCCGAAACTAATGCTGGAATCTCACTGAGGGCCTCCTCAAATTCCCTCGGTGAAGTGGATGTGAATAATTCCTCGAAATAGTTTACCGCTACTTGTTCTACGTCTTTGTCTGAGGTAACCCAAGCTCCTACTACATCGTGTAGTCCCGTGATCCGATTTCTCGCCCTGCGTGTTTTGACTTGCGCGTGGTAAAACTTTGTATTTCTGTCCCCCACCGTTGCCCAAAGGGTGCGACTCTTCTGTTGCCAGAATAACTCCTCATCCAGATAAGCCTCTTTCAGTTTCCTCGTAATATCTCTGAGTTCCTCATTTGTACTATTATCATCATTTTGGACCACCTCTAATGCTTGTTGTAAGTCCCTAATTTTCTCCTTGCCATATGGCAAATTGGTTTTCCGCCATTTTGAAATTTCTCTCCGGCAATTATTTATTCTCTCTATAAAGAGAGTCTCGCTTCCCGTTGTGTTAATTTCCCAGCCCTTTGCTATTGTTTCCATCAGACCATCTCGCCCAATCCACCGTTTATCGAACCGAAACTGACCCCGTTTCCGGGGTATTTTGTCCTCTATAGTGGCGACAATCGGCCTATGATCCGACCCAACCATTGCTAAATATTCTACGAATGAATGGGAGAAAATCTCATGCCAATCCTCGTTTGCTAAGGCCCTATCCAGTCGACTCCGCACAATTTCCGAGTTTCGTCTTCCTCGCCAGGACATTGTATTACCCAAACATTGAAATTCCATAAAACCGCAGTGTTGTATCATCAGGTTAAATGACATAAAGGAGGAAGCGGGTCTTAAAATGCCTCCTTGCTTCTCGTTATTTCCCGTTATTTCATTTAGATCCCCTATTATAAACCAAGGAGCCGCTCTTGATAGACTCGTCCGTGTTAACCTTTCCCAAACTTGGTCTCTCTTTTTTGGTATCGGATCACCATATATAAATGATAAGAATACTTGTTTTCCTTGTATTGTTGCCTCGATATCAATTATTCGATTACTAGAGTATAAAACCGTAACATTAAAAGAGTCATCATAATATAAAGCCAGTCCTCCGCTCGCCCCACGCGGCTCGACCGTGAACAATTTATTATAACCGAGATGAAACTGAATTTTTTGCATAAAGGAAAAATCTTGTTTTGTTTCTGAAAGATACAAAAACTCAGGTTTATGTTTCTTCCACACCTCCCTAAGATAGCCTATTGTATACTTATTCCCAAGTCCCTGGCAATTCCAACTAAGGATTCTCATAAATTAAACCAATATGTAATATGTTTTGCTCCATTTGGATCCATTGACCTGATCCAACCTTTAGACGACCCGAAGTGTTTCTGCTATCCTTCCATAGTAATTCTGCTCTCATAACGTGTGAAATATTTTGATGTAGCAAACATTAGACCTCGAAAAAATTTTTATGTATAAAAGAGAAACCGCCCTTGAAACAACATTGTACCGGCGAATTAACATTATTAGTTCCAAAAAAACCTGAAAAAACCTGAAAAAATAACAAAGCCTAAAACCAGACATATTCACCGGATTTGATACATAGCTTAAGGTTCCCTCTTGATTCTCATTATTACCTTTCAATTCGTTTAAATCTCCAGTTATTCTCCACGGACCTGAACGGGATAGCCTTGTCCGAGTTGGACTTTCCCATACCCGATTCCGTATGTGTGGTACATGATCTCCATACACAAGTGATGAATAAGCCTTTTTTCCTTGCCTATTCGCTTCGAAATCAATTATCCCATTAATGGAAAAAATTACATAAGCCTGCGAGGGCTCATAATAGAATAGAACAAATCCACCGCTCGCACCGCATGATTCCACCGTATGCAATTTATCATAACCGAGATGAGGTTGAAATTTTTGCACCAGTAAAAAATCTTGTTTTGTTTCTGAAAGAAACAGAAACTCTGGTTTATGTTTCTTCCATATCTCCCGAAGGTAACTTGTTGTATAAGGACTGCCAAGCCCGTAACAATTCCAACTCAAAATCCGCATAAAGAGGACGTATTAACATTACCCGAACCAGATCCCGGAAGAGGGTCCGCTAACCAATTCCCATACTCGTATTTTTCCCCGTATTTTTTCCTTAGCAACAACTTTAGGACAACAACCACATATAACAAATAATAAAAAAAGCTGGAAATTCTTCTAATGAAAATTAATAGAATAACCATCGTACAAAGGGAATGGCTCAACCATTTCCAAAATCTGAAATTTGAGAGTTCCTTGGAAAGAACCATGATCGAAACAAAACAGAACAAAACAAAAACAAAAATTTTAACCCAAAAATTGAACTCAAGTCTCCGCCTCCTCCTGACTTCCCGAAAAATCTCATTAGTTTATTACAGTGATTATAGTGACTCTTTCCGTTTGTTAGTGACTCAATATGCTTCCATACGTGCATAATATATTAGAATAGTGATTGATTATTTAAACAATTGACCAGAATCAATATTATTTAAAATAACTGACATGTTATGTTATAAGTTATAACAAAACTTGATTTTAAAAACCTGCTGGAAAATAGTCACTGAATTTTAGGTAGCACGTGTCACGTAGAATCGTTACAATCATGCAAGATTATTTTATAATTTCTATATGCGGGATAGTAAAGTTGTTAAGCATATATATGTGGCCATGTGTGGTAGTAAAATGGAACTGTTTATATAATGTTAATCGTGAAAGAGCCCAAATTTAACGAAGGGAGGAGTGAGGAAATATCAATAAATAGGTTAATGTTTTTTCTTTTGTTGCTAATTAAATAAGTTAATCACTTAACTGGTGAAAAACTGGTCATTTGAAATAAATATTGTCATCCAAAAAAACGTTGTGAAGGAGTGTTTATGCTTTTACTTGCTCTTCTTTTGGGGGATATATAGATAATGGTAATTTAATTTATTAGCATTAATGTTTTCTGCGATCACGAAACAAGTTATTGTAAGCTGGCATTTAATTAATTTGTTTAATAGTAAGTGAGTTGTTATCAATTTGTTATAGACATGTTCATTTATTTTCACATATTTTACTAGTATTAATGACTATGAGATAATATGAGTACTGAAAAAAAATCCAATAAATATGTAAATGAATCTAGAAATGAGTAGATGAACAAAATTTAATGGGTCCGCACAACGTGCCTGAGTTTCCTTGAAAATATTGTTTCTTCTTCACTGTGTTACCATAATAGTCGGTGCTAAGGAAAGTCCCAAATTATTTGACATGAAAATGAAAGCCGGTCCATCTCTATATGCATTTTATGAATTAAATTAGTACTCAAAATCAGTTTGTCATAAAATGATCCAATTATTAAAGTATTCAGTCGTGCTTCTATCACTTTCTCTAGTCAGATAGCCTAATATATATATACACGTACGTATAGAGAAATCATTTGTACATTCACATTCATATGATCTCATCTATCTAATCTTTAGATATGGCTAAAAAATCTCAGATAGAATATCACGCACTTACCCAAAATATATAACTTTTTGTATGAAATATCTCTGGCACATGACTACGTGTGAGAAAAGTACATATTGACATTTTTAGTGTTTTTTTTTTATTATGATTCAGAGGTAAATTTCGGACCCAAGGAGAATCCCAGACTAATTTTCTGGAGATATACCACCAACGGGATAAGCGTACACCTGAGCTTACAAATGGAACCTAGACATTAATCCCATATTCCATTTGACTAAACTAGCAAAAATTTAGTTTCCAGCGGGAATCGAACTCGGGGGACCATTGTTCATGGATTCCCAAATCAACTATTACCACCAGACCACCACTAGTTTGGTTTAACATTTTTAGTGTTAACGTATTCGAAACCAGATATATAAAATCTAATCCACTAATATATGTGAAAGTCACAAATAAAATTATCAGTTCGTACGTATTGACTAGCGAATTGTTATTAGAGTTGAATTCTTATTTATGAATATACTAGGATCTCATTTGCGTTACGCGTGAACGTGTTAAACAATATTTTAAACGATTTTTAATGTCTTATTTTATTTTGTTTTTTTTTAATTTCGTAGTTAATTTAATTCTTTATTAATTTAAAATCTGTTTTTTTCGAAAATCTTAAATTTATAATCATATGTGTTGGTTTAGCGGATGATACGCATATTTCTTGTTTTTATTTTTGTAGTCAATTTTATGTAATTAGTTGATTTTAAAAAAAAAATATATTAACGTTTTAAAGTTTTCATTTTTTTTTATATTTTGTTTCATGTAAAGTTATTATTATTTGGAGATAGAATATATATTGTTTCATGTACAATTCTAATCCTATTATATTGTGTCAAATATGTTTGTGATTTTTTTTTTGTTTGTTTTTGAAAACAACTTCCACATTTAACTGTTGATAATCTTTGATAAAAATTGGGTTATGAATATTTTTAACTTTCTTAAATATAATTAAAATAAAGATAATTTTATATTGTATTTTTTAATATGTTAAATGTTTAGGTCGACGTTGAAATAACGGAAATAGAAACTAAAAGATGTAATTTTATATATATAGATTCTATATTTATTCGACGGATCGTATCGAGTACGAAGCCAACTTAAAAGAGAATGAAAAACAAAACAAAAAACTTAAAAGAGAATGACATCGAGACGACTTTGCCTGTTTTTTTCTTCTTTATGAATTGCATTATAAAGTCCTAAAGTCTCTAACCCGTACTAATAGCAGTAATTAATAGTATATAGTACAATACTGTAAAAAATGGACAGGGTGGGATCATAATTTATGGTGACAGCTGTCGTCGTGGTTATGCATTTATGGCCACTAACATGCAATGGCACGGATGCACACATTTTAGTCATATACTACAATATACTTTTGTTAGATTCTTCTGCAAATTTACTTAACTCTTAAAATGTTCTCATTATTTAATGGGAAAAAAAAACTAGAATGATACAGATAAATTAGCTAAAGACTAGATTAATATATATTTATTGGGAAGGAGAAAGTCTGTTTTAAGCTCATTATACCCTTAGTTGCTCTTGTTAGGAAAAACGTTATTACGACACTGCCATTACGAAATTATTTCCACGTAAGCAAAAGTTTGAGTTATTTACAAAAATGCCACCGCGGTTTTCAGAATAAGTCTGCGGACCTTTGTTGCAGACTCAATAAATCGATAAGTCTGCACAGACTTGTTATGCAGACTTAATCTGCAGATTTATTTTTCAATGTTGCAGATTTATTAAGTCTGCGCACATCTGCACACTTATTATGCGTGTTGCAGATTTTTCGACGCAGACTTAATATGCTTTGTTGCAGACTTATTAAGTCTGCACAGACTTATTAAGTCTACGCATACTTATTAAGTCTACGCATACTTGTTTTGATTGCAGACTTATTACGTATATTTATTCCCTTTGTCGCAGACTTATGTTCATTTGCAGACTTATAAAAAATCTGCAGCTGTTTGTTGCATACTTAAATGTTTTGTTGCAGACTTTTGGAAAATCTGCGACATGAATACTAAGTCTGCGACACTTGAAAGGTCTTACTGAAATAACATCGCTTGTCGCAGATTTATTTACAATGTCGCATATTTAATGCTTAACGTCGCAGATTTATTTGTAAATTGCTTACGTGGCATTTAAAACTGCAGACTTATTATACTGTGATGCAGACTTGTTTTCTGACTAGAATAACATTTTGTTTGTCGCAGACTTGTTATGTTATGCATACTTATTGAATGTGTTGCAGACTTAACGAATTTGTTTGTCCTAAACTTTCAATGTGTTGGTCGTTGCAGACTTATTCAATGTGTTGCAGACTTATTCAATGTGTTGCAGAATTATGTCTCTTTGTTTTTTGATTTTTCCAGGCTTCTTTAGGTGAAGAATCATCTCAGGTTGAATCTTCACAAGGAGTTCTCACTCAGCTTTAGAATTGAAGATGTTTTTGCGGCTGCTGGTTTTTTGGACCCGTTTGGTCTCTTTATGGATGCTACTTATCTACTTTATGGTGTGTTTTATGACTAGTTGATGGTCTATTTTAGGGCATGTTTTAAGAGTCTTTTTGAACTTGTTGTAAGACCTTTATTTGGCATCTATTTTCGGACATGTTGTGGTCTGTTTCAATCAAGACAAATGCAAAGTAAGACAATCGTTCATTCTCGGACTTGTTGTCATTTCCGGACTTGTTGTAAGATCTTAAATCTGTTTTTCCCTTTTTCTGTCTTTCCTTAAATCTTTGTCTGTTTTCTCATTGCTTGCTTGAATTTTCATGCTTTTTACCTTTAGGTTCATGTGGGATTACTCGAGACCAATCGTCAAAGACACACTCAACACTTAAAATATAAGTCAAAGATACGAACTACAAACCAAGTTAAAACAAATACAAAGACAGACTCATCACTTAAAATAGAAGTCGGAGACAAGAACTACAAACCAAGTTAAAACAAATACAAGACACACTCATCACTTAAACGAGCTTACTACAACCAAGGATGATCACACATCCAATCAATACAAGAAACATCCATTTTTTTAGGGAATATTTTGCTTCCAGTAGAAGTTCTTCCACTCTTTCAAAATTCTCTTTCTCTAGTTTCATTTGGAGTTTCTCAAACATCTGCTTCTCGGCCTCCTCTCGATCTGTTGCAAATTGCTTAACCTCTTGTTCAAGTCTATCTATTCTAAACGATGATGCCTCTATCTCATTCAACAATGCTTCATCAACCCACTTGAAAGTGTAGTTATCATTGATCAACTACAATAATTAAACACTATGACAATCAAAATTTGCATAAAGCAAACAATTTTGACAATGACAAAGAAATACAAAGTCACTATAGTTTACCTTTTGTTCAACAACAAACGCACACCGGTATTATCTCCGGTATGGATTCGCATCCGACTTAGAAATTATTCCCGCAATTACTTCCCCACACCAACATCTCTTAGGCAAACCGAGCTTAGAGGACGACCGGGCTAGAGTTTTAAACATCTAAAAACAAGTCTGCAACAAATGAAACAAGTCTGCGACACATGTCTCCAACAAATAAAACAAGTCTGTAACTAATGAAACAAGTCCGCGACACATGTCTCCAACAAATAAAACAAGTCTGCAACTAATGAAACAAGTCTGCGATAAACAAATATGCAACAATAACAACAAAGTCTGCAATAAATGAAACAAGTCTGCGACAAATGAAACAAGTATGCGACAAATGAAACAAGTCTCCAACAAATAAAACAAGTCTGCAAAAAATGAAACAAGTCTGCAACAAATGAAATAAGTATGCGATAAACAAATATGCAACAATAACAACAAAGTCTGCAACAAATGAAACAAGTCTGCGACAAATGAAACAAGTATGCGACAAATAAAACAAGTCTCCAACAAATAAAACAAGTCTGCAACAAATGAAACAAGTCTGCGATAAACAAATATGCAACAATAACAACAAAATCTGCAACAAATGAAACAAGTCTGCGACAAATGAAACAAGTCTGCGACAAATGAAACAAGTCTACGACAAATGAAACAAGTCTACAACAAATAAAAATAAGTCTGCATCTGTGAGGAAGATGAAGAGATGCGAGGGCAGCGCGGCGGTTTTAAGCATCTAAAAACAAGTCTGAAACACATGAAAACAAGTCTGCATCTGTGAGGAAGATGAAGAGACGCGAGGGAGAGAGAAAGAGAAAATAGACGATAACAGCGACGACAGTGATGAACGAGGACGACGAGGACAATTATGGACGCTGAGAACGACGAGGACGACGAACTTTGAAGAAAAGAGGGAAGAGAGAAACTACGAATGTTTGGTTAAGAAGGATGGTGACGAGGGTAAAACAACGCTGAAGAGCAACGACGACGACATCTATGAAAAACGGTGACGACGACGGCGAAGATGCGACGATGGACGACGACGGTGAAGAAAAAATTTAGGGTTGAGAGGTTTAGGGTCGACGTTTGACGACTACTCAGAGTTTTGATTTTTTTTTCGTCTGAATAGATTTAAGGAAGAGAAGATAGATTTTTTTGAGTTTTATATTTTTTTTTCCTAAAAAGAATAAATCAAAATGGCATTTGTGTAAATAAGTAACTCAAATAGGGGTTTTCTGTCTTTTGACAAAAGAGTTGTGTTATTCTAGTCAACTCAGTTCTGAGGGTGTTAATCTAGTAATTACATCAAAGATTAATGTTATTCTGAATAATTTTCTCTTATTTAATAGATTCTTCATTCCATATAGTTTTATACTCTTTATGTTTTATAATGTAAGATATTTTAGAATTTTTATTTTGTTTCAAAATATAAAATATCTTCACTTTTCAATGCAAAATTTAAATACGTTTAGTGTTTTATGACCATTTGTATTCTGCAGTTTTTTTTATAATTGGTTTAGTTGTTTTAAATTAAATATTTAATAGTTGTTTTTTAAAAAACAATTAATTTCTTAATTTTTGTGATTTTAGTCAAAACATCTAATATTTTGAATCAGATGAATTATTTATTTTACAAATTATAGTGCTCGGTTTTTGTCTGTGATTTTCGAATTTTCACATTATAAAAAGTTTTTTTTTTTCCTGACCTGTTGACAAAATAAGTATTTTAGGTCGACAGTTTTAAATTTAATTTATTTCGGGATTCCAAAAGATTGTCGATTTCTCGTATGGGAGTGATCGGAACATATTTATTGGTATCTTACGACCCTATGTCAACTCTTATGTAGTCATTTGTCCCCACTTAGTTAGTTGTTTATTAGTAGCTCAAAGGCATTAATTGCCTCGGTTTTAATTAACTTTTTTTTTTCTATATGTTTTTAATTTACATAAAACACTAAGTAATTTGCAGTATCTCCTAAACATTTTAATTTTGCAGGAAGAAAAACATTATTCAATTATCTCACAGTTCTGTTAGTCAAAGTGGTATAAATCTATTATGAATTCAAATATCTACAACACATTTTTTAAACGATTATATTTTATAATGTTATGCACAATACACACCAAATCCGTAATTTGTTCACCATTATATAGCAACATATAAGTTTTCTTATTTCAAACGATCTTCTAAGTTGCATGTACTTTTATGATTCGTACATTTTGTTGTTGTTGGTATTTTAGCTACTTAACTAGATTATAAATCTGTATGAGTTTTTTTTTGTAATATATAAAATGTAAAATAAAAACTGATTTAAGTGTTATTGATTGAATTATGTTTAATTTGTAATTTTAAGTTTATAATAGATTTAATAAATGTTTGACAACATATTTAATACATGTTTGACCACATGTTCATTTTTTTTTAAATAATGAATGTTTGGAAACAGATTATAAAAGTGTTTCTGTTTTAATATTATAGATTTGTCTTTTTAAGTATAAAAAAATACTACTGAATTTGTTTATTGCATTATATATTTGCGTGGGTCTGATTTATGAGTGAAATATAATAATATGTTATATAGACATGCAAAGGGACGGACTATGAACAATTGTAATTACACGGCAAGAAAAAGAATGCCATAAATATGAAAACAGAGGACATAGACAGATATAAATGCAAATAATGTAATGTTCTTAATAAAATATAATTCAGATCTTAACGAAGAGTAAAAACTGGGCTCACTTCATTATTCGCGTCTGAATTCCCGGGAAAAAAATAAAATGTCGGTTTCACTTCCTAATTTTCTAACACATTTTCCCGGAAAGATACAAAGGCATTCACTTTTCAGGTTTTGAAGTCACAGAAACATAAGAGTCGAAGCAAAAAAGGCTGGAGCTTTGTTTCCTGGAAAACATGATCTTGAATTCTAAAGTGTGAGAAAATGATGGGTCTGATGAATTGTGCTTCTTCATCTTTTTCTTCCTCTCCCACTTCTTCTTCTTCTTCTTCTTCTTCTTCTTCTCTGAGGTAAATGATTGTACTTTGTATCTGTATATTCTACAGAGAATATCGATCAATCTGTAAAATCAAAGCTAAATGAAAATCTCTCTGTTCCTTTTATCTTGTAGGAACAGAGAGAACATGGTTTTTCAGAGTGTGGTTGATGTGTCACCTCCCAGTTTCTCTTACGACAGCAAACTTGTACTGTTTCGAAATCATCTCACTTTTTGTGTTTGTTTGCCTTTTTTTTTTTTTTTTTAATTTCCAGAAAAGCAAAAAGTATATGAAAATGTCAAAAAAATCAGCTTTTTCTTCTGGGTTTTATATTGTTTGATGCAATTTTCATGAACAAGAAAGTGAAGAAATCTCATTCTCTTCTGTTTTTTATTTATTTTCCCTTTAATGGCAGATTTTACCAATTGAGAAGACTTTAATAACCCAAAAAAATCCCAATCTCTGCCTGATCCCAAAGGTTGGTATAGTTCAATAATCAAAATCTTTGATTTAGTATACTTTATTGTTTTGCTATGTCTCTTGATAATCCTAATTTTTGTTCTTAACAGTCTTCAGAAGAATTGAAGAAAGAAATTGCTTCAATCCAGATAGAGATTCTTCAAATGGAACGATATTTATTATCACTCTACAGAAAATCTTTCGAACAGCAAATTACTTCCTTCTCTAATCTCTCTGCTACAACAACCTTACCTCGCTCAGTCACTACTTCACCATCATCATCACTAACTCTTTCAAATCATTATCAAGCTTACGAAAAACCAATTTCGTATCCTCGGAGTTTCCACACTAGTCTAAAAGCCTTATCTTCAAGGGTATTTCTAAATCCAGTTAGTTTTTTTTTTTAACAAATCAATTGAGAGAAAGAAAAAAGTTGACTTGTTTTCGTTTTGCAGGAAGGGGTTAGAGAAGTTTCTGGTAATCAGAGTCTTGGAGAGCTTCTAGGATCATCTCATATAGTTGATGATCACAACCTCGTAAACCCTAATAAACTCTCTGAAGATATCATGAGATGCATATCTTCTGTCTATTGTACACTTTCAAGAAGCTCAATAAGAAGGAATTCGGCTTGTTTCTCTGCTTCTCCGCTTTCATCAATGTCGAGTTCATCAACCATTTTCTCTTCCAAATCCAATTATGATGATAAATGGAGCCTGCATTGCGCTAGTGATGAGGATCATTTGATCAATCATAGTCAAGCTGTTTTGCCTTGTGGTGCTGTTGTAATTGAGGCTCTTAAAGTACACTTAGATGATGGTAGTTTCGGTTACGCTGCTCTTATGCTGCAAAACTTCAGGTATATTTGGATTCATGGTTTTCTTTTTCTTCTTCTACATACATAATTGGATTGATCTTTATTTGTATTATATATGAACAACTTGTGGTGCAGATCATTGGTTCAAAATCTTGAGAAAGTTGATCCAAGTAGAATGAAACGCGAAGAAAAGCTTGCGTTTTGGATTAACATTCACAATGCTCTTGTGATGCATGTAAGTAAACAAGCTCTTGAAATCTTTTAATCTGTTTCTTGTAATGATCTTTTCATATCATAATCTTCTTCTTTGCAGGCTTACTTAGCTTGTGGAACTCACAACCGCGCAAGAAACACTTCGGTTTTGAAGGTTAAATAGCAGTTAGACATGTAACATTTATTTGCTGTTTTTTTCTAATAAGCAAATTCTCTTTATATAACAAACTGATCAGGCAGCTTATGATGTTGGAGGCTATCGCATAAACCCATTCATCATCCAAAGCTCAATCTTAGGAATCAGACCTCATTACTCATCACCATCACCTGTATGCCATTTTAACTTTCACACTTACTCTTTCACTTTCACCATGTAGTAATTAAATGCTTATAAATTTACATTTTGCAGTTACTCCAGACGCTGTTTTCGCCTTCAAGAAAGTCGAAAACTTGCAGTGTTAGACACATTTACGCATTGGAGTACCCCGAGGCGTTAGCTCATTTCGCCATTTCTTCAGGGGCATTCACAGATCCTACGGTAACAGTTAGAAACCAATTCAAGATCTAAACGAAACCAGTTTACTCCTGGATTTGGAATTAACGTTTTTGATTATACTTAGGTTCGGGTTTACACCGCGGATAGAATCTTCCGGGATCTAAGACAAGCGAAAAAAGAGTTTATCAGAAGTAATGTTCGTGTTCACAAAGGGACAAAGATATTGTTACCAAAGATTTTTCAGCATTATGTTAAAGACATGTCAATGGATGTGTCTAAGCTCATGGAAGCAACAGCTGAATGTTTACCGGAGGATGCGAGGACGATTGCAAATAAATGTTTGAAGGATAAGAAGAGTAAGAATTTTGAATGGTTACCGGAAAATTTGAGTTTCCGGTATGTCATCGCCGGAGAATTGGTCCGAGGTAGAAAGAAGACGTGATTGTTTATTCATACAAGTTTTGTTTTGAGCCTCATAATGTGATTAAATAATTCAGTTACAATTAGTGTGTAAGTTCAGTTTTTGTTTTTTCAGACTGGTGTAGTAAAAAGAAGATTGTTTTTTCAAGCGAGGGAAATTGTAAAACTGTTTGTGTGCATAATCGTATACCTGATTAAACCAAAACCTAATTTACGTTTTAAACCGTGTATCGAAAGTTACTTTAAGAGGAAACCGATAGATCAAATAATTAAGCGTAGATATCTGGGCTTATGGGCCTAATAATCATTCCGTTTATAGGGTTTAATAAGGAGTGAATCACAATTCAGGAACTAATTTTGATTTTTACAATAATACAAGGGTCTAGTTGAAACTTTGTGTGTCTCTGAACGACGCCGACGATTGTTTTCCGGTGAGAGGAAAAGCTAGGTTTTTTATTCTTTTTCGGTTGAGTAGAGAGATAGAGTAAACAAAATTCTTACTTCTTCTCAGTTTCTCACTTGAGATTGTAATTTTTCTCTCCTGGTTTCGAAACCTTTTGATCAGAGGAAGACGACGGTGGGGATGGTATTGGAGGAACTGGAAAAGTCCGTGGAGGCGAATCCAGGCGACCCTTCTCTACAGTTTGAACTCGTAATTGTTTTTTCCGACGATGATTTAATTCCTTCTCCTATGGGTTCTCTTGATATCTGCTCACGGAAAGAACAATTGCTACTTTATTTGATACAGGGTTTGTATCTGTGGGAGAATGGTGGAGACTCTGAGAAAGCGGCGGAGCATTTTGTGTTGTCGGCGAAGTTAAACCCGGATAATGCGGCGGCGTTCAAGTATCTAGGGCATTACTACTCGCGTGTGACCCTTGATCTCAATCGAGCTGCTAAGTGTTACCAGAGATCAGTGTTGCTAAATCCTAATGATTCTGATTCCGGAGAAGCTCTGTGCGATTTGTTTGACAGACAAGGGAAAGAGATGTTGGAAATTGCGGTTTGCCGTGACGCTTCTGAGAAGTCTCCCAAGGCTTTCTGGGCATTCTGCAGATTGGGTTACATTCAGGTTGTTCTCTCCCTCTTTTTCTGCAATCTCTCTTTTGTTTATCTTGCTTGCTCATCATCTATGGCTTTGGTTTCTATCGCAGCTTCATCAGAAGAAGTGGTCTGAAGCTGTTCAGAGCCTTCAACATGCAATTAGAGGTTATCCTACCATGCCTGACTTGTGGGAAGTAATTGTCCTTTTCTCTTTATCCTCAGTTATTATCAAATTACGTTTCATTGTTTTCACTATAATAACGATTTTGACAAGAAGCTTTTTTTGTCTGTCGTTGCAGGCTCTGGGCCTGGCTTACCAGCGACTTGGAATGTTTACTGCTGCTATCAAGGTAAAAAAGACGCTTTTTCTATTTTGTACTTTCCCGGTTTCTTGAAGTGGTTTTGAGTTTATTGTTGATTCCGCTGTGACTTTAACTCTTAATGATACAAAAGGCGTATGGCCGTGCCATTGAATTAGATGAGACCAAGATTTTTGCATTAACGGAGAGTGCAAACATCTTTTTGATGCTTGGTTCATATAGAAAGGTAACCTTTGTATCCGCGTCTGTTTATAATGACCTCTGTAGAGAGTTTGTTCGTGTGGCTCCCGAAGTCTCATATAGTATTTATATAGGGTGTTGAGCTCTTTGAGCAAGCGCTGAAGATTTCACCTCAGAATATTTCTGTGCTCTATGGTCTTTCTACTGGATTGCTTAGTTGGTCAAAGGAATGCATAAATTTGGGCGCATTTGGATGGGCAGCTTCGTTATTGGAGGTTAATGATACTAATCTCTTCTGATTTTTTGTCCTGCTCTCATCCATATTGACTATACCTAACTACGAGAACAAATAATGCAAATCCACTGTAGGATGCTCGTAAAGCTGCAAAAGTAAGCAGTGAGCTGGCCAGCAACATGTCCTGTATATGGAAATTGCATGGAGATATTCATGTACTGAGGCTTGCCTTGTATTTTACGTGTCAGCTCGTTTGTTATCTGGACAACTAATGTTTGTTTTGTTTCTTGAGCAGCTTACATATGCAAGATGCTTTCCGTGGTCTGGTGGAACTGAAAACTCAGAATTCACTGTAAAGACATTTAATGATTCAATCCTTTCTTGGAGAAGCATTTGTTACTCAGCTGCATTGTCAGCCAAATCTTCTTACCAGCGAGCTCTACACTTAGCCCCTTGGCAAGCCAATGTTTATACTGACATTGCTATAACCTGTGATCTCGTATCAAGTTTAAGCGATGACTCTGAAACTTCTAGTTCTTGGTAAGATTATACTGAGCGTTGTTTGGCATTTTTTTAGTTTTGATGCACCCCCTTGTAATAGTCTACAATTTTATTAGGAAGCTACCAGAAAAGATGGCTCTGGGAGCGTTATTGCTGGAATGTGACAACTCGGAGTTCTGGGTCTCTTTGGGTTGTATGTCTGATAATAGTGCTTTGAAATTACATGCTTTGATCCGGGCATTGCATTTGGATGTATCTTTAGCCGTTGCTTGGGCTTTTATGGGCCAGGTATTTTGCCTTAAACATTTTTGTCTTTCTGGCTTTGTATTGGATGTCCTAGCTTTATCAGAGCTAGGCTGTAGCTTGCATTCTTGTTTGACCTATGTTTATGATTTCATATACAGTTTCCCTCTTTTTGATTGTAATATCGGTTGTATTAAACAGATCTTCAGGGAGTCAGATGAAATGAAATTAGCAAAGCAGGCTTTTGATTGTGCTAGAAGCATAGATCCTACACTTGCGCTACCTTGGGCCGGCTCAGCTGATACTTATGCTAGGTAGATGCTTATTATGTGAAAAAGAATTTTCATGTTTTCAAACTAAAATTTGGCCCCACATAGACTAATTAACACCTCAGGGAGTCAATATCAGACGAGGCTTTTGAGAGTTGTTTACGAGCTGCGCAGATATCACCGGTAAGTGCTGCTTTAACTGTGGTTTACTTACTGTGATGGCTTTAATTAAGGCATGAGATCTTCTGTCCAGCTTGCGGAGTTCCAGGTTGGTTTGGCATGGCTTGCTTTGCTGCAGGGAAATATTTCATCTCCACAGGTATGAAAAAAAATATTCTAATATCTAAACATGAATTTTTTCTATTGGAATGAGCTTTACGTAGTTCCCCCTCTGATACTGGGTTACAGATTTTTGCTTGCATTGAGCAGGCAGTGCAGCGGTCCCCTGATTACCCAGAATCCCATAACCTCCACGGGCTAGTTTGCGAGGCAAGGCGTAATTATCATACTGCCATTGCTTCTTACAGGCTATCACTAGCTGCAATGAGTGTTTACACTGACAATTCAGTGAAATCTCATGCTGGAAAAATATCTATTAACTTGGTCAGGTCACTCAGCAAGGTAAGATCCACACCCTTCTTTCTGTTGTCAACATGTTTTTTATGGCTATTTTGAGATGTGATTGGTTCAAATTTCATTCAATAATCAGTAGAAGTGCAATTATGCAACTATCGTACTCATTTAAAGTATATTTGCAGGCAGGACGATTCAAAGAATCTGCTACGGAATGCGCAAATTTGAAGTCAAAAGGTTTGTAATTAAACCGTTCATCCCTCAGTTTGAAGACTGGGTTTTCTTGCAACTTTTACTAAAATTAAGTCAAATGTTACTAATTTTACTAATATCTAGTTAAATTTTCCAAAAGGTTTGCTTGATGCCGGATGTTTGCAAATATATGCTTACTCTTTGTGGAAGATTGGTGAGAATGATTCGGCTCTCTCAGTGATCCGTGATCTGGCTGGTAGGATTTCTACCATGGAAAAAAACTCAATAGCCTTCCCAATCAGCTTCATCTGCAGTCTGCTTTATTGCATATCTGGGTTAGATTCTGCTATCACCAGCATCCAGAAAATGCCAAAGGATTTCTTCCAGAGTTCGAAAATCAGCTTTATAGTATCTGCCATCCATTCTCTTGATCAGAGTGATAGACTTCAGTCGATTGTTGCAAGCACTCGTAGCTATATAACATCACAAGAAGAAATAGTTGCAATGCACTATTTGATAGCACTCAGCAAACTGGTGAGCCTTTTGATCTCGGTTATCATATCGGCCCCTTTGATTTGGAATGCTGTCTTAGTTTAAAGTCTGAATTAAAATGACGCCACTCTGGATATTGCAGCTGAAAACTGGAGCAGGAGATTTCCTTGGATTTGAGAAGGGGATTGCCCACCTCAGAAAAGCTCTTCATATGTACCCTCATAGTAATTTGTTAAGGTGGGTGTTAATCAGTACCAGAGGTTGCATAAACGCTGATAAAGCGTGCTAGGTTTTAATTGTGTAATGATATGTTGTTACTGTAATCATAACTCCGAATATATAATTTATTGGAATTAGGAACCTGCTTGGATATATCTTGTTAGCTGGTGAAGGAACAAAAGAGGCATGTGCTGCTAGTAGATGCTGTATTATAAATGCCTCTGAGTGTGCAAATAAGGACGGTCTGAAGTCCGCATTGGAGGTCATTGGTGGAGGATCGGCTGCTTGCAATGTAATTGGTAATACAGCTCCAAGGTTCTCATTTCCGACATGCCATTGTCAGTGTCTGAATGCTCCTGTTGTTGTTGTGGAACTGCAAAGGTATTTGAGAATCTTTCTACATCATTTTAGCAATCTCAGAATCCGAATTGATCCACTCTCAAAGTTGTCTCTGGTCATTTTTGATCTACAACTCACTTATTTTCTAATACGCAGATTCTTGCATCAAGAACCTTGGAACAGCAATGTAAGATACTTGCTTATTCTGAATCTCGTGCAGAAGGCCCGTGAACAGAGATTTCCTCGCCAGCTTTGTAGTGCTATTGAGCGTCTACTCTCTGCGGCACTCTCTGATGAGACATGTTCGAAGGAAGGCGAATATCAAAAGTTCCAGCTTCTGCTTTGTGCTTCTGAGATCAGGTTGCAGAAGGGGAATATAGCAGAGTCCATTGATCATGCTCAAAAGCTTCTTCCCTTTCGCTTCCACGTAGCTACCTATTTCTAGGACATTTGCAACTCTGCCGTGCCTATGCAGCAAAAGGGAGCACCAGTAACATGCAAGAGGAATACAGAGCGTGTTTGGAGCTCAAGACTGACTCAAATATTGGTTGGATCTGCCTGAAGCTCATAGAAATTCAGTTTGATCTGGAACCTGATACTAACCTCTTAGAGATGAGCCTACAAGAAAGCTCGAGACAGAAGAAGGATTCATGGAAAGAGTGGATGGCTGTATACAGTTTAGCTCTTGGCTTAGTTTCTATCGGGAAAAAAGACTTTTTCTCGGCAGAGGAGTTCCTTGCACAAGCTTGTTCGTTGGGTAATTCTGAGAGCTGTCTACTTCTCTGCCGTGGTGCTGTCTGCATGGAGCTGGCTAGACAGTCTAATGACTCTCAGTTCCTCTCACAAGCTGTAAAGAGTCTTAGCAAAGTTCAAGCGAATTCCTTGGTTCCTTTGCCTATCGTGTATACATTATTAGCTCAAGCACATGGAAGTCTTGGGTCTAAAGAGAAATGGGAGAAGAACCTTCGTCTTGAATGGTTCTGCTGGCCACCAGGTACTGAATGACTCTGTTCTTGCTTTTTACTTTTTCACCAAACTTTCCGCACAACCTAACATGTTTTTTTTTATTTGTGGACAGAGATGAGGCCTGCAGAGGTTTACTTCCAGATGCATATACTTGCAAGACAATCAGAAGATAGACCCGAAACCGCTTCAGGGATTGAAAACTGTCAAACCCCTGAGAAATGGGTGCTTAGGGCGATTCACACTAACCCTTCTTGTACGAGATATTGGAACGTCTTGGGCCTCTTGGCTAAGCTTGTTGAACATCCCATTAGCTAAGAACCAAAAAATTGAGATCCAATTCCAGAACAGAGAAGATCAGAGCAGTTCGTGTTCTGTTTTTGTTTTCCTTATAGAGATGTAAGATGCTTTGGCATGTAGTTTTTGTGATTGAGAAACACAATGGAATATGATTCATGTACATCGGAGCTACATGCAGTTGTTCTTTTTTCTCTTTAATGAAAAATTAAAGCTAGACCTGCACATGCGCACAGCTTTCTTGATTTGCATATGAAACAAACAAATAAGAGACGTGTTTATTGCTTGCAAAGCCATATTTACAACAATCAAACAAACAAAATAAAGACAAAACAACAATAAAGCCACAACAACAATTGATGGGCTGATTCTTAACGCGTCATCATAAGGGCAAACTCATCAAAGCTTAAAACTCCATCAGCATTAAGATCAAAAGCTTTGATCATGACAATGCAATCATCAGTCGTTCTTGACTCACCAAGCTTCATTAGCATCATCTTCAAGCTTCTCGGAGTAATACAATCTTCTCCTTCAGCAATATACATTATAAACGCTTCCATTATCTTGCTCTTCTTCTCTTCCTCTGTAAATTCATCACTCCCTTTGATTAGCTGAGCAAACTCCTCGAAATCCAACATTCCATCTCCGTCCATATCAGACAATTTAACCGCTGCTTCGGCTTCTTCATCTGACAGTTGCTCTCCCAGTGTCTTAAAACTCTTCTTAAGCTCCTCTGCGGAGATTCTACCGTCTCTGTCTGCATCCATGTAAGCAAAAACAGCTTCTATGTTTCTGTTCTTGCTCTCACCGTTCCTGTCTGAGGACACTCGCTCGCAGAGTTTCATGAAAGATGAAGATAACTGACGTTGAGTATTCTTCATGAGGACAAATTTTGTTCTCCAGGGTATGCTACAAGTTTTCTTCTTCTTTTTATTTAGGATTTGAATGAGAAAGTGATCTAAATGGTTTCTATATATAGGGGTGTTTCAAGTCGAGAATAGAATAGGACTTTGTTATAAAAAAAAGAAACTGAAACGTATCAAACGTGGGAGATTCAAGATTAGTCTTTAGATCTAGAAGAAAACTAATATTATTAGTCTTCAGATCTAGAAGAAAACGTATTATTAGTCTTTAGATATACTAAAGGAAAGATTAGTATACTATTTACAGGTCCAATTCTCATGTTTAAAACACGCTTTTTCTTAAAATGTCTAAAAGCATCAACTATGGAATCGAAAGTTTAAATCATCGTATTTTGTTGACTTCCAAATTTAAACCCGAATTTTCGTTGATTCGGCCAAAAAGAACATGACGTTAAATCCGTAAACGGAATTCATAAACGGTGTTACAACTTCGTTTAAATCCACGGTTTAATAAAACGACCTCGTTTCATCTCTAATCTAAATTTTTTTTTAAAAAAAAAAGCCATGTGTCACCATCTTATTGCAGGAGTGCCATGGGTCTTGTTTCTCTCTTGGTTCGGAATCGGGTCTGAGAATGCAAGATTTCAACAAAAAAGTCCCTTAATCAAAAAAAAAAAACTGTTGAAATTGAAAAAAGCTGTTGACTTTACCAATCAGATATGAGCTTTGATGTATAATCTCCGACGAACCAAGCTCGACGACGCCGTTTTCCGCTGGTATACACACCATCGTCTCTAACCCGTAAATCTGATCTTGACGAGCTCTTTCGCAGCTCGATCCAGTTAACACATTTGAACCAGAGAGCCAAATCGTCTGCGAATTCGAGAAAGCTTGATCTGGCAAAACCAGAGCCATTGATAAAGCTCTGTGTCATCGAAACCAAGAAGAACCACCTCATCCGCCGGAAGTATATGTGACTTTTTCGTCTCCTGCTTCATCGGAGTTGCCAAAGCCGTTAACTGTTCCACCTCCTCCGCTGAATCCTAACTTTAATCAGAAACCGGCGTCGTCGTCTCTGAGCTTCGTCCTCTGGTGGAGGAGTTTCGGGAGAGAGAAGCTATCTTGAAGACGGAGGTAAGAGACAGTGAAGTTTAGCGGAGGAGAACGAGAGATTACGGCGAGAAATCGAGATGAGCTAGGAGCTGAGGAGAGAGAGAGCGAGAGAGAGAAGGAAACGGAGGCGGAGACGGTGGAGCTTCGGAAAGACGAGATGGATAGTCATTCCACCGGGGACCCATCTTGCAATAAGATGGTGACACGTGGCTTTTTTTAATAAAATTTTAGATTTGAGATAAAAGTCGTTTTATTAAACCGTGGATTAAAACGGAGTTGTAACATCGTTTATGAGTTCCGTTTACGGATTTAACGTCATGCTCTTTTTGATTGAGTCAACGAAAGTTCAGGTTTAAATTTTGAAGTTAACAAAATACGATGATTTAAACTTCCAACTCGATAGTTGATGATTTTAATGGCCATAATTTGTAAGTTAATGTTTTTTTTGACATTTTTTTCTTTTTTAAATTTAGAAATTAGGATTAAAAAGGGTATTTCGGTTATACATCAGAATTGGACCTGTAACTAATATACTAATCAGTGATTAAGAAAGGTATTTAGGAATCACAAATTTGACGACTGCTATTTCTTCAAAAATACTTACGGTATATGTGCAACCGTACATACACCGTATATACGTTAATCAGTGACAAGGTATACTGTTTTATGTTATAAAATAAACTATAAGGTGAAAAATAAAACTGTCATTTATACAGTGATGTCAAAACAAAATATACATCATATATACAAAAAAAACTATGTTGTGACATCACTGTATAAAACTTAATACAGCATAGTTTTAATAAGTTCTGAAAAAGTTTATGGTTTGTTATTTGTTTTTCATACCATTTGGTTGATATATATATATTATTTCGTTTTGTGAGATTTAACTAGATTTAGATTTAGATTATTACTTCAGTGGTTACTAATTATCTTTTTAAAAGTTAGTATTCATCATAAATATTATATTTTGTTCACTTTTACTATAAGATTGATAATATATATGCATTAACTCGTATGTTTATATTTTATGCACCGTACAGTCCGCATAAACACACCATATATTAGGATTTAACCTGTGCTAATTATAACACGGAGTAATTTTTTTTAAAATTGTTTTGAAATTTAAGAAAATTATTTTTATCTGAATTTTACAATATAGCTAACTAATGATTATAGATAAAGCTGTCAATTTGTAATAATTTGTCTATTTAACCCGTTTTGCATTAATATCAAATATTATTCAGGTTAACCCGCAAAAACTTATAATCTTAAAAACATAATTCTAATATGCATCGTTAAATGACATTTATTTTTGTGGTTAGTCAACGAACTCTTAAAAAAAAAAAATTTCTTGTGTCTAACATTTTTATAAAATTAGTAAAATACTTTTTAACTTTTGTTTTGATATATATTCAAATAAAATATAATAAATTATAGTGAAAAATATAGCAAGATTTTGAATAGATTTTTTTGAATATATATGAATTGATTATTATTTTAAAATATATAGTATTAAAAATAATTAAGAAATGAAATAATAAATAACTTCTTTAATGCAAAATATATACTTTCCATATTCTAATCAATAATTTTAAAAGACTATTATATCTTTTCCTATTTCAATTATTATTTGTTAATTGTAATGGCATTTCATGTAATAACTTACAAAACAAAGTTCATTTTTAAAAATGTATTTTTAAATAATATTATAGAGATATAATAAATTATAGTAAAAAATATAGCAAGATTTTGAATAGATTTTTTTGAATATATATGAATTGATTATTATTTTAAAATATATAGTATTAAAATAATTAAGAAATGAAATAATAAATAACTTCTTTAATGCAAAATATATACTTTCCATATTCTAATCAATAATTTTAAAAGACTATTATATCATTTCTTATTTCAATTATTCTTTGTTAATTGTAATGGCATTTCATGTAATAACTTATAAAACAAAGTTCATTTTTAAAAATGTCTTTTTAAATAATATTATAGAGATATAATAAATTATAGTGAAAAATATAGTAAGATTTTGAATAGATTTTTTTGAATATATATGAATTGATTATTATTTTAAAATATATAGTATTAAAAATAATTAAAAAATGAAATAATAAATAACTTCTTTAATACAAAATATATATTTTACATATTCTAATCAATAATTTTAAAAGACTATTATATCATTTCCTATTTCAATTATTTTTTGTTAATTGTAATGGATATAATAACTTACAAAACAAAGTTCATTTTTAAAAATGTATTTTTAAATAATATTATAGAGATATACGATGCTATGTCGTATGTCTAGCGTATAACATATTTTAGAAGACTTTCAAATACATGGACATCTGATTCAGCCTATGAACTCCGTTGCTTCTCAATGCCATTGAAATGTAAACTTGCAAGTCAAGAATTATTAGTCGCTAATTTAATAGATCACTACTTTCCCGATTCATATAAAATTTTAGCTAGTATTTTTCTTAAGCAACATAATCAACCAGAAACAACTGTTTTCACTACTGGAAACTAAAACAAAGTTTCACATTTGACAATAAGAAACAATTTAGAAAGACGTATAATAGTATATATATAAGTGATATTGGCCAATATGTTTATTATCAACTAGGGGTGGGACGGATCGGATATCTGGATATCTGGGAAATTTTGGGATATCCGGATCCAGCGGATACGAGTTTTTATTATCCGGATTCGGGGTTTCCGGATATCCGCCTAGATATTAAGATATTCGCGGATATCCGGATCTGGATCCATACAAAAAAAAACATGTTATTATATTTTTTTTAATTTTATTTAAATTATTTATATATATATATATATATTTATATAAATCTCAATATATTAAAAAAAAATATAAATAAAATATAAATTTTTAATATATTTAACGGATACAGATATCCAGACCTTATAATTTAACTATCCGGATCCGGTTTTGACAGATCCAAAATTTTACTATCCGGATCCAACCCCCTCTCAATCTCTAATCCAACTCTGTCACGGAATCGATCAAAGATCTTGAACCAATTTGTTGTAAACTCTCTCACTCGCAATCGCTCAAGAAATTGAAGAAGAAGAATGAAATCAAAAAACAGAAAGAAAGAGTTTGACACAGAGAAATTAACGAGTTCGGATCTCGGAAAGAGATTCCTACGTCTCGGCCTGGAGTTTCCAGTAATCCACTAGATTCTTTTGGATCACAAAGATTGTTTCTCCCTCTCAGCTCAACAATGCTTAAGAGCTGAGATTCACATACGTAATATTTATATATACAGTATCAATTACACTTTGATAAAGACTGTTCTCATCAATAACCGTAAACCATATGAGATTCCATAAACCGAAAATCCCAAATCGACATTACCAGTCTTGGTTTAAGTTCTAACCGATTCTGATTATCATCACAAGTCTTAACAAACTCCACCTTGATGATAATCATCCTCGTAACTTCTTTATCAATGTAAACAAATGCAACTCCAGGCAACACTACCCTTCTAGTGTTTTGTGATTATGAGGAAGTTCAATGCTTCCTCAAACTTCTTCACCGGAACCACCTTAGTCAATATATCTGCAGGATTCTTCGAAGTTGGTATTTTCAGTAACTTCACTTCACCTTGTGTAACAATATCTCTGATAAAATGCAACTTCCTGCTGATGTGTTTAGTCCTTTCGTGATGAACATTGTTCTTGGCCAAACACAGTGCACTTTGCGATCACTTCCACTGAATCTTGCTTAAACCCAAGCTCCTCAGCTATTCCTCAGATGCTCTCCTTTACTGCTTCAACCAGTGCCATATACTCTGCCTCAGTTGTAGATAGGGCCACCACATGTTGTAAACCTGATTTCCAGCTAATAGTGTTTCCTCCGGCCGTGAAAACATAACCTGTGATGGATCTTCTCTTGTCTAGATCAGAAGCAAAGTCATAATCACAAAAGCCTTCGATCTTAAACTCATCATTCTTCTTGAAAACAAGCTTCAGATCTTGAGTTCCCTTTAAGTACCTTAAAACCCACTTGACTGCAGACCAGTGTGTCAGCCCAGGCTTGCTCATATATCTGTTCACAAGTCCAACTGCATAAGCTAGATCACACCTTGTTCCGATCATAGCATACATAATACTCCCAATAGCATTTGCATAAGGGATATTTTCCATAGCAGTTTCTTCTTCTTTATCCGTAACTGCAGATAGTTAATTTGAAGTGTGCTCCAACTGGTGTTGTTACATCATTTGATTCTTTCATATTGAACACCTGTAGGACCTTCTTAACATAACCAGCCTGAGACAGAGTCAGAACCCCTTTATCTCGATCCCTTTCAATGTCCATACCCATAATCCTCTTTGCTGCTTCCAAATCCTTCATTTCAAATCTGTTACTCAAAAGCTCTTTCACCTTTTTAACTTCATTCATGTCTTTTGCAGCCACTAACATATCGTCTACATATAGGAGTAAGTAGACATATGTATCCTTTCCCACTTCCTTGAGATACACACAATGATCATACTCGCTTTTCTTAAACACATGACTTGTCATATATTGATCAAAGCACTTATTCCACTGCCTTGGTGCTAGTTTTAAACCGTAGAGTGACTTCCTTAGACGACATACCATCTTCTCTTTTCCTTTAACCTTGTAGCCTTCAGGCTATTCCATATAGATCTCCTCATCTATAGTACCATGAAGAAACGCCGTCTTAACGTCAATCTGCTCAAGCTCCAAGTCCAGATTCACTGTAATGGCCATAAGTAACCGTATTGATACATGTTTCACAACCGGTGAGAACACTTCATTGTAGTATATACCCTCTCTTTGTGAGTAACCCTTAGCCACTAATCTTGCCTTGAATATGGGCTTCTCTACTCCTAGTATTCCAGGCTTCAGTTTATATACCCATTTGCAACCTATCACCTTTTGTTTCTCAAGTCTTCTGGTTAAATCACATGTATGATTCTTCTTTAAGGAAACCATTTCCTCATTCATTCCACCATCCCACATCTCCTTTTATGCGCTGTTCATTGCTTCTCTATAGTCTATGGGTTTTTCTGAACTCATATCTTCTGAAACTAAGAGAGCAAATGCAGATATGACATAGTCATCATATCTAGCTGGCATGACTGTTTAAGCTCTAAACCGATTCTGATTATCATCACAAGTCTTAACACTCAGATATCCAGATTTTCGGAGCGGATCTCGGATCACGGATAATAATTTCACCCCTATTATCAACTGATTTTGAGTTAAAAACCATGAAATTTAATATACTACCACAACCCCGATTATTGATCTAAATATGGCGTGTTGCCGATCCTAAAATATGATCCCCTTCGAGATGGGCTACAAGAACCATCAACTCAGAGAAACTAAAGTGTGATTCAAGAGCCACATATCTCGTGGAGGTTATCAATTTCTTCAGAACCGGGCTTATACCATTTCTTTACATAATACTTCGATTTTTTATGGCTCAGTATAGTTTCTCCAACTTGATATGGTGGATTCAAAATGATAAGTCCTATTGGTCAGAGAAAGATATTGATTGGTTAGGAATGTGATATTATTAGATTCCTCAATTGTTACCGTTATGTGAATCTCTGACCAAAGTTCATTTTGAATCCAGTTGTCGTATTATTGATTGCACATGCTCAGTTTTTGTCTTGGAATGTGTGTGCTTCAGGGAATATCAACACAATAATGGTCAAAAATAGGTCTGGGCGTTCAGGTATCTGTTCGGGTTCGGGTCGGGTTTTTTTGGATTTAGGCTCAAAGGCCCGTTCAAGTATTTAAACCATCGGGTTGAGTTCGGTTCGGTACTAATCGGGTTCGGTTCGGATTCGATTACAACCGAAATAATTATGGTTTCACGTAAGTTCGGGTATGT
Organism: Eutrema japonicum; assembly: GCA_030161315.1. Lineage (NCBI taxonomy): Eukaryota > Viridiplantae > Streptophyta > Magnoliopsida > Brassicales > Brassicaceae > Eutrema > Eutrema japonicum. The sequence continues at coordinate 9,149,576 of BSQW01000013.1, forward strand.
TCGGGTATTTTTATCCATACTATGATCAAAGCTCGAAATAGTTCAAACAAGTCCCCATAATTCAACCAAACGTTTATAAGTCCCGAATTGCAAACACACAAACAAGAAACATAGAAATAAAGTCCATAAATTCCAAAGCATATTGTTAAAGTCTTAAAGAGATAGAGTAAAATTAAACAAAAGCATTCCAAAGTTCATGTGATATAAAACAAAAACTCATATCAAAAATAACCAAAAAAATAATAAACTATTGATTATATATTGCCAAAGAAGCAACAAACCTTGTAACCGAGAGTACAAATCATTTGTTAAACCACTACTCTTCTTGCAGTTCGGGTTTCGGGTTTATAATTCGGGTCGGGTATTACCTATCATCCGAAGTACCTAAACACTAAGATCCATTCGAATATTTTTCTAATTCGATAGAATTAAGTACCGGGTTTTTTGGGTCAAGTTCGGATTTGGTTAAAACGTTCAGTCCTAGTCAAAAACCTCAAGGGAATCTAGAGATTCATTTTGAAAAGAAAAAAAAAGAGACTAAAACAAAGTTTTCACATATGGATTAATCAAAGAACAGTCATGTTTATTGTGTCACAGGCCAGTAATTATATATATTTATATACAACAATCTAAGTGGAACAAAAAAGAAAGAAAGAGATAGAATAGAAGCTACAACAACAAATGGAGGCGATTAAAACTCCTAACGCATCATAAGCGCAAACTCATCAAAGCTCAAAAATCCATCAGCATTGAGATCAAAAGCACGAATCATAACTCTGCAATCATCAGTGGTTCTTGACTCACCAAGCTTCTTTAGCATCATCTTCAAGCTTCTCGGGGTAATACACTCTTCACCTTCTGCGATATACATTCTAAACGCTTCCTTGAGCTCAATCGTCTTATCTTCCTCTGTAGATTCGTCATCTCCTTTGATTAACTGAGAAAACTCCTCAAAATCCAACATCCCATCACCGTCAGTATCAGACAATCTAACAGCGGCTTCGGCTTCTTCATCAGACAATTGGTCTCCCAAAGTCGTAAAACTCTTTTGAAGCTCATCAGGAGAGATTCTACCGTCTCTGTTTGCGTCCATGTAAGCAAAAACAGCCTCTAAGTATCTGTTCTTGTCCTCACCATCGCTGTTGTTCTGTCTCTCGTCGGCTGAATGTTTCCTCTCCGGTGAGAGTTTCTTGCAGAATTTCATGAAAGATGATTGAGGTTGAGTAGTAGTATTCTTCATGATAGAAACAAAAGGTTGCAGATTTGTTTTGTGTTTGTGTTTGTGTGTGTTTGAATTGGAAATTGAATGAGAGATGTGTGGAAAAAAGGTTTATATGTTTGTTTATATATAAGTTGTGGCGAAGGAATGGGGACTTAAAGATGGAAGTGTCTAAGACGTGGGATATATTTTATAATGGAATGATTAGGTCTAAGTTCCTGTTTAAAACACGCTTTTTGTTCCTTTTTAATTGGATATTTTGGGAAAATAATAAGTTATGAAGACCGGCCACTTGTTTTTGACACTTGCAGCAACACCACATTTTTATTCGGTGTGCGCTTGGAAGCTTCACTTCTTTCGTCTTATCTTCATTTCTTTCGTCTCTATCTCTTTAAAAAAAAAAATTAATAACAAAGATAAACACAATTGTTTGACTACGTCTACTAAAATAATCGGTTGAAAATGAAATTTAAGAGGTCTATTCAATCTAATATTTTAAAAGATTTAAAAAGATTTGAGTTTTAATGAATTTTTAGTTAAGTTGTATAGAATTGGAAACTGGTACGTGGAAGCAAAAGCGTTTGGAAGCGAGGAATAAATTTTTTTTTTTTAAATGGAAGCGGGTACGTGTTGAAATCATATATATATATATATATATATCATAAAATTATATTAAAAAGAAATTTAAACAACAAAAATCAAATACATATTTTAAATATTGTAACTCAATTAAAAATAAAAATAATGCTCAAAGTCATAGGTTGATAGATAATTAGGAATTTTTTTATTAGGTTTATGCAAAAGTTAATAAAATAAACATATATAATTAATTAAATATCTGGTAAAACGTCTGGTGTATTAGACTATTAGTCTATTAGACAAATTGGGTTAAGTGTAGTTGGGCCAACAAACAAACTAAAAGCTCAAGATAAATCACGTCTTCATCTTCTTCGTTTTAAAGTTTAAATCGCCAGCGACAGAAAACAAAACTAACGCTACCGATCTACAATACATTCCAATTCCGACCCAGAAGCTAACGTTTCCGCGGCGATTCCAAACGCCCCTTTTTGGGAATCGCAATTCTATTGTGTTTCCGATTCCGAAGCGGGAATCAGAGGTTCGCCGACGATTCCATGCAACGTAGGTTTTTAGATGGTTTAAGTTAATTAGGAGGTAAGTTGTTATAATTTGTTTTTAAAATTTTATGAAATCTCACTTTAAACTATGAGATTTGATTTTTGATTTTTTTTAATTAACAAATTGCTCCAAAATATTTTCAAATCTTTAAAAATTCTCTAAAACTCATTATTTAAAATATTTTTAATAACAGTGAATTTGAACATTTATTCAATAACATAAATTTTTTAAAAATATAAAATAAATTTCATATTTAAATACTATATAATTTATAATTTTAATATAAATCATTGCAAATGCTAGATTGAATACACCTTCGTTAATTTTTCGTAAACCGAGGCACTCTTTATCCACATAGAAATAGGTGGCAATGGTTAACGAAGAGTTTCGGTTAAGAAGTTTTTAATTAGTGGTTAGCGGTCAAAAAACCGGTCGCAGATCAGAGCATTTAAGGCAATATTTTGCTTAATTTTAGAATAAATCGATGGATATTATTAATCAAGATGAAACGCAACGCAAGCAACGTCGACAATCCAATATCTAAATTGGTCCAATATTATTGACCCGGTCCAGCAACAAGAAACTCATCTAACAGTGTTTTTCTAAGTATAAAACGTGTGTCTTTTGTGTTTTTTTTTACGAAAGTATTTGATGATACAATACTAAAATTTATAAATGTAGATGTAAACACAAATGCAGAAAGATTACTTAATAGCTTAGTGTTAATATAGAAAATTACGAACTTAGAAACGGAGAAATTAAGATAATATTAACATTCACAAGTCCCCCAATTTAAACATCATTAACAAATGCATCAAACAGAGAAGAAGACACTGCAAAACCCCAAACAGATTGGTGCAATTAGATGAAAGATGGGTCTTACAACAAAAAAAGCCATGACAAACTAAAAAGAGCATTCACTTTCTCACCCTTGCTTGCTTATATATAAACATCATTCTACTAAAAAAAAATCCATCTGTAACATATATATCTATATATACTTAAAAAGCTAGATTTTTATCTCAAGAGTTAGCATCACAAGATCATATCAAACACTTTGCAACTTGGAAGATCTCAGAGCAGAGCTGGCTTTGTTGTCTGTTATTGTTCTTGATCAGTTTATCCTGTGTCTGTTCTCTCTGCCTTCTCTTAAGCTTCTACCTCTTCGGTATTCGATCTCCGCATCAGAGCTTGAGAAACCAGTGGGATAGCTTCTACTTCCTTTTACAAAGCCAACTCTTGATAGTAGAGCCTCTTCATCATCCGCGTGGATGCGGTTTCTTGGTCTGTGATCTAAGCCAGACAATATGATACAATCAGCACAATGAAACAGCTAATTATAATGAAATGACTCAGCAAGGTGAGTTGAGATTAATATGATGACAATACTCACCTTTGTAACCATTTGATGCCTTTGGTGAATGGAAGTCTACAACTTGTGAATCAAGATCAGCTTCTGATTTGGAGCTCGTTTGACTCAGCAAATTCACTTCTCTTCTAAGCAGCTTTTGTCCATCGTTTGGCGAGTAAGCCGCTGTGAGTAAAGAATCATCCATCACATCAGTGATCTCTACATACTGACTAGTTGTGATGATTTCATCCGCACTAAACCCAAAGGAAGCCCTGTAAGCTTCTAACTCCTCCATGTCTTGCTTGGGACTTCTCGTCTGCCTATTATGTCTCCCGTTTCCATATCCATTTGTAGGATACACATCGGAATCCTTGGACACGCTTAACCTTCCACCGTTTTGAGGAACAGAAGGGTCGTGATCCAGGTAAAACTTGGCAAAAGTTGCAGGGCAGAAGAAGTTTGACTCCTGCAAAGGTGTCGAGACTCCATTTGTGTCATACCCAAATGTGTTGCCAGAATCACTCGAGCATTTACCATTTTGAGGCGACAATAACCCGTCTCCCGAAGCCCGAGAGATTGGTGATCTAAGAGTGCTGGCTGGACTTCCCGGATAAAGAGAGTATGTAGATTGAAGATCATTTGGAACATTGTAATGGCCTTTACCAGAGTTCTTGAGATCCATGGAGGAAGTCAAGAAACGAGCATAAGGCACATCAGGTGAAGAAGGAGTAGTCAGATGTGCAAGCTCTGGAGGAGGAGTGAAAGGAGCAGTCGATGGCTCGGTGGTGAATGTAGAGAAAACAGGCGGTGAGACCAATTGGGTTTCATGAGCATATGGTCCAGTGGCATACATACTCGATGAAGGACCTCCCGGTGAGTTTGCAGCCAGCGATAAGTAGCAGTTTGGTGACTGAGCGGTTGAAGGAAGAGCGGAATTGGTGAAGGAAGCGGGAGAGGATGGTGGAGCCAAAAGAGATAAATTAATTCCTCCTGTAGCTTGGTTAGTTAAGACACCAGCTTGATGAGCTCCATTAGGTTGTGTGGCTGAGACATTGCCGCCTTCGGGAATCCGAGATGCAGGGACAATACGCTTTCCGCCTTTTTGTGACTTGAAACAAGAGAACACTCCTAAACACCCTCCCCACCTTTTCCTCTGCAAATGGACACACACACACTCAGTGTAAGTTTCAAGGTCAATGCGCAGCTCAAGGAACAAAACAAATGGAGCTGAAACATGTAAACGAGATCTGGAAAGCAAGAAGATAATTTGAATAGGTTTGATAGTGAATCAACTGTTTCTACAAAATAATGAAACGCAAATGGATCTAAAGTAATCTTATAATAAGCTTACACGCATCGAATCTAAGATCACAAACCCTAGAAAGCCTGAATTTCTTTTCTTTTTTTTTTCCAAAATCAATGGCTAATAATTAAGGACTTTTTTTTCAATTCTCAATTATCACTTACTGCAAAAACGATTCCAGTAACGCTTTACCATAAAGCTGGGCTTTTTACAACAACAGAATGATCAAAGGGGAGACTCAACATAAACCCTAGAAGAACATTTGCTCCATCAAATGAAAAAAAAAACTAGATTAGTGTGAAAACAGAGTTGAATAGTCAGATCTAAGAAGCAACAAAAAAAAACACGAAATTCACCGAAACGAAAAGCTTGAAAATTTCAACAACTTAGACCAGAGACAGAGAGAAGTAAAACCCCACGAACTCGAATTCAAAGGAAATAGAGAAAAAAGTAACCTGTTCCTGCTGAGGAAATCTATGCTGCTCTGAGCCCATTAGGTGTCTGTTCGTCAGAAATCACTGCGTTATTCTGAGTAGGGTTTCAGGTCAAAGACGTAATCAAATGGGTTTTCTCCATTTTCTTCACAATTTCTTTCAGCTTACTTATACGATCCAAAAAGGTGAAAAAGATTAAAGATTTGGGAAAGACAAAGTTAATAGTCCCATTTTTCACTGGAGTAGGAGAGATTAAGAAGAAGAACAAAAAAAAGAGGGGAAATTTTAGAAGGGAAGAGTGAAAATGGAAATCTGCAGTGATGCAATCGGCATGAAAAGATGATCCTTACGAAGGAAAAGCATTCCTATTTTAATCAGAATGTGACTGACCAGAAAGAAAGAGAAAGATAAAACAAAACAAAACAAAACAAAACAAAACAAAAAAACACACACAAAAAGCTTTGAGAGAAAAAGAAAAAAAGAGAGAAGAAAGGAAAAATCTCTGGTAAATAAAATATGTTAAAGCAATTGGATTCACACTCTCTCACCTGTTATTTTAGGCTTTGAAGAAAATAGCAAAAAAAGGAAAAGTTTATGAGTCCTAGAAATTTAATTTGTACTGATATTGGAAAAAAATGGAAATTTTAAGGTTTTATATATCAATGTACTTAAGCCGGTTATTATATACGGGTATTATAGCATCTCCAAAGCTAACACTAAATTTGATGTTGAAATAACACCAAATTAGACATCTAAAACCCTTTAAAAAAAAAAAGTTGATTCCCTGAGCACGTGAATGACGTTTACTAATAAGGGTTAAGGAACATGTAAAAGTCAAAAATTTCATTTCTTTTTAGTTTGGTCTAAAAACACGTCCAAAATCAGTGTAACTGCTAAGTCAAGCGACTATTGAAGTTAATAAATGCACTACTTATCAAGACAACAAGATTAATGTGATTTTATTGGCTTTGAGAGTTGAAAACAAAGCTTTTAATAGCAAAGATTTTGGCCCCAACAAAAAAAGAGAAGAAGAAATTTCGGTTTATATATTAAAAAAAAAAAGCAAGATTAGTGGCAACAAATTTACCAATCTTCAACTTTTATTGACCAATCTATTTTAGTCATGTCGTTAGTCAACTATAGTCATATCGTTAGTTGACTAACGTACTAACGTTAGACCTAAAATAGTTTGGTTAATAAAAATTAGCGATTAAACCGATTAGTCAACGAAAGTTAAATATTTGTTTTGTCCTTCGCGTAATTGGAATTTTTTTGGCTGAAAGTTGTGAGTTCAGAGATTTTTTAAGCATTTTTCGCAAAAAAAAAATAGCAAGATTAGTGGCAACAATTTATGCATTAAAACTTTTACTATTTGTTGAAAATAATTATGTTGTTTTTACTTCATATATTTGTTTGGAGTATTTGCATGGTTAGTCATTTTTTGAAAACTTATTTAGTTTTTTTGTTACTTTCCAAAATTTAGAATATGATCTAATATTTTATGTTGCAAAAAAACGATTTTACCCTCTATTGATACAAGCGTGTACAATACATTCCTTGTTTTCGCGTAGTACTGTGCAAAAGTAAGACTAGAAAGTCAACTCATGTACAATATACAAAATGTTAGGTTGTTAAGGAAGATTTTGAAAATAACAAAAAACTATAAAAGTTTTTATAAAGTGATTATTTGTGCAAGACTTCCTATTTGTTTTTATATTAATAATAATCTTATGCAACTTGCCAACTTCTTATAGCATTATTGGTAATATTTCGGCAATTGAGGGGATTAAATAAAAAAAAAACCTAAATTTTTGTTTTGATCTTTATGAATTGTCTTTAGGTTTTGAGGGTTCCAATAAAGACATTAAAGCAGGGAAAAAGAGGGCCTAGTAATAGCATGGTACCTAGTTGTAGGATTTGTATCTCTTTTGGGTTCTGGATTCATATTTGTGGGACCTATCGTCGTCTCTCATTCTTTCCTCCTCCTCTTCATCCCCGTAATTTTGTTTTTACTATAATCCCAGTAAATTGCTAAAAAAACTGTCCATAATTAACAATTGTTTTTTTACTGCTCCAGTGAGTAACCTATCTTTTATTTTTAATCATTACTTATAGCTTTAAACCACACCACATGCACCTTCTTTTGTATGTTTTAACACACATCACATGTCCTTAGTTACGCTTGTTTTTACGAAAATGAAACATTTGGAAACTGGTCGTTGTTAGAATTTTGATGTCATTAAATCATATATATAATATAAAAGATCTGTATATATAATGACTAAAATCACATGGTTCATGTAGGAGATGCGACATTCGCTACTCAAAATGGGCCTCGTTCTTAATCAACGAAAGATTTATAAGGCTTTCCTCCATAGGCCCAAAATGCTCTAAAACTTTTGGAAAAGAAGACAAGTTCACGAAAAAAAAAAAGAATTGAGCGATGAGAGATTTTTTTTTGTTTTTTAAATAGGATTTTCGACGTGTAAATTCAGATTTGATTGAGCATACAATTTATAGTTTTATAGTTTAGTCTCACCGAGCTCAACGTCTTTCAAATCGATATGCTCTATTCCTTCCTTGAGTAGCTTAATCTCATCTTCGGTCATACTGTTTTTCCCGTGAGGCGTTGACTTTGAGTTTCTCTGTTTCTCTAGATCAACCGCCCAGCTATAGATCACCATTCCCACAACAGCTAAGACCATCCCGGCGATGTTCTTGAATGTCATCTCCGAATCAAAGAGAAGCCATCCTAGCGTAAGGACGCAGACTGTTTTCATGTGCCCTATAACTTGAAACGATGTTGCAGAGAATCTTCCTATGCAGAGGTATTGGCTTATGTTACAGAAAACCGCCAATGCGCAGGAGAGAAGAATGCACAACTGCAAATCGTGAGAGAGAGAGATATTGTATTAGGTTTTAGTCTTCCTTTGAATCTTAGAGAAGTTGAGAATTACTTACGATGGCGCCGTAAGTCATCTTGTAAGTAGTAATGAATCTGCCACTCAAGAAATAGTCAACAAAGGGGCCAAAGATGAGGAGTGAAAGTGCTTGGATTGGGGCTGTTTTGCTCAGCAATTCAAAAGATCCCACCGAGTATTTCTTCTGCAGAGACCCTATTGACTGTAGCATAAACAAATTGACACACAATAAGTATCTAAGAACTTGCCGGAGAGATTAAAAAAATGCCCTTTTCAGCTTTAGATTTCAGATCTATTGCAGGAGAATTTGTCTACTATACTATACTGAGAGGCCTAACATATAGAATTATAGATTAGAGATAAACCGAGATCAAAGGGGCAAAAGGTTTCCTCCCTGATCTGAGGAAAGTTGGAGCCTTGGAATAAAACAAGATCGAAGAAAGCAGGAGAAGAAAACTCACAATCTGCTGCAGAGATGTGGAGAAGACGGCAGTGCATGCACAAATGAAACCTTTGGCATTAACCTTGACATCAGTCACCGTACAAATTCCAACACCAAAAACCACAACCATAACAGAGGCCTTCACTTCTTTAGAGTAATGCTTGCTATGTAGAATCCATTCCAACACGCATACCACAGGAATCATGCTCAGTTTCGAGATCTAAGGTGGAAAAATCATGCTCAGTTTCGAGATCTTTAATCCAAGGCAAAAAAATCCAAGGGAAACTACCTGATAGAAGCCAACAGAGTTGAGCATAAGGCTGAAATTCATGGCAGCGATGGAGACGTTAGCGACAATTGAGAACCAGAGAAGCTCCCAGAGAGGAATGTGCTTTGATGCCGATAGTCCCGTGGCGTTTGACACCATACCAACAAGCGCGGTGAGCGCGAAGTGGAATCCCGTTAGAGTCGTCGCTGTGGAGGAAACAAGCAATAGAAATCGTGACTCAGGTTCATGAAACTTTTGGCAGTAAAGAGATGAGATGAGAGGGAGGCGTACCAAAGCTAAACCCGAAACCAGAGGAAGACATGAGCTGTTTATTAGCCATGATGATTCCGACGGAGCTGATGACGTTCATAGCCCATGCGCCGACGTCAGAGACAGGCGACTGTTTCTTCTCGCTCTCCGTTTTCTCCATTGGATTCGACCTCAACGCAATTGAATTGCGAGATTGGACACCGACACTATCAGATCTCGATTGGATAAAACCTCGTGCAAGCGAAGACGAGATCTGAATCTCGATTCGCCTGCAGATTGGAGAAACCAAACACGGAGGAAGATGAGATCTGGAGAAAGTCGATTCACGCCGTTCGGCTTCTTCAGCGAAGAAAGCCAAAAAGCAAACACGTCTCTCTCTCTCTCTCTCTCTCGAAGTTTCCTACACTGCTTCACTCGTCGTCGCTGGCTATCACAAGCAAGCTTCCACCATTGATGATGTTTTTTCCTTTCACTTTGGATTCTAATTTCGAAAATATATTATTATATTAAGGAATCATCTAATTCATTGACGTGTGTCGTTTACCACATATGACCTTCTTCTTTTCTTTTTTTGGGGTCAATATAGTTGTTCTTTCAATGAGATATATAGGGATAATTTTGTATTTTCCAACAACTGGTAACGTCATGCTTAAATTAATCAACGTTTAGTACTTAAATTACGCCACACGGAACTGATGATCAAAACGGTAATTAAAAATTTAAAAGGGAGTAAGACTACTATTTATTTCAAACTATATTTAATTTGATTGAATAATATCGAGATAGGCAACTAAATATTATTTGTTTAATACTTGTTTTGTGGAGATTTAAATTAGAAAGAAATATATCAATAAACGGCTATTACCGGTGTTCTAAAAAGCGATCTAGGTGATGTAGGTGATAGGCGTTCATAGACCGTGCCGATTATCTTTTAGGCGTTGGCATTACTCGTTATTGTTATTAAGCGGTTCTAGGCGGTCCTACACGGCTCTAGACGGTTCATCAAAATTGTTAATCAATTAATTTTTGTTGTTGTTGTTTGGTGCAGTTTTTGAATTTTTAACTATATTTAATTAAATTTATAAGTTTTAATTTCATAAATACATGTTATAAAATTTTATATGTTGTTTTTATGAATATAGTGAATATTTTCTCTAATTTTTATTTTTGATTTAATATTTTTGATTTTTCAAATGGATGTTTTTGTTTAATTCGAATTTATAATATTTTTTAATGTTTTAGATTTGATATTTATAAAATTTCTTTTGATTTTTGAGTGTAATTTAAATTTTGAATATGTGTTTAAGATTTATAATATTTAAAATTTATTATTTATGAACTAATCATAGTAGTTTATATGGTGCACTATATAAATATATATAATATATTAATTTATTTTATAAACGCTGAAACCGACTAAGAATCGTCTAAACTCCGATTAGGCGTTCTAGGCGCTAACTGTTGTATCATCATCCGCTTAGCGCTTTCTTGAAAACTGGCTATTACATACCAGCCTCTTGATTTACAGATCTAATATAAATGTAAAGACAATATTAAAAAAAAAAATTCTGATTACAACAAAGAAAATTAAGGGAGTAGTTTTCACAGTTTAATTGTCGAAAACAAAAGATCATACATAATTAGTCACATTCGCACCGTCACACTCAAAGCCAAAGATTTGGAAACTAAATTATTGAGTTTGTCTCTTGTTCCAGCTATTCCTACAATCCTACTTGCGCTTGCAGTATCATTTATATATATATAAAAAAAATCCCACAACAAATAATCTGTTTTGCATATGTTTAATAATAATAGTTTTAGAAACAAATGATGGGTCTCTGCAATTTTCAAATAAGCAGAATTAAAAAGACAGCTATTTGCATTGTTATTAGTCATTTTCTTAAGTGGACAAAACCTGCAAATCTTAGCCTGTGCCTCAACGCAAATAGTAATGAGAACACATGATCTCCAACATTAACACATTATCACAAAAGAACTTTTTTCATGTGGCTTTCAAGTTTCAACATCAATCATTTTCATCTAGCAAGCCCAAATTCACATTAAATCCCCCCCCAAAACCAAAGAATAAAAGCATTATTTTTACAGAATGGCACACATTTGCAATAGTACAAACGGATTTTAAACAAGCCGAAGAGTGTTACGTACTCTGCACCAAGTGGCGGTGCATGCCTATAGTTGAATTGTTGATGTTTGTCCATGTAAACCATACACATAAGTAACACTGAATAATGATAAAAAGGAATACCAATTCTCATTCTTGAATTTCTTAGTCACGAACTTAGCTGGGGAATTTTTTTATCTACATGCACTGTTAGGAGTTTTAAATTGAAAATTGTGATGAAACTTTAAATAATCTATGAAGACGTGTCAATTTACTTATTGCCGACGAGTTTTGAGTTAAAAATCTATAAAACTTTACATACATTCATTAAACAAAGAGATAAACATAAAAATCTAAGCATCTTGAAAATAAACTTGGTACTAATGATTGCATGTAGCATCATCCGCTATGTTACGATTATTAACACAAGCTCAAATACAAGGCCAATGTGATGTAGAAAGCACATGTGTTTTAGGGTTTTAAACAAGTAGGAGTACTATAAATAATATATCTCTTATGAGAACTATCAATGTAACCTTGAGAGAGTTGTCTCAAAGTAACTCTCCTTCTTCCCTCAGGTATAAATATCAATATAAAACCATTTTATTCTTGATGACAACTTAAACTTCTTACTCTCTTTTCTGTTTTGCATTTGAAAAAAAGCTCATAATGAGCTATTTCTATTTCAATCTTGTTTTATATTTTTTTTCTTAAGCTCTTTTAGACCATGAATAAGCTTATCGCATAAACAAAGCAGGAATTAAAAAAGTTCCCCAAAGCAAAATGGACTAGACAGACTAGCCTTTTCGGGATAGTTTGGTTTCCTATTTAACGGGATAGTTTGGTTTCCTATTTCGTGACGTGATAATCAGTGTGTCTTTATGTTTCTTTTCGAACATTCACTCCAACTCTTTAACACTTTTTTTTTGTCGGTGGTCAAAGTTGGGTATAGTCAAACCATTTTTTTTTCTTTATCAATTAATGTAATTATATGAGGCCCCATTTATGTTCTGTTCTGTAAGCTCGAATGCATCAAAATTCGAATCCGAAATTTAGATGATTGGAGTAAAGAAAGAAAGGAACATATTTTGGCCAAGTTCAATTTGGTTACTCACTAATGTCGTCAATGCGCACGTCATGATTCATGAAGATGCAAGTGGACGGGGTCCATGGATGCGTCCTCAATGACGTTCACATACATTTATATATATATATATGTGCGGATATATCCATCTTCTTCCACATTTCACGGATACTTCAAAGTGTTTTTTGAGAGAAATAATCACAGAGATAAAAATCCAGTTTTTAAGCCACCATCGATCGGAATTCATGGAAATGCAAAACGCAGAAGCAAAACAGAGTATCCCTCTCCTCACGCCCTATAAGATGGGAAGATTCAATCTTTCCCACAGGTATATGTTACGTCCTTGCTTTTCCGTTTTTCGATGATTATTCCCAGCTCAAAACTCTCATCCCGAGCCTTGATTATGATTCAGGGTTGTTCTGGCACCATTGACGAGACAGAGATCGTACGGAAACGTTCCTCAGCCTCACGCTGTCTTATATTACTCTCAGAGAACCACGCCTGGAGGTTTTCTCATCACTGAAGCCACCGGAGTTTCAGATACAGCTCAAGGGTAACCGATTAACTAACCTCTCTGCTCATTTATTTTTATGATAAAGTTTGCGTTTCTAATTGCGGGTTTTGATCTTAAACTGTTTTCGCTGATCCTCTCCTACATGTGTGTGTTTTGCTCTTGAAGCTATCAAGATACTCCTGGGATATGGACTAAAGAGCATGTGGAGGCATGGAAGCCAATCGTGGATGCTGTTCATGCCAAAGGCGGTATCTTCTTCTGTCAAATTTGGCATGTTGGCCGGGTTTCTAATCGAGGTTTGCCAATTGAAATTTGTCATCTTTAGGCTGGTGAAATCCTTTCAACAATCTTTGGTCTGTATTGAGTATATTTTTGTGTGTTTTCAGGTTTTCAGCCAAATGGGCAAGCTCCCATCTCTTGTACGGACAAGCCATTGACGCCTCAAATCCGCGCTAATGGCATCGACGAAGCCCTGTTTACCCCTCCAAGACGGCTAAGAACCGAAGAAATCCCCAGCATTGTCAACGACTTTAGGCTTGCAGCAAGAAACGCTATGGAAGCTGGTAAGCAAATCCGGATTGGGGGAAACTCCAAGCGTTGGAATTGAAGAAGCTTTATTCAAGACTCTTTATATGTTTTCCTTGAACGTTGTTGTTGCAGGCTTCGACGGAGTCGAGATTCATGGCGCTAACGGCTATCTGATCGACCAGTTCATGAAGGACACGGTGAACGATAGAACCGACGAATACGGTGGATCATTGCAAAACCGTTGCAAATTCGCTCTAGACATAGTCGAAGCAGTGGCCAACGAGATCGGGCCAGATCGTGTTGGAATCAGGCTCTCCCCGTTCGCCGACTACATGGAAACCGGAGACACTAACCCACACGCATTAGCGGTTCACATGGCGGAATCTCTGAACAAATACGGAATCCTCTACTGTCATGTGATTGAACCAAGAATGAAAAGAGTGGGAGAAATAACAGAGTGTCCTCACACGCTAATGCCGATGAGGAAAGCCTTTCAGGGGACTTTCATCTCCGCGGGAGGCTTCATGAGGGAAGACGGGAATGCGGCCGTGGCAAAGGGACGGACCGATCTGGTGGCCTACGGTCGGTGGTTTCTGGCGAACCCGGATCTGCCTAAGAGGTTCGAACTGGATGCCCCGCTGAATAAATACGATAGGCCAACGTTTTACACTTCTGATCCTGTCGTGGGTTACACGGATTACCCTTTTCTAGAATCAACAGCTTAAAATTGTTATTGAAAATGTTAAGTGTCTCCGTTTTGATGTAATAAGTTTTTAGCATTTCCATCGTCATTGTCATTTGTCGCAATTTGGATTCACTATATACCTTCACAACAATTTCAATGGATATTGTCGCAATTATAACACATGATCAGAAAATAACTTTTTTCATGTGCTTTTAACACCAATCATTTTCTTCTAACAAGCCAAATTCACATTAAATCCCCCAAAACCAAAGGAAAAAAGAATAATTTTTACACTAACGGCACGCAACTGCAATATTATTAATATACTATATATACGATATATATAGAGTACCAAAGGGTTTTGAGTAAGCAACAAGAACAGCTGAAGAGATACCTCCGATTCTCAATCAATCATAGCCACTCGAAGTGTGTTTCTCTGCGCCAGGTGGTGGTGCGGGTCTTGGGAAGTAATAGTTGAACTGTTGATCTCCGAGTTTTGGTTCTTCCACATAGGGGCTTTTTGGTTCCTATGGTTGCCCAAACGAAGAAAACAGTTTATAAAATGCATTAGAGAAGAGTTAAACGTTCCTATATCAAGAATGAACTTTTTAAGAGTCTGTGACTGAATCAGTGTGTTTTTACCAAACACAAGCATAAATGTTGTAGATGTTCTTCTCCATTGTTGAAGATGGAGAGAGATGATTTTGGTGAAATGGAAAAATCAAAGAAGAGTAAAAAGGTTTATGTGAAAAGACACCTGAGAACCAGAGGTAGAGTGAGACGCTTCATTGGATTTTGGTGATGTAGAGGCATCATCATCGTAGTCCCTTTCATTTTCGTTTAATTTTTGAGGTTCAGTTCTTGCTAGAGGATCACTAGCTGTTTTGGCTCTCTGTATGAGCAAAAAATTAAATCCTTGAAATCAGTCACATTAGAACAAATTACGCGCCAGACCATAACAAAGGAATGAAACCAGATTTAACCTGAAAGATCCTCCCCAGAGATTTTAACCCTCTTGCTCTTACACGAAGCTCCTCTCTTTTGGCTTCAGGATCTTGAAGAACCTAGCAATGAGAATCATAGATAGGTTTACAAAACCAAAGAAATTGAACCAATATGCCAGATAGAGTGAACATGAGTATTGGTTAAGCTAGACAACCAGCTGACAAACACGGGAAAGAGTGGCTTCGATATCAGCAACATTGAGCTTCCACAGAGAATCAATCATCACCCTTTTATGGGACTGAAGGTATTCCTCAAGTTCCTCCTCGGTATAATTTCCTTCAGCACTTAGCTGCCTTTTCATTTCCTCCTGTAGCTGGAACAAAGCGAATGCACCTAGGATGACAGTAAACAGCCAAGAAAATATAACAAAATCACATGTCTTGTTTCCTTAGAGAGAACTTTAACAAGAACTTTCTTCATTTAGTTTCTCCTTTTGCAACCTACACTGCAAATTCCAGGTATAAATACAAATTTGATGAAGTGACCTTTTGTTCCTAAGCCGCTAACCTGTTGCAGCAGTAAGCTGAGATTTGATGAAGTGACCTTTGTTCCTAAACCATTCAGCAATGAATGGTACTCCGAGATAAATAGCTTTCTTCCCAAGCTCTTTTGCTGCTTGTCTTACATATATATACCCAATTGTATTCAACATATCCACACCATACGCTGAAGAAGATCCAAATAGGAGGAGGTGAGACTCATTTTAGCACAGAGATGGTATTTGATTGAAAGATGACGCATAACTAAGGAACAGTGTATAGAATATATATTACCTGCATTTGAGAGTCTTACCATTTCCGCTTCAGCATTACTTACAAACTCGTCTTTGTTTACCACATATTCGTTAAGGCGGTCTTTGAGAATCTGAGCAAGCTTGTCTTCCCTTTCTTTCTGGACAGTCTGAACCCAAACACGATCCACAATCTTAGCAAATTTTGTACAAGGAAGAATTGGCTTGAGCAGGGGACATTAATAATTCCAAAACTTACCCTCATTTTTTCTTGTATCTTTTTGGTATCAATCTGATCCCCTTCACTGAAGATATCAAGTGAAGCCATTGAAGCCATCGCAAGCTGTCCTATGTATCCTTCAAAAAGTTCGCTACCAAAAAGCATTGCAAAAATTGCGGCAGGATCGATGATTGAATCACTGAAAGGATGAAGCGAAACAAGTAAGCACAGACGGAAAAGGAACCACAAATTCCTGCACCGAGAAGATCCATGTCACTAGAGTCCACAAGAAAAAAGGGACTAACACTGAGATCCCTGCCTTGCCACATGCATCATAAGCTTGGCGTTGTGCTGAATCACTTAGCACTTGATAGGCTTCTCCCAACACCTGAATAAAAGGAATCACTCTTCGAAAAACTACCCAAAAGCCTCCAGTATAAGTCGATTGTAATAGAAAAAAAGGCTCTATATCAAACAATGAGATAAACCTAGAAACTCCAAACATCTTGCAGAAAAACTTGGTACTCACGATTCCAGGTAGCATCCTCTATGTTACAGTACACAAGCTTACCGCACAGTTACAATACACAACTTTATCACCTAGCTCTCTCTCTCTCTCTCAAACTTTTAAATTGTGAGCTTGCCTGGAAATTGTGTGCCGCTTGAGGATCATTCGGATTTTTATCTGGATGAACTTGGCGTGCCTGTGTATAATAAACAAACGAGCCAACAATCACTATACTTGTTCACTCTAAATTTCAAACTGGATTTGCGCAGATTTTTAACAAAGCTATAAACTCACTACAGAGACTAGTTCTCTCAAATAAGATAAGGGAGACAAAACAGAAACCCTGGAATCAAAATCTGGAACACACAAGAGAAAGATAAATCAAACCTTGATGTAGTAAGCTTTCTTGATGTCAGCCTCTGTAGCAGTTGGGGTAACGCCGAGTACATCGTAGTACTCCGTTTCCTTCACCATTTAATCCTCAAATCAAAACCCTACACCCGAATCTCACTAACTCAGATCGCCGGAGATGGAAACAGCAAAACTTAGACAAGAGAACACCGGGAAGCTCTTCTCTTCTTCTCTTGACTATATCGACGAGAATACCCCACGCGCCGGCGACGTACTTCAAATCAAGTGGAGCTTTTTCAATTTCATTTTCTTTTCCTCGCTTTCGCTGGTCGGGTCAAAGAAGAAGAAAGAAAAGTCTTTTACTTTTTGAAGGGATTAACGTTTTTATTTGAATCGGCGACAAAAAAGGACATTTATATATTTCTCCACGCGGTTTTTCGTCATCCTCTGATTGGATTTTTCCTTTTTGCAATGAATCTTAGAGATGAAGGATCAATGTCGACCAACAAACGGAATCAATGGATTTACCGCGAAATTATGTTTAGAATCTAACTGTCTCTGGAGAAAAGTATAAGAATGTTAATCGTAACCTTCCAAGTCAATTAGCGGGTTTCAAGCTCATCCCCACGCAGCAACGACCTGCTCATTAGTTAGCTTTCCGAGAGCTTAATCTGGTCATCATTTCCTGCTTCCACAGCTTTGTTCTTTGTGTCATGTGGTTTGATCGGAGTGCAAGCTATGTTCTTTACTACACAAGAGTAAAGATCAAACTCTGCCTTGAGTTTATTACAGCTTGCTTGTATCCACTTCTCCGCCACACTTGTAGCTACGCTGTCTTGGCTATCTCTCTCATGCTCTTCAATCGCTGGCCTTATCTCATCGTACAAGCACGAGAGCCGTACTGCTGCTTCGTTCTTCACCTCCTGCAACAATTTGCCAAACACATCAAATACTTGAGAGGAGTTTGAAAAATTGAAAGCTTTATGGTTGTTTGATTCTATCCACAACACCATTCTCAACAGTCAACACTGTGAGCAGAAAAACCGCAAAGTATTAGAAAAACTCTTTACCTCGTATTTGAGAATTTCATCTTGAGCTTCTTTGCTTGCTAGTAGTTGAACCACATTTGCTATGTCAACTTGCTTCTGAGCGACATTCTTTGTCTTTCCAAGTGGCCTGCCTCTTTTCTTTGGAAGATGCTCGGACTTGATATTGTAACTGTTACCGCGAACGTGTGATACAATTGCGGTTTTCTGCGATAAATCCTGTTGTGAATCTTGTGAGAGCAACTTCATCTCTTCAGCTCCTTCGGTTTTAACAGTCTCCGTGACAACATCTTCCTCCATAGGAGCTGAATCCGATTGCTGAACAATCAGAGAGGTAGACTCTAAATGGGTCTCCGTTGAGATATCTTTCTCTTCAAGTGCGTTGGACTCGGCATTCTTAGAGGGCTCCGATGTAAGCTCGTCTTCTGCAGAATCATAGACTGGAATTTTATCAACTGAATACCTGGAGACAAAAGAAAAGAGAGGGGTTATTGCCAGTCCAAGATAAAAAAAATTCCATTCCCACACAATCGATGACCATCTTTATGCCGCATAAAATAAATGAAAAGAAAATTACCGATCGTCACCATCCTCCCATACGTATGTATCCTCCTGAAATGGTAGAGAGGCATAAGAATAGGCATAGAATATTTGACAAATAATACCATTACAAATGATATCGTAAGGACTTGCCTGAAAGCCACGAGACTTGGCTCCAAGAAATCCAGAACAAGAGACTGCACCACAGAGACAACGGACTTTGGCACCCCCGTACCACTCAAAATTATAGTCGTAAGCCAATTCAGTCCGGGGAGAGATGCTCTCTTTTGCAAAGATTCCAACCCTAACTTCTCCCAGAACATTCCACTTCCTCGTCTCACAATTTGGTCTACTGCAAGGTAATAGAGCAAGGAAACAGTAAGCACAGTTTTCTAGCTATGGATTTCTTTGAAGCATCTAAGGGCCGTTGTCTGTTTTACCATGAATGATTTATAAACCTAGCAAGGCTTCCCTTCTTCGTGGCATCGATAGCCTCGGACGCATTGAGAGATATTATGTATGCATCCTTGACACCTGCCCATGTAACACACAAGCCATACATGACCTAGAGCTTTACAACACTATCAATTCTCATCATCTCTGTAAAGTTTCTACTCACCATGAGTTTCATAAGTTTGAGCCCTACGCTTTGCTTCTTTCCATGATATTACTTCTCCACAGTACTCAATTATGAACTGTCCTGCCTGAATCGTAACATCAGATACAACCAGAAATTTCTTCAAACCTGATGAAATATTCACTGCAGAAATGATAAGACACAACAATAGATAAGCTTGAGCCATCACCTTTATGTCTTCAATAGCCACTAGTCCCCAACCACGACCTTCAGACTTAACCAACTTTGTTTTGGCGTATTCACATTTTTGGAATTTCTGTAACAGGGAAAACACGTAAAACTACTACTAAGCAACATACATTTAGCTGAATAAACTCCATGTAAAGCCCACACTACTTTGAATAAGAATTTCTAAGAACATCACCAAGCTTTAAGACAAATCTTCTGGATATTTTTTTGGTAGCAGCTAGAATCATAAAGAACTTAGAATTAACAGTACGACCATCGTCCACTCTGAACATCAAAACATAGACGCAAACATTTTAACCCGTTTACCTGATTCTTGCAATAGACACCACAAGGGCAGTATCCAGGTGTACATTCCGTGTTTGTTATCACATTCAGGCATCTCTCACCACACGCACTGTCAGGGTCTCCAAAATCAAACTTGCATTCGCAGATAGAAATATCTTCTTCCTTCTGTTTCTTGTGCCTAGAGGCAGTAAAAAATGTATACTTTAACAACAATGGGAAGACTCCTTAGAGAAGATAACCAAAAGCTATGTGCACCAGAGAAAGGTTCCTACTTTCGATATGAGAAGTCATTTTGATAGATGTGTTCATATTGTGGTAGCTCATCTCCCTCTTGATCCTTAGACAAAAAGCCACATGTTTCAATTTTACGAAATTCGCACATTGCGATACGTTAAGCTACAAAACCAAATCGAAATCTCAACCATATCAAGGGTATTCATCAGGTTATTGAAAACAAACTAATCACTTACAGGATCACAAGAAAATTGCATTTTTTTCTTTTTCTTTTTCAGCGATTCTTTCAATTTTTTCCCGCGCTCAGATTCAGGGCCCGTCAATGAGCGTGTGCAAATTGTGACTAATTACGATTCGATCCCGACTACAGAAAAAGGAGACAGTTAGGTTTATCAATCTCTGGGATTTAAGATCGACACAAACATTGGAAAAGGGAGAAACTTGCGTGTAGAAACAAAACCACAGGAAACCTATTTTATTTGAAAAGCACACTATTGAATATTGCCATTGGTCTAAGAGGAAAACTGAAGAAGCTTACCTGAGAATTTGGGAGAGAGAACGCGACGACGAGCGAGGAAGAAGACGGCGTTAAACTTTTTTTTTTTGTAAACACGGAGTGAAATTAATTACACGGCGTTAGAGCTGGGTTGTGCGTCTCTCAAATATTATGGATCGGACATGAGGACAAATCCATATGTAAAGCGGATTAAATGGGTTTGGACATTGTAGACATAGTCTGTCCAAAACATTTTCAAAATTATGTCAAAATCGATTTGGGGACAAAAAACTAAAAAAAAAAATCCATTATTTTGAGAAAAACCCATTATCATCTATATTGCATCGTTAAGCCGACATCAAAACACTAAAAAACTCAAATATCAAAAAAAAAAAAACCAAATGGGATTGTGACTACCTTAAAACGAAGTTTGGTCACTTAATGTTTTAGCACACATCGTTAAACATTCAAAAAAATATATATATACAAAGCAAACATATATACAAAATATACAAAACAAACATAGAAAAATGTACAAAGTTATGTGTCATTTAAAATATACAAATCAAATATCAACATTTTAGGTTTGTTTTTTACTTTTTAAACAATTTGTTATATTCTGACCAATGGACAGTCCATTTGGACATAGTCGTTAATGGACATGGTCGTTAATGGACATGGACTTTAATGGACATGGACTTTAATGGACATAGACTTTAATGGACATGGACACCATTTGTCCGCAATCAAAATGGACACTATTGGATGGGTCTAAATGGACGTGGACAATCTATTTTGACAGCCCTACACAGCGTGAAAGCATTTTTTTTTTTGACAAAGACACGGCGTGAAAGTTAGTCAAATTTTAATACTTAATCAAGATTGAAAAATAAGTATAAAACTAGACTAAATTTTGAAATATACAAAATGAGAATCGAAATAAAATCTAATTTAACTGTTATTGATTCAAATATGTTGAATTTATGACTCTTAGGTTTTTAGCGAGAATACCATATTTTGTTTATACCAATATGTGTTTTGATATTTATACCATATTTTTAATCCATGCTATACGAAATTAGATTCTAATATGCGATGTGTGCGGAGCAATAATTTTGTATATATTTTTTTGTGTGAAATTTATACTAAATAAAAAAAAGTTATGTAAACCAAATACTAACGAAAATAGTTTAACTTAAATTTTAATGAATTTTTTCATGATTATGTGATTTTTGTAACATTAAATAATATTACCATATGATGTTTATTATAAAAGTTATAAAAAATCAAATTATTATAAAAATTATATGATGTTACCATACGGTGTATATTAATAGAATATGAGTATTAGTTAGTTAAGCACATATAGATGTAATCTTAATTTGTAAACTTTGTTATTATATGAATTTATATTACCACACAACCAAACTATATATTTATGAATGTTAAAATGGGCTAACCGTACTTTTAATTTATCTCAAATTAGCCCAATATCTTGCATGTTTTGACAAACCAATCCGCAAATGATCGCAATTATAAAAACATAATCCTAACTCGTTCTATCATATTACCGTATAATATAAATATTTACTAATTTTGAATATTTGAAAACTTAGGCTAATTGATTATGATAAAAAAATACAATAACATATTCGTTTATCATTTGCGTTATTATAAAAATATTATTTAAATTCAAATATTAAAATTAAATATAAATTAATATCCGATTATTATTTTTGTAAAGATAAAATAACAATTGATTTTTGTGATTTTTGGTAAACAATCTAACCTATATTTATAGAAATCCAAAGTTTAGTAAATTAATATTTAAATTTTCGAAATTGAATTTAAATATAAAATAAAATGCACCTTTTATTAATATTTAATTGTTCGAAATTGAATTTAAATATAAAATAAAATGCACTTTTTATTAATATTGCAATTTTATAATAGTTTTGTGTTTTTCTTTGAAAAATGAGTAATACCACTAACAAGGTATAAATAATCTGAAAATTAGTTTGACCAATTTAGCATTATTCATTGACGCTATTCATCTTTTTTTTTTCTTTCTATTAAATCCCTAACTATCATTTTTCTCTCTCCTTATCACATTCACCATCTTTTTTTTTTCTTTCTCTTTTTTCTTTCTTATAAAACGATAATGAAATATTGTGAAGATGGCGGGTGGTGATGGTGATGGTGTTGCAAACGGTGACAGAGACGTTGATGGTGACGGTGACGATGACAATGGTGATGGTGTTGCAAACGGTGACAGAGACGTTGATGGTGACGGTGACGATGACAATGGTGACGGTGATGTTGGTGGTGACAGACTGACAGTGGCGGTGTTAGTGACAGTAATGGAGTCTGGTGATGGTGTCAGTAACAACGACAACGCCGGCGAAGGTGGTGGTGACGGCGACGATGGTGGTGACGATAACGATGTGGGCAATGGTGGTGGAGGGTGGTGATTGGCTAATATATGTATTAATGAGGTTATCCACAAATATTATCCGGATATCTAATCAATTACCTTGAAGTTAATATTTTGTATACATTATACGTTAATAAAAGTATTATTGGTTTTTTGTATTATTTTTCGACATTAATATAAATATTATTCGGATATTTATTATGTTTGCACGTTATAAGTATCATATAATATTATTAGCACGTTATAAGTATCATATATTAGTGTTAGCACGTTACATGAACATGATATTACTTTTAGCACGTTAACATTTTATAGTTATCTGTATTGATTATTAGATATTACAAGTATCGGATATTATTGTTATCACGCTATATGTGTTAAATATTATTGTTAGCACTGTAATATTCTATAGTTATCGGATAACCATAAACTTATCGCGATACCATATTAGTTAGCATTTTAATCAAATAGTTATTCACTAAAACCACAAACATGTTTACGTTTTCCGGTGGTGAATAGTGTCGTCGACTTCATATGAACAGTGTCGGTGGGCAGTTGCTAAACATTATCGCCGGATTATATTGTGGAAAAAATGTTTTCAAGTCAATAGCATTTTGTGTAATTATCTAAAATGTTAAAGATAATTTTGGGTTAAATTTTGTTCTCTTTCCTAATACCAGCTAGATACTTAATTAACTAGTCAACCAAGTAAATTCACCCTGAAAAAGATCACAATCTATTTAATACTATTAGATATACTTAAACATGATTAACACAAGATTTTGAACAAAAGAAAACACTAGATTTATACGAACGCATGTCACGATCTATTTAATACTACCAGATACTCCATGTTATGAACATGATATGATTAATATTAGCCATGTGAAGATTTACTTATATAATACATGCAACTCTTTTTAAAAAAAAATAACAAGATCATAAACACACAAAAGACTCGCACAAAAAAAAAAAAAAAGTAAGGGAATATGGGTTTTCTGATGGCGTTCGGGATAGGCCTCGCCGGTGGGGCGTTTATAACCCTGGTGACTCTTGGGGTATGGCTTCTCCTCAAAAAGCTGAATCTGGTAGAATCGTAACAATGCTATGGATTTAGCTTGTTTTCTTCTTTGGATTATATTTCAAGAGAATTCATTTATATTTGCAATAAGAGTTCTTCAAAGTTAAATCTTACTATTATGTGTAGACAAGAATTATGTAAGATTTGTTACGTATAACATAATGGAAGCCGTTATTTAGTTCTTACAGAATAGACCAAGTTATGAAAAAAATGGACTAATCAGCGGACTAATTCACTACATTTTTCGCTACTCAAATCCATCGTATACACATCTTTTGTTGTCTCGTATAAAACAGTAACCGAAAACAACCAGGATCGAGCCAAAAACCAATTGGGCAAAACTAGAAGTCGTTTAGTTTACCGGCGTTTGCGCTCAGCAGTGGGAGGTAATTTCTCGGATGGTCCGGTTGGAAGTTTACGGCCAGTCTTCTTTTCCAACCGATTCTTTAGCTCTCTCAGTATCCTAATCTGTTGTAGCTTCTCCGGCGACAATTTGTCCCAATAGATTCCTGTCCAAAACAAAAAACAAAAAACAAAAAACGATCAGCCCTCATGGACTAAAGACAATCACTGAATCAGGCAAAATAATTGCATTTGAAATCTTGAAATTAATAAGAAAATCAAAGACCTTTTGGTTTCGGGATTGGTGTGTTTGTGAAAATGACTCGAGTAGGAGTGCATATGATATCCACAGGAACATCGTGAACCGCAAGTTTCTCGAGGGGTATATCATCCACGAGCTGACAGTCATGTACTGCAAAAAGATGAAAAGCTCCATGGAGTCATGAATATATATATATAAACACAAGAGAGTTGTTCTAAATTATAACATAATACCGGTTGTAACAACGGGTGTGGAATCATCAATGGCTCCCATGTAACGCAACATTCCATATTCAAGCTCCGCAAAACCCTGAACACGTATCGTATGCTTGGTTCAATTGAATTTTCCTTTTACTTCAATATAAGCTGAGTTGTAACGATTACCTCTCCCTTCCCTAATCGAGAACCGGTTTGTGGGTTAACCGCAACAGAGCCAATGACAATGAGATCCACTTTGATCTTCTCATCGAGACCAATCGCCCTTCCATACTTGGCTACTCCTACAGAGGTGCAAGCTTCTTTGATCGTTTCGGGTTTCAACAAATCGGATTCTAGTACAGAGAAGAACCCTGTTCTTAGCCTAGGTTGAGGAGTCAAGAGCTTCTTGTCACCTACGATTACAGATCACAATGTCTAAAATCTGATCCAACTTAAAGACTATAGCTCTTTAAATTGCAAGACTTTGAAGTATGAGAATATTCATAAGATAACACATGAGGTCAAATCTACGATTTCTGAAGAATTGGAGCTCAGACATCATAGATATATTAACTAACCAGAAAGTGTAAGAAACCTGATTTGCTTTTGCGGCGAATCAGGATTAACCTTCACGACCTCAGCCATACGAAAAGCTTCAAGCTCGGCTAACTGCACCAAGAACTCAAATTTGGCAATTTTAACATCCGCCAGATAAAACCCAGAAAGTGGAAAAGGTGTTAAAATTCGCGCACTTTCCCGGCAGCAGCCGACGCACCGACGAAATTAGGGATTCGATGATGAACGGGTCTAGGGTTCATGGAGTAGTTCCGGGCTTCCATCAGATCCCACATCCTCTTTCGGATTACCCATTTCCACGCTTTCGGATCGCTATCTGGATCCGATTCGAGTTCCTTCCTCGCCGTCTCCGCCATATCCTCCATCGCAGCTGCGTCGAGGCTCAGCCGCTCAGACTCATAAGCTACAGCATCGAAAGCGTCGCCGTCGCCGCTCGCCGATCCGATTCTGGAGAAATTCCTCCGCCGTGGCCCGATTTGGGCGGGGAGAAAAGTCGGTTTCTGGGAATTGACGAATGGATTGAATTGAAAACGAGGATTAATTGCAAATCCGGGTGATAATCGTATCATTGTGGGATGGTCCAATCCAATTCCAGTGTTGGGTTTTCGAAAAGTCTCAGTTTTTGTCAATGGTTAAAGATAAGAAATAAACGGCTTAGATCATTTGTTCAGTTCCCGCTGAAAATCGTATGATCTATAATTGAAATTTTATAAAAATATTCAAAAATTTTAAATGGGCCTTTTGGCGGCCAAAATCGGCCTTTTTGGTGGTTCGTCTTCCTCTATACGCTTCCACGATCTTTCTTCGATAACCACACAGATCCGTTACACACGCGTCACCATCTTTGCATCGGACGGCTGAAAAAGCGAGTACATATCACGCAAGTAGACTGCGCGTAGTTACTAACTGTTACCAGTTGCATTATATTCGCGTTTTTACGGTTGGCAAAATTCAAATTTAAAAACATTTATCCCCAAAATACAGATTCAGAGACGCTTCTCATCTCTTTTGACGATTCAGTATATTCATTCACTCTGTGGTGTTAGTAATTTATGGTGAAAGAAGAATTTCAAATTGTTTTGTTCGTCGGAGATGGATTTTCGTGGAATGAAGAGGAAAGATCTACAAACCCTATGCAAGAAACATGGAATCCCAGCGAATTTGAAGAACACTGAGATGGCTACTAGACTCGCTTCTGTTTTCGAGGTGATTGCAATGATCCCAAGTTTCCAATTTCCATACCTTTTTTTGTTTTTTTTGTATTGTAGCAGCGAAAGACGGAATGATTCTGGTTTTGTACATGATAAGCTCTTCGGATCGAACAACATATAGTTGGTTAATTTGTTTTTGTGTGTGTTTACGTAGAAGGAAACTGAAGAAATTGTATCGGAAATGAAACTTTCGCCTGAGGATTCTGTAGAGGCTGATGGTATCAAGGAGAATCAAGGTGTTAGCAGAAAGGATAAGAAAGTAACATTCAGCCCCGAGTCTGAGAATGAGGTTTTCGAATTCACTCGGTCTGTTAAGAAACTTCAGCGGAAGAATGTTCAACAAGGTGGAATTAGGCTAAGGCGGTCAAAGCAAAGTGTGGCTAAGGGGATAACAGTAGCTGGATCTCATAAATATGAGTCTGAGAAAGAATCTAGTTTGTGGGATGCTACAAAGGTGCAGAAGGTCCCAAGGCGGTCAAAACGAATTGGCTCTAGTGGTAGCACTCAAGAAGTAGCAGAGTTGATTGCTCTGGAACAGTTTGAAGATAAAGATATCTCGAAAGGATTGTATAGAAATATTCAGGATGGTTTCCAGTTTGAAAAGGTTGGGAGACAGTCCTTGCGGCTGGCAGTGGCAGCTAAAATTGCGAAATCAAGCGTGGAATGTGGAACTTTATTAGATGCTAAGCGGTCAAAACGACTTGCAGACACCGACACTGAAGAAGATGAGCTCGTCAAGAATAATGCGACGGAGGTATCTGTAGATTTTGAGGTTCAGGAAACAGGAAAACGTCATAGGAAGAATGTGCAGGATGATTCTGAAGTTGAAAAGGTTCCTAGGCGATCTAGGCGATCTGTGAATGACATCGACCTGCAGACCAATACTCAGGATCAGAGAAAGTCAATAAGGCTTAAAGCTAGTAATGCAAACCCATCCATGGGAGCTGGGACATTAGATGGTACGGAAAGTAAAGAAGAAAGAACGACTAAGCAGTTAAAAGGATCTGCGGCAGTCAATACTCGAGAAGGTGAGCTTGTCAAAAATAGAACAAAGGAGCCTTTGATTGACTGCGAAACTGAATTATGTCGTGGAATGAAAGTTGAGGATGTTTCGAAAGTTGAAATGGTCACACGGCGTTCGAAACGACTTTGGAACAATGTTAACGTACCGATGGATAAGAGGCCCTTGGTGATTGGAAATGTAAGGACCGTGAAATGCAATGATCTAGAAGTAGAAAAGGCTCCAAAACAGTCTAGGCAACTTGAAAAGAGTGTCAGTGAATTCCTAGTACATGGCCAAGTGCAAAAGAGTGATAAACAATCAAAGATAACTTCTGGGACTGATCATGAGAGTACAAAGCTTCTACGGCGTTCGAAGCGCACTGCAGATAATATGCTGGGTCAAGCAATGAGTGATTCACCAAATAGATGTTTAGTTATTGACTCTGCACGAGATGGAGCCTCTAAGGGTAATATGAATGATGAAATGCAGGTCCGTGTTAGGTATACTAGGAACTACTCGAAGAGTGATTCAGTTAAGGCTGCAATAGTAGTTGAAGGGAATCTGGATGAAAAGAAGACGAATGAAGCTCTTGATTCTCTTGTCAAATCATCCACAAGAGTTACTAGGAAGATGTCAGGGATAGACATAGAAACTGCATCAACTCAGAGCAATCTAATGCAAGAAGAAGCAGGTGGTGTTAATGTGGAAGCTAGAGGCTCTTCCAAGAAGCCAAAGATAATGAATCAAGAATGCATTAAGGATACGCCAAAAGTAATGATTGAGAACTCACCTTCTTCCTCCGAAACCAAAGCTGCAGAGTCTGCTACTGAGAATGTTTTGGATTTTACACTGGAAAAATTAGTTGATAGTCCTCAAAGAACAAGCACTCAAGAGTTGAATTGTGAACTTATGGAAGAAGAACGTGAAGAGAAACAGGAGCAAGACAGAGTCCTGATGGCTGCGACAAAGAAGGACAAAGAGGAGGCATCATCACTATCTGAATTTCTGATTGAGCGCTCAGAAGTGAGCAACCCTGAATCTGAGCTATTTTTGGAAACCAATCCACCTCCTTCTTCAGTACAATTAGAAGTGAACCCTGAATCCGAGCTAGGTGTGCCTACTGGCCATATCCTTGTTAAGGATATTGTTTCGACAGTTATTGCCAAGGAAGATAGCAAAACCAAGGAGGAAATCCTTATTTCCATTCCTAGATCTGTGCTGAAGGAGAATAGCTTTGTAGCTAATGGTATATACTCTTATTCATTTGTTTTGAGTTTTTTTTGCTTTTATGGTTAACTTAGTTTTCGCTAATCTAGTTTCTTTCTGACGTTTAATCACAGCAGTCCTGGAAAATTCAGCTGAATGTTGGAACGAGATTCATTCAAGCAAAGATGGTGAGAAAGGTTCCTTAGGGAAGGAAATACAATCAGAAAATCGACATGGAAACTTCTCTGAATACAACACCGAGAATAGCAGTGCAGAAGAACAAGCAGACATCTGTAAGGTTGGTCGTATCAGTTGTGGTCATTGTGTTAACCGGGAGACTCTGGATGAGGTCAAGGATGACAGTCTAAATAAATCAGAGCGAACCATTTCTAGTGAGAGAGGTTGTAAACTAAATGCGTTGGAGCTAAGCGGATCGTTGTCAACTGACTTTGCTTCCCTCTCTGCTAAGGAAGAGAACGTTTCAGAATGTTTGGAGGAAGACGAAATGAAAGCTTTATCCCAACCTATACCAATAAATAAAGCTGCTAGCAACGCCCTTGACGAGTCAGCTGTATTCACTACCCCCGAGAGGAACTTAATGTTAATGGAACAACTCAGCGAAAATGGAAAGATCCGTGCAGCTGATACAGTGACACATCACAATGATGAAGCAGTAGAGTCTCATGCTGTTGTTTTCACAACTCATGAACACGTTTCATTGCTGGTTGATTCTGGGCTAGATGAGGTCGGAAAAGAAGAGGAACATACAACCACAGACCTTCCTGATGAATATGATGTTCCCAATACCACCGAGAGATACTTAATGCTGGGAGGTTCCAGGCAAAACGAAGCTAGAAATAAAGGAGAAAGTATAGTTGTTAAGCTTCATGACGAGTCTAATATTGCCACTAGTCCACGACAATCCAGTGTGGAAGACTTCAAAGGAGATGGAATCGAAAGGAATGAAGAAAATAGGAATGTTGAGCTCCATTGTGAATCTGGCACTTGCACTACCCCGGATAGACATGCACTCTTGTTAGAGAATAGTGGAGGAAACAAAGCTATGGAGTTTTATGAAGAATCTGTTGTTCTCACTGGTCTGGAGGAGAGACATGAGCTTTTTGGATATTCTGGACAAGATAAAATTACAGAAGCTGAAGTAAAAAAGGATGCGCAGTTCTATGAGGAAGCTGGATTATCCACTGGAATGCACAAAGATCTACCTATAGCAGACCCTGAACTAGGCGAAGCAGGATGGATAGGAATCAATAATGCTGGCAAGTCAGGTCTTCGTACAAGCCCAGAGAGACAATTGTTGAATGGTGACTCTGAATTAAAGAACGCAGTAAAGACTGCCAAAAAAGCGGCTGTAGAGTTTCATGATGAGTCTGCTGCTCGCAATATTCCAGAAAGACATTCCTTTCCGGAAGAGGCTGAACTAGAAGAAGCGGCAAAAAGTGAAGAAAACAAGGCTGTGGAATTGCAAGTTGACTGTGACATTTTCAATGGTGCCGAGAAACAGTTCTTGCTTGAAACAGATGAAGGGATGAAAGGTGACAATATAACTGCTAAGTCTCATGATATGTCTGATGTTCTCACTGCTTCTGAGAGCCACTCTCTTATGGGAGACTTTGAGCCAGCTGAATCTGAAAACAAATACGAAGAAAGCAAGGATGTGGAATTGTTGGCTGAATCTAACATTTCCACTAACCTGGAGAGACATTTACTATTTGGGGACTCTGGACTAGACGGAACAAGAAAGATAAAAGATAATACATCAGCCACTTGCAAAGAGTCTTTTGTTTTCACTTCTCCAGAGAGAAACCAGCTTATAGGAAACGCTGAACCACACACTGCTGGAAAGCAAAAACGAAAGGAAGTGTTCTTCACTAGGCTCGAGAGTCGTTTACTTTTGGGAGAGTCTGGACAGGACCGATTTGGTAATAGTAAGTCTGGCTCAAGCCAGTATCAAAGCCATCATGCTTCTTCTCTCAAAGTTATTATGAAGGACGACAGTGTGGTTCAGGAAAGTCACGTTGCAGCTCAGGATTTCAGAGAAAATACCATTGCTGATTCAAGTGGTAGTATTTCATCCAAAGTTTCTTACAGCCATGAGTTAAACTCTGGGGAAGAAACTGCAGGTGCAAAGTTTATACCAAAAGGTTCTCAGGCAACGAATATTGTAGGTCTAGAAGCCATACAAGGGACATCAAAGAAAAGCACACAGAATTCTCCACATGTTGACTCAGTGAATCTTTTTGATTTTGACTCTGAGGGGGCAGAGACAATCATGGATGCAGAAAGAAATTTTTATATTCTTGCCTTACCAGCCAAAAGTAATTGCGAGACAACTGGTAAAATTTCCAGCCAACTTGAAGTTGCTGAGACCTGTTCCATGGTGTCTGGTGAGCAACTTTTCTTATAAATTTCATGGAGTTAATATATTCTAAATCATATGGCGTAATCATAAGTCTTTCTTCATCCTTGAAACGCAGAAGAATCTAGCCCTTCCACAAACATTCAGAATCAGATAAACGATGCGTCGGAGGAATTGGCAATAACAGGTGATTAGCACATTAATACTCTTATTTTTCAACATCGCACACTTTGTTCCTGGAGGCATGCATAAGACATAGTAAAGTTATTTCCAATCATTTGTAGGCAATAATGAAGCAGACGAGCTCATAGAAGCAAAAGCAACTAAGAACTTGGACTCTTCAGGTGGCTCTTCTGTTTCTCAGAAGACATGCGTCTTAGGTGGAACGGAGCATGAGAACTTGAGTTATAATTCTGAATTAGAATTTAAAACCACATATGAGGAAAACGGTCACAAATTTCTCAAAGACGAAGCAACTGGTCCAATTGGTAAATTTCTTTTCTACATCTAAGCAATTTCCATGTGTTACTTGCTATATTTGGATACTATTCTAATTACTGCTTCTACTCAATCCACTCTCACAGAGAAAGACATCTCTCTGACTCCTGATGAATTTATTGTTCAGAATAACAGAAATGAAGAAGGTTAGATTTCTCCAGATCTTGTGTCTCCTAGATTCAATAAAGGTTAGCTAACTAGCTAAACGGTGACTAATCTCTAGAATCGTTTACCTTTCTTTGAAATAGCAGCAAGTGAGGAAATGATTAAGAGAGAAACTACTCCAAGTCCTGAAGAAACCCTGAATGAGTCATCTGAAAACAGGGAGTATTTGAACATTGGTGAGTCAGGTACGTTATCTGAGAAGCAAGCAAGAAGAGAACCAATGTTGATTTACAGAACACAAGTGAAGCCTAAAAGGCAAGACATGAAAGAGAACGCATCAAACTCAAAGATTGTGGATAATCTGAACGTAACAGCTCCAAGGACATCAAAGAGACAGCCGCTCCAAGACTTGAGGAAGAACTAGAAGACTAATATGCATATCTCATGCACGTTTTAGAGATTTGTCTAAAATTCCCTTTGCTAATAATTTAGTTTCTGACTGTATTATGTGTTTCGGAAACCTGTCTTGCGTTAGCACTACTACTAAGTCTAAAAACCTTTCAAATTTGTTTTTTCCCCGTGTGTCTTCAAATAGTTAATGACCCTTTTGATTTCTTGTGCTGCAAAAGTTACCAATAGTTTGCCCGCGTGTGTGTGGTTGAGTGGTAGGCGAGACTTGGGAACTCTCTTGAAACTATATCACAATCGTGTGGCATCAAGGGTCACATGGCTCCCCTAGTTCCGGGATTAGTCGGATCTCAAGGTCCGTTGACCCTAGTAACCGCTAGGGAGAAAAGTATCCATAACTTGGTTCGGAGCTCATGGTGTCCGTTGAACCGGATCATCCGAGTTATCAAAAAAAAAAAAAAAAAATTACCAATAGACATATACATGTTATATGTAGCTTGGTTTATAACCCAAAGCTATTTCTTAAATTGAATCAAATGAACTCCGAATGTTTAAATTTCGCCAAATGCAACTCAATATCATTCTGTGGTAAGCCTTTCTCATTGTGGTCCTATTCCGGCCCATTAGGCCCTATACTAACCCAATAAGTATGCTCGCTTGTTAACGAATAGTAAATGTTCGTCCCATTTATAACGCAGATTTAATTACCAATAATTATACCCACTACGCCACTAAGCACTAATTATTATCATTAATGTATCTCACAAAGATGTGTCTAATGAGTTTCGCTCGTAATTACATTAGCCATTTACTTGTAACAGTCAATGCTCAAGTGTTTCTATATAAAGGCTCTAAGGTTATCATTCACTTCTCATCACAAACACAATCAAATCAACCAGACTCGCTTCCTTTATCAACCTGCAGAGAAATGGCTAACAATTCCAGTTTCATTGTTACCTTCACTATGACGCTCATGCTCATGGTGGCTTCTTCCACAGTGACAGCTCGACCTCTCATGAAACCAACCGTGGGTGCATCTTCTCCTTCCTCAAGCCTTGTGTACCGTCTCAGGCTTGATGAAGAAACAGGTTACTGCTGGGACTCACTGATGCAGCTCCAACACTGCTCTGGAGAGCTCATCTTGTTCTTCCTCAACGGTGAGACTTACATTGGCCCTGGCTGTTGCAGTGCTATAAGAACCGTTGGACGCAAGTGTTGGCCTACTATGATTGGTGTTCTTGGTTTCACTGCTCAAGAAGGTGACATGCTCCAAGGTTACTGTGATGACAATGACTCTGACAACAATGGTGATGACCGTGCTCTTGCCTCCTCACCATCCGTGAAATCCAAGCCTACTACTGTTGTTAGATCTACTAACCCTTGAATCGCAGGATTCAGCGCCAATGTTTGCTTTTGCTAAGAGAAATTTTCATCTAATGTAATTTGAGAGGGATGCTGAGAAATAACCTTCTCTGTTGTTACTTAAGAATAAAAGATCTTTACTCACAACCAAGTTTTTGAAAATCTGGCAAACATAATCTTCTTTCCTTCTCAAATCGAGACATACTCTTCTCCTTGTTAATCAATGAACAATCACCGAAAAACGCGGCTAACCCTAAGCCCTGACCAGGTCAGGGATAGTAGAAAAACATACCAATAAATAAAAGAGATCATGTTATACATAACTATGGGCCTATGGCTTCACTTCCAGAGAATCCTCAATTCGTTGGATGAGTTGTTTGGCTGTCAAAGCACCCTCCTGGTAAGACATACGGAAAAAAAGAAAACCTTAAAGAGTAAACACCAAAGGAAATCAAAGATATTAAAACACAAGGAACTCATCATACAAAGCGATCACAAGGCTCCCCATCTTTGAAAAGGATAAATGTAGGGAGTGCCTCTATCTTGTATTTATTGGCAATACTCGGGTACTTCTCGGTATCGATCTTCACCACCTTGATCTTGTCTTTCAGGGTTGCACTAACTTCACTGAGTATTGGAACCATGAACTGGCAGGGACCGCACCTGCCAAACAAACATCACATTCTGGTTCAATCGCTTTCTAGTAGTTAAACTCATGATAAACTCAATATGCAAACAGGATACACTGCATCCCAGACTACACCTCTCGCATACAAAGCATTATATACTCCTTTCATGGTTAACATGAAAGTTCATGCCTCCTGACACCAAAGTTCGAATTGTACAGAGAAGACAGACTCACCATGTCGCATAAAAGTCAACCAGAACTGGCTTATCAGAGTTCACAAGCAGATCCTCGAACGAGTTGTATGTCTGCTTCTTCGCTTCAATCTGAAGTAATAGCGACAATTGTTTAAACCCTATAGAACTAGCTAGGAACTAAAAAAATGATAACTTTCACAATATCATTGTAGCTCTAAGACCCCTGAGACAATCACGGGACAGTTTCAAGCAACATTTAGCGGACCAACGAATCTACAAGCTTTGTATTTTAGAATAGTTCATGGAAGTATAGTTTTCAGGCAATAGATCATCACACAGAACCTAAACCCTTAACAAAAATTAGCTTATGTTGGAATACAAGCTTAAGCACAGAAGAATATTTACAGCGCGAGGAGTGAATCGACTCGTTGAAGATAATGAGGAAAACTTCAATTCTCCGGTTCGAACCCGACGAACTGGAAACTGAAGTTTTACGGCCGGGATAGAAGTAGAACGCGAAGCGAAAGCAGAAGAAGCATTAGACGATTCTTTCGAACTCAGCGATGGAATCGTAGACAACGACCTGAGAGAAATCGTCGCCATTGAAGAATCAGAAAAAAACGATCTCTTGTTTCAAAAAAAAAAAAAGTTGCAAACTTTGAGAAAAAAAAAACTGCGATTTGACGAAGGGAAAGTCGCTCTTTTGAGTAGGGGTGGCCAATCCAAGTTTTGTGTTGGATTTTTTAGGTTTTGGGTTGGATTTTGATTATTTGGTTTGAGAATTATTTGATCAAATTCGATCTACGTAAAATTTGGATCAGATTTTTTTAGGTTTTGGGTTATTTGGTTTGAAAATTATTTGACCAAATTCGATCTACATAAAATTTGGATCAGGTTTTATAGATTTTAGATCAGATTTAGGTTGTTTGGATCGTAAATAATTAGACCAAAATATCTTGTATTAGGTTTGGTTATTGAATATTTATTAAAAAAAAAATAAAAAAATTACAATAACATCTAATTTATCCTGCAAAATAAACTATTCTTTAAAAATACCCCATATAATTTATCCTGCAAAAAAATAAAAATACTAGATAGTTTTAAGAGTTGCTTATTCTTTAAAAATTGGCTTTCTTCTTTGTATAATTTTAATTGGATAAACTATTCTAGTTTTTTTCGGTTTTTCAATTATTATAAAATTTGTTAATTTTTATTATCAACATGCTAAAATGGGTAAGGAAATAACTTATAGATATATGTACAGATCCATAAATTATTTTAACCAGGGTCATAAATACGATTGATGAAACTATAGACAACTCTAAGATTGTGCACTAATTTGGAACATGAAATTTTGATCATTCGTCACATTTTACTTAACTAATATATGATATATGTGTTTTTCATATCTTGTTTTTTATTTTGTTGTTTTATCCTCCGTAATCATCTACGTGTGTTGTATTTTTTATTTTATTTTAAAGAGTTATGTATCCTTGTTTGATCCTTCATCCGCTTGTCTTGTATCATTTTTGTTGTTTTAAGAACTATTTGTCCATTTGTTTAATCCTACAATGAGTTAGAGATACTAGAGAGAGCAACGAGAGAGAGATCAATACAATGAGTGTTTTTTAAGTTGTTTTCTGACTTCTCTATATAAGTTTATGATATCCTCATATATGTTTTTTCACAATCGAAATTAAACAAACGAAAGAGAGAAATCACAACATAGCACCTGCAGTGCTGCAGGTGCTATGTTGTGATTTCTGCGGCGGCTGCTTGTACGGTTTATCATTAATACCATATGTTCTAGCAGAAAAATGCAAATTGACGTGCTCATTTAGATCTTCAACTTCTCTTTCTGGTTGTGCTAGATTAAGAGAAGTAACGAGTGCTTCTGATAGTTCTTTGTAACGTTTATAGTAACCCTTTTTCTTTTTTCGAAGATGGAGCCACTTCCAATCTAAGTCATGAATCATCCAGAAGACCTACATTGGCAAATACTTAACGTTAATCCAGCAAATTTCCATAGACACAAAAAAATTAACCTGTGTACTTGTTGTTTCTCCAAGAAAATTGTTAACCTTATGCCACTTGGTCTCAGGTTTCTTCTCTATATTAAGGTCATCAACAAATTCCAACAAGCTACGACATTGCTCATTTCGATACATAGCTATAAATGGTATCTGGAGAGGGGAAAAATTAGCATAATAATGAACGAGTTGTTCAAGTAAAAATCTAACTAGAGAGTGTATCCAAACCTCTAATTTCTGCACATGATATAGCTCCAAAAGATTTGCAATGTTATTTTTTTTACCCGAGAAACCTTGTCCATCATAATCTTTTATTAGAGAAGTAAGTTGAGCATATATCCAATTGCTCTCTTCCTCAATGCTAATTTGATCTACAGGAGGGCTTCCAGTGCTTTCTTCAGATATTTGTAAAAAGTTGACAAAATATTTTTACAACGACCCATGAACACAAATAAAACTTAGACCATAAGGACGCATAGAGAAAAATAGAAGAGAGCGCCAGTGGCAGAGGCAGTTCACAAGGAGGGGGTCAAGTGACCCATGTAAAATTTGTAAAACTAATGTAATTTTTGTTAAATATTTTAAATTGACCATGGTCCAAAATAATATTTGATCCTATTAAATTTATTTTAACTATAACCCAATAATTTTTGACACTATTAAATTTATCCAGATGACTTTAGTTTTTTGGAGCGGAGATCTCTTGATCATCAACTTGACATCTATCTTGATAATGTGCAAAAGGATTAAAGGTTTGCTAATCTAGAAAGTCTTGGTGATCTTGATCGTGTATTGGTGCAGACAAGAAAACATCTTTCTCATCTTTTTCTTTATCGTCTTTTGAAGCTATGTTTGATTATTCATGTTGTGACCACGACCATTGAAAGATGCTTCTCTGCAATGAATATTCTGAAGACGACATCGCGTAATAGTATTGGTGATGACTTTTTAAGCGATTGTCTAGTTTGTTTTATTGAAAAACAGGTATTTGACACAGAGACAAACGAAACGGTGATAAAGCGATTCCAAGATATGAGTGAACATATAATACATCGATCTTTGAGATTTTTATTAATGGTGATATTTTTATTTTTCAGTGAAGTTTATGCAATTATTATTTCTAAATCAAAAAAAATATTATTGCCTCTGTAAACATTTTTTCTGGCTCCGCCACTGTGTCTATCCATTGCAATTACTCATGAATATATTTAAACTTGACGAAAGAAGGTGAATGAAATTGACATTAGAGTACTAACCATTGAAAAAAATGTCCAAAATATTACCGTTGCAGCCTTTCTCTTCAATTTTGTAGAAATGCATATAACGACAAGGAGGATTGACGATTAAGGCTAAGGTAAACCTCCTAAACCAATGCATATCTTCATAAATAAATTTTGATATCACAATACTCCTTACTCGGTGAATACAAAGAAAATAGTGAGGACATTATTGATGAATCTATTAGAATCCAAAAAGTCTAGTAAACTAACAGTGCTAAATATTTCGAGGCTAAAAAGGATGAATCATTATTAGTATTTGAAGGTGGAATCACTTCTCTATATAAAATTACCGGTTATATACGAAAGAATACAAACTAAAAGACAACCGTAGATTCGTAGTTTTTCAAATTGATATTATTAATAGATTATTAGACAACAACTTTTAATGTATTTACTAGTTATGTATTCGAATTAATTAGTGGAATTGTGTTGCGATGTCGAGGTTTCCGTCGACGCTCATCTCCATCTGCCGGGATTATTCCCGACCCGTTAAGTGAAGTATGTTTGAGGGGAAAAAAAGAAGCCAATTTTACTAATTGATGTCAAAAATTAAAGTAAAATTGTAATAGTTACTTTTCATAGTCATTGTTGATCCGGGGATCACTAAGTATGTTTAAAAAGTGATTAGGAGATGAGAAGTGAGATTTTCGTTAATTAGAGTAATTTAACAACTATTAAAGCAGACCGCAGAGAGAGATGAGTAGGCCGGGGGCCGTGTTTCTTTTTATTGATGGTGAGAGAAATGAACACTTTAGAATTACGAACTGGTTCCGAAGGACGTCCAGTTCGGCGTTCTAAAATGTTGCCTTGATACAAAGAGAGAAAGAGAGAGGTCGGGTAGCTAGTTATAGGTCGAAAATGGCCTCAATCAAGAGTCCTCTATCTAGTGAGAGAGTAATAAATGCGAGATCCTTCCGCGGTCGGGGATCCCAGTCCAGATATCTCCAAGTGAAGGTGCGTGAGGGAGTATATATAGCAAGAACCGCGTAGACGGCTCTCCGCGATTCGGGGATGTCGTGATGTTGACAAGGCACGTCGTGAACAGTGCAAGTGAACAGTGCAAGGCACGTCGTGAACAGTACCCGTGAACAGTGACCATGAACAGTGCGAGGTATGTCGTGAACAGTACCCAATGAACAGTGCAAGGCATGTCGTGAACAGTGCAAGGCATGTCGTGAACAGTGCCCGTGAGCAGTGTGTGCATGTCGTGAACAACGCATCTTCGCGTGGCGTCAACGTCAGCTCGGGGTGCGAGCTCGGGATAGAAGCTCGGGGTGCGAGCTCGGGATAGAAGCTCGGGGTGCAAGCTCGGTGCCGTCCTTGGTCGAACACCGACTTCTGGCTGATTTCGACCAGACGGACCTTATTTGCTGAGATGAGCTTAGCTAATTGGGGGTGCTAAACCCACCTCCAAGAGTCATAAATAGATGTAACAAGTGATTATGGATCCTAGTTGACTCTTATATGGTCGTAAATCAACATATTATACTTGTAAAATATGTTGAGCGAAAAAGTATTAAATTCTACTTTAAGAATTCTGAATGCAGTACACAATTTTGAATCGATAGAGAACACCAACAATATTTATGTTTCGAAAACTCGACGTGAACACAATCACCGCAAATCTTCTTCGGATATCGTTCATACGTGTGGAACAAGCATTCGCCAAAATCACAGTCTAAATTACAATAAAAAATTAGGGTGGATTAGTGTAATAACTTTTATTTATATGTTTATTATTAGTTTGACCTACTTTTATTTTTATTATTATAATAATCTAATTTTATTCGTATTATTAAAAATACCCTTATGACATTTGTTGAGAAAAATGCAATTACAAAACTGTTATTACTATTCATTTGTCACGTATGTAAAAGTTGATTTAACAAATCTACCATTCTTTGATGGTAGACTTGTTTGATGTTGGTCAACTCAAATTTTGGTTCGTAGATTTGTTTGAAAGATGGTAAATTTGTTAAATATTGGTAGACTTATTTTGGTGGACTCATTTTAACGACGCGGTAGATATATTTACTTTTGGTAAACTTATTTTTGATATTTGCTCAGATAACCTTCAGGTGGTAGATATATTTTCATTGATGGTAGACTTATTTTTGGTATTTACTCAGATAACCTTCAGTTGGTAGAT
The DNA here is from genome assembly GCA_030161315.1 of Eutrema japonicum. Classification (NCBI taxonomy): domain Eukaryota; kingdom Viridiplantae; phylum Streptophyta; class Magnoliopsida; order Brassicales; family Brassicaceae; genus Eutrema; species Eutrema japonicum. The sequence continues at coordinate 9,189,438 of BSQW01000013.1, forward strand.
ATATTTTCTTTGATGGTAGACTTATTTTTGATATTTACTCAAATAACCTTCAGTTTGACTTTTTTGGTAGACTTATTTATTTTGGTGGTAGAGTTAATCAATGTGAATTATTTTATCGTAACGGTAGATTTATTTATTTGACGGTAGATTTGTATTGGCAACGGTAGATTTTATTGGGTTGGTAGATTTATTTGTAATGGCGGTAGATTTAAAACCGTCTAACATTTCGGTGACTTTGTTTTGTAATGGTGGTAGATTTAATTTTAATGACGGTAGATTTATTGTTAATGGCGGTAGATTTAGTTAATCTTTTGTTATTTACTCAGATAACCTTCAGTTGGTAGACTTATTTGTAGTGTAATGATAGACTTTTTTTTTACGGTAGATTTATAGACATTGTTTGGTGGTAGACATTTGACTTTTTCCAGAGTGAGAAATGACGTTTTTGCCCTACACTAAAACTCATATCTACGAAAAAACCAGGCACCCAAATTTGCTAAGTATGAGAATTTTTTTTATTTGATGGTAGATTTATTGTAATGATGGTAGATTTATTTTGTTGATTTTTTTTCTGGAGTTAACTATTCATTTCATCTTAAATCACAAAGAGAGACCTATTTTGTGTACATTTTTTGGACCTTTGATTTAGTCCATTGAGGGTGTTTGGATTCGTTAACGGAATTTGCAGACGCCGGTAATATCACAGGAGATGACGCCACCTACCTGTCAGAGAAAAGAGAGAATAAGTCAATCGTTAACAATAAGTCTACCATTACTACGATTCGTTAACAATAAGTCTAGCAAACAAATCTACCGCATATAAAAATAAATCTATCGTCATATATAAACAAACCTACCGTCATAGTTTGGTGGTAGACATATAACTTTTTCCGGCATGACAAAAGACGTTTTTGCCCTACACTTAATCCTGTTTCTACGAAAAAACCAGAGGCACCCTTCTTCGATCTAGGGTTGCCGTCGACAAGTTCAGAATTTTTTTTTTTTTTGCGATTCTACAATTCACATCTTCTCTCAACCTCTTTTCACACTCTCCAATCTTCTTCGCTTCTTTTTCAAGATCGTGATCTTCCACATCTTTTTTTTTCTACCGAATCCACAATTCAATCATGGAGCAAGTCATTTTGGTATGTGGTAATTGGTGTTTTAAGAAAAATAGGTGGGTGTTCGTGGTAGATCAGTCCAAAAGATGTAGAATTGTAGGGTTAGATCGAGAAACCTCTTTTGATGCTTTCCTTCAAATGGCATATGAAGATTTTTGTTTGGATCATCGGTTTTATGAGCTTCAATTTAGCTATATGTTGTCGAGTGTCGTACGACGAAGTTTACCACAAGATACACCTCCTGTATTTGTAGGAAATTCAAGACAGTTGAGTGGTTTTTTGAAACAATTTGAAAACGAAACGGTTCGTTTATGTGTTGAGATTAAAGAATTTTTTTGGAACTCGATGGTTGATGAAGACGAGGTTGTCGAAGATGTCAAAGCATCTATACCAGAAGGTGATGGTGGAGCTGGGGAAATCAGTGAAGATCGGGATGAAGAAGGAGATGAAGAAGAAGAAAATTTATCTTCGAGATTTGATGGTTGTGAAGATCCCGATGTGGCAAGTTCTGATGATGATGAGTACGACATGAGTGGGAAACGTACGGATGGTGGAAGTTCAGATGATGAAGAAGACTTGCAAAATCTACCACCAAAGAAAAGGGGATCAAACATAATTCCTGAATTTGTGATGTTAGAGGTTACTTCACTAGACTTAGCTGTTGGCCAACGTTATGACACGAAAGAGGAGTTGGAGACTCGATTGAAAATTCTTTCGGTTGCTCAGAAATCCGACTTCAATGTGGATCATTCGACTCTGAAACTGCTGACGGTTAAGTGTTGGGTGGACGGATGTAAATGGAGGGTTCGTGCTTCAACTGTTGGAGACGGTACACATTTCTACATTAAGACTTACATTAAAGAGCACACATGTTCAGTGACCATGCGATCACTCCGTACCAGACATGCAACCCATGAGATACTAGGCCGTATATATAAAGGCTTCGTAGGAGGTGTTGGGCCGAGAGTATTGCCAAATCATGTGTCCGATTCTCTGACTAAACGATACGGAATTAAGGTATGTATTTCTTCGTTTGGTAGATTTATGTCCGTATATTTGTGGTTCATCGTAGATTTATCCTTATGATGTGACGGTAGACTTATGATGTCATTTACCGACTGTACAAAAAATGGTCACGATAGACTTATGATATCTACTAACTGTTCTCACATTTCGAATATTGGAAGGCCCATCGTGCTCTAAAGTTTGCGCGAGAACTAGTTACGGGGACTTCAGAGACCGGGTATGAAGAACTTCCATCCTACCTATACATGATTAGACAAGCTAATCCGGGAACACTAATAAAGCTGTAAGTTGACGAGGAAGATAGGTTCAAGTTTATGTTCCTCGCATTTGGTGCGAGCATACGTGGGTTCCCCTTTATGAGGAAAGTTGTTGTTGTTGATGGTACGTTTTTGCATGGAAAATAAATAGGTACACTACTACTCGCCACAACGCAAGATGAGAATTTTAATATTTTTCCAATAGCTTTCGCGATTGTTGATACCGAGAATGATGAGTCTTGGAAATGGTTCTTTAGACAACTATACCGCGTTATCCCTGATGATGAAGGACTTGCCATTATTTCAGATAGAGATAGAGCAATTAGAAATGCTATAGGGAAGATTTATCCGCTTGGTAGTCGTGGTATTTGCACATATCATCTGCATAAGAACATTATGTTGAAATTCAGAGGCGGAGAAACTTTCCGACTTGTTAAGAAGGCCGCAATCACGTATAGGATTGTAGAGTTTAATGCCTTTTTTACGCAGATTCAAGCTTCAAATCCTGCACTGTATGCTTATTTACAGAAAGCAGATATCTGTATGTGGAGTCGTGTTCATTTTTCGGGTGATAGGTACAACTTCACGACTAGCAACATAGCTGAATCGATAAACAAGGTCCTATCTTGTGCAAGAAGTAAGCCAATTGTGCGGCTTGTGGATGATATAAGGAGCCTTCTAACGAGGTGGTTTGCTAAAAGACGCGGCAATGCAAAGAAGATGCAAACAACTATTACAACTGGCGTCGAGAAGTTGCTTCAGGCAACCCTCTTCTGGCATTAATTTTTTCGATCAGTTTGGTAGATTTATTTGGCTTTGTTGTAAACTTAATTTAGATTAATTTATAGTATGGTAGATTTTTTTATAAAAAACGTAACTATTTTGTAAACATGTTAGAGTTGAACATGCTAAACTATTGCCGGTGCAAGAGATTGATGAGGATCATACAGAAGTCACGGGCGGGACTTATGTGCAGGTTGTGAATTTGAAGGAGAAAACATGTACTTGTCGTAGGTTTGATTTGGATAAAATTCCATGTGTTCATGCCATCGCTGCAGCGGAAGCAAGAAAGACTTCACCGATCTCCATTTGTCATTCCTACTATCAAACCAACTACTTGCAACATGCTTATGATGTTAGTGTAATGCCAAGAGATAGTGCACTACCGGTGCCAGAAGAATTGGCTACAAAGTGTGTCTTCCTCCTATGATTCGCAACCCTCCGGGAAGACCAAAGAAAATTCGAATTAAGGGTGCATTCGAGGTCGCTATGGCGAAGAAACGTCCAAGGAAAGCTGAGAAATGTTCTAAATGTCAATAAGTCGGACATAATTGCCTTACATGCTCGGCATAACGTGCCTTTCTACTTAATGTGTAAGTCGAACATAATCGCCTTACATTTTTAAAAAATGGTTTGAAAATTTTCTTTCAGAACTCGTGCCCTTCTACTTAATGTGTAATAATAGTTACTCTTGTAATAATCATAAACATGTCTTACGTTATGCTATTAAGAACTCTCTTGGTACAACATGTCTTACAAGAACTCTACCAAGCGTCCAAAAGTTAGCAAATAAATCTACCAAACTTTGCATTACATGATCGCAAAATATTAGAAGGTTTAGACGACAAATCTACCAAACTTTCAAAGGACCAACATCATGCCAAAAAACATGGTCCTTTGAAAGTATAGTTACATCAACGACTACATATATAGGTAAACGAGCCGCATTTAAGTCAAAGTATGCGACATCCAAAAAATACAAGTCTACCGGTGCTAATGTTTGACTATCGGAACAAGTCTACCGCGCTTCCAAAAGAAGAACCAAAAAATCTACCGTAACAGCTTCCTTAGTTAGCAGAATATGTCTGTAGTCCATACTGGTCATCTGCTTTACCACGCGGGTTTGGATCAGACATCCGAGCTTCTTCAGGTTCATGTACCTCATCGTATATCTCACATGCATACTTGACACGAATCAAACCCATGTTGCTATCTCTGAGGGACTCCCAACAATGGCCAAGAGCTAAACACTCCACATACTTGAGGGTATACACGCCACAATCACCTGTTTGTTTGTTAGGAGGAGCTGTTTTGATCATGTAGGAGTGATATTGTGCCTCACTCATGTGTTTCCTTATTTTTGGTGGTGCAAGTTGCTTTAACAAGAGTGGAACCATCGTCTACTAACTGTGGGATCTTGAATGAAGATTTAGCTTGACTTCAGGGAGGAGGTGTGACTTGGTCAGGTTTCTTAGATGCTTGCTTCTTCACTACCGGATCAATTGGTTCTCTTTTCACTTTACAAACACTTTTTCCTTTCGATCCCGGGGTTCTAACCACCCTTGCAATTAAAAACTCTGGTTGCGACGTTTCTTGCATCTCTAACATCCACGAATGTGGCAATGTATCACAATTAGCATAATTGATATAGACAATAATATATGTAAAATCTTGAACACAAAAAATATACCAAAATGCACAAAACAAATCTACCACAGTGCACAAAACAAATCTACCATAAAGCAGAAAACAAATCTACCATAAATAAAGCACAAAACAAATCTACCATAAAGTAGAAAATAAATCTACCATAAATAAAGCACAAAACAAATCTTCCATAAATAAAGCACAAAACAAATCTACCATAAAACAGAAAACAAATCTACCATAAAGCAGAAAACAAATCTACCATAAATAAATCACAAAACAAATCTACCATAAAGCACAAAACAAATCTACCAAATAACATAATGTGATAACAAGTGTGTGAAAAAATCTACCAAATAGCATAATGTGACAACAAGTGTGTGAACAAATCTACCGTAAAGTTTTTTATTCATCCATAAAAGTCTACTATAATGAAAGAAATATATTTTCCATAAAAATCTATCACATCGGTTTAAAAAACCAAACACTTTTAAAGGACTAAATACCCAAGGTCTGAGAAATGTGTTAAATTTTAGTAGTCTCTTGTAACTTGTCCTAAGTTACTGTAATTAGAAGAGAGACTTGCGTACCGGATCCTTTTTCTCCATTCCCGTTCCTTGAGCTGCATTGGATTCTGCATCTACTACATCTACCACATTATCAACAGGGTCTTGCTTTTCCCCATTCTTTTCTTTCATTTCATCTTTCGCATCCAGAGTAGTCATCCTCTTTTCAATGTCACTAAGTTGGACTCCTACATTGCTAACATTGTTGTGCATTAAGGCCATTGTGCTCGACAATTGCTGAATTGCATTTAGGATCTCACTTTTCTCCTCGGAATTCTTATCTCGACTCCTCTCTTCCTTCTTTCTTTCTCGCTCTCTCTCCTTCTCTCTTTTCTTCTCTATTTTCTTCTTCCTCCTAATCACATCTAATGGAATATCCATATCTACTTCATTCGCTACTTTTCCACTTTCCTCCACAATTTCCATGTCCTTCTTCTTTCCCTTCTTTTTCTCCTTCTTCTTTTCATTCCTTTTCTCCACAGTATCCGTTTCTTCATCCACCTTCGCCTTCTTCTTCTCCTTCTTATTCTTCTCCATCTGTGAAGTCCCACCAATTTCTGTCTTCCGCTTCTTCACTCTAGGCGTCTCAACAAAATCATCTTCACTTTCACTTTCTTTGACGATATCCTTCCTTATACTTTTCTTAACAACAACCTCTGTTTCCCAAGCTGTCTCATTCAGGCATCCATCAAGAATATCGATGATCATGTTATGCATCTTGGTATCCACATTTGGGGTAGAGGCTTCGTCTTCCCAAATTGGATAAATCTCTTCCGGAGGCTTCACCACCAATAAATTTCTCACCCGAACCTACAAACAATAATAAACCATCTCATACGAAATTTTTTACTAAATAGAATGACCCTGATTCCGAACAACTCTCACAACAAATTAGATAAACGAATATGAAAAGTCTACCACCAAAACAAATTAAGTCTACCACCTAACCATGTCTTCCACCAAACATTAAGTCTACCACCACTTAAAATGAAAAGTCTTCCACCAAAAGAAAACAAGTCTACCAATATCACAACGATTCTCATAATAAATCTACCAAACCTATATAGTTTAAAAGCTACAAGTCTAAGCTAAAGAAGTCTACAATAATTACAAAACAACTCTACCATAACCTACAATCAGAATAAGCCTATAACATACCTTCTTGTCCTCGGATTTCCTCTTGTCCTCCTCTAAAACGGTTTCAAGAGTGTATCGGTGAGAGATGAACGCCACCTAAGCAGAGGAACATCCAAATCATTTGCATTCTCTTCTACCAAATTTCTCTCCCAATATTGGAACCGACTCATATGCCCATATGAGCAAGGCATGGACACACCAGGGGAGGGTGTACCTATCTCCATCCAAAGAAACAACTTTAATCGACACCATTAACTCTTTATAACCATGGCGACCCCACGGATGCCTCTCAAAAGCTGCCTCATCCATCACTCTTTTGGCACACATCAACGGGAATCTACTATTACGATGGATCCCCCATACGCCAACAGACAAGATGAAAAGCAATGCCACCATCTTCATCTTCTCGTGGCTCCATGTGTGACATTTCTCCGAAACAACAACTAGCTCATTAAAACTAGGACCGTCACTTGGATTCACACCCAACTCTGCCCAAAAAGCTGTATGGTCTATGTCCCAAGTGTCAGCCACATCGATGGGAACACAGCTGAGGCCGGTAATGTCACCGTACTCGTAAAGTGAGAACCTAAGTGGACGACCTCCAATGAGTGACCACATCTCATATTGCCGGTTAACCGCCAATTGGTTGGTCACAAAATGATGAACGGTCTTCGCAGCCCAGATATACGACTTCTGTGCAAGCTTCAGCAGAACGCCAACCTGAAAATTGTTCATGATGTCAAAGTAAACACCATCACCAATTTCCTGCCTCATCATCCCAAATTCAGACAATTTGCAATTATTGTGGAAACTCTTCTTCTGCAAAGGAGATTTCCCTGGCGGATACAGTCTGGGTGGGTAATCCTTCTTCCCGCTAGAAGAGGCCATCTCTGCACAAATTTAAAACATATTATTAAGCCTACCATTATGTACAACAAATCTACCATGATAAACAATTAATCTACCTTGATAAACAAACAAATCTACCATCATTGAATATACAAAGTTCAAATAACACATTCATCGATATAACAACAAATCTACAATAATATAAATACAAATCTACCGTGATATAAAAAAAATCTACCATCATCAGACAAACAAATCTACCATCAATAGTTAACAAATCTACCATATCGTACAAAAAAATCTACCATCATTCAATATACAAAGGGAAAACATCGATATAAAAACAAATCAAATCTACCGTGATATAAAAACTAATCTTCCATATCGTATAAACAAATCTACTATCATATACAAAGTAAATAATACATCCATCGATATAACAACAAATGTACAATATAAATACAAATCTACCGTGATATAAAAATAAATTTACCTTCATTATACAAACAAATCTATCATCATAAGACAAACAAATCTACTATCATTGATATACAAAGTTCAAATATGACACAAACAAATCTACCATCAAATAGTTAACAAATTCATAACAAATCTTCCATATCGTTCAAACAAATCTACCATCATTGATATACAAAGTTCAAATATGAGACAAACAAATCTACGATCAATAGTTAACAAATTCATAACAAATCTTCCATATCGTTCAAACAAATCTACCATCATTCAATATACAAAGTTCAAATGCAAACATCGATATAAAAACAAATCAAATCTACCGTGATATACAAACAAATCTACCAACCTCCACAAACCACATATGTCTTCTTAATAAATCTACCATCAATAGTTACAAAATCTACCACCAAAAGAAATACAAAATTAAACTTTCCTCACCGGAATATCCTTGCTCTCACAGGAAAATCTTTGCTCAGTAGACCGGAAACACACACTAACAAAGTTATCTGCAACAAAAAAAAATTAGGGTTAGCTTTCACCGCCGAAAAACATAAATCTATGAAATTAGGGTTTCTGCCGCCGCCAACCGCCGATTCTTCCCCATTCGCCGCCGAAACCAAGGAAGAAGACTCGCCAGAACCCTCGACAAGCCTCCCCCAAAGTCCAACTCCTTCGCCGTGACCATCCTCCTTCTTCGCCGTTAAACATCCGTCAGATCTTCTTCTTCTTCATGAGAAAGGTAAAACGAAGCAACATGATGAAGGAACTTACCGGAAACACGCCACTCCTTGCCGGAATCTGGCCTGAATCAGTCGGAAACTCGTGGTCTCTCCAAACGTCGCCGTCGCCAGGTTTTGTCGAGAGATTTGTGTTTTTTTTGTAACCAATTTTTTGTTTCAATTATTTTTACCCTTATTTCTTATTTTTAACATTTATTTGGTTATTCCATTTTTTTTCTTCAAATTACATATATCAAAAAAAAATTATAATAGCATAATTGTAATACAATACAACATATGGATAAAACGGACATTGATCAACAAAGTAAGGTTAGTCTAGTATGACATCCCTCCCTATAAGTTAATCTAGTAATATTCCTTATGCACGAGGTTATTTTGATGAATTTTCTCTGAATTTAAATGAAATTATAAATTTTAATTGTAACATTTTAAATACAAGCTACTTTTAAATTACAAATACGAAATCAAATTTTTATTAACTTTTAAAGTGTATATAATACAAGAAAATGTTCGAAAACTATATACGATTGTAGTATTATTTTTGCATTTTTAGTGTTTTATACGCCCAATAAAAAATGGTTTAGCTCTGCCACTGATGAAGAGCTGAAGAAAGCAATGGAAGTAATTGAGGAAGAGCTGAAGAAAAGACAGAATGAGATGAGTGAAATGCTAAAGAAAATGATTAATGATGAGCTGAAGAAAGTTATGAAGGAGAAGGATGAAGAGCTGAAGAAAGTTATGAAAGAGAAGGATGAAGCATTGAAGAAAGTTATGAAGGAGAAGGATGAAGAGCTGAAGAAAGTTATGAAGGAGAAGGATGAAGAGCTGAAGAAAGTTATGAAGGAGATGAATAAAAAGCTGGATGAGGAGCGTTGTGAGTTGGGAGATTTAGAGGATACGAACTCGGTACCCCTCATAAAAGAACGTCAAAGCAATGATGAGTTACAAGAAGCACGCAAAGAATTGATTAGGGTAATATTTATTATATATACTTCATGTTCTTGAGTTGTTGATATAAGTTTCACATATACAAGTCTCTTTTGTTTCTGCAGGGATTGAGGGATTTATCGGGTGAAAGATCCATGATCAGAGTAAAGAGGCTGGGAGAAGTTGATGAAAGGCCCTTCATGAAAGTTTGCGAGCAGAGATTCAGCGGCGAAAACGTTGAGTTGGAACACGCCATGATTTACTCCAAGTGGCAGAAAACCATCAGAGATCCAGCATGGTACCCATTCAAACGCATGGGGAGTGGAGAAAAAATGAAGGTTTGTTATGGCGTGTTTTACAAGTAGTCTTGATTCTGGTGTTCTTACATGGGTTTTGGTGCAGGAAGTTGTGGATGAAGGAGATGATAAACTTAAGAATCTGGGGCAAGAGTGGGGAGAAGAGGTGAAAAACGCAGTGAAGACAGCACTCGAGGAACTGAACGAGTTTAACCCAAGTGGCCGGTACACTGTTCCTGAACTTTGGAATTTCGAACAAGAGAGAAAAGCCACGCTCAAAGAAGGGATTGCTCACATGACACAGCAGGTCAAACATCTCAAACGCAAACGAACTTGAAACAAACAAAACAGTACCCATATATGAGTGGGTTTGGAAATGAGTTTGAATCTAATTTAACTCTCGACGTCTTTGTTTGTCATTTTGTATCTCGAAACTAAGCCATATAATCTAAACCCCTGGATGGTTCTTTTAAAAGTCTGGTGTCAAATTCCTATTTTACTAAAACTGATTTCTTAACTTTTTTTAGCTACTGGTTTTATATTATTTTAGACACTAAGATGTTTTTCAGAGTTAAGAAATTAGTTTAGACCAAATCAACAGTCTTTGTAGCCAACCGTTGTTGAGTTTCCTGAAGAGGAAGTAACGAATATATTCTTGTGTGGGCTATTCAACGAAACTTATGTAATGGCCTACCTGAAGAAGAAAAAAAGTTGAGAGAGACTCTAATTAAAACTAAAAACAGCTGCTGCTTAAGAATACAAATAATGGAGCTTGAATTGGGTCTGAAGATCACTCGAACAAGAGACGATGTTTCTTCCTCTACAGATTTCCGGATTTCCAGAGATTCTTTTGGTCAGCTCTCGCTTTCTCGAGAAACCGATTCTGTGTTCTTCCTCATTCTTCATCTCAAAGGTTCATCATGCAACCATTTTCTTCTCTCATAGATTATTCAAAGTTTTTTTTTTGTTCTTGCGCATTTTTTGTTTTGTCTGAGTAGTGATTGAAATTGAAAACCAAATGCAGGATTTAAGAATCAAGGTATCGATATTGAGATAAACGAAGAAGGGAATCGGATTAAGATAAGCGGAAGAAAACAAGTAGAAGAAATGGTTTTGATAAAATGGGTAGAATGGAAAAAGGAAACAGAGATTAAGGAATTTAAGAAAGTGTTTCGGATTCCAGAGGTTGTCAATCTTGACAAGATAAAAGCGAGGTTTAATGAAGAAGATGGGACTCTAACAGTTAAACTGCCCAAGAAAATTAAGGGGATTTCTGGTTTGAAGATTGAGGAAGAGGAGGAATAGGAGAAAACAGAGCCAGAAGAAGAGAAAACAGAGGAAAAATCAGAACTAGAAGAAGAAATCAAAGAGGAGACAAACCCTGAGGAAGAAGAAGACAAGATCGAAGAAGAGGTTTTGGAGGAAGAAGAAACAAGGGATCATGAGGAAGAAGAGAGAGAAGAAATCGAAGAAGATAGTAAACCAAAAAGGAAGAAAAGAAAAAAGTGTTGTTTTCCATTTGTTGCAGGATCCACTCTGCTTATGTCTATTATTGTTTTTATTATTCAATTGATTCAATCCAGAAGAAAATGAGATTTTTTCCTTAGGATCTTAGGATAGGGTTCTTGATGTTTTAAAAGACAGAACCCATTTTTCTTGTTATATGTGTTTGTAAGAAAAAAATCTGGATTAATATGTAATTTGCTTTAGTTTTGTGTTGTTTTACTGATCCTCAAATAGAAAAATCGAATTTGAAAAGGTTTTTTTATACTGGAATCACCTATTCGGTATAATGATCATAGAACAAAATATGAACTTTCAAGATCAAATGATATCTGTTCGTGTGAAAAGAAAATGCAAAAGCAAGCTGTTACTTGTTCTCCAAGGCAACATAAGAGGAAATTCGTTGACTATTTGACTATTCTCAAGTCCTAAAGAGGAAGCAACGAATTTATATAGTCCTTCTCCTTCCCTTTACTCTTCTTTACTGGAACATTGGAGCACCGACTAATCAAAACCCTAGAAACACATTAGAATCATCAGAACACAGGAAAGGAGTTCATAATGGAGCTCGAATTAGGATTGAAAATCACGAGAACGAGAGAGGATGTATCGTCCTCTGTCGATTTTCGCTTCTCCAAAGACCCGTTTGGTCCTCTGGTGCTTTCTCGAGAAACCGATTCAAGGTTCATCATCATCATTCATCTTAAAGGTCATAAATTGATGCAATTTTCTTGAATTTTTGTCTTTTTGGTTTCTTTCTTTATTTGTGCGTGTGTGCTCAAAGACTTTAATTTCGATGGATGATGTGGGATCGATAGTTAGGGTTGATTGATTTAGGGTTTAGTGTTCTAAAGGATTATAAAAAAAAACTGATTAGAGAAAGTTAATTTGGGGCAGGATTCAAAAAGGAAGGTATTGAGATTGAGATAAACAAAGAGGGAAATCGGATTACGATAAGAGGAAGAAAACCTGTTGAAGAAATGGTTTTGATTAGATGGATGGCTTGGAAGAGAGAAGTTGAATTAAGGGCATTCAGGAAAGTTTTCCTGATTCCAGATGTTGTTGATTTAGACAAGATCAAAGCGAGATTTGACGATGATGATGCGACTCTTACGATCACAATGCCCAAAAGAGTAAAGGGAATTTCAGGATTTAAGCTTGAGGAAGAGGAAGAAAGAGTGGACTCTGGAGATGTGAGTGAAGTTGAGAATAGAGAAGAAGTTGAAGAGGGGAATGTAGAAAGAGAAGAATCTGATGAACACTCTCAGATTCAGAGAGAAATGATGGAAAATAAAGAAAGAGAGAATCACGTTTCTGAAGGTTAAGAAAAGGGTTTCAGTGGAGGTTTGGGTGAAGAAGAAACTCAAATTGAGGATGATAACTTAGAAAAGATTCAACAGATGGAACAAGACAAGATTTTGGAATTTGCAGAAGAAGAAACAGTTGGTCAACAAGAGCTGGCTGATGATTTAAATACAGAGAGTGACGACATTATAGAACAAGAAAGTAACGAAGAAGTGATGGAGAAGCAAGTTTCACAAGTAGAGACTAAAAGTGATGACGTTGAATCTAGAGCATTTGAAGAGATTGAAGAACAAGAACCTGATGAGCAGCTAGATAGAACAAGTAAAAGCAGAGCAATGGAAAAGAAAACGACTGATGGTGATGATGATGATGATGATGGCTTGAGCAAGGTTCAAGGGATTGAAGAACCAGAGAGACACAACGAAGAGAGCAAGATTCATGAAATGGTGGAAGGGGAAACAGGTGGTCAAGAGAAGGAAAAAATTGTAATGATGGAGATAAAAAATAAAGATGCCAAAGAAGAGGTTGATGGGAAAATGGGAGAAGGATTCACACCAAACATTGAGAGAACACGAGTAGTAGGAGAAGATGACATTGCAGAGACTGAGACAAAAGCTGAGGAGTTTGAATCTGATAAACTGGTTGAGGAGAAAGAAGAGAGAGAGCAAAATTCCTAAGGTGAGAAGACAAAGTGAAAACAGAAGCTTAATAAAGCTTCAAGAGACAGAAGAACAACATTCTAAAGGACAAAAGCGACAAGAGATAACTCCAGAGGCAGAGACAAATATAAGGAATGATACTCCGAAACCAGTTCAGGAGAGATGTGAGGGAAAACACAAGATCCAAGAAAATTCCCAAGAGTACGAAGAGAAAATTGTAGAGACGGGGAAAAAGATTAATGAATCTGATGCAAGAAAGGTTCAAGAGATTAGACAACAAGATTTGGAGGAACCTGCAAGATGCGATAAAGAAAGCAAGACCCGCGAATTGGTGAAAAGCAAAAGAAATGATGAAGAGAAGGAGGAGAAAAAAATTGCAGAAACGGAAACAACAAAGGAGCAAGAACCATATAGACCAAAAATACTCGGGGAACAAGAAAACGTCCAAGAACTAACTGAAGAGAACAGGCAGTTTTCTAAAAATGGAAAACTCAAGGAGGAAGAAAAAATTACAGAGAAGATAACAAAATTTGGTGGTGATGATATTTCAAGAAATGTTCGAGATATTGACCAACGAGATTCAGATGCCAAAGAAGAGGTTGATGCGGAAATGGGCGAAGGATTCACCCCAAAGGTTGCAGAAACTGAGACAAAAGATAATGTAGAATCAGCAGAAGTAGATGAGATACATGAACTGGTTGAAAAGAAAGAAGAAGAAGACGAAAATGCTAAGGTGAGAAGACAAAGTGAAGACAGTAGCTTAATAAAAAAGCTTCAAGAGACTGAAGGACAACAGTTTCACGGACAAAAGAAACACAACAAACAAGAAAAGATTAAAGAATTTGTGGAAGATCCAGAGGCAGAGACAACTATAGCGAATGAAATTCTGAAACCAGTTCAGGAGATTGAAGAACCAGAGGTGGATACGTTAGAGACATGTGAGGAGAAAGAAATTGCACACACGGAAACAAATGATCAAGAGTCATATAGACCAAAAATACCCGGGGAACCAGAAAAAATCCAAGAACTAGCTGAAAAGATGAGGAATCCTTCAAGAAAAGTGGAGGAGGAAGAAGAAACTGCAGAGAAGAAAACAGAATTAGTGATGATGATATGTCAAGAAAAGATCGAGATCTTGAACAACAAGATTCAGATGTAATGAAGGGACAAGAAGAAAAAGACAAGATTCAAGAATTAGTACTGGAAGAAAAAGTAAGTGATGGCAGAAAAGGAATCATCGCAGTGGCTGAGACAATAGCTGAGAATGATATGTCTAGAAAAGTTCAACAGATTGACGAACAACAATCACATGGAGAAGTTGAAGATGTGGAGAACGAGAAGAAAAGAACAGAGGCGGACAAAAGATTCAGGGATGGCGCGAGAGAAGCTCAAGAGGTTGAAAGAAAAGATTCAGATGTATCTGGAAATTATGGTAAAGGAGACACGATCCAAGAACTCCAGGAAAAGAGAACAACTTATCAAAATGAACAGGAAGAAGAGAATGAGGACGGATTGGTTAATCTGAAGAACCAGTTGGAGCAAGACAATGTTGAAGATGGAGAAAAGACTCAAGAACTGGTGGAAGAGAACATCAAGGATTGCAGAGAAGAAGAATCAGAGACCAAAACCAATGATGTCGTAAGAAAGGTTAAAGGAATTAAAGAACAGGAGTTGTATGAACCAAAAAGGGACCATGTAAGCAAGATTAAAAAACTGGTAGCAGAATCGGAAGCTGAATGTGGTGGCTTAAGTAAAGTACACGGTAGTGAAGAACAGGAGTTGCATGAACCGAATATACACAAGGAACGTGATAAGACCCGAATAGCTGGGAGAGAGAAACCAAGTGGTCAAGAGGAAGAGGAGGAGGAGAAAATTGTAGAGTCTATGATAATAACAGAGAAGGACAGCTCCACAAATGTTCAAGAGCTTAGGGAAGAACGACCTGACAATCCAGAGAGCCATGAGAAACAATACAAAATTCTAGAAATGGTAGAAGCGGGATCTAATGACCGTAAAGAAGAACAAAAATCAGAAAAGATAATTGTCAAGGCAAAACTGGAAACTGAGGAAGATAGCTCAAAAAAGTTTCAAGAGATAGAAAAACAGGAATGTGATGGATTGAAGAGTTCTATAGTACAAGACAAGAAGCAAGAAACAGAGGAAAAAGAGTTTATTAGAGCAATGGAGGAGAATGAGATTGTGGATAGGAGGACAAAAACTAAAGATGGTAGCTTGAGAAAAGTTCAAGACGATGAAGATCCAGAATTGAGTAAACCTTATAAGAGACGAGAGGAAGACAAGATCCGGGAACTAGTAGAAATAGGAAAAAATGATTACAGAGAGAAAGTCAAGAAACAAAATATGGATGATATCTTAAAAAGCCAAGAAGGCGAGATACCAGATGTAGATGAATTTGAAAGAAACGGTGAGGAAAGCAATATTCCTCAATTTATGGAAGAAGAAAAAGTGGATAACATGTCTGAGCTAGGAGGAAAAATGCAAGAAGACAGTTCAGGCAAGTTTGAAGAACGAAAATCGTATGAAGAACAAAGAGAAGCAACTGATCCCAAAGATAAACACACTGGTGGAGGAAATGTTATTTCCAAGGAAGAACTGAAAATTGAGGAAGATAGCTCAAAAAGGGTTCAAGAGATTGAAAAACAGGAGTATGATAAATTGCAGAGATCCACTGTACAAGACAAGATGAAAGAAACAGACAAAACAGACAAAACTAGAGAAATGGAGGAGAATGAGATTGTGGAAAGAAAGAAAGAAAGAAACTAAAGATGGTAGCTTGAGAAAGGTTCGAGAAGGTGAAGATCCAAAATTGGGTAGACATGGGGAAGAAGACATGTTCCAGGAGTTAGTGGAAACGGAAATAAGTGATCACAGAGAAAAAGTCAAGAAAAAAGATATCGTAAGAAGCCAAGAGACTGGCAAACTGGATTTAGGTGAACTTGAGAGACATTGTAAGCAAAGAAAAATAGAAGGTGATAGTTCAGGCAAGTTTCATGAGTTTCAAAAACAAAAATCATATGAAGATTGGAGACAGGAGGAAAGTGAAGAGATCGAGAATTTTGTTAAAGAGAAAGCAACTGATCCTGAAGATAAACACACAGGAGGAAACAGAGAACATGAAGAAGAAAGATTTGAAAAAGCTGCAGAGACTAAGACAAAAGTTGAGGATGAGATCAATAAAAAGGTAAGGAAGAATAAAGAACCAGAATCTGACAAACAGGAGCGATACGGGAAACTAGACGTAAAAGAAAAAATTATCGTGGATGATTTTACGACAGATACTCAAGAAACTGAAATAGAAGAATCACATGAATCGGAGAGGCACGAGAAACTAGACATAGTCCAAGATTTTGTAGAAGACGAAACAGGGGATCAAGAAGATGAAAAGGCAGAGGAAGCTGCAGCTATAATTGCCAACAATGAAAAAGAGAGTTTAAGAAAATTCCAAACGATAGAAGAAGAAGAACAAGAAGGACACAAGGAACAAAACAATACCCCCAAAAGAAGTGATCCGGAAATGAAAGAAGAAGATGAAGAAAGAGTTGCCGAGAAAGAGACAAAAGAGCAAGAAGCACAAGTCCAAGAACTTGAAGGAAAAGGAGAGAGTTGCAAAGATGATGATGGAGAAGGAAGGAGAAGAGAAAAAGGCAAACAGTGGAAGACTTTTGAGAAAAATATCGACGATCGTATTGTGAGAAAGATTCGAGAGACTAAAGTACAAGAATCAAATGAAAAGAAAGATCAAGAACCGGGATACAAAATTGAAGAACTAGAGAGGAAAGAAACAAGTAATCATGAGGTAAAGCTGGTGACTGAAGATGATAGTCTTAGAAAAGGTCAAGAGTTTTTGAGAAAGGAATCATCAAATGTATCAAAGAGACGACCAGTGGAACAAGAAAAAATCCAACAACCGAAGGAGGTGGAAAAGCGAGAAGATGAAGAAAAAGCAGAGGTGGAGACAAAAGCCAACAATGGTAAATCAAGAAAGTTTGAAAAGGTTGAATTGGACGAATTGGAAGAGAATGAGGAACTGACAAAGACCCGGAAACCAATGGAAGAGAAAACAAATGCTCCTGAAAAAGATAAAGAAGGAAATGAGAAAATTGCAGAAGAGGAGATGCAAGATAAGATTAACAGCAGAATTAAGGACCAAGAGATTGAAAGACAAGAACCATATGAGATTCTAGAAAACGGAGAGCATGACAAGATTCCAGAACCGATTGTCGAAGGAGCAAAGTACCATAGAGAAGAGGAAAAGGGGATGGCTGATAGAGAAAGTGAAGAGATGAAGAGAGTAGCTGATGATGTTAGCTCAAAAAAGGTTGATAGCATTAAAGCACAGGAATCAGATGGATTAGAGGAACACAAGAAACTAAGTGAGATCCAAGAAAATCAGTCAGTGGAAGAAAAAAATACAGGGACACGGAGAAGAAGAAATGAATGAAGGAGGAAGATATAATACAGTGCTCAAGACAAAGTCTATGGAAGATTCAAGCCAGTCTCAAGATGTTGAAGAAAAAGGATCAGATCAGACAGAGAGATATGCAGAACAAGAAAAAATCCAAGAACTAACGGCTGAAGAGGACAGAAAAGAAGAATATCATACAAGGGAAGGAGAGCAGAAGGAGAAGGCGATGAGAATTCTGCAGGTGGAGTCGAAAGCTAACGATGATAGCTCAAAAAAGAATGAGACTGAAGGACAAGAATCAACTAGATTGAGAGGGCAAAAGAAAAAAGAAAATAATCAAGAAGTGGTGGAAATAGAAACAAGTGATCAGAGGAGAGAAGAAGAAACGGAAGAGGTTGTTGAGAAAGCAGAGACGATAGATGAATATGATAGCTCAAGGAAGATTCACGAACATGAAGAACAAAAGCCAGATAAACTAGAAAGAAATGGGGAAGTAGAGATGAGCGGAAAACTTGCAGAAGAGGAAATCAACGATGAAAAAGATGAAAACAGAGCAGGGGCAGAGACCAAAATCAGGGATGGTGTCTTTGAAGAAGAATTAGCAATAGTGGTGAGACACAGAGAACAAAACAAGAAGCAATCATTTGTGGAAAAGGACACAAGTGTTAAAGCAAAAGAGAATAAGAATCAAGAGACAAAGAGTAGAGATGATACCTCAAGAAAGACTCAAGGAAAAGAAAAACAAGAGTCTCATGAACAAAAGAGAAATTATGAGGAACAAGACAAGAACCTGGGACAAAACTATTGCAGAAATGAAGAGGATGGTAAGGAAGATAAAGAAATTTCAGAGGCAGAGGGTCCAAGAAAGTTAAAGGGGATCGAAAACCGAGAATCAACTAAAACGGTGGAAACAAATGAAAACCGAGATAACATTCAGGAATTGGTGGAAGAGAGAATGAAAAACCAAGAAGGAGAAAACAAGAAGAGCATGATTACGGAAGTCTTGGAAAAATCTGAAGATCATGAATCAAAAGGACCTGAAGGACTGAGAAAAGAAGACAAGAGCAGAGAACTAGTACAACAAAGATTAACAGATAACCTTAAAGATGAAAAAACCGCAAAGACAGAAACAAAAAGCAAGGATATTAAATCAAGAAAGATTCATCAGATCAAAGAAAAAGAAACAGGTGAAGAAGAGAGACGTAAAGAGAACGGAAGGATCAAAGAATTGGTGGAAGACAGAACACATTATTGTAGAGGAAAACAGAACAGAGAAAATGAGTTTGAAGATGGTAGCTCGAAAAAGATTCAAGAGATAGCAAAAGAAGAATCAATCGAACCAGGAAGAAATGATAAACGAGACGAGATCCAAGAACCGGTGGATAAGATTACAAGTGAAGATGATGAAGAAGAGTTAGAAGTTGAATTTGAAGACTCAGAAGAAGATTGGGAAGCTGAAGTGATTCAAGAGATGGATTCAGATGAAGATAATGATAAAATTAGGCAAATAAGAAGAATCAAACTAGGATTCCGGTTAGTTGGAGGATCAGCATTGTTTATGTCACTTATAGTCATTGTTATTCGTTTTGTTCGTTCCAAGAGAAAAATAAGATGTTACAAGTTCTAACCAAAGCACAATATCACCTTTATTCCAGTTTTCAATTAAAATGAACTCAAGATCCATACAACTTTTATTACAATGAGACGGTTCAGCCTCTTTTTTAAAAAACACAAGAAGAATCAGCTTACAACTTTAAGCCTGTTTAGTGAACTCAATGACCCACAAATGATACGCGTGGCAGACAAAGTTGCAATTGGCGAAACCAGAATTTGCAGCTAAATCTTCATACTCAGCCCGAGTCCTCTCTTTTCCTCCAGAGCATTGTGTGAGCATCAACAAATCCATATCAAAGGCAATGTTGGACTGTACATCACCAACCTCTGACTCGTCTGGAATAACTAATTCCATGACAATCACTTTTCCATTCTCCGGTAATGCTTTCCAGCAATTCTTGAGAATCTTCTCACAGTCTTCATCAGTCCAATCATGAAGCATACGCTGTAAAAACATATAAAGTTAAGTACAAAAAGAGAAGTATTAATTAACATATCAGACAGGCTTGGGTCTTACTTTCAAGATGATACCATCTCCTCTTGGGATTTCGACAAACATATCTCCAGCCACATGCTCCACATTAGGATAAGAAGGTGCTTGTGTCAAAGCACAAGTTAGATCAAAATTGATACCCTTAATGTTTGGATACTTTGAGGTAACAAAACCTAGTGTGTTTCCAACTCCTCCTCCCACATCAACCAACACGTTAACTCCTTCGAAACCTCTATACACTTCTAGAAACTTCTTCAAAACCCCGACACTGAATCCAGTCCGGTTAAAGAGTTTGCTTAATCTTTCATCTGTTCCCATATAATCAAAGAGCTTCAACCCACCGTTGGCGCGGGCAAATGCATCTCCTCCTTCTAGCACCACATCTTTTAATTGTGCCCTGGAAAATTTACTTATTCAGCAACCATTCTTGTGTTTCTTGTATAGAAATCGAAAAGAGATCAAGAAAGTAAGTACCAGGTGTTGAGGAAGACACTGTCGAGTTCAAGAATGAATTGAGAAGCAAGTGTCCCCATTTCTTCAATATTGTATCTCAAGAAATACTTGCAAATCGGTTCGGCTTTGTAAACCCTCTCACCATCAACGACTTGGCACTTGACCATTGAGTAGCTGGTGAGTAAACGAAGCATACGGTCCAGTAGAGCCGGTGCTTCAGGGTTACTAGGCTTTATGGGAAGCCGAGTCGCTATCTCAGACGGTTTGAGGAACGAACCGGATCCATTGACGTCAGCACGAGCAGCCGAGTAGAGAGTGTCGATGACACCGAGCTCGATGGCGGCTTTGAAAACCATCGGGAAGGTTATGTAGTTGGCTAGCCTCACCGCCTTCAAACCAAGCTCTGTTTCTTCATCTCCGTTATTCTCATTTATGATTTTAGGGTCGAAAACATGTCCCATTTTTTTAGTTTTTGATCTTGCTTTCGAGAAAGGGAGGATTTTTGTTGTTTTAGTACATTGTTTTTCATGCATCTTTGCGACTCCTTTTGTAGGACACGTTTAATAATTAATCTCTTTAATAATTAATCTTAGTGCAATTATTTTGATGTAAAGATAATATTATTTAATCACTTCTTTTGGCTTGACGACGGTCCATAATGGGTGGCTGAATAATATATGTGACATTTTCAAGGACGTTTAATTTTCTTAAAACGAGCAACCCACGTGAAACACGCAAAAATAGAAAGATCTGATTTGAAGCTTAAATGGGTGAGAGTTGATTCGTGGAGTATTTGGAGCAAACATCGGCGGCGGTTGATCATTTTCGGCGGTAGCGCTCAATCGAAGTTGGTGACAACATTAGAGCATCTCCAATGGTGAAAATCCCACGAATGAGTTTTTACCAATTTTTTAATCATAAATTTTGATTATTTAAAAATTTAGAATTCCATAAATTTTTTCACCTCCAACGGTAAACCTCATTAAGGGTTTTTAAAAAAAAATTAATTTTCTTAAGTTTAATTTATTTTGTAAAAAATAATTAACATACTATATTTTATAAAACCAAAATTATATTGCATTTCATGAATTTTAAAACATAAAAAATATTGTCGAAGCTTCAGGAAGAAGAAGTTTAGAATTTTAGAATTTAAAAAAACCAAAATTAATATGTAAAGATTCTAATTCATTAATAAGTAAAAAAAAAGTTAAGAATTTTAAAGTTAGAGTTAAGAAAAAGTTTTTAAAAAAAAAAAGTTAAGAATTTTTTTTTAAAGTTAAAGTTAAGAAAAAGTAAAAAAAAAAATCTGGCAAAAAAAAAAAGTCCGGCGAATTAGCTATTGACACATAGCTAAGAACCCCTCCTAAGAACCGGTTCTAAAAGTTCTTATTTAAGAACCGGTTCTTAACTATTACAATTATTTTATTTTTTTGCTAAGTACCCCTAAAAACCCCCATTGGAGCTGCTCTAAAGATGACTCATTTCCAGAAGCTGACGCGTGGCTGTAGTGTTTATACGTGTTTTGATAGAAAAATGCCTAAAAAACCATAACTCACAACTTTCAGCCAAAAAAAGTTTTAACTACAGGATGGACAAAATAAATTTTCAATTTTTGTTGATTAATTCATTTAACTCCCGACTTTTATTGACCAAACCATTTTAGATCCAACGTTAGTTAACTAACGATAGGATTATAGTTGACATAACGTCAGGATTAAAATGATTTGGTCAATAAAAGTTGAAGATTTTTTTGATAAATAAAAAGTTGAAATTTTTCTTACAAAATTTTAGATTAAAATATTTTTTTTTACGTAGATTAAAATAGCTAAAAAATATTTATTTCAACTTTACCTACTAAGTTAAAATATTAATATGATAACATGAACTTGATTAATTATTTATCGGTAATATAAATTTGTGAAAATAAATTCATATTTTTTTGTAAATAGTTATAAAGTTTAGTAACATTTTCATTGTGTGAACTAATATTTTAATGTTTATATTATAAATTAGTTAGTAAATATTCCAAATTTTAGTGATTATTTCCAAAACAATTACGAATAAAAAAATTATATTTGGGTTATCTTTTTTAGAAATTGATTTTATTTTTAAAAACGCTAATTTAATTTTTATACTATAGTAAAGTTTTTATTAAAAAATTTTAAAATATTGATCGAAAAAAAGTTGGGGATTAAACGGATAAGTTAGCAAAAATTAAAAATTTATTTTATCCATGAGTAGTTGGAGCTTTTTTTGGCTCAAAGTTGTAATTTTAGAGCATTTTCCCCGAATTTTGATTACAAAGCAATAATTTTTTCAGTTTCCCGCGTGTTTGGATTGGGGCTTTGGGCCGTATCTTGTACTTTCATAATGATATTATGAATTGCTGGAAAAAAAAAAAAGCGTTGTATACTGTAAAATGTAAATGGTAACATCCACTTTCACCATTTGGTGCGGTTGGATTTGTATATTGGTTTGAATAAAACTGACAACACACATTCGGGAAGAATCTACTAAATTTTTTGAAATGTGGAATTGGTTTAAAAAAGTTAAAGTGGCATAATTTGTGAATCTAATGTGAGGAATTGGAAAACAAAAAAAAATTGAAGAGCGGTAGGTGGAGCATGGATCCAAATATACTGTCAACTTTCCTGTAAAAAATTGTTTTGGTCATTTATATGACATTAATAAACAAGATACGTATATTTATATCTTCTATGATAGCAGTAAGGGACCCTTGGCTCAAGTTATAGTGCGAAACTATATTAACACTAGTGGACACTGACTTCTGTCGAGCTACTACTTTATTTTTTTTTGACGTTATTCGATTATAAATTTTTTTAAAACTGTTCACAAGATCGTCATGATCTTGTTCAGAGACCTTTTTAAAAAAAAATTACTTTATTTATTGATTGCAAACGGACACAATTGTGACTCTAAAGTCACAAAGTTTTTTGGGAAAAAATTACACAAGAGTGTAAAGCATAAGATATGATAATTTTGTATAAAAAAGTAATCAATTCTTCCGCTTCGATTACAATAAAAGAGTTGCGTTTGGTTAAACTAACTACAACCACTTTTTCCCCGACCACGATTACCACGGCCTCCCACAACTGTTTGCCCAAACGTCATGCTCCTCCTTGCAACTGTTCAGAGACCATTTGCATATACTATTCTGTATTTCTACGTATTCCTGCACAAATGTTACGATAACTCTGTTTTAGAATATAAGTGCTATAGTAAGGATCCTAATATATTAGAAGTTCTGATATATAATCAGGACTGCTTTTCAATTTTGGTTGGACTTTTCAGTTATCGTTTCCAACGTAACTAAAAATAAACAAACACAACCCTATTTTCTCAATAAAGCAATAACTATTAACCAAGTTTTTTATCAACAAAATAAAAAAACTATTAACCAAGTTAGAATTAGTTACCAGTCTCTCTAAAAAATGCGACCTAGTACAAATGTAGTCTTTTTATATATATTTTCTCTTCTTCAACATGTTTTAGTAATTTTTTTTATTTAATTGCACCATCTATCACTTTATCTTATTTTCTTTAAATTTCTATCATTTTTTTGTCCACTAACGAGTAAAATGATTATTATATCTTCAACTCTAATTGGTCTGCGTACTGTACACAAAAGATTGAAAAGTCTTACTGTTCTGGAGTTACGACTGAAAAGTCAATGCGATACAATAAATGTTATATTTGCCAATATTTTCAAAAATACTAAAAGTTTAAGAAAATGACAAATGGTGCAAAGCTCTCTTTCTCAAGTTTAAAACCTTATGAACGAGACTAGGCTCAGCACTTGTTGATCGTAATTATTGCGAGATGAGCTCGGCTTTGGATGACTCTTAAGCTTAAGTACGAGGCTGGGCTCGGCACTTATCTTGTCGAGTGTTTGCGAGATGAGCTCGGCTTTTGGGTTCGACCCGAGGTGCGAGGCGAGAGCTCGGCTTATCCTTTGCGAGCCGGAGCTCGGCTTTTGGGTTCGACCCGAGGTGCGAGGCGAGAGCTCGGCTTATCCTTTGCGAGCCGGAGCTCGGCTTTTGGGTTATCTTTTTTAGAAATTGATTTTATTTTTAAAAACGCTAATTTCATTTTTATACTATAGTAAAGTTTTTATTAAAAAATTTCAAAATATTGATCGAAAAAAAGTTGGGGATTAAACGGATAAGTTAGCAAAAATTAAAAATTTATTTTATTCATGAGTAATTGGAGCTTTTTTGGCTCAAAGTTGTAATTTTAGAGCATTTTCCCCGAGTTTTGATTACAAAGCAATAATTTTTTCAGTTTTCCGCGTGTTTGGATTGGGGCTTTGGGCCGTGTATCTTGTACTTTCATAATGATATTATGAATTGCTGGAAAAAAAAAAAAAACGTTGTATACTGTAAAATGTAAATGGTAACATCCACTTTCACCATTTGGTGGGATCATTGGCCAAGATGCCATAAAATGGAAAAGCAAAATCTGCTATGTCATAATGTAGTCTAAGTGCCATAAAACATATGTAATCTCCATTTTGCCTTTAATGAATTGTGTTTGGGGTATTGTTGATTTTATGATAAAAAAAAATAATATTGAAATAACTTTTATAATTAATAAATGAAAACGAAAATTAATTAAAAATCTGTTTTTTTTTTCTTTTTTTTCCCAATTCATCCCCTCGCCATCGACGGACCTCAAGAACCAGCTAAATCTCATTTTCGCCGTCAGATCCTCGCCTCTGCCTCGTCCTCGTCCTCCTCTTTTGCAATCAATTTCTTGTCCGTTGCTCCTCTCTCCTCCTCCATTGTTGAACCTTCAAAACTGAGTGACTTATTTTTATTTGGGGATTTAGGGATTTCACAATTTAGGGATTGAATTTACGAAAATTGTTTGATTCAGTATGCAAATTGGATTGGTACCCAAGTTTTCTGTGACGATTAGGTCTTTGCATTGATAATTTGTCGAGTTTAGTTGTTGAATCATAGTGATTCTTAGGTAGATTAGAATTAGAACCCGAGTTCATCACCAAATCTACAGAAGAGGACAACTGGTACAAATGGTACAACTAAGAGACAGATGACAACTGGTACAAATGGTACAACTATATGTAACTCCTTAATTTAAAAAATAATAATAATTAAATTAAACATATAAAAAGAAAGTATCTACTTAAAAAATGCAAACACGTCTTAAACTATAAGGAACAATATTAATAACATGGATAAAATTAAATTATCATTTTCCTAATACATATTATTGGTTTCACACCAAACACACCCTTATGATACAAGGAAGACTTTGATAATGTTAACAATCTTTTGATGGAAAAGACCGAAATATATGATTTTGCGTAATTTGTATTATGAATACCTTGTAAATGAACTGCAATAGTCGAAAATTATGTGGACAACTACAAAATAATAATTTATATTAAGGAACAACTGGAAAAATGCTAAAATCGCCAAAGGACAACTATGAAGAATTTTGGACAACTGGACACGTTGGTACAACTATGTACAAAATTGACGGCACATTTGACGGCGCACATGTTAATTTGACCGCGCACATAGTTGTACGTAGTTGTTCACTTGTCCCAGAAACTGCAACATAAAACAAACAATCAAAAATTCTTACAATTGTATTCCGGTTATCTGAATTCCTACAAACTACCCAAAATGTATTGAATAGAGAACCTGAATCCAGGGATCAATGGCAGGTTTCCCAGCGCAGAAGGTGCTCAGAGAAGGCTAGAAATATTTCAAGACTACATGACTTGATAACCGAGAGAGTATTGGCTATGGGACATTACATCTTGCATGAACTTCTTGCAGACTGGGCGTATCTCTATGCTGAGAGTTGCTGAGAACATCATAACTTGTTTGTCATGGGGAGTCATCTTAAAAATCTCTTGCACATCTCTCTGCATGTCTGACAAAAGACAAGACACAAAATGTTAAAACATAATATTTTCAGGAATTAAAAGGATAATTTGTACATAAGGATGTCAGAAATCGGCATACCAAGTGACTCGAGCATTTTATCACACTCGTCAAGAATAAAATGCCTCACATTCTTCAAGGAGAGATCTTTCTCCCTGACAAGTGCAAGCACCCGACCAGGTGTTCCAACAACAATGTGAGGACATTCATTCTTCAGCAAGTCTCTGTGAATTTTAATGTTGACTCCACCATAGAACACCGAAACCTTTGTATCAGGCAGATAGGTACTGAATCGCACGAACTCATTGCAGATCTGCAAGTAATTCAACATCAAGATAAAATAAGCATCGGATAACTTAGAGACGGAAAGCAAAAATATTAGAAGCCGAGAACCTTCCCAAGATCCCATGGACCATAACAATGAGGTGATCGGCGGAGGAAGAATCGGAATTCTTACAATTCCAAACGTCAAGGCTCCCGTCGACAGACTCCGCCGTGCAAACACCATCCTCGTGCTTCTTCCCATGTGGATCAACCAGGTCAAAACAAACAATCAAAAATTCGATCGGATCAGATCCAATTACAACAGCAAAACCACCTCCAATCACCCAATTTCAGTGATTGTGGATTGAGAAGAAATAACGAAAAAAATGGGTGGAGAATTAGTTGAGGAAACCGTGAAGTACTTTTTAATTGTATTTTTTTAATTGTATTTTTTTTAGAGTTTAAGTTGTAATTATTTGAGGAAGATAAATGTGAATTGGGTGGGTATTTATGGGTTATCGGGTTTGGGTGGGTATAATTATAATTGGATTGTAATATTATAGATGTATGGGGATAACCAAGTCATTTCCACAGTTTTCGGATTTAAAACAAAATAAAATAAAATTAATTATTAGACTTATCGTTTTTGAGCTATTTTTTTCTCAAATTCTAGCTTTTCAGCCTGTCGCTCCATTTGGTGCGGTTGGATTTGTATATTGGTTTGAATAAAACTGACAACACACATTCGGGAAGAATCTACTAAATTTTTTGAAATGTGGAATTGGTTTAAAAAAGTTAAAGTGGCATAATTTGTGAATCTAATGTGAGGAATTGGAAAACAAAAAAAAATTGAAGAGCGGTAGGTGGAGCATGGATCCAAATATACTGTCAACTTTCCTGTAAAAAATTGTTTTGGTCATTTATATGACATTAATAAACAAGATACGTATATTTATATCTTCTATGATAGCAGTAAGGGACCCTTGGCTCAAGTTATAGTGCGAAACTATATTAACACTAGTGGACACTGACTTCTGTCGAGCTACTACTTTATTTTTTTTTGACGTTATTCGATTATAAATTTTTTTAAAACTGTTCACAAGATCGTCATGATCTTGTTCAGAGACCTTTTTAAAAAAAAATTACTTTATTTATTGATTGCAAACGGACACAATTGTGACTCTAAAGTCACAAAGTTTTTTGGGAAAAAATTACACAAGAGTGTAAAGCATAAGATATGATAATTTTGTATAAAAAAGTAATCAATTCTTCCGCTTCGATTACAATAAAAGAGTTGCGTTTGGTTAAACTAACTACAACCACTTTTTCCCCGACCACGATTACCACGGCCTCCCACAACTGTTTGCCCAAACGTCATGCTCCTCCTTGCAACTGTTCAGAGACCATTTGCATATACTATTCTGTATTTCTACGTATTCCTGCACAAATGTTACGATAACTCTGTTTTAGAATATAAGTGCTATAGTAAGGATCCTAATATATTAGAAGTTCTGATATATAATCAGGACTGCTTTTCAATTTTGGTTGGACTTTTCAGTTATCGTTTCCAACGTAACTAAAAATAAACAAACACAACCCTATTTTCTCAATAAAGCAATAACTATTAACCAAGTTTTTTATCAACAAAATAAAAAAACTATTAACCAAGTTAGAATTAGTTACCAGTCTCTCTAAAAAATGCGACCTAGTACAAATGTAGTCTTTTTATATATATTTTCTCTTCTTCAACATGTTTTAGTAATTTTTTTTATTTAATTGCACCATCTATCACTTTATCTTATTTTCTTTAAATTTCTATCATTTTTTTGTCCACTAACGAGTAAAATGATTATTATATCTTCAACTCTAATTGGTCTGCGTACTGTACACAAAAGATTGAAAAGTCTTACTGTTCTGGAGTTACGACTGAAAAGTCAATGCGATACAATAAATGTTATATTTGCCAATATTTTCAAAAATACTAAAAGTTTAAGAAAATGACAAATGGTGCAAAGCTCTCTTTCTCAAGTTTAAAACCTTATGAACGAGACTAGGCTCAGCACTTGTTGATCGTAATTATTGCGAGATGAGCTCGGCTTTGGATGACTCTTAAGCTTAAGTACGAGGCTGGGCTCGGCACTTATCTTGTCGAGTGTTTGCGAGATGAGCTCGGCTTTTGGGTTCGACCCGAGGTGCGAGGCGAGAGCTCGGCTTATCCTTTGCGAGCCGGAGCTCGGCTTTTGGGTTCGACCCGAGGTGCGAGGCGAGAGCTCGGCTTATCCTTTGCGAGCCGGAGCTCGGCTTTTGGGTTATCTTTTTTAGAAATTGATTTTATTTTTAAAAACGCTAATTTCATTTTTATACTATAGTAAAGTTTTTATTAAAAAATTTCAAAATATTGATCGAAAAAAAGTTGGGGATTAAACGGATAAGTTAGCAAAAATTAAAAATTTATTTTATTCATGAGTAATTGGAGCTTTTTTGGCTCAAAGTTGTAATTTTAGAGCATTTTCCCCGAGTTTTGATTACAAAGCAATAATTTTTTCAGTTTTCCGCGTGTTTGGATTGGGGCTTTGGGCCGTGTATCTTGTACTTTCATAATGATATTATGAATTGCTGGAAAAAAAAAAAAAACGTTGTATACTGTAAAATGTAAATGGTAACATCCACTTTCACCATTTGGTGGGATCATTGGCCAAGATGCCATAAAATGGAAAAGCAAAATCTGCTATGTCATAATGTAGTCTAAGTGCCATAAAACATATGTAATCTCCATTTTGCCTTTAATGAATTGTGTTTGGGGTATTGTTGATTTTATGATAAAAAAAAATAATATTGAAATAACTTTTATAATTAATAAATGAAAACGAAAATTAATTAAAAATCTGTTTTTTTTTTCTTTTTTTTCCCAATTCATCCCCTCGCCATCGACGGACCTCAAGAACCAGCTAAATCTCATTTTCGCCGTCAGATCCTCGCCTCTGCCTCGTCCTCGTCCTCCTCTTTTGCAATCAATTTCTTGTCCGTTGCTCCTCTCTCCTCCTCCATTGTTGAACCTTCAAAACTGAGTGACTTATTTTTATTTGGGGATTTAGGGATTTCACAATTTAGGGATTGAATTTACGAAAATTGTTTGATTCAGTATGCAAATTGGATTGGTACCCAAGTTTTCTGTGACGATTAGGTCTTTGCATTGATAATTTGTCGAGTTTAGTTGTTGAATCATAGTGATTCTTAGGTAGATTAGAATTAGAACCCGAGTTCATCACCAAATCTACAGAAGAGGACAACTGGTACAAATGGTACAACTAAGAGACAGATGACAACTGGTACAAATGGTACAACTATATGTAACTCCTTAATTTAAAAAATAATAATAATTAAATTAAACATATAAAAAGAAAGTATCTACTTAAAAAATGCAAACACGTCTTAAACTATAAGGAACAATATTAATAACATGGATAAAATTAAATTATCATTTTCCTAATACATATTATTGGTTTCACACCAAACACACCCTTATGATACAAGGAAGACTTTGATAATGTTAACAATCTTTTGATGGAAAAGACCGAAATATATGATTTTGCGTAATTTGTATTATGAATACCTTGTAAATGAACTGCAATAGTCGAAAATTATGTGGACAACTACAAAATAATAATTTATATTAAGGAACAACTGGAAAAATGCTAAAATCGCCAAAGGACAACTATGAAGAATTTTGGACAACTGGACACGTTGGTACAACTATGTACAAAATTGACGGCACATTTGACGGCGCACATGTTAATTTGACCGCGCACATAGTTGTACGTAGTTGTTCACTTGTCCCAGAAACTGCAACATAAAACAAACAATCAAAAATTCTTACAATTGTATTCCGGTTATCTGAATTCCTACAAACTACCCAAAATGTATTGAATAGAGAACCTGAATCCAGGGATCAATGGCAGGTTTCCCAGCGCAGAAGGTGCTCAGAGAAGGCTAGAAATATTTCAAGACTACATGACTTGATAACCGAGAGAGTATTGGCTATGGGACATTACATCTTGCATGAACTTCTTGCAGACTGGGCGTATCTCTATGCTGAGAGTTGCTGAGAACATCATAACTTGTTTGTCATGGGGAGTCATCTTAAAAATCTCTTGCACATCTCTCTGCATGTCTGACAAAAGACAAGACACAAAATGTTAAAACATAATATTTTCAGGAATTAAAAGGATAATTTGTACATAAGGATGTCAGAAATCGGCATACCAAGTGACTCGAGCATTTTATCACACTCGTCAAGAATAAAATGCCTCACATTCTTCAAGGAGAGATCTTTCTCCCTGACAAGTGCAAGCACCCGACCAGGTGTTCCAACAACAATGTGAGGACATTCATTCTTCAGCAAGTCTCTGTGAATTTTAATGTTGACTCCACCATAGAACACCGAAACCTTTGTATCAGGCAGATAGGTACTGAATCGCACGAACTCATTGCAGATCTGCAAGTAATTCAACATCAAGATAAAATAAGCATCGGATAACTTAGAGACGGAAAGCAAAAATATTAGAAGCCGAGAACCTTCCCAAGATCCCATGGACCATAACAATGAGGTGATCGGCGGAGGAAGAATCGGAATTCTTACAATTCCAAACGTCAAGGCTCCCGTCGACAGACTCCGCCGTGCAAACACCATCCTCGTGCTTCTTCCCATGTGGATCAACCAGGTCAAAACAAACAATCAAAAATTCGATCGGATCAGATCCAATTACAACAGCAAAACCACCTCCAATCACCCAATTTCAGTGATTGTGGATTGAGAAGAAATAACGAAAAAAATGGGTGGAGAATTAGTTGAGGAAACCGTGAAGTACTTTTTAATTGTATTTTTTTAATTGTATTTTTTTTAGAGTTTAAGTTGTAATTATTTGAGGAAGATAAATGTGAATTGGGTGGGTATTTATGGGTTATCGGGTTTGGGTGGGTATAATTATAATTGGATTGTAATATTATAGATGTATGGGGATAACCAAGTCATTTCCACAGTTTTCGGATTTAAAACAAAATAAAATAAAATTAATTATTAGACTTATCGTTTTTGAGCTATTTTTTTCTCAAATTCTAGCTTTTCAGCCTGTCGCTCCATTTGGTGCGGTTGGATTTGTATATTGGTTTGAATAAAACTGACAACACACATTCGGGAAGAATCTACTAAATTTTTTGAAATGTGGAATTGGTTTAAAAAAGTTAAAGTGGCATAATTTGTGAATCTAATGTGAGGAATTGGAAAACAAAAAAAAATTGAAGAGCGGTAGGTGGAGCATGGATCCAAATATACTGTCAACTTTCCTGTAAAAAATTGTTTTGGTCATTTATATGACATTAATAAACAAGATACGTATATTTATATCTTCTATGATAGCAGTAAGGGACCCTTGGCTCAAGTTATAGTGCGAAACTATATTAACACTAGTGGACACTGACTTCTGTCGAGCTACTACTTTATTTTTTTTTGACGTTATTCGATTATAAATTTTTTTAAAACTGTTCACAAGATCGTCATGATCTTGTTCAGAGACCTTTTTAAAAAAAAATTACTTTATTTATTGATTGCAAACGGACACAATTGTGACTCTAAAGTCACAAAGTTTTTTGGGAAAAAATTACACAAGAGTGTAAAGCATAAGATATGATAATTTTGTATAAAAAAGTAATCAATTCTTCCGCTTCGATTACAATAAAAGAGTTGCGTTTGGTTAAACTAACTACAACCACTTTTTCCCCGACCACGATTACCACGGCCTCCCACAACTGTTTGCCCAAACGTCATGCTCCTCCTTGCAACTGTTCAGAGACCATTTGCATATACTATTCTGTATTTCTACGTATTCCTGCACAAATGTTACGATAACTCTGTTTTAGAATATAAGTGCTATAGTAAGGATCCTAATATATTAGAAGTTCTGATATATAATCAGGACTGCTTTTCAATTTTGGTTGGACTTTTCAGTTATCGTTTCCAACGTAACTAAAAATAAACAAACACAACCCTATTTTCTCAATAAAGCAATAACTATTAACCAAGTTTTTTATCAACAAAATAAAAAAACTATTAACCAAGTTAGAATTAGTTACCAGTCTCTCTAAAAAATGCGACCTAGTACAAATGTAGTCTTTTTATATATATTTTCTCTTCTTCAACATGTTTTAGTAATTTTTTTTATTTAATTGCACCATCTATCACTTTATCTTATTTTCTTTAAATTTCTATCATTTTTTTGTCCACTAACGAGTAAAATGATTATTATATCTTCAACTCTAATTGGTCTGCGTACTGTACACAAAAGATTGAAAAGTCTTACTGTTCTGGAGTTACGACTGAAAAGTCAATGCGATACAATAAATGTTATATTTGCCAATATTTTCAAAAATACTAAAAGTTTAAGAAAATGACAAATGGTGCAAAGCTCTCTTTCTCAATTTTGAACGTCACAAAATCTTTTGAAAAGTAACAATGTGATGATTACGCTTCCAACACTGTAATATTAGTTTATTCTGCTTCAAAACCCTAGTATTCAAAAGTGTAATAGGGTTTACAGATCAGATCTCCTTGATGAATTTTCTGGTTGAATGTTAACATTATTAGAATATAATCAGATCAATTATTGCTCATATCAAGGAGCTAATTATGTACAGAATATATTGTTATTAACTCCTGTAGAATACCCTAGCTCATCTCTCGTTGTATATATATTTTACATTTTCTGTAATAAAAAAATTTTCACTTCTACAAACCTCTATATGGTATCAGAGTGTAAAGATACCTAAGACCTAAAAACATTTTTCTTTTCAGAATTTCTTTGGCCGTATATCACCCTTCTCCTCTTTTGTTTTACCATTACGCCTTCTTCCATGGCTCCCAAACACAACCTACAACAAAACTACAACAAAACACTAAAAAATCTACCTTATTTTGGTCGATGCCAGATCTGTGGCATAAAAGGCCATAGTGCCAGGAGATGTTCACAACTTACTCTCATAAATCAAGCTTCCTACACATATCCTACCTCACTGAATACATTCACATCTTCGCAGGCGAGAGCCAACCTAACAGCTGCTCATTCATCCCAGCCAAACAATTGGCTCATGGATAGCGGTGCTACATATCATATCACCGCGAATCTCAACAACTTGCAACTCCGTCAGCCGTATACCGGTGACGACAAAGTTCTAATTGGTGACGGTTCAGGCCTCGCTATTTCGCACACAGGCTCTGCCCAACTACCTGCATCGTCTCGAAACCTCTCTTTAAACCAAGTTCTATGCGTACCTAACATCCACAAAAACCTCATCTCAGTCTATCGGCTATGTAACACCAATCAAGTTTCAGTAGAATTCTTCCCGGCGTATTTCCAAGTGAAGGACCTCAACACCGGGGCACCCTTACTCCAAGGAATCACTAAAAATGAGCTTTATGAGTGGCCAGTATCATCATCTGCAACCACTGCCTTTTTTGCTTCCCCAACACCAAAAACCAGTCTCTCCTCTTGGCATTCAAGACTTGGTCACCCAGCTCCTTCCATACTAAACATTGTTGTCTCCAAATTTACTTTACCACTTTCTCATTCCTCTCCCAAATCTCAGTCTTGCACTCTCTCTCTTTTCAGGCATGAGACTATCAGACCCAACAGAATACAAATGCATTGTTAGGAGCTTGCAATATTTGGCGTTCACCAGACCAGATTTGTCTTACGCTGTCAATCGACTCTCTCAATACATGCACGCACCCACACAAGATCATTGGCAGGCTGTGAAGCGAGTTCTACGATACCCACACAAGATCATTGGCAGGCTTTGATCATGGAATTTTTCTGCGCAAAGGAAATGTCTTAACTCTTCACGCCTATTCTGATGCAGACTGGGCTGGCGACAAAGACGATTATGTTTCCACTAATGGGTACATTGTGTATCTAGGCTCCCACCCACTCTTGTGGTCTTCCAAGAAGCAGAAAGGCGTTGCACGGTCCTCTACTGAAGCTGAATACATGTCAGTTGCTAATACCGCATCGGAATTAAAATGGATATGTTCCTTGATGGGTGAATTAGGAATAAGTCTTTCCAAACCTCCAGTTATTTATTGCGACAATGTGGGCGCAACCTATCTGTGCGCGAATCCGGTTTTCCACTCAAGGATGAAACATATTGCTTTGGACTATCATTTCATACGCAATCAGGTGCAATCAGGAGCTCTTCGCGTTGTCCATGTTTCTACTCGAGATCAACTAGTTGATGCCTTAACAAAACCTCTTTCACGGGCAGCTTTTCATAACTTTTCGGACAAGATTGGAGTTACCAAGGCACCTCCATCTTGAGGGGACATATTAAAATATAATCAGATCAATTATTACTCTTATCAAGGAGCTAATTATGTACAGAATATATTGTTATTAACTCCTGTAGAATACCCTAACTCATCTCTCGTTGTATATATATTCTACATTTTCTGTAATAAGAAAACTATCACTTCTACAAACCTCTATAAACATCTCGTAGATACTTTTTTCCACCATTAATTTATTAATTCAACAAGAAGGAATCGGTCATTGGTTTAGATCAAAATGACCGAAACCACCTGATTATTTCATGTATTTACTTTTTACACTTCTATAAATGCTTCTTAATTGTAGTTATTACTTTCTCACTTACACAAAACATAATGAATTTTTAACTAACACATTTAGTAACTTTGTCGCTATGATGTGTAGAAACTACTAATGTACCGTATGGGTACATATACTGGGAAAAATCTTATATTCAATATGTACGTGTAGGCTCTAACTAAAGTAACTTCATTCTGTATAATATTCTTGAAATGTACGAATACGATCAATTCATGTACTCATTTTATTCTAATAATTAATCTTCATATTAGTGTTTTGATTAACTAAAGCTTAGTTCCCCAATATCAAGAACCGAGCACCCAGAAGTGTGTGGAACATTTAAAAGTGCTGATTTTTTTTTCAATTTATATATATAGTCGTGCTAAACACTTGCAGAGCTAGAGTGACAACAAAATCTCTATATTAATATTTAAGGAGTCATTTAGAAAAATAAACTTTAATTTATAAATTATTACATGTTATGCCATTACAAATAAAAAAACATAATTGAAATAAAAAATGATATAACAGTCTTTTAAAATTATTGAAGAAAATATAAAACGTATTTGTTTTCCATTAAAGAAATTATTTATTATTTAGTTTAATAATTATTATGATATTAAAAATATATAATATTTTAAATAATAACCAATCCATATATATTCAAAGAAAACAAAATTATTCGAGATCCTGCAATAATTGTTCACGATAATTTGTTATATTTTATTTGAATATATATCAAAACAAAATTTGATAAATTTTTTACTACTTTTATAAAAAGTTAGACACGAGAAACTTAATTTTTTAAGAGTTCGTAGACTGATCACAAAACTCAGAGTCATTAATCGGTGCATATTAGAGTTGCTGTTTTCAATATTGTACTTTTTTACGGGTGAATAATATTTTATTCCAATGCAAAATGGATTAAGTATACGGGTTAGTCCGGAACATGACGGATTAAGACTCTAATTTTTAAATGCCCGCAAAAGTAGATTTCGCAAGTCAAAAAATTAGTTTTTAGTTTTAAAGATATATGATATATATACTCATTTTATAAAATATTATGAATTTTTTTTGGAAATTAATTATAATTTGTTATATTTATATTTGATTATATATCAAACCTAAATTTGAAAAATATTTACTATTTTTATAAATAGTTAGACATGAAAATTTGGTTTTTTAGTAGTTCGCGGATCGATTAAAAAACTCACGGTTATTAAATAGTGCATATTAGAGTTGATGTTTTCAAGATTATAGTTTTTTTACGGGTTAGAATGAATAGTATTTTAATCCACTGCAAAATAAGGTAAATAGATAAGTTAGTCCGATTTGATAGCTTTATCTATAATCATTAGTTATGGATATTATAAAATTCAAAAAATATCAAAACAATTTTTCTTAAATTTTAATTTTAATAAAAAAATCTTTTAAATCCTAATTGGTTACAGTTTACTTATCAGCACATGCTTATGTCTACATAAAGAATCTTAACACGTGAAAGTTTTCGATCTTATACCACCTTTTTATTCAATAAACCACTTAAAAGTGTTGTTTTGATTTCATTTTTACCTATAGCTATAACAACATCAAAATATGTGCTAAATTTTGAATATATCGAAATTAACCACCCTTGAACAAAACGAATAAAATTCAATATACATATATAAAAATAGCAATATATATATGCTAAAACATAAAACATCGCAAAAAATTAGAAACATAGACTTCTAGATCTCATATATGTTCTAGATCTCATTAGTACGTACTTCAAACTTTGACAGATATAATTTAAAAACTAATTCTACATTTTAATAAATTTTTATATTTTGCATGATATTATTATCAGACACTTTAAATATAACGAGAAATTAAATGATTAAACAAACATATATACGTACTCTTACAAATTGAAAAGTAATGGCGTGTAACACGGGGTGTTCATTTAGTCTATACAATAAAATTATAAAAGTATATGAATATGAGCTAATTATTGGTGCTTAGAGAGAGTACAATAGTTTCGTCCAAAAAAAAGAGAGAGAGAGAGTACAATAGTATATCTTAAAATATGTACGTTAGAATAGTTAAATTTAGCAGCTAATTAATTAGTGAAGATATAAATTTTAATTCTTGTTTATACTTTGATACTCCACTAATTCCATTATATGCACGTAGATCTGGATATCTGTTTTAATATAATTTTCCAAACAGAGAATATTTAAATTGGGATTTTGTGTTGATGGACAACAAAGTTTTGGGTGGTTGAGCAACCACAGTTTATAACTTTATATCTTCAAATATTTATGTTATAATAGTCCAATTACTAAGTTAGCAGCTACTCAGACCATCTCCAATGGTGAATCCTATCATGAAGTTTTTACCAATTTTTTAATCATAAATTTTGATTATTTAAAAATTTATAATTCCATAAGTTTTTGAACCTTCAATGCTGAATTTTATTAGGAGTTCTTAAAAAAATGTTTAATATGCAAAAATTCTAATTCATTATATTGTAAAAAAAGTTTATAATTTTAAAGTTGAAGTTATAATTTTTTTTTTTTTTAAAGTTAAGAATTTTTTTTAAAGTTAAAGTTAAGAAAAAATAAAAAAAAAATCCGGCGAATTAGGGGTTGACACGTGCCTAAGAACAGTGTAAGAACCCCCTTAAAAACCGGTTTTTAAAACTCTTATTTAAAAACCGATTCTTAAAACTCTTGTTTAAAAACAAATTCTTACACTGTTCATCATTTATTTATTTTTTCTTGGGTTAAAGAACCCCATCAAATAATATAAAACTCTCCCATTAGAGATGCTCTCAATCAGTGAAGATATAATTTTTTTAATTTCTTAGTATATTAGATGGGCCAAGTCTGCACCCACTAATTCCATTACTAAATAATGTACGTAGATCTGAATATACCCTATGTTTTAATATAAACTATTTCCTAACATATATAAATATATAGTATTTATTGGGATTGTGTTGGTAGACACCAAAATATTGAGTTTTTTTCTTTTTTTCTTCTATACTTCGTATTTTTTGAATTTTTGAAACGATTAAAAAGTTTAGGATTAGAATGTGTAATATGATCTCATCCAAATACCATTTTATCATGGAACCTTTTCTAATCGAGTTAAAGACACTTAATATTTTTGTAAATCTTACACATAAAATACATAGTATATGCCCTATGTAGTTAAATTTTACCCTCTTATTTGCGAAAGAAAAACGGACGAAAAAATAAAATTAAGTTAATATATTTATTTATTCCAAATATGTTTTTAAAAAATATCACCAATCTTAATCATTATTATTATTATTATTATTTGCTCTATTAAAATTGCATGAGAAGAAGAATAATACAGAGGCCCATTGGGCTCAGTTTTGAATCATAATCATTATCTTACACATCATAAAAGTTAATTAACACATGATTCATATAGCTAGTCAAGAGGGTTTACAAGAAAGAGATCATCACTCTTTCTCCTGTGTAATGGTTTTGATTGCTGACAATAAAAATAATAATATGGTAAGAAGTTTTAAGATGATATGAAAGATAACATTACAAATAGAAATTTTATAAAATATAGTGTAATGAATAGAAATGATACGAAATGATAGTACCAAATGAGTTTCGATTGGTAACATTGTAACAGTACAAATAATAATTACTACTCAAAATTTCAAAAATAAAAAATAATTAGAAAAATATATTTAATTGAATGAGAACCAAAATTTACTATTAAAAATGTTTAATTAAAATGTATGCGACTAAATTATTTTCTAGAAAAATAACATTTTATTTCATTCCAATAAAACTAAAAAACAAATTAAATCAGCAACACATTTGAGCTCAAATATATTTAATTTTTATAGGAAAATAACAAAAAAATAATTCAGATGATAAAGTTAACAAAATCTAAAATTTTAATTTGATATACTAATTAACATATTTGGCATTATAAAAAAAATACTGATTATAAACTATAATTTAACACCGATATTTATTTGTAACTTATAATTATTAGCAAGTTTTAAAAATTACAAATGTTATTAGAGAAAAAAATTGTTTTATAATAGATTTTTGTTTTGCTTGTTGTGGGTCCAATAATTTTGCTTGTATTTTATTTTATGAGTTAAAAAAGTAAAAGAAAAGTTTCGACAAAAAATAACCAAAACAAAATGTGTACAACTCACTCCTACATCTGTAGCACTCCAAAAAAGAAACAATATGTATAATGCCCTACTATCAAAATTAATAAGTTGTAATGCATCATTTTTGTAACGTCCTTTTTGTACAATCAAATTTATATAATTTACATGGTTACATACTTAGCTTTATAAATTATACAAACCATGTTAGTGTTGATTTAAGAGAATAAGAGAGATCTGAATCAAGAATAAGATGCAGAACAAGAGAAAAAGAGAAACGAGTTTAGAAAAAGAGAGGGATTTTTGTACTTATCTCATCTTATTATTCAGAATAAACACAGCCACATACACATAGATTGATTACAAGAATGTAAGAGGCAAAACAGTGCCTAAACCAATCTTAACCACAAAGTAAAGTAAATCTTATCTGTTTTCACTATTCACTGTGTGCACTGTTCATCCGATGCTAAATTAAGCTCTCTAAACTTCAATTTAACACTCCCCCTCAAGATAGGCTGGTGAAAGTCCAATAAGCCTATCTTGACATGGAGATCATCGCACAATCTGGATGTTGTCGCCTTTGTAAACACATCTGCAAGCTGATCAGAACTCTTCACATAAGAGGGAGAAATTATATCTTCTTGGACCTTCTCCCTGATGTAGTGGCAATCCACTTCAATGTGTTTGGTCCGTTCATGGAACACTGAGTTAGAGGCAATGTGTATTGCAGCCTGGTTATCACAATGTAGAGTAATTGGTTCAGAAGACTCAACCCCAAGATCTCTTAGAAGCGCCTTCAACCAAACTAATTCCTTTGTGATATTCCTCATTGCTCTATACTCCGCTTCAGCACTTGAGAGAGAGATCACTTTCTGCTTTTTACTCTTCCAAGTGACTGCATTTCTTCCAACAAACGTGCAGTAACCAGTTGTAGACTTTCTATCAACTTTATCTCCTGCCCAATCTGCATTACAATATCCAACAATGTCCGTGCTGGAATTGCAACCCATCCATATGCCTTTGCATGGTGAACCTTTCAAGTATCTCAAGATCCTCTCAACCATCTTCCAATGGTGTCTTGTAGGAGCTTGCATATGCTGGCTTACTTGATTCACAGCAAAGCATATATCTGGTCTAGTAATGGTGAGATAAATCAGCTTACCTACCATTCTTTGGTACTGCTTTATATCAGCAACAGACTCCCCCTTAGGCTCATCCTTGTAGCTCTCTTCTATAGGCGTTTTACAAGGTTTGGAGCCAAGTTTCCCTGTCTCAGATAAGAGGTCCATAGCATACTTCCTCTGAGAGAGAGAAACAGCCCCTCTTTTAGTTTGCAAACTTCAATCCCAAGGAAGTATTTCAATTCCCCCAAGTCTTTGATGTCAAAGGAATCCTTGAGGAGGTCTTTTGTATGCTTAACACCATCAACATTATCACCTGTGATGATAATATCATCCACATATATAAGCACAACAACAATACTTTTCTCCCCATGAGTTGTGAACAACGTGTGATCTGCCTCTGACCTACGAAACCCTTTCTCAAGGAGACACATGCTCAGCTTTTGATAACACGCCCTTGGAGACTGCTTAAGACCATATATAGCTTTCTTGAGTTTACAAACTCTGCTACTATTGGCCGCATCATGAAAGCCTTGAGGAGGCACCATATACACTTCTTCTTCCAGCTCTCCTTGGAGAAAGGCATTCTTTACATTCATATGCCATAGATCCCAAGACAGATTGGTAGCAATAGAGAGAAGAACACGAACTGAGTGAAGCTTTGCTACTGGTGCAAAGGTTTATATGTAGTCTTCTCTATATTTATGAGTGTACCCCTTAGCAACAAGCCGAACTTTGTACCTCTCAATATCTCCTGAGCTGGTATACTTGATTGTATATACCCATCTACAACCCACACGCTTCTTGTCATCAAGAAAATCAACCATCTCCCATGTTCCATTCTTCCTCATGGACTCAATTTCTTCAAGCATAGCCTTAACCCATACTTCACTCAAACAAGCCTCTTCATAGCTCGTTGGTACTCTGTTTTGATCAATCTTGCTTAAAAACACTTGATGTTCTGTTGGAAGGTGAGAAACTGAGCAATGCGCTTGAATCGGATGAGCAACAGCCGTATTGTTGTAGTAGACTATAGTGTTCTTCCAATTATCAAGTCCAAACCTGACCCTTTCACTCCTTCGCAGAGGAGGGACAGACTCACTTCCACTATCCACTGTGGGAGCCAACTCAACATTGGCATCCTCATCTTCTGAATCTGCAACCATAATGTCTTCCAATGACGCTGAAGTAGAGCTATCTGATCCAATTTCTCCCTCTTCACCACTTGCAGATGATTATGGAGTGGAGATCTCTAGATTAGTGTTATTCATACCTTCCTCATCATGAGGCTCAACTGTAGGTATCTCATTCTGCCCCCTCAGGTCATTGAGACCATTGAGTATGAACCTCAAAGTAGATACACGATCAAGTCCAGGAGATGCCACATCCTTTAATTTATCCCAGTTCTTCTCACTGAAATAACCTTTCTCCTCATTGAACTTGACATCCCTAGAGACATAAACCCTCTTGGTTTCTGGATTGTAACATGTGTACCCTTTCTGAGTAGAGGAATAGCCAACAAACATACATTTGATGCTCTTGGGCTCTAGCTTGTTCCTCTGAGCTTCTGGCACAAACACATAGCAAACACTTCCAAACACTCTAAGATGCTCAATACTAGGTTTAGTGTTGTTTAATACCTCGTATGGAGACACTCCATCAAGACACTTTGTTGGCAGCCTGTTAATCAAATAGCATGCAGTCATCACTGCATCTCCCTAATACTACTTAGGGACATTTCTATCAAACATCATTGTCCTAGCAACCTCCATTAGATGCATGTTCTTGCGTTCTGTTCTGTAACTCCATTTTGTTGAGGAGTGTATGCACAAGATGTTTGATGGACAATGCCATGCTTTCCCAGCAACTCTTTAAACTGGCTGCTCATATACTCCCCTCCATTATCACTTCTCAAGACCTTAATCTTAGCTCCAAACTATGTAGAGACGTAGCTGTTGAACTTAGAAAACGCCTCAAACACATGACTCTTTGATGGCATAAGAGTAACCCACGTGTACTTGGACTTCTCATCAATGAAAGATACAAAATATTTGTATTGATCACGAGAAGGACACGGGGCTGTCCAAACATCGGAGTGAA
The DNA here is from genome assembly GCA_030161315.1 of Eutrema japonicum. NCBI lineage: Eukaryota > Viridiplantae > Streptophyta > Magnoliopsida > Brassicales > Brassicaceae > Eutrema > Eutrema japonicum. Next base: position 9,231,942 of record BSQW01000013.1, read on the forward strand.
CCAGGTCAAAGCACTTATCATAGATAGTAGACGAGTCAGGAAATACCGTTCTACAATGTTTTCCTAGAATACATGCTTCACATTCATGATGATCTTGCGCTAGGTTAGGTAAACAGAGTTTTAGAGCCTGAGAGTGAGGGTGACCAAGTCTAGCATGCCACACTGAACTGGAGATAACAGAGCTTAACGCTGAGCAACATGCAACACTATCAACATTTTTCAACAAATAGAGACCATCTTTGACGCATCCTTCGCCAATGGTTTCCCCCGATTTAGTGTCCTGAAACCACATTTCATCAGGACTAAACACAGCCAAACAATCCAAATCTTTTGTTGCTTTATGCACTGACAACAAGTTTGAAGAGAACTCATGCATATACAGAGCTTTTGTGTTCCTCTTGAACAGCTCTAAATCTCCAATTCCTATAATTGGAACATCCTCTCCATTAGCAACGGTAACCTTTCCAGTGTGAGGTGTAACATTGCTAATAAGCTTAGCATCACTAATCATGTGGTCTGAAGCTCCATAATCAACTATAATAGGCTTATGCATTTTTGGAGCAAATAAGCCCTTACCAGATTCTTGTAGCTTTGTAATGGATGTAATGAGAGCTTCCAAGGCTGACTTCCTAATCACATCATCAGACGCAGCAACCATAGCTCTCGCAGCAACACCCCTAGTCGTCTCCCCCATTTTCTTCAGCCTCTTTGGTGTGTCCCCTGATATTGCAAATGCCACACCTAACACTCGTAACACGCTTTCTTTCTGCTTGATAATCACTTCGACCTACACAAGCAGCTTCACTTGTCTTTTTAAAGAGACCTCTTGATCCTTCTTCTTTTTGGATCATCATACACACCTCATTCAAGGTGGCCAGCTTTTCAAACCTTAGAATGTGCAGGATCAGTTCTTTAAACGATCCATTCAGAGTGAGAAGGAGTCCAAAGACTTGATCCTGCTCACGCCTCTCATTCAACTCCTTCAGATCAGTGGTAGGCGGTCTCAATGTCTCCAGCTCTGCCCACAATCCCCTGAAGTCTCCAAATAACTCCTTGAATGACCTCTCCCCTTGTTGGATATCATTCAAAATCTTCTTTACCTCAAATATTCTACTGATATTAGACGTATTACCATACACACTCATAAGAGTGACCCACAATACCTTTGCAGTTTCAACATATGAGTAAGCTGCAAGGATTGTATGCTCCAAAGAGCTCTGAAGAACAGCCAACACAAACTGGTCTTCCTGGATCCACTTTGAATCCTCCTTGTCCGTAGACAACACTTGAGAGTCTTCTACATGCTCCCACAAGCCACAGCTGCGTAGAGTAGTCTTTGTGACCCTAGACCATAGAAGATAATTATCCCCATTGAAAGTAATCGGAATAGTGATCATCTTCTTGTTTTCCATCTCTTTTCTTGAAGAACAAAGGCAAAAGAGTAGGATTCTTGCGGAAATCAGGTCCTATAGAGTGATCTGCTCTGATACCATGTTGATTTAAGAGAATAAGAGAGATCTGAATTAAAAACAAGATGAAGAACAAGAGAGAGAGATAGAGAGAAACGAGTTTAGAGAGAGAGAGGGATTTTTGTGCTTATCTCATCTTATTATTCAGAATAAACACAGCCACATACATATAGATTGATTACAAGAATGTAAGAGGCAAAACAGTGCCTAAACCAATCTTAACCACAAAGTAAAGTAAATCTTATCTGCTTTCACTATTCACTGTGTGCACTGTTCATCCGATGCTAAATTAAGCTCTCTAAGCTTCAATTTAACAGTTAGTCTGTAACCAGTCAAATCTAATAACTTTTAACATTATGTATTGTATCTAGATGACATTGGTGATGCCTTCGTCCATTTTCACTCTTTCAAAATATGATAAATCATTATTTGAAAACATAAATAGATAAGGATGTCTTCATTAGCACTATAACTAAGAAAGCTTTATAAAATATCATCTCAATCCGGAGTGGTACAAGAGTGAAGAAGCTTCTCACTAATTTCCATCTAAACGGTGAAAGTATATGGACAAGCGAAAAAAAGATAGCCATGGAACTCTTTCGACTCACCACAAAGCAAACAATATTGGATGACTTCTAATATGCGAGTCCTAACACCAGTTGCTAATCTATCCTTCGGCCATGTGATAAATGTATACCTCGGCACTCCTTTTCGGAACCATACTTCCAATCCACATGATGTCTTCTTTGCCTGATTTGAATGTATGCATTACAGAAAAATTGATTTATATTCATTGTCCTTGTGTCTCCAGAATGGCGTGTATGACTCTACTATCGTTGAAGGTAACAGAGATTTATTGACACAACCATACAATTGCTGCAAGTGTTGACCGCGTCGCCTTTGGATCATCCAACGAATAGAGGAGTAAGATCTCAAAAACCTGTACGCGCAAATGAATACCAAATATCTGCGACATAAATCAGAATCAAATATTATAATTTTTTTTAATTTTGGGTCTGTTACTTTTTAGTGGTTTTTTAATCTTATGGAGTATATTCAATCTAGCATTTTGAGTTATTTTTATTAAAATCACAAATTCTATGTTATTAAAAAAAAAAAGATAAAGAACAGAGCTTATCAAATTTACAAATTTTTTAATAAATGAATATTTCATTGTCTTCCAAGATGAGGGATATGGGCCCAATGTAAAGAGCTCTGATCTATCGGCCCATTGTTTTAAGACCATTTTATTTCAGTTTTTTATAGGAATGCCATACAAAACAGTTCAGAGCGTCGGTAACTCAAAGCGACAAAAAAATCTGAAACAGAGTTCCATTTGTTGTGTATTAATCTTCTAATCATTTTGAACCTCCAAAAGTAAAAATAGATAAAGAGTTTTTATTTGTGTCAGAATTTTGTTTTTGTTAATCTTTTTTTTCTTCTTTTAGTTAAGCTTTCTTCTAATTTGATTATATGCGAATAATATGCGTATGATAAAATAATATATTTATCTTTTTTTTGGGTATAATGGAAGACAAAACGAGACAACACGTAGTCGGTACATTAAAATGAAGCCTTGAAATGGAAAGCATGAACCGTCAAATCTTGAACCTCCACTACAGGTTGTTCCAAACAGAATCCGTGTTCCTAGAGCATGTTCAACAAGGAGATTTAAATAGAAGAGTTTTAAAAAATTATAATTATATATAATTGATAAATATTGGAGAGGTTCTAAAAGAAGAGAGAGGGGTTCTAAAATTAGAACTTTTAGATACAGATTCTAAAAATTAACACACAAAATGTTGGGTTCTAAAAGGTGAGGTTCTAAAAATTTTAGATACCCATTTTTAGAATCTCACCAATGGACATGCTCTTATTATCTGGTTCTAAAGATAAAATAAAATTTAGGTCAAAAAAAAAAAGGATAAAATAAAGTTGAAACTTTTCCTCAATCAGATGATAATACTAACATACACACACAGAACAAAAATTCATGGCTATAAGTCAATGGATAAAATCAATCTGTAAAGAGACTGATATGTTTTCAAATATGGGTAAGTATTGTTTTCAAAACGATATAGCAAAATCAATTATAGAAACTAAAAATTTACGCAAGTGTCTCTCTCCACTATATTTAGAATTAGAGACACTCAAATGGACTATGCATTGTTCTAAACTAATAAAAATGTTGTCTACACCCACATATTAGGATGCGTTCTCAATTCACTTGGAAATTTTTTGTGAAATGTAAAGAATTATTTACTTTTTTCTATCTCATTCATCTAGTGCTCCACTGTATCCATTTGATATCTTTTATATAAACTAAGTACATCCGATTTTGGATTTGAATCATTTTAAATTTTATATAATTATTGACAAAAAAATAAAATTAAAATTATCACAATCTAGTTAATTTTTATAGTTACATTAAACATAAAATTCTTATAAATTTTGTGATTATAAAAACACAATTATGTGAAAATGTGTACTTGTTTTCATTAATAAGTTTTTAATGAAGAAAATACCATAAGAATTCACCAGATATGTTATTTAGAAATGTTTTCCTATATATATATATATATATTGTTAAAGTTATCTTAAGATATTTACTCGTTTATTTTATATCTAATAACCCTATTTGTGTGAAATCCAACGACATATCGTTTATTCTGTGTTTAAGTCGTCTTTTTCAATTAATATACATCTCAAGTGTAAAATATTTGATAAATATATACACCAGCATGGCAGCATGCATGCATATATGTATATTAATATATCTTTTATAGGCCAGATCACGTCAATTAAAATGTCACTTATAATAAAAAAAATAGTCAATTTTTTTTCACTGTAAAACTATATTCATGATTTATAAAATAATCTTAAGTTATTTCACTATATATAGTCTATGCATAAGGAAATTATAATTTAAAATATTTTTTTAATTTATGTGATAAAAGAACCCACCGATAATAATACTCACTCCATGCTCAACCCACATTTATTTATCAGCGCACAAAAACATGCACACAATCTATGGGTTTGGGTAAACTCATGGGTTTTAATCCATTTTAATATCCCTAACCAGATGGAAGAAATAAAAACCCTAGCAATGTATACCCTCATCAAACAGTTTCAATATCTTATGTTACAAGAAAATTGTTGGATCTTATGTGTATACCATGTTTCGAAACTTTAACAATGTAAATCGTTGTGACAACGTGAGTATATGTGTACGTAGGCGAGTACGTATGCATGTTCATTGCGTTATATATATAGTATACTACAATGCTACAAAAATTTCAATTAATTAATAGAATTCTAAACTAATTATTTGACTACATTAATCTGAGGATGAATCGAGCTAGTGGTGGTGTATGTACAACAAGTGTGGTGATGCGTGGGTGATGATGGTGAAGGATGGTGCTCTTCGTGTGGAAACCACACTCTTCCTCTCTTTCTTTATTATCAATCTCTTTCTATTATTTTATCTCACTCTAATTTTCCCAGTGCTTTCCAATTCATCAATCCATTTATTTTCTATATTTTATTATTATTTTATATATCATGAAGCCCTACTTTCATCTGTTCACTATCTATGTAATTACTAATTTGTTGTTTAGGTTTTTTCACTTTTAAACGGATCTAATTGCTCATTGCCATCTTTGGAGGATCTAAGAATTTATTGTTTCGTCATCTAATTCGTATTTGATTATTAAATAGCTGGATTTTACTATATCGTATTCTAATCGTTCTATTTAATATGGATTTTAAGCAGTTAGGGCTATTGCATGCCGGACGTGCGTGTAACGCCCGTGTTCCGCAATTCTGCCAAACGAGGGAATTTTGGCTAAGGCAGAATTGAGTTTAGCCTAGAAGAATTGGAAAGAAGGCAAGTGTTCGTGGAAATTGAGTTTAGCCGAAGAATTATTCGATCAGATCGGGTGATTTCTGAACTGATTAAATTTTAGCCGAGCTAAAAACCAGCTGGCCGTAAATTTCGGGAGTTTAGCCGAGCAAAATTCAGCTGGCCGAATTTTTCGGGACTTGGTCGGGATTCAGACAGCATGTGTCGGCTTCAGACAGGATTGTTAAGCAGTTGTGTATAAAACCGAGAAAATGTGTATAAAATGTAACCGTTTACATTTTAGCCGAGCGAATGTGTATAAAATGTAACCGTTTACATTTTAGCCGAGCGAATATGTATAAAATGTGACCGTTTACATTTTAGCCGACCGAATGTGTATAAAATGTAACTGTTTACATATTTGCCGAGCGTTTTTGTATAAAATGTAACCTTTTACATTTTTAGCCGACCGAATGTGTATAAAATGTAATCGTTTGCATTTTTAGCCGAGTAAAGCGTATAAAAGGGGAAAACCGTCGACAGTTTCTCGGGAAAAAGGCACGTGTGAGGGCGGTTTCTATTTTAGCCGATTAAAATAAACCGCAGGACGGTTATTCGCTGATCAAAAGGGGATTCGATCTATTTTAATTAATTCTGGGCTCATTTTTCTCCTTCTCGTGCGACCAAAAGAACTCTGAAAGTATAAGGGAGAAATTGTGAGAAGTTACTCGAGAGAAAGTTCAGTTTATCCGTGATAATCCGATTCTAGCCGAAGGAGAATTCAGATTGTTCGAGGAAAATCGATCGCGAGGAGTTTTAGCCGAACGAGAATTCATTCCTGGTCCGAGGAAGGAATTCTAGCCGAGAGAAGGGATTTTTCTGTTCGATCCGAATCCGAAGTAAACGAAGGTGAGTTCGTGACCGTGGCCTTAAGTCTGGGTCGTTCCTTGAGTAGATGGTGTTCTGTTTGTCTGATGAATTCGATGTTTATCGTTATTCATGTTCTGTTGGCTATCCGTGGGATTATGTACATTATTGGCGATCTAGACTGAGATTTAGCCGGTAATGGTATATAATCACTCGGCTAGTTCTGGTTCTGATATGCATCTGATTGATTCTGATTTATTCTTGTTGCGATTCATGCTTTGGCTAAGTGAGACGGGATGACCGTTCTCACTAAGCATTTCTGTTGCTTATGCCTCCTTTTGGATGCAGGTTCTGATTGTAGCCGAGATGTTATATATGATGGTTGATCAGTTCGCGGGACAAAGGCTGGAACGGATGGATGATTGTGTTGGGTAGATTCGGTCTAGTCTATATTTTGTAGTAGCTTATATGCGAACTTAACAAATATGCTAGAACCTCGTGTGTATTAATTCAAGTTTTCTGTATTAATCTATTTATGCTCGGAAATGACTAAGTCTGAATGAACTAGAACGTGCAAAAATTAAAAATCTGGTATATTCTAATCCGGCTAAAATTGTTAAGTGTTGGCTAAATTTATAAAAATCGGATTAGGGTCTTACAAGTTGGTATCAGAGCGCAGTCGGTTCTAGGACAGAGTCTAGCATAAGTGGGTTAGTGGGAATACCATCCTTCCAGCGCCTTGTCTCGCGGTAAGTCTGATTGTTCTGTATGGTGGCTAAGTTAGTTTGCCGACTAACTTAGAAATTTCTGTTCTCGGTTTTGCAGATGGCAAGAGGTAACCGTAAGAGGCGTGTTGATGATGAGTCTGGTGTGAATAATGAGGGGGAACATCCTGTTGAGGAGATGGCCGAGAATACGGCAAACGTTGCTGCCGCACCGGTTGGTTTGGAAGGGGTGTTGGGTCTACTGACCCAAGTGTTGGCGAGACTGCCTGTTGTTGCGGCTGCCCCTGTGGCACCACCGCCTGTCGTGAATCCACCCGTTGTAGAGGTGGAAGAAGTTGTGAATGCGAGAGTTCCATCTTACCTGAAGATGATGGAACACATGCAGAAGTTGGGAACAAAGTTTTTCTCCGGTGGAACGAAGCCCATTGAGGCGGATGGCTGGATTGAACGATTGGAGAGAAACTTTGAGTCCATACGTTGTCCTGATCAGTACAAGAAGGACCTTGCTGTGCACTACCTGGAAGGTGACGCGCATACCTGGTGGCGTAGTGCGCAACCGAGGGACGCAATGAGCACGTGGGCTGATTTCTGTGATCTGTTCCGTGCTAAGTACTTCCCACCGGAAGCTCGTGATCGTTTGGAAGGGGCTTTCCTTGATCTTCGTCAAGGGGCAAAATCAGTGAGGGAATACGAGGCGGAGTTTAATAATCTGAAGAAGTATGCTGGCCGTGAAATGGGAAGCGAGGGGAATCAGATTAAGCGGTTCATGCGTGGGTTAAGGATTGATATCCGTAAGCATTGTCAAATCCGTGACTATGGCACCTTTCAGGAGCTGGTGGAGAAAGCGGCTCAGTTAGAGTCTACTTCGGCTGAGGAAGCCAGACTTGTCAGTATTGCTGCTGGGCAAAGGAAGAGTGTTCCTTCGGGAAAACCACCTGTGAGTCGCAACGCAGGAATGGCTGTCGTGAAGGGGAATTCTGGTACTAGTTGGCGTGCGACGGGTGCTTGTCTCCGCTGTGGAAGCTTGGATCACAAAGTCCGTGATTGTCCTGAGGAGGATCGTAGGGGAGAAAGAGTCTGTTATCAGTGTGGAGAAGCTGGGCACTTAAGGCCGAATTGTCCACAGCTAGCACGGACGGTGCATCAATCTGAGAAGAGGCCAAGTGAGGGACTACCATTGCCGCCACCGCCAAAGAGACAGGCTGTGATGCCGCGGCTCTATGCTATGACTGAGGAGACCGTGTCTGATCCGAGTTGCTCACGTCCGATCACTGGTAAGTCCTATCACTTGCCTTAATGAAAATTTCTGTGTGAAATTCTGTTGCGTGTTGCTTTGATCTTAGCATTCTAGATGAATGTGTAGGGACCCTTGCCATGGGTGGTGTGGCAACCCATGTTCTGTTTGATTCCGGAGCAACGAATTGCTTTGTGAATCCGGATATGATTGGAAAGGGCGAGTTCCGCAAGGAACCAGGAAGTATTTTTGGCTTAGTCAAAGCAGCTGGTGGACAGGTCATGCGTACCCTTGGGAAGGTCCGTAATGTCTCTGTCATGGTTGGCTCGATGAACATGCCAGCTGATCTGGAAATCTGCGAGGTGAAGTCTTACGATGTGATCCTTGGTATGGATTGGCTCGGAAAATACAAGGCACACTTGGACTGTCACCGCGGGAGAGTTCGGTTTGAAACCGAGAAGGGGATTCTGGAATATCAAGGCATTAAACCGACCTCGTGAAGTTTGATTGTGTCAGCGATTCAGGCAGAACAGATGATTGAGAAGGGTTGTGAAGCGTATTTGGCGACAATCACTACTGCCGAAGTTGGACCGGATGCGGAGCTAGGTAGCATTCCGGTTGTAAGGGAGTTTGAGGATGTGTTTGCGGCGCTGAGTGGTTTACCACCAACACGTTCTGATCCGTTCACCATTGAGCTCGAGCCTGGAACGGCTCCAATTTCTAAAGCTCCATATCGGATGGCACCTGCCGAGATGGCCGAGCTAAAGAAACAGTTGAGCGAGCTGATGGAAAAAGGGTTTGTGAGAGCAAGCAGTTCACCGTGGGGCGCACCGGTATTGTTTGTTAAGAAAAAGGATGGGAGTTTTCGGCTTTGTATTGACTACCGTGGGTTGAACAGAGTCACTGTGAAGAACAAGTACCCTCTTCCGAGGATAGATGAGTTGCTGGATCAGCTTCGAGGTGCTACTTGTTTCTCTAAGATTGATTTGGCTTCAGGTTATCATCAGATTCCGATAGACGAGTCGGATGTGAGGAAGACCGCCTTTAGGACAAGGTATGGCCACTTTGAGTTCGTAGTCATGCCGTTTGGACTGACGAACGCACCTGCGGCCTTCATGAAACTCATGAATAACGTTTTCAGAGATTGCTTGGATGAGTTCGTGATCATCTTCATAGATGACATTCTGGTCTACTCAAAGAACCGGGAAGATCACGTGGATCACCTCAGGACGGTGATGAATAGACTAAGGGAACATAAGTTGTTTGCTAAGCTTAGCAAGTGCAGTTTCTGGCAAAGGGAGATTGGATTTTTGGGTCATGTGGTTTCGGATAAGGGAGTGTCCGTAGATCCAGAAAAGATTAAGGCAATCGCAGATTGGCCTAGACCTGTTAATGCCTCGGAAATAAGAAGTTTCCTTGGGTTAGCTGGATATTACCGGCGGTTTGTTAAGGGATTTGCGAGTATGGCTCAGCCAATGACACGGCTAACTGGAAAGGATGTACCGTTTGTGTGGTCGGCTGATTGTGAGAAGTGTTTCGCTAAGTTGAAGGAAATGCTTACGAGTACTCCGGTTTTAACTTTGCCTGAGCCGGATCAGTCTTTTGTGGTTTACACGGATGCTTCACGGATGGGTTTGGGTTGCGTTCTGATGCAGCAAGGGAAAGTAATAGCTTACGCTTCAAGACAGTTGAGAAAGCATGAGCAGAATTACCCTACTCACGATCTGGAGATGGCTGCGGTAGTGTTTGCGTTGAAGATTTGGCGATCTTACTTATACGGTGGGAAAGTTCAAGTTTTCACGGATCACAAGAGCCTGAAGTATATATTCACTCAGCCGGAGTTGAACATGAGACAGCGTAGGTGGATGGAGTTTGTGGCGGATTATGATCTGGATATTGCATACCATCCGGGAAAGGCAAATCTCGTTGCGGATGCACTTAGCCGAAAGAGAGTGGCCGCATCCACCGAAAAAGATATGGAAGGATTGGTCAGTATGGTGGGGACTTTACGTTTGGCAGCTTTGACTAACGAGGTGGAACCATTGGGTTTGGGTGCAGCAGATCAGGCGGATTTGCTAAGCCGTGTACGGTTGGCTCAGCAGAAAGATGAGATTCTCATGAAGTCGGCGAAGAATGATAATACGGAGTACCAGACTTCAAACAATGGGACGATTTTGGTTAATGGCCGTGTGTGTGTTCCAAATGACAAGGAACTCAGGGAAGAAATTCTTAAGGAAGCTCACCATTCTAAGTTTGCGATTCACCCGGGATCGACCAAGATGTATCGAGATTTGAAACGGTACTACCATTGGGTTGGGCTGAAACGAGATGTGGCTAAGTGGGTTGCTGGTTGTCAGACTTGTCAGATGGTGAAGATTGAACATCAGGTTCCGAGTGGGCTGTTGCAAAGTTTACCGATTCCAGAATGGAAATGGGACATGATCACAATGGATTTTGTGACCGGATTGCCAAAGTGTGGCAACATGGATTCGATTTGGGTCATAGTCGATAGATTGACTAAGTCTGCTCATTTCCTTGCAATCAACAAACAAGACAAGGCTGAGGGATTAGCAAAGTTATATGTGGAGCAGATCGTTAAGTTGCATGGAGTGCCGGCAAGTATAGTGTCTGATCGTGACTCGCGTTTTGCATCGGCTTTCTGGAAAGAACTTCAGAAACGTTTTGGGACAAGAGTTCACATGAGTACAGCCTATCATCCGCAGACAGATGGACAGTCCGAGAGGACAATCAGGACACTTGAGGATTTGTTACGAGCGTGTGTTCTGGATTGGGGCGGTAGATGGAAGGATTACTTGCCTTTGGCGGAGTTTTCCTATAATAATAGCTATCACGCTAGTATTGGGATGTCACCGTTTGAAGCGTTGTATGGACGGCCGTGTCGTACACCGCTATGTTGGACCCAAGTGGGGGAGCGCAGTATTTTTGGTCGAGACTTTGTGGAAGAAACGACCGAGAGAATCAGAGTATTGAAGCTGAAGATGAAAGAAGCTCAGAACCGGCAAAAGAGTTATGCTGATAAGCGCCGAAAGGAATTGGAATTCCAAGTAGATGATCTGGTTTACGTCAAGATGGTTATCAACAAGGGTAAAGACCGAGCTGCGTTATCTGGGAAACTGAAACCTAGGTACATGGGACCGTACAAAATTCTGGAAAGGATCGGAGCAGTGGCTTATAAGTTGGAATTGCCACAAGTGTTAGAAGCATTTCATAATGTTTTCCACGTTTCCTTGCTAAGGAAGTGCGTGACTCATGGGGAACGAGTTACCGCAGATCCACCACCGGACTTGCAAGAAAATTGGACTATTGAGGGAAGGCCAGTTCGGATTGTGGGAAAAAGAGTGAAACAGGCTGGTCGAAAGAAGATTAAAATGATCCAAGTGGTTTGGGATTGCGAAGGGGAAGAAGATATGACTTGGGAACCAGAAGAACGGATGAAGGAAAAGTTTCCTAAGTGGTTTGAGAAGCAACCAAAGTTATCAGAAAAGCCGAAGAAGAAGAAAGATTCGAGGACGAATCTTCACATAAGTGGGGGAGAGTTGTAACGCCCGTGTTCCGCAATTCTGCCAAACGAGGGAATTTTGGCTAAGGCAGAATTGAGTTTAGCCTAGAAGAATTGGAAAGAAGGCAAGTGTTCGTGGAAATTGAGTTTAGCCGAAGAAATTCGATCAGATCGGGTGATTTCTGAACTGATTAAATTTTAGCCGAGCTAAAAACCAGCTGGCCGTAAATTTCGGGAGTTTAGCCGAGCAAAATTCAGCTGGCCGAATTTTTCGGGACTTGGTCGGGATTCAGACAGCATGTGTCGGCTTCAGACAGGATTGTTAAGCAGTTGTGTATAAAACCGAGAAAATGTGTATAAAATGTAACCGTTTACATTTTAGCCGAGCGAATGTGTATAAAATGTAACCGTTTACATTTTAGCCGAGCGAATATGTATAAAATGTGACCGTTTACATTTTAGCCGACCGAATGTGTATAAAATGTAACTGTTTACATATTTGCCGAGCGTTTTTGTATAAAATGTAACCTTTTACATTTTTAGCCGACCGAATGTGTATAAAATGTAACCGTTTGCATTTTTAGCCGAGTAAAGCGTATAAAAGGGGAAAACCGTCGACAGTTTCTCGGGAAAAAGGCACGTGTGAGGGCGGTTTCTATTTTAGCCGATTAAAATAAACCGCAGGACGGTTATTCGCTGATCAAAAGGGGATTCGATCTATTTTAATTAATTCTGGGCTCATTTTTCTCCTTCTCGTGCGACCAAAAGAACTCTGAAAGTATAAGGGAGAAATTGTGAGAAGTTACTCGAGAGAAAGTTCAGTTTATCCGTGATAATCCGATTCTAGCCGAAGGAGAATTCAGATTGTTCGAGGAAAATCGATCGCGAGGAGTTTTAGCCGAACGAGAATTCATTCCTGGTCCGAGGAAGGAATTCTAGCCGAGAGAAGGGATTTTTCTGTTCGATCCGAATCCGAAGTAAACGAAGGTGAGTTCGTGACCGTGGCCTTAAGTCTGGGTCGTTCCTTGAGTAGATGGTGTTCTGTTTGTCTGATGAATTCGATGTTTATCGTTATTCATGTTCTGTTGGCTATCCGTGGGATTATGTACATTATTGGCGATCTAGACTGAGATTTAGCCGGTAATGGTATATAATCACTCGGCTAGTTCTGGTTCTGATATGCATCTGATTGATTCTGATTTATTCTTGTTGCGATTCATGCTTTGGCTAAGTGAGACGGGATGACCGTTCTCACTAAGCATTTCTGTTGCTTATGCCTCCTTTTGGATGCAGGTTCTGATTGTAGCCGAGATGTTATATATGATAGTTGATCAGTTCGCGGGACAAAGGCTGGAACGGATGGATGATTGTGTTGGGTAGATTCGGTCTAGTCTATATTTTGTAGTAGCTTATATGCGAACTTAACAAATATGCTAGAACCTCGTGTGTATTAATTCAAGTTTTCTGTATTAATCTATTTATGCTCGGAAATGACTAAGTCTGAATGAACTAGAACGTGCAAAAATTAAAAATCTGGTATATTCTAATCCGGCTAAAATTGTTAAGTGTTGGCTAAATTTATAAAAATCGGATTAGGGTCTTACAGTGCGTGGTGTGATTCTCTCAAATTTTCTTTTGTATGTGTTGTATTTTATATTGATCCAATTTGTAATTATAACACAGCTTTTATTAGTTCATTTGTCTGATATAATAACCTTCTTAAGTTGTAACTTGTAAAAATAAAAAGTATAATTAATCCCCACCAAAAAATATGGTTGAAATAAGTTTCCACACAGAAACATAACTAAACAACTCCCAAAAGAAACAGATTCTAATCAATATAATATTGTGATAAATCCATTCAAATTTGATATCTTTTGGTCAAACGCTACTAAAATATACAATTATTGATACCTTTTGGTCAAACATTTACTAAAATCTAAAACTAAATGAATAGAAACAGTATGATTGATATACTCCTTTTCCCTATCTTTTCTCTTTTTTTGGTTCCTTATTTCTTTGTCGAGGAAATAAAAAAGATCGATTACGTTAAAAAAAACATGGTCATAACATCATAAAATCAGTAAGTAAAGGATCAAGTTCAAATAAATATGCTCAACGAAATTGGGTTAATTAACGATTGCGTCTACTAATGGATCAAGTTGAATTTTTCTTTTTTCCTTTATTTAAGTTACGTTTTTCCTTTTCCCTAAAAGACATGCATGCCTTTGATCATGAAGCGGACAGAACAGCTTCTTATGTATATGCCTTTTTTGGCCTCACTAAGGATTTTTTTAACTTAATTATATGAAAATGGTGAGAAACATACAAGAATGTGGTTTTCACTTCATTTTTTTTTATTTCCCATTCCATATGCCGATAAGACCTTAGCGTAGGAATGTTAAAAAAAAGTTATAAGAATCGTATCCATGCATGCGTACCAATTTAATCTAGAAGATTCATACTTTCAAGTAATTTTATAATATAGAAACGAAGCATAGTATAAGTATCTAATGTACACGTTGAAGTTGAAATATAAGAAATTAAGAAGAACAAAAATCCATGTCTCAATTTATTATACCAATCGCAAACAACAACATTTTTATAATTGCCTTTTCTTATATGCACATAGTTTGTAATAGCATCTGATTTTAGTTTAGCCCTAAGCCCCTAAATTAGTGCCATTAATGATTAAGTACATTTTTTTTCCTTTCCAATTTCATAAATTAATACCAACAAAAACAAAAACCAGTGGTGATGCTCCACATATTGTCTCCACCAAGCTAAAAAGTAAACTCAAAAATCTCCATAAATAGAACTGAGCCTAGGCGTGTGTTCTCCACACTTACTCGATTAATCTCTACTCAACAAAAACATTACACACAAATAAATAAAATATATCAAGTTAAAAAAAATGGATCAAGATCGTAACACGAACATGGACATAGAGAAGGAATCAACAACCTTCGACTACTCCAAACGCGCTCAATGGCTACGCGCCGCCGTGCTCGGAGCCAACGACGGTCTCGTCTCCACCGCGTCGTTGATGATGGGAGTCGGCGCCGTGAAACATGACGTCAAGGCTATGATTCTCTCTGGATTCGCCGGAATGGTCGCCGGAGCTTGCAGTATGGCGATCGGAGAGTTCGTCTCCGTTTACTCTCAATACGACATAGAGGTAGCTCAGATGGAGAGAGAGCGCGGAGAAATTGAGAAAGAGAAGCTTCCTAGTCCGCTACAAGCGGCGGCTGCGTCTGCGCTTGCGTTCTCCGCGGGTGCGATTGTGCCGCTTTTGGCGGCTGCGTTTGTGAAGGAGTATAGAGTGAGGATCATTGCGGTTGTGGCGGCGGTTACGGTGGCGCTTGTGGTTTTCGGGTGGTTAGGAGCGGCGTTAGGGAAGGCGCCCGCGGTTAGGTCGTCGGCTAGGGTTTTGTTTGGAGGGTGGTTAGCTATGGCGGTTACGTTTGGCTTGACTAAGCTTATTGGGTTACATGGACTTTGAATTGTTAATGTTGACATGATCTTAAGGTATGTGTTGCCGATCTTAGAGTCTATAAAACTTAAGTACTTATAAGGTTTGTGTGAACAAACTATTTTACTTTAAATCTTCATATATGCCAACGTAACACGGATTAATATTAAAGCTACAAAACAGTCATGTTTTAATTTTCAAGATGTAATTTCAATTTGGTAATGAGGTTTGAGAGACCTGTTTTTTTTTTTTTACGGTTATATTGTAAAGATGTGTGTACGAAACGATGATGGTTTTTTTGTTTTTTTTCATTTCCGTGAACTTTGATAGGGCAATGTTTGTTTCTGTAATAAAAGGTAACGTACGTTTAATGTTGAAATGGAATTGCAATGAAACAATAATCGTTTTTTTCTGAGATAATAAGATGTGGTGTCTATAAGGTACAAATATCGGAATTGAGAAGTTTTCTTTGTCATTAATCACAGTTACGATTATTCTTGCTTTTAAGAGGATTAGCAACAATATTTATTTATTGTGATAATTAAATTACAATGAATTCTTTTACAGCTTTTATTTATCATGGTTCCTAATCTTTTAATTTTATGTAAAATTTTAAGCAAAGATATACCACATTTTATGTTTTATTCCAAAATTACCACTAAGATATAAATTTTATTAAAATACCACAAATTAAGTTTATGTATAGTTCTTACAAGTTTAAGAGGAGTGCTAAATGATTTAGTATCTCTTAATAAGCTTTTAGTAACCCATCATATAACCTAAATTTGTTTTTATTTTTATTTTCCCAACATTTATAAAATATTGGACCTATTGGTATTTTGGAACCTTTTTGTTTTTTGGTCACGGGTATTTTGGAACTAAAATTTGTTTTATGACATTTTAGAGTATTTCTCGTATTGATTTATTATTAGATCATATCATTTTCAAATACTAGTTTTGAATCAATTAAATATTTAGATTATTATAATTTAAGAATAGACGGAAAAATGATGTTAATTACGAAAAAAGGGGATCATATTAGATTCAGTAAAGCAATGGACCAGCAGAGTTCAATAGATCACTCATAACATTGAACATAATTACATAACATATCGATGATCTCGACAACATCCATAAAGTAAAAAAGAGAGCTACTTTATAATTGTTTTCGTATACTTATATAATCTCTTATGTATTATTTCCATCACATCTCCATAAAAGGAGGAATAGCTTGCTTTTAGTTATTACGAACAAGAAAGAGATATTTTCGTGCCATCGCCAAAAGAATGATCAATTTTTTGTTATTTCAAAAGAAAAAAAAAACTAAAAATATATTAACTAAAGCTGAATCTGAACATCAAGGAAAACTTCTACTCTATAGTCATCTATGTATTCGATGTAATTTTTGTTATTGTTTTCCTTAAAAAACCACATAGAGAAGATATATAAGACAATTAAACATCTTCATTTGATTATTTTTCCTTGTCAACAAAAATGGAAATAAGTCACAAAAGTTGAGTTGGCCTAGTGGTTAATGAGTAGTGGGTATGTGCCTCTTCTACCGACCATGGGTTCGAATTCCGTTGGGAGGAGTCTTCTCTTAAAGAGTGACTTTAACATAGTTTGAGCCCCGCTCTAGGGATGTACGGGCCTACAGGCCTGGAACCTCGGCGATTCCAAAAAAAAAATGGAAATAAATCAACAAAAATAGAGTTAACGAGGTGAATAACCATAAATTCAAAAATATTTAAGTAGATAACCAAAGTTTCCGAACAATTGGTTTCATTGTTCTGTGGAATATAAAAAAACGGTTTTACCCTCACTTTAATGACATATCAACGTTCTCTCCTTCTCCAGCATTTCTCCTTTTTTTCTTTCTTACAACAAAACCAGAAAACAAAAAAAAAACAAAACAAAGATGAATTTCACAAAAATTTGAACACAAAATATATTTTTCTTACTGATGGCAATTTAACGAGATCCATATACTCATGGTTCCGGTGACGATGACGGCGCGGAATCAACCACGGTTGTTATTATTGTAAAGGGTATACACATTTTTGTATAACGTGTTATAAATTGTTGTATTATGTATAAACATTGTACTTACATCTAATTTTATATTTATTATGATATAAAACATGTTAGATTGGTAACAATAGTTTTGTACATGTTAAAATATTTATTGTATCAGGTAAACATTTAAATGAATCTCTAATTTTATTAACAGAGTAACTTAATCGTTGCATGTTCGTACTGTTGTATCATATAAACATTTAGATGTATATCTAAGTTTTTATTTAGTGCAATAATTAATTCGTTGAACGTTAACTTCCATATTAATGTATATATATTCGTGAGAAATTTTGTTTCTTAATTTGTGTGTTATATGTGTTATTAATTTGTTTAACTCGCTAAAAAATAAATAATTTGTTAATAAAAATATATATTATAGTAAAACAAGAAAGTTACCATGCTAAAACAATGTTTTCCAATAAATCATGATATTTATCATCTTATGATTTTGTCTATACTGATCTGAGAGATACGAAAGTACCATAGCTCTTGAAAGCGGCGGTGGAGACAACGGAACTGTGCGGGCAATTGGACTTCGACTATGAAGTTTGGAGAGAGCCGTTAACGGATTTCCATTGATCGTTGCGCCGGAGATCGAACAAAAAGTAGTGGTGGTTCTGGGATATTATTCTCCAATTCATCAACCGTCGTCGACGCCAGTGCCGTCGTCATCACCGGAAGCATAGATATCGTTAGATTGCTATGTGTAAGAAAAATATGTTTTGTGTACAAAGTTTTGTTGTTTTTAATCAGATTAATGGATCGAAGTATAAGAGAAAAGAAAGCGTAGGTATAGTAGGGGCAAATACAGGTTTAATTTTGTGTAAAGAGCATATATGCTTAGATAGCATTATAGCAAATTATTTTTGAATTCATAGTTATATGTGCAAATTTCTCAAAAAGATAAAGGGCATATAAGGATGATATTTGTATATCTCAAAACTCAACCTCTTGTTTCCCTGCATTTTGCCGGGTTCATGAACCAAAATTATTCAGGACTTTTCAAGGAGAGAAAACAAAAACAAAAACAAAAAAACACCCTCTTGTGCCTCTCTTTAACCTCTCTCAAATCTTCTGTGAATGCTTAGGTTAAAAGCTGGAAGATGAATCTGTTCATTCTGCATCGACGCAGACACGGCATAACAAGGCCTGTGGGTGTTTCAAGCTCCAAACATTTGAATGTTGGTGGAATCTATTGTATCTTGAAGATGTTCTTCAGTTTTACAACTAGCTTCCATTCATCCATGGATAACTCATCCTGCATTTAATTTGGGTTTTGATTTAGATCATTTTTTTTTGGGTCAAAATGATGATTTGAAGAAACCACAGAAGAGCAAACTTCTTCTTCTCCACTTACCCGGTAGTCAGTTTTGAGTATGTCGATAGATCTCCTTGAAATGTGACTCACAAGCTCATCTTCCATGTCAAAGTGCCTCCCAAACATTTTCTGTTCTTCAGGATTTGAAGCAACAATCTGTATACCAGAGAAATTACAAGGTGAATGTGTGAGCTGAAACCACGGCAACAATAACTCTTTTGTCTTTCTCTGTACACAAAAGATTTGCGAGCTTGTTGAAGAGAATTATCCCATTATTACCTTTATCGCAACCTTGTCGCCCTTCTTTGCATAGTCAACTGGCTTGTGGTTGTTCTCAATAGAGGCAATGCGGCCAATATCGATGAACTCTCTGCCAGGGACGCAGATGGGAGTTCCAATCTAGAAACCAACAAAGACAAATGTTAAGAAAGTGTGAATCCTAGGACTTGTGTCTGACA
This sequence comes from Eutrema japonicum, assembly GCA_030161315.1. Classification (NCBI taxonomy): domain Eukaryota; kingdom Viridiplantae; phylum Streptophyta; class Magnoliopsida; order Brassicales; family Brassicaceae; genus Eutrema; species Eutrema japonicum. The sequence goes on from BSQW01000013.1 coordinate 9,250,925, forward strand.
TGTGTGTGAGTTACAGAGAATCTAGGAAAGTAAAAAATAAGATACCTTAAGTATACCCTCGATGACATCAACTCCAAGGACTATTGGGTCTCTCTTATTGAACACACAGTTAGGTAAGATCTGAAGGACACAGGGGAAGACTGCTTCATCGGCCGATTCCTTCTTTTTCTCCTCTTTGATATTCTCAATGTACGCCTTGAACTGATCGAATAAATGATATATGATATCAGCACAGAAGATCTTAACTCCCATTTCGTCTGCAAGTTCACGAGCCTCTGTAGTTACTTTCACATCAAAAGCCAGAATTGTAGCAAATTCCTTCTTCCTCTCGAGCATCGATCCCGCCTTCATGATATCCTTCTTATGCACAGGCCCTATAGCGATAGTACTGACAGGTATCTTTACAGCTGGGGACTTCAAGAATTCAAGCAATGCTTCCAATGACCCTAATGTAGACGCTTGTACAGAAACTCCTTCACCACTTTTGTCGATCCTGCTCAAAACTGAGTCCATGTCTTCCATAGCCTGCTCCTTAATTGCATCGATGTCATCATCAGGTCCAATCACATGCAGGGCAGTGCCAGCAATTGCGTGTTCAAGGCCCTTTTTATACACAAACCAAAAACGGGAAACGATATTCAGGATGTGATCCAAACACCAGTAAATTTAACTGCAGAGGCTAGCAACTAAGATAATTGTGGAGTCGGTCCAATCACCTGGGCAGTAATTTTAATACCCTGTGCAGCCTTTACTTCTTTATGATGCACATAAGTACCCTGAAACATCATACCAGGTATTCACGTTGTGTTTAGAAAAAGAATTAGGAAACAATTTAAATGAACCACGTTTCTGAAGGAATAACAGTAACAAGACACATGAAGTGGAGTATCTGAAAGTACCTTCACCCGTAACTCCTTCATTGGATGAGGAGTCAGTAATGCTCTAATCGTTGTGACTATAGGTTCCTGAAATAGGAGAAGAAGAAATAATATCACTTTTCTAGGTCCTATTTCTATGTATACCCAGTGCATGACTTGTTTGGGTTTAGACCATAAGATTTCTACTTGCCTGTAACCCACAAACGACGATTTGATCACCTTCATGAAGTACACCATTTACCAACACAACATCAATCGTTGTACCATGGCCTTCAATAACTTTGACCTCCAGGACAGTACACTGTTCAACAATTTCAAGAAAGGGTAAGAATTATCATGCTGAAGTAATGCAGAAAAGATTGTTCCCTAAAAGAGAGATGAGAGAGAGACCTGCACGTCGTCAACATATGTAAGTTTCTCAACCATTGTTTTCTGAGCCCAATTAACCAACAACAGCAAGAGATCTGGGATCCCTTCCCCACTGAAATATCAAGAACAAGAGTTAACCAACTATTTAGGATGGATAAGTTGTCTGTTGAGCTGTAAATTAAAAACAGTAAACAGGAATTCATACCTAATAGCACTAGTAGGAACAATACTGAAAGTTTCTCCCATTTCTTTATTCTTGTAGTAAAGCTCAGTGTTGAGACCTTGCTCCTTGAACTGGGTTATAATCTGAAATACCAACGAAACACCATAGTTTGAAAAATATGTACACAAAGTGATAGCTCAAGCCATGCATAAGAAACTCTAGACGTATAACTCACCCCAGTGAGCCTCATGTTAAATTCATTTTTAACATCGTTAGTTTGCTGCTTCATTGCCTTCAAGATAGGAGCATTCTTGCATGTTTTCCATCCATATAGCCTATCCACCTGGAAGTTGAAGGTTTATTTTCCACACGGGTATTAACAACAAAGAACAAAACTCCCATCCTAGCAGAATGACAATCAGTCTCACCTTATTCAATGCAACAATGAACTCCGTGTCCCTCATTCTTAGAAGATTTAGAGATTCTATGGTTTGTGGCTCTAACCCATGCATTATGTCAACCACCAAAATTGCAAGGTCACACAAACTTGAACCCCTTGACCGCAGATTCGTGAAGGACTCGTGGCCAGGTGTATCAATAACCAATAGACCTGGCACCTTAAGTTTTGCATCGGCTTTCAGTTCCCTGGTCCTCTCTCGGATGTTTTCCGCAGGGAAATATGTTGCACCAATCTGCTGAGTTATACCTCCAGCCTCGCCTTCCTGTACATTTGTTCCTCTGATGCAATCCAACAGCTTTGTTTTACCAGTATCGACATGACCCATGATGCAGCAAATGGGAGAGCGGAGATTTTCTTCACCCTCTTTAGGTTCACTCAGAGCTAAGCCTTTACCCTTCTTAGAGGCATCTTTTGCCCGGGTGGCACGCTTCGTACGTGTAGCGTCTTCCACTTCAGGCAAAGTTTTAGTGGCAGGTGCTGTTGGGTTGCCCGTACCTGCTGGTTTTCCATCTTCAGGGTCTGTGAAAAATTCAAAAGATTAGGTTAAAAACAGACAACCGATGAAACACTATGAAGAACAAAGAACTACAGTTCATATTAACCTGAATCATGCGTCTTTGATACAGCGTCCTTTATTTCTTTCTTAACTACAGGCTGAGCTTCTTCCTCCTCATCATCAAAATCAGCTTTGAAGGTATCATCCCCCCAGCTTTTTGCATCCCATTCATCTTCTGAATCATCTTCCTCAACCCCATTCTCCTGAGCTACATCAGTAGGTCCTGATTTCTCGACTGTGTCTGCTGACTCTATTAAATCAACCTTATCAGTGTCTGCTGAACCCACTTCACCTGAAGTATCGGGTTCATCTGCAAGATTCTCTTTTGGCTCTACAACCTCTTCCACGTGAACAGAAGCAGAGTCATTGCCTTTTTGGCGAGCTGATTTTTTCTTGTTGGCATAAACGGGACGCTTTGAGGAAGGCTCCCCTTCATCTGCAACAGGGAGACCTCCACCAGCAGCCAGCAACTGGTTTTTAAAAACCTCCCTCTTAAGAGCTTCAGTCTTTTGCTTTGCTGTTAGAAGCTTGCCCTCTTGCTTCTTCCTCAACAGTTTCTCCTTTTCCTTTTCCTTTCTCCTACGCTTAGTCTCCTCAGCTTGCTTCTCAAGCTCTTCTTGCCTGCGGCGCTCCTCTTCCTCCTTTCTCAATCTCTCTTCTTCTTCCTTCTTCTTTCTCTCTTCGGCTTCTTGCCTTCGTGCAAGAGCCTCTTGCATCTCTCTAACATGTTTAGGAATTTTCTTCTCTGCTGCTTTACCCTTTGCATCCTTCTTCTTCGGCTGTAGTGGCTCAGTTACTGATTCTTCTTGTTTTTCCTCCTTCGCTTCCCCGGAAGAGGTTGCTGCAGCAGCAGCTGCTGCTTTTTTTTCCTTCTCTTTCTCCTTCTTCTTTTTCTTTTTCTTCGCTGCTGCAGTCTCTTCTTCTCCTTCCTTCTCACCAGCATTCTCTACAGGTGCAACTGGCTCAGGCAGAGCTTGAACTTTCTCTACTTCGGGCGGTGATGAAGCAGGTTTTCCAGCAGCAGGGGTTTCTCCAAGTTCTGCAAGAAGTTTGTCCAAATCATCCTCTTCCTGTACTGTCCTTTTCTTCTTTTTCTTACTCTTGGCAGGTTCTACAACCTCCTCACTCTTAGTATCAGAACTTTTAGTTTTACTAGTTTCGTCAGCAACTTCTTTTCCTAGCATCGAGTCATCACCTAACGAGGCCAAAACACTGCTGCCCTTCTTTTTAGAAGATTTCTTCTTACCCGAAAACGTGATTTCCAGGCTCTCTTCATCTTCGATTGCACTTTCGTCGGGTCTAGAAGTTGAGGCATCTGTCTCTTCTTCCTCATCAAGCAAAGCAGCGCTAAATAAATTAGTGCTCTTCTTCGAAGATTTGGAGGAATTCTTTTTCTTACCAGAGAAGGTGATTGGAGAGACTTCTTCCTCATCTCCGTTCACTTCCTCGTCTTGATCCACATCATTATCATCACCACCAAGTGCATCAAAAGCTGAAGCCGCAAATGAATGACCGCCTTTATTACCCTTCTTGGACGCATGCTTCTTACCCGTAAAACTTATGACTGGCTCATCCTCTTTGTCACCGTCAGATTCATTACCCTCCGCTACCTCCTTATCATCTTCATCATCAAGGAGCGTAAAGCTAACAGAGCCACCCTTCTTAGCTTTAGACTTCTTCTTCCCTGCAAAGGCAATCTCCGGAACATCGTCTTCCTCCCCAGCTTTAGGCTCATCATCCTCATCCTGCTTCTTATTACCTTTCTTACCCTTCTTCTTCCCAGTGATAACAACCTTGTCTTCCTCAGCTTTAGGCTCCTCGGAGAGCTCTGTGCCTATGGAATACTCATCGTCATCAATTTGAACGGCTTTCTTCTTAGATTTAGCAGCACCAACGAGAGATGACGCAGGGGGTTGTTGCTCATCATCACCACCTCGAGGACTCGGCTTCTTCCGACCCATTGGTAAATGTTTTCGAATTCTTCCGACTAATCGAGGTAAATTCTCTACAATCGAACGGAATCAATTTAGGTTGATCAATCTTTGAGATCGGAGCAGACCTCAGTGGGAAGAAGAGAGAGCAATAGTGTGTGTCTAAGAGGAGAATCAAAGAAGCTTTTACCTTAAGCTCGAAGAGGAATGAGTCGATAGGGTTAGCGAGTTTGAGAGAGAGAGAGCGAGCGGCGGAGAGAGGAATAGTAGAAACAAGGAATAGCCAAGCTTTTGTTTGTGAAACCGGCGTGAAGCTTCCCTAGGGTTGAGCAATCGAAATATAAAACGCTGCTGATTCTTAAGTTTTGTAACGCTGGTTAATTTTTTTTTTTTTTTTCTCTCGACAATGTTAGATGTTTTTTTTAATATATATACTATAAAATTTAGAGCTGTGAACGGATATCCGGGGGTTTTTTATATCCTTATCCGGATCTGGGGAGTTCGGATATCCGGACTTCGGATATCCCCGAAAATCCGGATATCCTCCCGAAAATCCAGATATCCGGATCAATGAAAAATAATTAAAAAATTAAAAATAATGATAAAAATTATAAACAAATAATTAAAAAGGAATTTTTACAGTATTTTGTAAAAACATTAAAATCTGTTATTATAAATGTTTTTAAAACTTATTTATATATATATATATATATAAATCTCATCATATTAAAAAAAATATTAATAAAATATATATTTTTAATATGTTTAACGGATTCGGATACGGATCGAATATCCAGACCTCAAATTTAACTATCCGGATCCTTATCCGACCCCTTTGGATATCTGGATTTTTTGATCGGATCGGATCGGATACCGGATCGGATACCGGATAATAGTTCCACCTCTAATATATAGACATCTTTTATTTGTTATAAATGTAATTTCTGAATTTGTTTTTTTGTTTGGGATTCTTTTTTATAAAACTAATAATAAGATTTTAATTCCATAAATAATTAATTTAAAAATGGAATTAGTAATAAAAAAAAATAAATGGAGAATATTTGACAATATCTCTTATTACCTTATGGAAATTTCAATTCTTTGATTTTAAAATTTTTGTCCGACGTCAAAAAATTTCGTTCCTTGATGAAAAAATCAGCATATTATTACGGAGAGGATAACTAAACTAACCTTTATAAATGTCTTAATTACTAGAATAATGCAAATTTCTCTAAATTACTATAATAACCTAGGGTATCGATTTTGCTCTTTTGGCATTTGTTGACAAAAACATAATTACGATATTGCCATTACTATTTTTAATCCACATAAGCGCTCAGATAAACAAGTTTACCGTTCTTTGACGGTAGATTTAATTATTGTTGATAGACTTATTTTTTGGCCGGTAGACTTATTTTTGGACTGGTAGACTTATTTTTCGGCCGGTAGACTTATTTTGAGCCATTAGACTTATTTCAGGACGGTATACTTATTTTGGTAGACATATTTTACGAGGTGGTATATATGTTTTTGGGCGGTAGATTTATCAATTTTTTGGTAGATTTATTTTTAATGACGGTAGATTTGTTAAGAGTTGGTAGATTTAATGAGCGATCGGTTGACTTTTTGGTAGACATTTGACCAAATTGGTAGATTTATTTTCTTTGATAGTAGATTTATCTCATCCGCGCTTGACTTCTTTGTAATGGCGGCAGACTTATCATCGGATGGTTCGTTTTTTGGTGACGGTAGATTTATTGTAATGACGGTAGACTAATATTGTCGTGGTAGACTTATTCTTAAAACGGTAGATTTATTTTTAATGACAGTAGTTTTATTAAAGGTCGGTAGATTTATTTATAAAACGGTAGACTTATATAAACTTTTTGGATACATGAAATTGGTAGACTTATCATAAGTTGGTAGATTTATCTGAAGTTGATAGATTTATCTGAAGTTGGTAAATATATCTGACATTGATCATTTTTATTGACGGTAGACTTATTAAAAGTGAAGATTATCAAATGACGATTTTGCCCACCAAAGATCTTCAGATTTGCAAAAAAAACCATGCACCCACCTTCATATAGGGTTGCGCTGCCAACCCAGAAAAACCGTGAAGTATTTTCCAAGATATTGAAGATCTTCAACATCCTCTCTTCTTCATCATGATAGTTCCGACAACATTTATCTTGCAATTTTTGTTATTCTTCATCATCTCTTCATCATCTTCAACCATGGTAGTCCACATTAAAATGTTATTAGAGGCATCAATATCCAAACACACATCATATGAAACAAGTCTACCATATCGTATGAAACAAGTCTACCATATCGTATGAAACAAGTCTACCATATCGTATGCAACAAGTCTACCAAATCGTAATGAAACAAGTCTAAAGTATCGTGGGAAGAATACTAAGAAGTGATCAACTTTGGTTATTTTTCTGTGTTTGGTGATGTACAATTCATGATTATGTGTTTGGTTTTGCTACACTTATTGTGTTTTTGGTTAAGGTTACATGAAGGCTTGTTTACGTTTTGCTAGACTTTGTGTGTTTGACGATTCCTACAACACTGAGACATAAACCAGATCTGAAAAAACCAGCTTTCTCCATCACCAATTTCATCTTTTGAGAGAGTGAATTCATGGGATCTGGCTAACCAACCGAAGGATGAGCTAGCGGAAGTCGGGAATCAACCTGACGGATCTACAACTTGATGAATCCCGATATGTATCTCTGCAACTCAAATCAACAAAGCTACAAAGCGCTCGGCCTAACGTATCTGCTGCTTATCAGCCACAACGTATCTAACATGTCTACCACAAACGCTATAAACAAGTATACCATCAAGATTTTAAACATGTCCACCACAATGTATTAAACAAGTCTACCACAACATATTAAACAAGTCTACCACAAACGTATTAAACAAATCTACCAAATCGTTGAAAACAAATCTACCAAATCGTTAAAAACAAGTCTACCATATCGTATGTCGGGAATCAACCACGTTTTCGCCGGAAGGAGGCGACATAGCATATTTGTCGGGAATCAACCACGTTTACAAGCAAATCGGCCACCATTCAAATAAATCTACAAAACCCTAAAATTAAATCGGCCACCAAGTAAACAAATTTGCCATTATTCAAGTAAACAAATCTACACACAAATTTTTTGATAAACAAATCCCGACTTTTCTTCCGTCGCATCGCCCATTGACTCTTCAGACCTGTCGTTCGTCGTTCGTCGCCCGCCGCATACTAGAGAAGAAGAAATTTGTTTTTCCAGATAATAAGTCTACAACGTATCAAACAAGTCTACCACAACGTATTAAACAAGTCTACCATCAAGAATTTAAACAAGTATACCACAACGTCTTAAACAAGTCTACCGAAACGTATTAAACAAGTCTACCGCAACGTAGTAAACAAGTCTACCACAACGTATTAAACAAATCTACCACAACGTATTAAACAAATCTATCAAATCGTTGAAAACAAGTATACCATATCGTGTGTCGGGAATCAAACGCGTTTTTCTGGAAGGAGGCGACGAAGCAGATCTGGTGGATCTACAACTTGATGAATCCTGATCTGTATCTCTGCAACTCAAATCAACGAAGCTACAAATCCCTTGACCTGAAGCTTTACCAAACGATAGTGAGACGAGACGAAACAAACCAGAAAATAAGTCTATCATAAATTAGTAAAAGTCTACCAAAACGTATCAAACAAGTCTACCACAGCGTATCAAACAAGTCTACCACAACGTATCAAACAAGTCTACCGTCAAGATTTTAAACAAGTTTACCATCAAGATTATAAACAAGTCTACCACAACATCTTAAACAAATCTACCGCATTGTATTAAACAAATTTACCGCAAATGAAAATCTACTAATAAATCTACCATCATTAGGGGCATTTTATCGAACAAGTGGTGGACATACCTCATGAAGCAGCATATTAACAAAAAAAACCGATTAATCCAATGAAAAAAATGTTCGAAAGTTCGACGAGCACGTGTTCGGCGGCGGCGCCACGTTCGTAATCGTACCATCCGCCGGTCCAGAGTTTCCGGCGGAGCAAACGACGACGATCCGGGGAGCAGATCTGGTGTCGTCGCCTTAGCCGAAGATGTTGGCTCCGGGGAGCTGATATGGTGGAAGACGGCGGTGGAGCAGTCGGAATCAACGTCGGAGATCCACTCACACTCACTGAAATCCATTGGTGCATGAGAGAGAAAAGAAGAAGAAGAGGAAGAAGAAGAGGGAGAGAGAGAGAGAACAAAAAAGTAGAATAAGAGAGAGAGAGAGTCGTGAGATGTGGGTTTTTTTTTTTTTTTTTTAAGATTAATAATTAATATTTTAGTTATTTAAAAAAAATGAAAATGACATTTTCGTTATTAAAATGAAAAACCATACTTAAAGGTCTTTTGATAACTTTTGAAGGTTATTTTAGTTAAGGGAACTTTTGTAAAAGTTATTCTAGTAATATCACTACTTTTGAAGATTATTATAGGTAATTTTCTCTATTATTACGTCCTCATAAAACTTCTCGTTTAACAGTCTCAACAATTATTGAAAAATATCTCTAAATTATGATTTTATTTTTATTTTTAAAGTTCGAGGTCAATGTCTATAATATTTCACCAAAGCAAACAAATGTGCAATTCGTTTGGAGTCGACGCTCTTCTCCAACAGCCTTCAACTTAGGTGAGCACGGCTTCTCACTTCTCTATAACAAAAGAAATTTGGTTCGGATTAGCCTTGGGCATTCGGGTCGGTTTTGGATAGGAGTTTGGATCTATTTAGGAACCGTTAAGTGAGCATTTGGGCATTCAGGTATTTCGGGTAGATGGAATTTGAATCCATTTAGGAACCTATAGCGTTTCGGGTCGGTTTCAATCGGCTTCGGGTCGGTTTGGTTCTGAGATTTAAGAACGGTAAAACTCCAAAAAAATCAGATCTTAATCGGTTCTGGTATTTATTTTCCGAAATGTCTAAAATATATCCGAAAATCTAAAAATATACCCGAAAAGCTGAAAAACTAAAGAAAATATATTCGTAATACTGAAAATATATTCAAAAACATGTAATATATTTAATATATTTGGATATATAATTCGGATACCCTATCGGATATCGGTTCGGTTCCGGGTATTATCCGATACCCACGGGTATCAATGAAGAAGAACATTGGATATTTTGGGTATAACCGAAACCGATCAGTTCCAGTTATTTCGGGTTGGTTCCAATTTTTATGCCCATGCCTAATTCGGATAGTTAACTAGAATAAATCCTTTCGACCAAAACTCATTTCTTCGCACCTATTTTGTTTATTTTTTCAACCATAAGCGTTTATAAACCGAGTCTTCATGATTTTCGAGTATGGTAATTTCTTTTCCACGTCTTTCTTACTTCAGATCTTAACTTACCTTTGTTATAAATAGCTTTGGATCCGATGAATAGCTTATAGTTAAGAGTCTTCATGATAAACTAAAATTCGATGTCGACATCCACTATAACAAAAGCAATTTGGTCTATGAGCCTTGTGATACCGTTTGAAGTCGAGACCAACCAAGTTAGCTAAATTTGGTTTATTCTTCAGTGGCTCATCCAGAAATCATGAGTTCAAACTTTTTGTATTCATAAATGATTCTCGGAAAGGGAAGAAATCATGTCCGAAAAAACGTTATGTTGTAGTATTTGCAAATAACCTGTCAAAATTGAATTATTTATTGCTATCCTAAAAGGCTAAAACCAAATAATTTTGAGAAAAATAAAGTTATTATTATTCAGCCATACAATTACAATACAAATCTCAGACAGGAAGATATTTCTTATCTTTCTCTTTTTTTTTTTTATAATCTTAAAAATTAATATTTCTGGAAACAAAATTAATTAATAAATCGTCACACAAACTGAAATCTCCAAATTAATCGAAATTTGAAATTGTAAAGCTCCTCAGATCTCTACGAGCTTCTGATCACCGGAATCATGTCTACTGACAGCAACGATCTGGACGAAGATGAGCTTCTTCAAATGGCCTTGAAGGAGCAGGCTCAGAGAGATCTTACCTATCACAAGCCTCCTTCCGCCTCTGCTCCTCCCAAGCCCGTTGCCAATTTCGTGCAGCACCCGAAGAAGTCTGCTGCGGCTGTTAGGAAACCTTCCATGGATGAGGACGATGAGTCGGAGGTGGAACTGCTCAGCATTTCGAGCGGGGATGATGATCTTGAGAGGGAACGGGACAGGGGTGCTACTGCTTCCGGTAAAGGAAGAGCCAGCGATGTCCGGGAGAGAGGAAGAGCCAGGAAGGAGGATGATGGACCTTGGGATGGAGAGGAGCCCGATTGTTGGAAACGGGTTGATGAAGCTGAGGTACGTATCTCTGGATTCTTTGGAATTGTTGCTTGTTGTAGTTGCTTCTTCTGTCAAGTTCGAGAGTTTGATTTTGATCGATATGTTGCTTTCTGTTCGACATACCATTAGTGGAGTAGTGTGAATGTTATCCTTTGTTTCCAGAGCATGAGAATTAGAAGGCCAAACTCAACTCCATTAGTGTGATGTTACAAGTTAGAAACATAGCATCATGTGGATTTATTTGGAAAGATGTCCATTACACTTTAACTCCGATGACATTTTCGCAGCTTGCCCGTAGGGTTCGTGATATGCGGGAATCAAGAACGGCACCCGTGGTTCCGAAATTAGAGGATAAGGTATCTGCACCTGGCAAGAAAGTGGTTCTGACTAGTTTGCAGTCACTCCCTCGTGGGATGGAATGCATTGATCCATTAAAATTAGGGTACTTGCTCTCATTTGTTTTGCTTACCTTGAAAGCCACTCAGATACTTTATTTTCCAACTTTGATATGGTACAACTTATCTATACCGGACTCATACTATATAGGATAATAGACAACAAGACACTGAGATTAATCACCGAGTCATCAGGCAGCCCATCAAAAGCTGAGAAAGTGGATAATACACTTCGGGGTATGTCTTTCTTCCTAATACCTACAACTCGAGTTGAATTATAGCTCTTACAAGAAAATTTGATTTTTCCCGATGCACAAATTTCCATTTTTCTAAATGCTATTTATCTTCTTTGGAATATTTGCAGAAAAATTGATTTACTTCTCTGATCATTTCGATCCGAAGCTGTTTCTTTCTCGCATTCACCAAGACACAAGTGCAGCAGATCTGGAGGCTGGTGCCCTTGGCCTGAAAAGTGACTTAAAGGGTCGAAATTTGCAAAGGAAACAATTGGTAAAAGACAATTTTGACTGCTTCGTCTCATGTAAAACAACAATTGATGGTATGTATTATTGCACTAATTGGATTATTTGTGTTTTTCTTCTATCATGTTGATGTCTAGACTATTGATTTTCTTAATAGATATTGAGTCAAAACTGAAGCGGATTGAAGAAGACCCAGAAGGGTCAGGAACTACTCATTTGTTCAACTGTATGAAAAGTGTGACATCAAGGGCAAATATTGCATTTGAGCCTCTTTTTGAGAGACAGGTTGGTGTGGTCTGATTTTGGATTTTTACTGTCACTCTCTTTCAATTTGTTGATGCCTTTTTCACAATTATTTTTAGGCTCAAGCTGAGAAAATCAGGTCTGTACAAGGAATGCTTCAGAGGTTCCGGACACTCTTCAACTTACCCAGTATCATTCGTAGTAGTATTAGCAAGGGTGGATATGATTTGGCTGTTCGAGAATACAAGAAGGCAAAATATATTGCTCTCCCTTCTCATGTATGCCTAAATTTTCTATCACACTCTCTTGAGACAGATGCTATCCAACTTTCCTATAAGCACTGAATCCCTTTTTGTATTACGGTTTAATTTACTTACATAACAAAGCTCTTGACAACATAGAAAAACAAGTTGCTTTCAGGTAAATATACTCAAGCGTGTACTCGAGGAGGTTGAGAAAGTTATGCTGGAATTTAAAGTCACCCTTTACAAATCTATGGATGATCCAAAAATAGACTTTACAACTGTATGTCAGTTATTATTCATTTTATTCTAATGTCAACTAGTTATTGAACTGAACAATCCTTCATTCAAATATTCACCAAATGCATAATACTACTATCAAGTCAATATTTCAGTCTCTTGTTCATCTTATCTGCTGTCATCAATTTTAACTTCCATTAAAGATATCCCTTTTACGTTTTTCCAGTTTCTGTACATAAAATGACTAATTTTTTTCCTTGGTCTTGATATCTGCATAATTGTACTACTACTTTGAAATCTTCCATACTTCCTCTTGGGAACTTTGAGAAACCAGGCTTGACACATTCCAGTTTATTTTTGCTTAATTTTAGCTGGAAAACACTGTGAGGCTTTTGCTGGAGCTGGAACCCGAATCTGATCCTGTGTGGCATTATCTAAATGTTCAGGTTGGTATATTCGAGGATGTCACTCTTTTACTTCCCTCTTGCTATGTTTTGCGTAGTATCTGGGTTCCTAATAGATTTGCTTTGAGAATCACAGTGACGTTTAGCTTATAAAATCATTCATTTGTTTCCTTTATGATTGCTGTCTTCACTTTCAACGTAGCACCTCTATAGAATTGGGAAACACACACATATTTAACTTGTGTGTGTGACTCCCACACTTTTTGTTGCAATCATTGTGTTATCTCCATAACGCTATCTTGCTTGGCTCTTTAATTTACCAGAATCATAGAATCCACGGCTTGCTTGAGAAGTGTACATATGATCATGAAGCAAGGCTGGAAATTGTGCGCAATGAGACCCATGAGAGAGCCATCTCGGATGCGAAATGGCAACAAATTCAACAAAACATCATTCCATATGTGAGTCCAACTTTGAGAATAGCTATATATCATTAGAAGACTATTTGGGATTCATTTCTGTAGATGATAACATGCGTTTTTCTCAATCCTTTAGTCAGATGCTGCCTCTTCTATTGAAAATAATGAAGTTCAAGTTGATCTTCAATCAGTGGAGTTTCCCAGCGAAGAGATTGATGCTTTGAAGGGAAGATACATCAAAAGATTGACTGCTGTGGTTGTGCACCATATCCCTGTGTTTTGGAAAACAGCTATATCGGTTTTCAGTGGAAAATTTGCCAAGGTATTAGCTATCCTTTCTGCTTATATACCTATGCTGCCCCAAGAGTAGATTACTTCTGTAGCTATTATTTCTTATGCTGTGGCTGGTGCCTACTTATTTCTTTATTGAATTGGAGATAGTTCTTCATTTGGATTTGAATATAAATGCTTATCTGTCCAGTCCTCAGTTAGTGATACTTCAGCCAATAAAGCTGAGGAGAAGGTCACAGAGGCAAGGTATTCAACTCACTCTTTGGAAGAAGTTGCTGGGATGATACGCAAGACTATTTCTGTCTATGAAGCAAAGGTGGTATCTTTTTTCCTTTTTCTGTTAAATGACTTTTCCGGTGGAGCTTCTCTCCGTATTGGAACATAAACCCTGTGGTATATGTGCGATAAAGTGGTTCTAAATATTTCTTTTCATGATTACTGCTGTTGTAGGTGCACAGCACATTTTGTGATTTTGATGAATCATGCATTCTCCGCCCATTTATGAGTGATGCCATCAACGAAGTATCAAAAGCATGCCAAGCTTTTGAAGCCAAAGAGTCAGCGCCCCACAGTACTGGTATTTGAACTTCTTCTGAAGCTTGAGCTTGTGTAATTTAAAGTATACTGAGATGATGTATATGCTTTTTGGTTATGGCAGTCATCGCACTAAGAAAAGTCCAGGCAGAAATCATTAAGATTTATATCCAAAGGCTCTGCTCTTGGATGAGGGCATCCACAGAAGGAATATCTAAAGAGGAGACGTGGATACCCGTTTCTATTCTTGAAAGGAATAAATCTCCATATGCCATCTCTTACTTGCCTCTTGCATTCCGTTCAGTTATTGTCTCTGGGATGGAACAAATCAATCTGTAAGTTTTAAGTGTATTTTGGTAAACATATTGAACAGTTGCAGTATCTGATATACACTACAAATAGAGAGGGCATTATTGCTCTTTATTTATACTCGTGGAAGTGGATATGTAATAGACCCAGCTTTTGCTATTTTATGTGTTGGGAGTTCCATACATCTATATTTCCATTAGAATACCTTGGGTTTAGTCTTCTCCCTGTACATTAGAAAAAAACAAATTTCAATAGTCACTAATTGTGGTTCTACCTTGTGCATAATTACCAACTCTATGTTGTGGCATGTGAACTAAATTGACTTGTGTGCCATGTGAGTATTTGATGAACACAAAAATGTGCACTTTTAATTTCTTTGTTGTTACTACAGTGTTTACTTCACTGATTTCTGTGTATCCTTTTTCAGGATGATTTTGTCTGTCAAAGGTGAAGCTGCCAAATCAGAAGATATGTTTGCCCAGATTGAGGAAATCCTGATATCTGTTAGACTGGCTTTTTTGAACTGCTTTCTGGATTTTGCTGGTACGACTTTTTACCATAATTCCTTGATAAAATCCACATGCAAATGCCCACATGCAAATCCACATGAATGCAGGAAAATGCACACACTATACAGTTATTAGGTGATGTGCTAATTTATTTTTCCTTCCCATGTATCAGCTCACTTGGAGCAAATTGGTGCTGATCTTTCCCAAAGCACCTCAACACGAGAGAATTGGAAAAGCGGATATGCCGATGATCATCAGGAAGAACAATCAGTCAACACCTACGGAAGTGTTGTCGATCCTCACAGGCGGTTGTTGATGATCTTAAGTAATATAGGTTATTGCAAAGATGAACTTGCTTCAGAGCTTTACAACAAGTTCAAATACACCTGGTTACAGTTTAGGTTGGTCCTTGCTTACTTGACGTCATTAGTGATTTTCTTAACGTCAATAGTTATCTACCGCTTCTCTAAGCGGTAGACAAGTTGGGCATACCCGTTTATGGCTAAATGACTTAAACTGGATTATAAGCACCAATAGTTGAATTTGATTTGTTTCATAATTCAAAACTTGCCCCCCATGGGTGATTTTATATATGGTGTTAACGTTCGCTAGAGTAAGACTTGATTCATTTTCATTTTTCCAGGGACAAAGATGAAGACAGCAGCGATCTTCAAGATCTAATTATGTCTTTCTCTGGTCTTGGAGAGAAGGTCCTCGAGCATTACACTTTTGCTAAGGTATTGTTTTTTCGTCCGGGTTAGTCTGAGAATGCTTTTGTTACGTGTTAGATATGGAACTGAAATTTTCCAAGAATTTTACATGTACTCAGGCAAATTTGATCAGAACAGCTGCCACAAATTACTTGTTGGACTCTGGTATTCAGCGGGGATCAGCACCTCAAGTCAAAGTAAGAAATCTCTGCGTAATGATAACTTATTAACCTCTTCATTTCTATGAAGAAAAGAATTATTTAAATATGTGATCCAATCTTTCAGGGTATACGAGATGCGGCTGTTGAGCTCTTGCACACTCTTGTAGCTGTCCATGCAGAGGTATTTCTCTTTATATTCAGAAATTTTTGTGATGATTATTGGTTCTTTAACCGTTTGGAATTTTAATGTGTTTCCTCTTGAATGACACAAGTGTGTTCTTAGTGCGCGAACCCTAATAATTTTGTACTGGAAATTAAAACTGCAGGTCTTTGCGGGTGCAAAACCCCTGCTGGACAAGATTCTTGGCGTTCTGATCGAAGGTCTAATCGACACTTTTCTGAGTCTTGTGGAAGAAAACAGATCAAATGACTTGAGATCAATCGATGCAAATGGTTTCTGCCAACTGATGTTTGAGGTAACATGTTGTCCTTTTCACCATAAGAGATCCTGACTAAGTAAAACTGGAACTCCTTAAATTTATTCTCGTTTCATCTCATACTTTGAAACCGGTGAATGTCCTTCCCATCTGGTTAGTTCAGCTATCACTGCTGGAGGCCTCTGCGGTTGTTCTGAATGAGAAACAAAGCTTAAAAAAGTGACTAGTTACTATCTTACAGAGGCAGAAAGGCTTTGTAGAATTATTGATTGGCTAATTCTGCTTTCACAACTGTTGCAGCTTGAGTATTTTGAGACAGTACTGAGTCTATATTTTACAAGCGATGCAACGGCGTCTCTTAAATCTCTACAAGGAGCCGTGTTGGAGATAGCTATAGAGAGCATCAGTGAAGCAGTTGAGACCACCCCGGGGCATAATCGCAGACCAACTCGTGGCAGCGAAGACACAGTTTCAGATGACAAACAAGGATCATCTGTTTCAGCAGATGACCTCCTCGTAAGGATATTTCTTTCTTCCTTATCTTTGAAACAATATTTTTTGATCAAATTTCAAAACCTCAATCTTCAAATCATGTTTTTTTTTCGCGAACAGGCTTTGACGAAGCAGTATTCAAGCGAATTGCTACAATCAGAATTGGAGAGAACTCGTGTGAACACAGCATGCTTTGCCGAGTCAATCCCGGTAGAGCCAACGCCTCCATTACCAAAAGCTGCGTACAGAGGATCAATGGATTCTCCAAGCAGAAACTACAGAGGCTCACAATCATCGGGTTCTCCGATTCAATCCCGACCCAGAAGAAGATGAAAAAGACAATTTCTGTCTCCCTTTTTGTACGTAAATGATCGTGATTCTTTGGTTTTTACTGTATATTTCCTGTTTTGTTGCACTTCTTCAGAAACTTTATCTTTGTTTGTAAACTCAGATAATTGGGTTGTAATTAAGAATATCACACGAATTTAGAGGAAAAAATATCCGAAAGTAAATTGGAAACAAGCAATTGAGTAACATAGCTTCTTCAGGCCTTTTGAGTTTAGACAACAAGTGACTAAAATACACCAATAGTCACAAAGTCCACATAATAGAGAAGAGGATCACAAGAGATTTTTGTTCAAAACCATTTCCTTAACTTAGGATTTAGATTTGATTTTCACTCAGGGTGCCCTCAGTGGTGGAGACACCAATATCACTCCATCTCCTCTCACAAACAAAAACTGAATCGTGCGCTTTGTCGTCTGCAATCACAGATAGTAAAAAAAAAACCAATCATATTACAGGAGATACAATAAACCCACTTAATCCTTATTAGATCAGAAACTAGCATATCAGAGAAGCTTAAGGAGAGACTTCACTACCAGAAACAGTCAGTTTACATGGAAATTATCTCTTGATTTTGATCTAACAGCTTATCATTCAGAGCTATAAGATCCGTGTAGGATATAACCAGTTCTTATTTCGATAATGCGACTCAATTCGGACAGCTGAGTAACTGTACTACACAGACTCATCGAGCTGAAACTTGCATATAAGCGATATGAATGTGAAAGCTGAAAAACACTTGTTCTCTAACATTGTCTGAGACATTCTTCACCCATCACAATCTCTCAATTATCCTATCCATCAAAAACCATAACAACTAAACATAAATACTATTGAGTCACAAAAAGCACGTACCCGGACAATCTCTTCATACGTCTCGTCATCGATTTCTACTGTTGTGATAACTTCTTCAACATCACCCAGAATCATATTCAAATGCTGATCAAACGCCTTCTCGGAGAAAGAAACAAAATCAAACCCCTAAGTGGGTAGTCGAAATCTTTCAAAATTTACTAACTTTCTCGAAATTGAGGTTTCCTCCACCCAAACATTACAGCTAATCGCCATAGGTTATATTAAATTGATACTTCATAAGGAAATTAGACTTTCCCCCAAAGAAAAAGCCCAAATTCGACATGACATGAGTCAGTGAAATCAGCAAAATAAGCTACAGAATTAAGACGAACTATATGTGGAAGGAGTTTCAAGTAGTTACAAAAAGTAAAACCTAAGGTACTACTAGACTCGCAAACGAGGAGGGTAAAGAGAAAACGTACGTGAAGCTTGCCGCGAAGTTCGCGGTCTGAGCGGAGCTTGACATAGATTCTCTCGTCGAGACTCAGACGGATCAGATCTAATGGCTCCCTGACGGTGGCGTCTTCCTCGCCGGACATTGTGTAGACAGCTGAAAAAAACTTCTCGGAGGGTTTCTGTACCGATGAATCGTAACCAGACACAAACTCTGATCTCACGGTCGCTATTTCCGAAATTTAAAACCAGACACTTAAAAGGCTTGTTCCCGAAATAATATTTTTAAATTATCTGGGCCTTGCCCAGTAGATTATATAGGCCTTATATATAAACTACTGGATTACAAAAAAATTCTAAACAATATCTTATATACAACCGAAGTTTTTTTTTTATCGCTGATTACTTTCATATAATTACATCTGATCATTTTTAGTAATTTTTATTAGATAGTCTCAATAGTTTGTTCCACAAAATTTCTCGACCAAAAATATTTTTTTAAAAAAAGAGAAAACAAGAATATGTAAAAAAAACTTACAATAAAAAAAATGACTAAAGGAAACTTAAAATTTTATACCACGATCAAACTTAAAAAAGAAAAATTATAAATATACTCTAAACTTAAAAAGAAAAACTAAAAAAAAATAATATTATAAAAATAGAAAACAAAAATAAGTAAGAAAAATTTACAATAAAGGAAAGTGACAAAAAAACTTAAAAGTTTATACCACGACCAAACTTAAAAAAAATAAATATGTTTTACCAAAATTTTCCTTCAAAATATATAATTATTTCATATGTTTTTGAAATTAATCATTTTTTTTAAAGTACCATATTTTTAAAAATACTACCATCTAGATCTCAGTTTACAAAACTACAATCAACTAAAAATTTATTCAAAACTACCCTCATTTAATATATTGTTGACCATTCTGCCCTTAAACTTGCGAAATCAGTGCCAGTTTTTGTCGTTGTAAAGGTTTGGTCGGTGCATCGTTACAGCTGTCGTCGGAATTTGTTGAGTTCGCCGGAACTCAGATCTGAAGAATACTCTTCCGGCGAATCCGTTGCCTTCAATTGATTATTTTGCGATCAAGAATCTCGTCGGTATGATTTTGCTCACCATTTCTCACCCTCGCTCGCCGTTGCCAAAACATCGACCTCACACACCATGATCTTCACCTAGTTCACCCTCGTCAATCGATTTCGATCACTAGCCACCTAATCCTTCCTCTCGTCAATTGAGCGAGGAAGAATGGACCCTAAATCGATTTTGGGTGTTCCATAAGTGGCTTCGATATGCTGGCGCGCAAGTCAATGAGTACTCTCTGATCATCATCTCATTCTCTCTTGTATTTCTCCTCTCCGTTTTGTGTTGTTTACTTCAAATTGTTTGGATGCCTAAATATACAGAATATCTCTTGAGTTTTGGGAATTAAAAAGGATTCTAATTACTTCGTGTTTTTCATCCTGTATCGATTGGATTATGGATTGTATATGAATAAAAACGGGAACGAAACTATGTGATTAAGAGCAAAACTATTGCATGATTTTTTTAATTCCTTGACTGTAGAGTAAGAACGGAATGTAAGGGGGTGAATTTTAAATACGTGATTGGAGAATTTGATTAAGAGCAAAGCTATTGCAGGATCTATACGTGATTGGAGAATTTGAAATCGATTTTTTGTTTGCAGATTCCGTTTATTAGCTCTTATGTTGTTGGGTCAGGGACGACATAAGTGAAGTTAACGCAGACGAGAAGAGAGATGAGTAGGTGAACGAAAGCCATTGCTCATAAGATGTTTGATAATATGGCTAAGAGAAGCTAATTGGGTAAACCCATTTATAAATCCTTGTAAATCCATACATATTTATAAATCCATTTATAAGACCTTATAAACCCTTCTGATAATTTGATTTGGTTGAACATCGAGAGGGTTTATAAATTACTAGACTTAGTGACACAAAGACTAAGATGGAAATCATGCCAAGAGACGACCCATTCCCTCATGCCAAAGGTTGATAAATACTCAGCAGAAGCTACATTATTTGAATATTGGGTGTTATAATTGAATTTATATGGTTTTATATGCTAGTTTTAAAACTATACAAAACCATATAAATCATTTTAAAACTATATAAAACCATATAAATCCTTTTAAAATAATTTAGTTTGTAAACCTGATAAGAACAACAAACATCAAACTCCATCAAATGCTTTATACGTGTTTATCTTGAGCACTAATATATGGTTTTAAAATGCTTGATAAATACTCGGCCGAAGCTACATTATTGGATATTGGGTGTTATAATTGAATTTATATGGTTCTATATGCTAGTTTTAAAACCATATAAAACCATATAAATCAGTTTAAAACTATATAAAACCATATAAATTCTTTCAAAACAATTTAGTTTGTAATTTATAAAACCTTGTAAACCTGATAAGAACAACAAAAAACTAACTCCATCATATAAATGCTTGATAAATACTCGGCCGAAGCTACATTATTGGATATTGGGTACTGTTATAATTGAATTTATATGGTTTTATATGCTAGTTTTAAAACCATATAAATCATTTTTAATATGCTAACTGATAAAATCATTTCAAAAAAGGATTCGAAAATACAAAAAGGTGATGATCTTATTATAATCAGTTAACCTCATTGACTATCTTTTCCGTTTCATTGAACTTTGAGATGCACCACTTGAGAAATTTGAGGGTTTGGCACTTCTTCATCGATAACCTGATCATATCAAACGCCTAACATTGGTTTACATATGTTTTCTTTATAAAGCCTTGTAAATCATAAGCCAAAAAAAGGTTAACCTCCATGCTTTTTTGTGTAGCTCTTTTCTTCGGTTTTATAGAACATGATGCACCCACTTGAGAAACTTGAGGATTTGTTACATCTTCAACAACAATCTGATTAAAACAAGACGCTTAGCATGAGTTTACAAATAAGACACTACAAATCTTTTCTTTATTTATAAAACCTTGTAAATGACCTTTTCATTGTTTGTATCACACACTTCGTTTCTTTTTCCACTGCTCTCATCTCTCCTGACTTCATCTACCTTGTTTTCACGACTCTCCTGTGAAAGAAGATTGAAATTCGGAGTAGAAAAATGTGTACTAGGCGATGTTTCCTATAAATGTATATGTTCATATATTATTTTCCAATTATACTCAAAAACATATAACATTGATTTTTACAAAATACTCTTTTAGCATGTACCTGTGCTTTTCCTTTTTCACCGCTACCTCCTTCACCTTCTACAAGCTCGGTTACATCAGTTGCATCACCTTCTAAAGCCATTATGATAGTGATCTTTCTCGGCCTGCAAAAGAATGAATGACATAAGATTATCAATAATAATCCCAAGAATCAATCAAATTTTCAGATATTTGTACTTAATAACTTTCTTTCACTTACTTCCTCTTCTTTTCCACCCCCTTTTGTGTTAACACCCAAAGCCTTCTTGATTATCTCCACGTCTTTCTTCAAACCTCCAACTATCTTTAGTATAGCATGTCAATTTTTTGGCTGTCAGAGAGAGGATGTGGAGGAGAAGGCGGATTGTTTGGCTAATTGTT
The DNA here is from genome assembly GCA_030161315.1 of Eutrema japonicum. Classification (NCBI taxonomy): domain Eukaryota; kingdom Viridiplantae; phylum Streptophyta; class Magnoliopsida; order Brassicales; family Brassicaceae; genus Eutrema; species Eutrema japonicum. The sequence continues at coordinate 9,272,713 of BSQW01000013.1, forward strand.
TTTGCTATGCAGATTTCCAATTTCATCTGATGCAACAAATACATCTACCCATTCCTGGAGGCAGTCGTTTCTCTTCATTCGATATCCTTGATTTACTAGTTCAATAACCCCTTCAAAGTTTTTGTCATCAGGATTTGTTGGTGGAACCAAATGTATGTATTCATTTGGGTCTGCAACGATAGGTTTGACCAAAACCTGTGTATATAAAACAAAGGCAGAGGCCATTTATAAACTAGAAACCATTTATAAGCGCTTTTAAACAAATCAGAACACCAAAAACTATTCATTTATAAGGGCTTTTAAACAAATTAGAAAATCAAAAGCCTTTCATTTATAAGGGCTTTTAAACAAATCAGAAAACCAAAAACCACTCACGTCGTTTTTCATCCCCTCAACTCCAACAACTTTAGCTATTCGTGGAACCCGAGTCAAATTCCATTGCAAGCACTAGGGATCAGTAGTGGAGGTTGTGTCACATTGTTGTGCAAATGTGTGACCTAGCTGTGGTATTGCAGACAGAGCCCACAAGGTGATTACCATGGCAAATTCTTTTACTTCATACTGCCCTTTTGACCAAGTTGTTGTGTTCATCCTGCGCACACTAGCTGAGAGAACTTCATACCCTTTCTTTCCTAATGGATAAGAGGAGTAAGTGTCAAAATTCAATGCAGACATTAACCTATCTCGTGGGATTTTTATAGTTGGATTGTCAGCTATCAGTATCCCCTCAACTAAGATAACTGCTCCTAGAGATATTTTTTTCAAGATGTGACATATTAGCCCTTTTCGTTGACAGAAGGCTCAGAAAGTCCTTCACTGTGTACTTATCCTCTTTTCCCAACATCCATAGATAAGGTTTGGTTGGGTATTTTTCGTGACTTGAGTCATTGCTCTTTTTTCTTCTGTCTCACAAGGTAATCATGTTGTGAGGAAATATTATTTCAAAGAAAAACGCATAGGCTGGTCAACAAATGCAAACCAAAGATCTTCCCTGCTAGTCAAAATCATTCTCTGCATCAGGACATGGAACAGCTTCCCAGAGAATTGGATGTCTTTTCTCCTTGCTAGTCTAACTATAGGGTTGATAAAGGAAGCTTCAATCACAGAAAACGCCTCATACCCCAAAAGACTTGAGACTTTATCTACTAATGATAAATTGGAATGCTGCATGATCGTTGATATAGTATCAGGCTCGGTTCCTGGTTGATAGATCCTCCCGAGTAATTTGTATGTTGCGTAGAAATCATTGTTGTCCATATCTCTGTAAAAACTGAAAAAGTAAGCTCTTTATAAAGATTTGTAAACCAATTGATCAAAACACAACCAGTCTATCAAGAATCATATTTAAAACAACAATATCATGATTTCCCCTCTTCATGTTTCCTCATACCCAACTAAAAATCTCGACCTAATATTTGAATTTCCTTTTTTTGATGCAATACCCATTTAAGCCAGACCAAGTGAAATTAAGACCTTTACAAGGTCTTGTAAATATACTTATAAACCTTTTTCCTCAAAACTAGCCTATCAAAAATCTCACGCTCTGAACACAAAATCTTGAATTTAATAATGAAAAAGTATGGCTGACACTTTGAATCTACAAATAAAAATCACCAGAAAATTCAAAAATCCAAACAAAATGAGCTCAAGAACATGCTCTGAACAAAAATCGATGATGAAAGCGTCCCGAAAGAAAGAAACCATAGTTTCAGAAATTACTGGTTACATCTTGACCTAATTAATCGAAGAAACTGAGAGACATAGATAGATTATTTACTTGATTAGACTGTAGGAGACTTGAATTGACGAGAAACCTCAAGCCGTGGTGATCGGAATCGAATCTTCAGAAAGAAATCGCAGAGATGAACAATTTTATTTTATTTTTTGGTCGGAAGAGATGAGAAAGAAATCGACGAGAGTGTGTGTTTGTTACTCAGGGTTAAGTTTGTCTTTCACTTTAGCATAGGGTGTATTTTAGAAAATACACAGCGTCTAATGGTAGTTTTGAATTGTGGTGTCTTCAAAGTTTTATTTAATATATAATGCATAATATTTTAAAGTTAGTAAATCGCATGATCGCTACACGTGTTAAGTTAATCGATTAGATTTTGACATGTGTTTAATAAATTTTCAATTATATTTTGACATGTGTGACGTGTTTCATAAATTTCTAATTATATTTCAAACGTATTAATTTAATCGATTAGATTTTGGCATATATTTAATAATTTTCTAATTATATTTTGACACGTGTTTCATAAAATTCTAATTATATTTTAACATATAATATTAACAATAAAAGTAAAATTTTATAAATCTTAAAAGATATTAGGAAAAAAATAGACAAAAACTATAATCTTAAAGGTATTAGGAAAAAAAATATTAATTATGTTTAGATTAAGAAAATTAAACAAAAACCATAAATGAAAACCAAAGTTTTTAAAAAAAGGAAAACTCATATTTCAAATTAATTAGAATAAGAAAATTAAACAATAGATAACAATCATTAAAAAAAAACCAAATTTGTTTTTAAAAATAAAATATTTCAATTTAGAATAAGGAAATCTTATAATATAAAACTAATTATTTAAAGTTGCTAATTTATCTAATCACGATACGTGTCACGTCAAAGTTGGAAAATTTTAAAATCGATTAATAAAAAAAATCAAAAATTCTGAAAATTTAATAACCGATTTATAATAATAAAATGTAAAGTTACTAAATATAAAAATTAAAAATTAAATTTATTCTAAAAGATAAAATTAATATAAAGAGGAAAAAATATTTCTTAGTTTTTCCACTTAGATTAGAAAAATTAATCATAAGGGAAAAGAATTCTAATTTCTTACCCCTATATAAACCGCAATTTTGTAGTATGTCAATTAGACAGTAAACAATTAAAAGTCCAATAATCGTATCCAAAATTATTTACCAGTATTTTTTCACCAAATTTTTCTTTCAATATATATATTTATTTCATCGTAAAATTTGTTTATGTATTATATATTTTCACGGGTTATCTAATTTTATTTTCAATTTTTTGTTTTTAATTTTTTTTAACTTGTTATAAAAATATTAAATTACAAATCCGGATATATACGGATACTTATCTAATATTATATACAAACGAAGGTTTATTTTATCGCTCATTACTCCCATATAATTACATCTGATCATTTTTAGTAATTTTTATTAGATAGTCTCAATTGTTTGTTCGACAAAATTTCTTGACTTTGCTTGAAATTTTGGGTCGATAGTGAAGAAAAACCTTATTGTACACTCAAATTTGGAAACCAAATAACATTAAATTTTCATATTCAATATCCAATATTGTGAACCTCCTTTTATGAAAAGAAAAGATAAAAAGTCACATTTTTATACTCAAACATTATTGATATAATTTTTTTGTAAAAACTAAGAAAATTATAATTTTAAATTTGGAAAGAAATCTATCTAATATATAAAAAGCTAACAGTTGTCATTAATAATAAGGAAATAAAAAGATTTCTACTTAATTTTTCCTTAAAATTCCTTTTAATATCTATATATATTATAAAATAAGAATAAAAACTATTGAGAGATATACTCGTATTGAGAGATATACTCGTATATCTCGATATATAGATATTTTTATATTTGTATATATCTCTTTAGATTTACTTTTCTTGTACAAGCTTGTATAAATATTGAACCCTAGAGGTCAAGAGAAATAATAAAGAACATTATAACCTTGAGAGATTTTATATTCTAACATTATAACATTAAATTCTGATATTGCCACCATTGAAGAATCTGAGCCCAAATTACTTGGTCGTGGTTGTCGATTAAAATTTCTTTCTATCAAACTTATTAGATTTGTCGTGAACACAGTCTCAATCCCCGGTCCTTCGCCTAGCTCAAATGCCTCATCAGTAACCTCAGGTAAGGCCTATCCTCTCTCTGATTTTCTCTCTTGTGATCGTTTTTCACCTAATCATCGCAGCTACCTTGTTGCTTTGACTACCGCTTTTGAACCTCGTTCTTTTAAAGAAGCTATGGAGATTGACGTTTGGGTCGATTCAATGGGCAATGAGGTTCGCGCATGTGAAGCCAATCAGACTTGGGATCTCGAGGGTTTACCGCCAAGCAAAAAGGCTCTAGGCTGCAAATGGGTGTATCGTATTAAGCTTAAGGCTGACGGTAGCATTGAACGATACAAATCACGACTAGTTGTTCTTGGAAATAATCAGGTTGAAGGTATTGATTATGAGAAAACGTTTGCTCATGTTGCTAAAATGGGCACCGTTCGTATTTTTCTCGACGTTGCAGCCAAACGGGACTATGAAGTCCATCAAATGGATGTGCACAACGCTTTCTTACATGGGGATCTTAAAGAAGAAGTTTGGATGAAGCTTCCTCCTGGTTCTGCATCTCCGGGTGAAACTAGAGTTTGTCGTCTTCGAAAATCTCTTTATGGCTTACGTCAAGCACCTCGTTGTTGGTTTGCAAAATTGACAACGGCACTTCGCGATTACGGTTTTAAACAGTCCAAGAAGGACTATTCTCTATTCAGTTTCATCAGACCCGATGTTAATATTCAAGTCTTGGTATATGTTGATGACTTTATTATATCCGGAAATACCGTCGAAGTTATTCAGAAGTTCAAAGACTATTTGTCCTCATGCTTTCATATAAAGAACCTTGGACTTTTTAAATATTTTTTGGGAATTGAAGTTGCTCGGAGCTCGGCTGGGATTTACTTATGTCAACGGAAATACGCATTTGATATATTGACGGAGGCTGGACTACTTGGTTGAAAACCAGCATGTTCACCAATCAACCAAAATCACCGTCTCGCTCTTGCTTCTGGTGATGATATTAAACATCCAGAACGGTATCGTCGATTGATAGGCAAGTTTATCTACCTTGGCGTTACGAGACCTGATTTTTCTTATGCTATTCATTTTCTATCTCAGTTCATGCAACACCCGAAGGAGGATCATTGGCAGGCAGCTCTTAAATTCGTACGATACCTTAAAGGAACATTGGGTCAGGGTATACTGATTCGTGCTGATTCTCCTCTTCATCTTACGATATGGTGCGATTCTGACTGGGCAGGTTGTCCGGCTATAAGACGTTCTTTGTCTGCTTGGATCGTACAGCTTGGTGACTCGCTTGTTTGTTGGAAAACAACTAAGCATAAGGTTGTTTCTCGGTTGTCCGCTGAGGCCGAATATCACGCCATGGCCGATGCCACTTGTGAAGTCAAATTTTTAAAAGAATTACTTCTTGACTTCAGAGTTCATCACCCGAAGCCTATGACTCTCTATTGTGACAGTCAGTCAGCTCTTCATATTGGTGCTAATCTCGTGTTTCATGAAAGAACAAAATATATTGAAGCGGATTGTCACTTTGTTCGTGATGATATTCAGGCCCACATCATCAAAACAGCTCACGTTTCTACTAAGAATCAGGTTGCTGACATTTTAACGAAGGTTTTGGGACGTCGTGAGTTCGACATTTTTCTCTTCAAGTTGGGTGTTCGAAACCTCCAAACTTCAACTTGAGAGAGGGGGTATTGAGAGATATACTCGTATATCTCGATATATAGATATTTTCCTATTTGTATATTTCTCATTAGATTTCCTTTTCTTATACAAGCTTGTATAAATATTGAACTCTAGAGTTCAAGAGAAATAAGAAAGAACATTATAACCTTGAAAGATTTTCTTGTACAAGCTTACATGATTTCAATAAAAAAAGTCATATTTAAATTCATACTATACACACATTTGGAGTGTCTGTGCCAATAGCAAGCAATAAGCGAATAATAATATTAAAAATTTGGAAATAAACAAATATTATAGAAATATATATATAAAATAAATAAATGGTGAGATATTTTATGATACATTGGACATGAATAAATATACATACAACGTTTGTGATTTGTCACAAATATAGTCCGAAAACAAAGTAAAAACGCCCAAAAGATAACCTGAATGAATTAACTCTTGTTCCTCAAATCTTACACGCACTGTCTCAGTAATCAGTTCATCTCAACACCTCAGGTCCTTTGGATTCTGTCATTTGGAATCCCCGACAGAGTTTTAGGACAAGTGAAAATATTGCTCTGGGACTATCAATATTTAGCATGTAAGTACGTGTAAAAATCTTAACGGCACACTCATAATACATGCATGGTTTTTTTTTTGGATAAGTATAATACATGCATGATTTGCGTTTTTTCTTCTTATTTTTTAATCTTTTGGGTTACGAAGGAGCGATGAATGATTCAACTTTCCCCAAAATAGATGTCGACTGGTGAATCTATTACTTTGTGGCATGTGAGCCGTTGTTGAAGGTGCCGTAACGAAATTCGCCCACGCTTGGGTCGTTTCCGTAGGGTTTTCCCTATTTCAATTTAGAAGTTAGTGAATGCATAAAGTGAGTTCATTTCTTTTGTTCAGGCTACAGCAAAATTTTCTCAGCGTTTAAAAGATCAGATGTTGTCTTTACTTACCACTCTTTTTGTGTGATGATGGATGCCATTATGTATAATTTAAAAAAAAAACAGAAGAAAATGACGGTATAAGCCACTTGCAGAGCTAGTAGTGTCGCCTTCACCAGTGCTATCCATGGTACTCAGTTTCTTCCAACGGATCTTCATTTATCATTTTATAACATCTCTATAATATTATTTAAAAATACATTTTTGAAAATAAATTTTGTTTTACAACTTATTACATAAAATGTCATTGCAAATAAGAAAAGATAATTGAAATAGGAAAAAATTATTGATGTTTATATAATTACATTAACACATGTCACGATCCTAATAAACGATGATACATGTTACGATATCGTGAATAAAAATTATCATACGTGTTAGGCTATCAGGCTTTATATAATAAGATAAGAGATTTACGTACATGGGTTTCAAATTGTACATGTTGCAATTCGGTAGTAAATATTAGTAATACTCTTTCCGTTTCACAAAAAGTGTCGTTTTAAGGTTTTATTTTTGTTTCACAAAGAGTGTCGTTTTACATTTTCAATACAAAATTTTGAATAAAAATATTCCAGTTTTAACCATATATTGTTTTAAGATATCTAATGGAGAGAAAAAAATTGTTTAGTGTATTAATAAAGAGTAATATGAAACTTTTAATATATTTTTTTAATATGTATGAAATGTGTCAAAATGACACTCTTTGTAAAACATAGGGAGTAATTTGTTGTTTGTCGTCTATTAATAGAGATATTCAAATAATTGAACTTCTCTTGTGATAGTAAACAAAATTAATATCATTTCTCAAAACAAATAATCTGAACAGATATGTTAAACGATAAGCCTCATTTTGAAAAAGTTGTGGCTCTATAAAAGCATCTCCATCAGAGGTTTATAAATGGGGTTCTTAGAGTTATTAGGGAAAAAAATAAATGAAAAATGGTTTTATTGTTTAGAACCGATCATTAAATAAGGGTTTTTAGGATCGGTTCTTAGAGACATATGTTTCCTTCTGATTGGCGAAAGAAAAAAAAAATTAAATCAACAACGACGTCCGCCGTCGAACGTGGCGATCTCTCACGTTCGGTTAGACGGGAGACCGGCGTTCATGGGGAAAGTCGGTGAAGATGATTTCAGGGAAGAGCTCGTCCTGATGATGAACAAGGAGAGAGTTCAGACGAGAGCTGTGAAATTCGATGAGAATTCAAGTACTGCTTCCATTCGAGTCAAGATCAAGTTCGAGGACAGAAAATGAAGGCTGAGACGGTGAAAGAGCCACCGGAGGACTCGCTTCTTGCTTCAGAACTGAATTTAGCTGTGCTGAAAGAGGTAAAATCTTTCAATTTAGGGTTTAGGAGGAACAATTTGGCTCGAGCTTGGTTTCTTGTTCGTATATGATTTGGATCATGAAACAGAGCACCTCAGCTTTTAAGCTTTTTGTTTTTTTACTTCTGCTTCCAATACAGGCAAGGATTTTCCATTTCAATTCAGAAGTGTTGACGTCTCCTAAGATGCAATCAACTCTTTTTAAGGCAATACAATGGTCCAAAAAGTTTGGAGGGCTTATTTTCTTTTACTTGAATCTTCCATTATCGCTATGGAGATCGCGCAATGAAACTAGGAAGTTGATCAAGAGAGCATGGAATGAAGCAAACATCATAGAAGTTTCACAGCAAGAGCTTGAGTTTCTACTTGATGAAGAGTACTACGAGAGGAAGAGAAACTACACACCACAATACTTTGCTGAGGATTTTGAGTAGACAAAGAACCGAAGAGACTATTACCATTACACACTAGAGGAAATCAAACCATTGTGGCATGAGGGGCTGAAGCTATTGGTTGTGACTGATGGAACACTTCGGCTTTATTACTATACTCCTTCTTTTGATGGTGTTGTGGTTGGAACCGAGGATGTGCTTATAACTCCTTTCACATGTGATAGAACAGGTTCTGGTGATGTTGTTGTTGCAGGCATAATGAGGAAGCTAACAACTTGTCCTGAGATGTTTGAGGACCAAGATGTGTTGGAGCGACAGCTCCGGTTTGCAGTTGCTGCTGGGATCATATCGCAATGGACAATTGGCGCGCAGTTAGAGGTTTCCCTACTGAAAGCGCGACACATAATTTAAAAGAGCAGGTTTATGTTCCATCAATGTGGTAGATAGAGATGAAGAACTCAGCTTCTACTTAATATCTTTTTGAACAATGTGTGAGATGTAAACTGATTCCAAATTGTAATCCAATGTACAATCAATTTTTGAGTTCACTGATAACAACGATGTGAGAGGATGATGAGCAGATGTTTTCCTATGAATTCTCCGTTCTGTTCTACTCAGAGTCACAAAAATGCTCTAGCTGGTCCAAGCGTTGATGCTCCTCTTGTAAGGGCAAATTGATTCTGCTAAGCTGTCTGAATCTTCTGAAACTCGGGTTACCTCTTTTCCTATATTTGTACAAAAATGTTGTAAACTCGATAAACTCGATGCAGGTTGTTCTATGTCCTCATCCACTGCAGCATTCTTTAGAGTTTGACATGTGAATCTCGGCTGTTTTGGATGCTATCTTAAAGCACTCTTCTTCCATGTCTTTGACTCCGCCCTTAGACTTGTTTTTTTCCAGAGCTGCTCAGGATGATGAGACTTGTTACAGATGCAATCAGGTTGTGGGTTTGCATAGAAATTCTCCTCTAGATATGACCCCCTCATCAAAATGATCTATCAGTCTCACAAAATTCAGCCTGAAATAATCACACATAAAAAATCAGCAAAAACTAGTGAAAGAAACTACAAATTGTGGTAAAACAAAAAGTTTTTTTTTAAGAACCCCTAACGAGGTTCAACCATTGGAGGAGCAAAAAATTAAGGATTCCTAAAGAGGTTCTAAAATTTCAATTAATCAAAATTTATAAATAAAAAATTGGTAAGAAGTAAGAACCCACAAGAGGGGTTTACCAATGGAGATGGTCTAGCCAACTTTTGTGTGGGCCCCGGAGAGAGAATTATCGACAAATAAAAGGGGAAAAAGAAAAAAGCGAGAATCGTTAGAAACCCTAATGGATCTGATCAAATCTACTGGTAACTCCCGCGACTACCAAAAGTCGGTGGCTGATCTGATGGTTGCTTCCGATGAATCGAACGGTGTCGGTGCGGCGAGGAATGAGAATCCGAAGGCGGAGGAAACTGAAAAGGCTATAGAGTCTTTGTCCGAAGCTGCGGCAAAGATCGATCCCTCACATATTGCGGCTTCCCTCGACGAACTAAAGGTAAGTTAATGCGATGTGAAATTCGGCTCGATCCGTTTGTTTCAATTTTGTCGTTGTTTGTGAACAGGGTGTGCCGGAGCTCGACTTATGGAGGTTTTACTTTTACCTTGAGACAGCATTTTCCCAAGTATCATTCCAATGGTTGAAGATGTTCAAGGAATCTCCTTTGTCTGACGTGAGCCATTTCTTTTACGTTTTTGTGAGATTTTCAAATCAAAGTCTAGGTTAGATTCTTGAAGCTGATTCTTGCTAATAAACAGGTTCCATTATCTCATATTCCTAAACCTGTCTACGAAACATCAGCCATTTGGATCAAGCAACTTCAAACTACGACACACTGGAAGTTCGTAACGTGGGCGCTTGATCGCATTCTCACTGATTGGGCAGCACAACAAGGAGATGCCAAAGGTGCACAACATACTTCTTCCGAATCTCAGGTACTTTTGGAAAACGCATCAATTTTATCGCTTTCACGTATGCATGTGTGATTGAATCAGTGACCTTTGTTTGTCTAACTCCATTATGTTGTACTTGTTTTACGATTAGGTGGCAACACTTGTTGAATTAGCCATAGTATTGCGAAGTAAACCTGATGCTTTGACTACTATTTTGCCGATGCTGAGGGGGAGACCTAGGTATCAAGGCCAGGACAAGCTTCCGGTTATAGTTTGGATGATGTCTCAGGTAACTGTGATATATTTTTCCCCTTATGAGAACTAGGATCAAGAGTGTCGAAATTTGTGTTTTTGTTAAAGTTTTTTTAACTGTAAAATGGTGACAGGCCTTCCAAGGTGATTTATCTGCTGGCTTGTATTCATGGGCGCATAACTTGTTACCACTACTCGGTGATAAGAAGTTCTGCAGCCCTCAGTCAACGGATCTCATCCTGCGATTTGTTGAAATGTGAGTCCAAATTTTTCTTGTGATCTCCTCTGCTGTATATTTCTTATGTAACAACCATTTGATCTTGTTTATGCACTTTTTTATCAGCATTTTGTCAAATCCAGAGGCTCGGGCCATACTTGTAAATGGAGCTGTTAGGGAGGGAGAGCGGCTGATTCCACCTCCTTCATTTGAGATCTTGGTGCGGCTTACATTCCTTGCTCCATCCGCAAGAGTAAAGGTAAGTAGTAGTATTGGAATTTATAAAACAAAATCTTGATGCGTTTGTCGATTCTGATCACAAGCATGGTCTCTGTATGCGCACAGGCTACAGAGAGGTTTGAGGCAATTTATCCCTTGTTGAAGGAAGTGGCTCTTGCACTAGAGAGTGCAACAGGAAGAAACACAGTGAAACAGATATTCACTTTTTCCTTGAAATTAGCTGGAGAAGGTGTTAGTAACAAACGAAACCTTGAATCCTTGAGTTTTCTGCTTCCCTCTTTCTTCTCCAAATGGAGTTCTAATGTGTTACTGTTGTTACAGGAAATCCTGTTCTAGCCAAGGAAGCTACATCAATTGCTATCTGGTCTGTGACCGAAAACATTGATTGCTTCAAGCACTGGGATATTCTCTATAAGGAGAATCTAGAAGCTAGCGTTGATGTTCTTAAAAAGCTTGTAGACGAATGGAAGGATCATTCCCTCAAACTATCATCATCACCAAGTGATACTCTCACTGTCAATCGAACTATGAATAGCTTCAGGCTAAAGGTATTGCATCTCTTTACTCTTCTAAGCTATAACTAATTTTACCCTCCGCTCAGTTGTATTTTCATCTCTGACCTCACCTGCGATGTTTGTAGAACGAAAAAGCCTTCACTGAAGGAGGAGCCAATTGTTCTCTTTAAAAAAAAGCTGATAAGTCCTGCAAACTGATCTCGGGGAGACTCTCCCGTGGAAGTGGCGCCCTCAAATTAACACACATTACTGCTGTGGTTCTAATTGCTGCAGGAGGCGTTGCAGGAGCCACACTTGCTCTATCTTCCCAGTAGCATAATGAGGGTTTCGTTTTTATAATCACAAAGTTGGGATCTAGGGCTAGTGTAACCTTATCGCATTAATAATACTAACCGTTAAACAACATGGTTTTTCAAAACAATTAGTAGAGAAAAATGAAATGATCGTTTGAAATATGATCCTCTAGAGTAAGTAAATAATATATATATATATATATATATATGTCTAGTTATCTTATCTAAGGAATGGGTTGGTATAAAATGGTTCATCAGTTGTGCTAGAAAAATTACCTTGTCCATCAATTTTTCTGTCAATAGAAACACAATAGGCTGTAATTTAAGCGGCTTTAAACTTGACATAATTAAAAATATTATACCTAAAGATTATTTTTTTTTGGCCCTAAACCGTTGCTTGCTTTGCTTATGCTATCAGCCGGCACTAGAGTTTGTAGAAGGTTTTTAACAATGATAGAAATTAAGAGCAGCAGGAACAGCGGCGGGATGGAGTTTCTCGGGAAAGATATGACACTACAAGAATACACTCGATTTCCGATGGGTATATTGGTTGGAAAACGGTCGGAAAACGTCTTTCCCGACGAATTTCCGACCAATTTTGCCCGTCGGAACTATCGCGTCGGAAATCAAATATGGTCGGAAATTGGTTGGTAATTCCCGACCGATTCCCGACCAGAGTATTCCCGACGATTTCCCGACTAAAGTCCGATGCAACCATTCCCGACCAAATACCGACCAAACTAAGTTCCGACCATATTCCGACCATAATAATACCCGACGATTTACCGACAAAATTCCGATGACTTTGTTTCCGACCAAATGCCGACGTTTCTAATATCCGACCAAATTCCGACTATAATAATACCCGACGATTTACCGACAAAGGGTCCGATGACCCTTTCCGACCGAATTCCGACCTATCTAATTTCCGACCAAATTCCGACAAATTATTTTATTTTGTATTTTAAAAATTATGAATATTAATAAATCAATTGAAAATAAATTTATTCGAAAATGAAAATGAAAATTAATATTAAACATTAAACATTAATATTAAACATTAAAATATTTAAAAATAAAATAGTTTAGAAATAAATAAAAAAGTGTTTTTAAAACATTAAAAATTAACATTATTAACATTTGCAGATCCGGATTCGGATCCGGATCACGTTCCCGGAAAATCCGGAAACTTCGCTCTCATCCACGACGACATGCTAGCGATATCTGACCTCGCCTCCGAAAGCTCATCTTGCGTGGCATCTAACCTGAATTCGGTGTCCGTTTTCGCCGCCTCCAAAGCTTCTACTTTGGACTTGAGCTCTTCATTCTGCTTGATGAGATCTTCAGAGAAAAAAGAACCAGAAGAAGACCCGTCGTCCATAAACGGGATCGTACCCAAACCGCCGCGACGTCGCCCTTTTTTATCAAGGGGAAATTCCTGTATAAAATATAAATAAATTAAAACATAATAAAATTATAATGTAAAACTATAAGAAAAAAAAAACTTACGTTCAAAACGAGTTGGTTGACCGCTTCCCGCGACATCTCGAAGGAGGAGGAGGAGTCACCTTGTGACTGTTGGGTCAGCTCGATGTCGGTCTTCTGCTTCGTCACGTTCTCGTAGATCTCCCTTATGAGGGGATCCTGAATAAACCCGGTTGTCTTGTTCGTGTGGCACCTCTTCATTAAGTCCAAATGATTCGGACGCACACCTCCGGCCTCATTAGTCTATAAAAACAAATAAATTTAAATATGAATAAATAATTTAATAATTAATTAAGTAGAGAAAACAATGTAAACAATAAAATATTACCATTTGAATTTCTCGGGTCTGGAAGCTGCTCGATCCGGAGTTGTGGATGTATTGGCCCTTCCCGTTGCGATCACTCTTTCGGTTTCCCGAATTAGTCTTCGAGAGTTTCTCTGTCTCCGGTTGTTGCCAATAGGGTCCGTAGTGATTCCAAACCTCCAAATTCAAGCCTTTCGGCTTGTCTGCCCCTTTCCTCCACTTTTTCTTCCACTCGTTCATGTGTCTCTTGAACTGCGTACTCGCTTCCTTCATAAATAATTTTTCCACCGTGACAGTATGAGAAGGATGCCATGTAAACTCTTGCTACGAAAACATAAATAAAATTTTTTAGTAAAATATTAAAAAAATACTTATAAATATAAAAAAAAATATAGTAATTGACAACTTACCGCAAATTGTCTAAACCAAATTTGCTTCTCATCATACGGGACTTCTGAAAACTTCTTGTACGGTTTGTCGAGGATCGAATGGAACATCCTCATAATGGCCTTGCTAATCCCGTTGTTCGATATACCAAACCTACAAAAAAAGATAAACTATAAACAATTTGATATTAAATATATATATATATATATATATATATGAACTAAAGGTTTTTACCATGTCGATCTTCCAACGAGATGTGGATCAAGCCGGATGTGCAAGTCCCGGCCCGGTTGTTGGACTAACTCATCGATGGTCATGATTCGAGGAGCTTGACTCTGCGACTCTGGGATAGTCGATGCGGCCGGACTTGGTGGTTGTTCCCCTCGAGTTGAACCACCGCTACGTGGAGGTTGTTGCATCCCTTGAGAAGAACCACCGATGCAAAAGTTCGCGAAACCGTCGTACGACCTTAACAAAAAAACGTAAAATTTGTTAGATATTAAACGCAAACGCAAACGCAAACTAAAAATAAAACGCAAAAGGAAAAACGATTTTTGATGAGAAAGCTCGACATTTTAATGAAAACAGCAACATTTATGGTCCCTTATGTTTTGACAGAGAATGAAGTGCTTCCCGTGAATCCGTGTTAAAGACCTTTGCTAAGTAAAGACAGCGCCCAAAACGCCCAAAACTAGTTAGCACTATAGAAGAACGGATGAAACAGTCTACCGTAAAATAAAAATGATGAAAAGTATAAGTAAATGAAATCTATGACGAAGCAAACAAAAGAAGTTGTAAGTAAGCAAAACAACGTTAGAGAGAAAATCCCATTTTTATACAAGTAAAAACACCTCAGCTAAAACAAACAAATCCAGATCATGTCTCCTTGTTTCTACCAAAACTAACCTCTTTTGACAAACATTGGCATACGAGACGGAGTAAAAAACCAAAGGAAACAAAAAAAAGTACGAAAAAGAGACTTCGCTGCAGAGATCTCAGTAACCTTCTTCCTCGGACAAACAAACAAACTCCAGCAAAATAAAAAAAACGTATGAACAATAGAAACCAACAATCAATTGATTCTATTCTCATTCATTTAAAACCGAGAACAAAACATATGTCAAAAGGATTGAATTCGAGAGTTAAATCACCTTAATTGTGTGCTAATTTATGAATTATGATTCTCTGAGATAGTTATACAAATTTTGAAAGTGCATTGGCTTGTTGAAAAATGCGAATTTGCTAAGTAAAGACAGCGCCCAAAATCTTATTCAACCGGGACACAATCTTATGTGAGTGATTTGGAATCAAGAGCTAATGAGTTACAGAACAACAATGATCAGCTTGAAGAGAAGATTTCTACTTTGATGAACGAGAACACAAATGCTTCGCAAAATGATTCGAAATATTCAACCGGGACAACAACAACACTTACATGGTGAGAAGATGTCGGCGGCGGTGGAGGAGGGAAGGCGGCTCCGGCGGTCGGCGGCTTCGGCGGACGGCTGCTCCGGCGGACGGATTAAGCTCCGGCGATCTACAACCCAAAAGAAGGAAAAACAATTAGGAGAAGAAAAGAGGAAGAGAAGAGGGATAGAAGAGAAGGAAGAGGAAGAGGGAGAGAAGAGAAGGAAGAGGGACACTTACCGGCGAGAGCTCAGGCGGTGATGGTCGGCGGCGAGAGAGAATCGGAGAGAGAGGAGAGATCGAAGAAATGAAGAAGACGATGCCGCACAGGTATTTAGATCTAGGTATGGTCGGAATTCGGTCGGAATTCGGTCGAAATAGAAAAATACAAAACCATCCAAATATTTTATTTACCGGTTAATTTTCGCGGGTTTTATTTCAGCATGGTCGGAAATCAGTCGGTATTTCCGACCAATTTCCGACCATACTGAGCATTTATTCATAATATTGCATGTCGTGGATTGATATATTATTAACATTTGGCATTTTTTTCGAAAAAATTATGGTCGGAAAATGGTCGGCATTTAGAATTAAATGTATTAAACACTTGGCATTTTTTCGAAAATATTCATTTTGGTCGGAATTTGGTCTGAATATCTTCGATATTTCCGACTAATTTCCGACCATATAGGGTTTAGGGTTTAAAATTCTTAATTTTCAAAATGTATACTGTTTAAAAAACATGTAAACATCTCATGTCTAAAAAATATGTGGCAAAGCAACCATATAATAAAATATATGACGTTTTTATAAATTGAAAGTATATCGAATTAAACCGTTCATAACGAAACATTCACTTTGTATTTATACTTTTCCGTTTCTTTTAGGTTTTATAGGATAAACCCCAAAAGAAGGCATGATCAAAAACTATATATATATTTGTAAACCAAAGGATGATCAAAACACCTTTAGCGCACACAAAAAAAAAAAAAAAAAAAAACCTAGCGGTTAATTTGGTCGGGTTTGAAAATATCAAACCGCCAAAATATTGGTTTTATTTCGTGTTGGTCGGAAATCCGTCGGTCTTTCCGACGAGATTCCGACTAACCCATAATATTGCAGTGGATATATTGTAAACACTTAGTATTTTTCGAAAATATTCATATTGGTCGGAATCTGGTCGGAATTTCCGACCAGTTTCCGACCAATATGAATATTTCTGAAAAATGCTAAGTGTTTATAATTAGAGGACATTTTATGAGTATTGATATTGGTCGGAAATTAGTCAGAAATTCCGACCAAATTCCGACCATATAGGGTTTCGAATATAAAATACTAAAATTTCAAATTGTATACCGTTTAATAAACATGTAAACATCTTATGTCAAAAAAATATGTGACAAAGCAAACATATAATAAAATATATGACGTTTTTATAAATTGAAAGTATATCGAATTAAACCGTTCATAACGAAACATTCACTTTGTATTTATACTTTTCGGTTTCTTTTAGGTTTTATAGGATATGCCCCAAAATTTGTTTAGTTAAGATATATGGACATTGAATTCTTTCATAAGATCATATCTAACCATCTTAAACATAGTCCAAATCAAATTTATGCGGGTTGAGGTTTCGAAACCCCAAATGGTCGGAATTTGGTCGGAAATGTCGAGGAATTCCGACCATTTTCCGACCAAACATTTCCCGACCATTTTCCGACCATACATTTTTCAACCATTCCCGACGATTTTCCGACCGATCCTCGTGTCTGGTCGGAAAATGGTCGGAATATAGTATTAAATGTATTAAAAAATACGTACACCATATTTAAAATTTTGAAAATTTTTGAAAATTTTTTTGCTTTAAAATTGATGCATATGAAAAAAACATTGTTACAAATTTATTCTGAAACTGATGAATAAAATGAAATAGATGTATAGGAATCCTTATTAATTAAAAATATTCGTACAACTTATTAAAGTGTGTGAAAAAAGTTTCATAAATTTGTTATTTAAAACCTATTCTGAGTCCGATGAATAATCTGAAGAAGCTGAATCGGATTCCTCATCAAATTCTCCTCTCTCTTCTTCAGAATCCTCAAATAGTTCGCCCATGCCGGTGAAGTCAACCACAAGGTCAACCTCTAAAGAATGCTCGATTTCACCTAAATTACCAATTGGCATATCCTGTAAATGGTCATGCTCGGAAACACCAGATATCCTTCCTCTTGGTTGTATCGATGTTACTGCAATCCACGGATCTTGCTTGTTCCTAACCCGGGGGTATCGAATGTAGGAAACCTGGTCTGCTTGTGAAGCAAGAATAAATGGATTGTATTTCCGATGTCGCTTGCCTCCGTGAACAGATGTCACACCGAATTCGTCCTGACGTAGACCTTCCACTGGATCATACCAATCGCAATAGAACACAATGCACTTCAAACCAATCATTCCTGGATATTTGACTTCTAATATTTCGCGGAGTATTCCGTAGTAAACAAATTCTCCGGATGTAGACGAAATACCGTAGTTGCATGTTGTCCTTGAACTCCCTTCACGAAAAGCCTTAAAAGCATACCCCCGAGTGCAATACATCGGATAAACACTTGGAACAAAAGTAGGGCCACACACCATCTCAACTAACCATGTGGGAATCGATGTCCCGGTAGTATTAATCTGATCAACCTGTACAATTTGTGGACACTCATAAACAATATGTGTAAGTATGTAAAATTTAGTTTAATTGCGGGAAATCGAGCACTTACGTAATATTTCAACCAATCCGCGAATTCATTCTGTTTACGGACCATAAGCTCATCCTCTATGCAATTTGGAAACCAATTCCTTATTTGCTCCATGTATATACTATGAATAAAACAAATACATTATTCAAAATACTACCAAGGATTAATTTTTGGTATTTACTAAACAAATACATTATTCAAAATCAAGTGACGTACCTCTCATATTCGAAAACGTCTTCGCAGTTTGTCAGAAGATATGTATGCAAATGCCTTTGTTCCTCCTCTGTTAGTCGTCTAGACCTCCCTTTTCCACTAAGCCTTCCAATTTCTGCAAAATTTTTTGGGACATAGACCGGATACATCGGTTTTTCTCCTCCATCATCATGACGTGCAGGTCGTCTACTTTTAGTCTTCACCGAAGATGGAAACTAGTAGCTAGCAAAGTTGGATGCTTCTTCATTCACGCTCTGTGCAACAATAGAACCCTCGACTCTTGCAAGATTTTTCACCTTCTTCTTTAGGTGGAGCATATATCGCTCAAACGGATACATCCATCGATATTGAACTGGCCCACCAAGTCTTGCTTCCCTAGGGAGATGAATACGAAGATGTTCCATAACATCAAAAAATGCTGGTGGAAATATTTTCTCGAGGTTGCATAGGAGAGCCGGTATCTTTTCCTCCAAATTTTGGATACCGTCTGCTGTAAGTGATCTCGTGCATAAATCCCGGAAGAAAGCACCGATCCCTGCATAAATGATAAATAAAATTAGTAAAATTTAGACAATTTAGATAAATTTAGTAAAATTTAGATATAATTTTGTAAATTATAAATGTACCTGCAATAGCTCCATGGACGTTTCTAGGAAGAAGACCGGCAAAGGCAAATGGAAGGAGGCGTTGCATGATAACGTGACAATCATGACTCTTCAACCCTGAAAACTTCCCTTCTCCAATATTAACGCAATTACGAAGGTTAGATGCGTATCCGTCTGGGAATTGAACATTATGCGTAATCCAGTCGAAGAACACCTCCTTTGAAGGCTCATCCAAACGGAAAGCAGGGGCCATAGATTTTCCGTTCGCCATTATATGGAGTTCCTTCCGAGAACAAATTTCTGGCAAATCCAATCTGGCCTTCAAATTATCTTTCGTCTTCCCTTGCACATTTAGAACAGTATTCATGATGTTGTCAAAAAAGTTCTTTTCAATGTGCATGACATCTAGATTATGGCGCAGCAGATGGTTCTTCCAATATGGCAAATCCCAAAAAATACTCCTCTTGTTCCAATTGTGGTATTCGCCACAACCATCTACGGGAAAATGACCATTACCACCACATGAAACCGTCTTCTCAGCACCAAAATCTCTCAACTGAGTGATGATGTTATTCCCATCCGGCTCAGGAGGTGGACCATCAAATACTTTTTTGTTCTTCTTAAACAATGTCGTGCTCCGACGATATGGATGATCATGCGGCAGAAATCGTCGATAATCGAACCAAGAAGTCTTTCGACCGTGCTTCAATTGGAACGCATCAGTGTTATCTTGACAATACGGGCACGCCAACCTTCCATGAGTCGACCATCCAGAGAGCATACCAAATGCTGAAAAATCACTTATGGTCCACATAAGTACCGCACGCATCGTAAAATTCTGTTGGAGAGAAACATCGAACGCTTGAACACCATCTTTCCATAACATTTTCAACTCATAAATTAATGGCTGCAAGAAAATATCAAGGGATCTCTTAGGATGCTCCGGTCCGGGGACAAGAATCGTGAGGAACAAAAACTCTCGTTTCATGCACAAACTAGGCGGCAAATTGTAAGGTGTGACGATTACTGGCCACAATGAATATTGCCTCCCATGTTTCCCAAAAGGGTTGAATCCATATGTAGATAACCCGAGGTATACGTTACTTGGCTCAGCCGCAAAACTAGGATACACCTCTTGAAAATGTTTCCACGCTTCTGCATCTGAAGGATGCGCAATCTCTCCATATGAGTTATGTTCTGCATGCCATCTCATAGCTCATGCCGTGCGCTCGGATTGATATAACCTCTTCAACCTATCTGTTAACGGCAAATACCACATCCGTTTATGTGGAACTGGTACTCTTCCACCCGTTTCCTGATACCGAGGTTTCCCACAAAAACGACACTTGCGACGGTTTTCGTCTTTTCTCCAGTATATCATACAATTTTTGATGCACACATCTATCATCTGATACGGCAAACCAAGACCAGCTACAAGTTTCTGAACCTCGTAGTATGAAGCCGGTGAGAGATTATCTTCAGGTAAAATATCTTTCACAAAATCAGCTATCGCATCCACACAATCCTCTGCCAAGTTGAAATCGGTCTTTATTGTCATCAACCTGCTTGCAGTTGATAAAGGCGATATTCCCTCTCTACATCCTTCGTATAGTGGATGCTTAGCTGCATCTAGCATATCAAAAAACTTCCGAGCTTCTAAATTAGGTTCCTCTATTCTAATACCATCCGGAACATACGATGCTACGTTTTCGCGATACGCGTCATTCACCATCTGAACGTTTGCATCTACTTCCGGTGTTGGTTCCTCTATTCTACCCGAATAATTAAAACCACTACAATGATGTTGCACCATTGCATCAGTTTCTCCATGCGTATACCAAATCTTATAACTCGGCATTAACCCATTCCTATAAAGGTGCTTCCATACTTCCCCAACAGAGACTAATCTATGATTCCGACATTTAGGACAAGGACAATACAATTTACCGTATTCCGACGTCATGCTACTGTTTGTCGCAAATGTCATGAATTCCTCAACACCTTGTGCATACTCCTCCGTCAATAGATTCGTCGATGGATCTTGTCGTGGTCTATCCATCCACGATCGAAAATAATCTCTAGTGTTTGGATTTGAAGAAGACATTTTCTATGTTTTTTTTGGTGTAAATTGTGAATGAGGGTGGTGTTGTATTTATAATTAAAATTTCTGCGGATTTCCGACCAATTTCCGACCAATTTCCGACCAATCTAAATATTCAAACGGCTATATAACGGCTACTGCAACGGGTAGATTAACGTTTATATTTTCGTTGGGAGTTGGTCGGATTCGGTACGGGTCGGAAATTGGTCGGAAATTGGATTATAGTTCCGACCAATTTCCGACCCCCCTAATACTCGTTGAAAACCGGTCCGTACTGGTCGGAAATTGGTCGGAAATATAATTTAATTTCCGACCAATATCCGACCATCCTAATACTCGCCAACGACTATAAACGGCTAATGCAACAGGTATATTAACGTGTATATCTCGTCGGAAAACAGTCGAAAATCGGTCTGTAATACCGACCAATTTCCGACGATTTTATTCGGTCTCCAATCCGTCGGAATTTGGTCAGAAATCCCGACCAAAATTCCGACCAAGTTAAAATGGTCGGGAATTCCTAACCAATTTCCGACAGGTTCTGTTTCATCGGAATGTCGTCGGTATGTGGTCAGAAATTTCCGACCATTTTAAATTGGTAGGAAATTCGGTCGGAAATCGTCATGTTTTCTTGTAGTGTGAGGACTATCCGACCGCGTGGGAGAGTTTTGTTGTGAAGTATAGAAGTTCATATGAATTGGTTTAGATCTCAAACTATGCATGAAGTTCATATTAATTGGTTTAGATCTCAATACTTTTCGGGGTTCTTGGGCAATAAAATATTTTTAGGCTATTTACATTATAAACATATAAATTTTTAAACATATAAATTTAGGCTTTTTTTAAACATATAAATTTTTTTACTATTTTATATGAAATTTTTAGAAATTTGGTTGTGAAAATTGAAAAATAGATATATCCGAATTCTTTTGGCTGTAAAAGTGATCTTATTTTATATATTTTTATTAAAAAATATTAAATATCTAAACCAAAACTTAAAAAAATAAAAACAAATTGGCATGGGCCCTGGGGTGATCACCCTCGCCCCCCTAGTTAAGTCAGCTCTGCATGTCGTATGATAGCATACTAAGGCATTCTTCAGACAGATTATAAGAAGCTCTAGATGTGGGCAACAAATCAAATCAAACCAAACTAAATTTCATCCATTTAAACTCGAACAAAATTTAAAGATCCAAATAACGTGAACCAAAACCAATAGAGTTTAAACGAATTAACCAACATTTACTTAAAGAAAAAAATAGTTTTAATCCAATAGCGGAGTAGTATAAGTCAAAAGACAGACGTCGAAGAAACAAAGTTATCTCAAATGCCATGTAGAAAGCCTTAGTCATGGAATACATGGAAAAATATAGATATGCAGTGAGATAATACATTTGTAACATGATATGTAGGGAGATAATACATTTGTAACCTGAAGAACATAACTGATATTCTAACAGACCCAACAAAGACCAAACAAGATGAAAATAATGAAAACATTAGCCTTTGTCAGTGTTTACGATTAGAAGTAGGGTATGAATTCTTTTTCCTTCTTGAAGTACTAAGAGATGAGTATGTACATTTCGACCAGCAAATGCGGAAACTTCTTAGTAAAGTACTGGAGCTTAAGATTTTCCCACAATTTTCTGACACATCAAAAAAAATACAAAATAGTTAAGGTTTGAGTAAAAATGTTTGGAATATGTTTTCACTTATAAGTACAAACTTTGACATCTTCAGGATGTTCGCGTTAGTGAACAAGAGTATTTCTCACTATTCGAACCAAGTCTATCAAGTTGTCACTCCGGTAAGTCACCCCATAAGTCGCATACTTGTTGGCTATGTCATTTAGTAAATCATTATCTAGACTGGTATCCCAATTTTTGTTTCCCATAACATTTTGTTTACTCTGATATGCTGGCTTTTTGAATGTGAGATATGTAACATCCTGAAATTACGTACTAGCCAACACTAAAAAACTTTCTTATCATATGTCCAAAAGAATGGATGGAAAAGTGCCCAAAATCTGCACTATAACTAAAAATAAGCAAATGACAAATAATTATTGGGTGTTTTTGTTGAATTAATTTGAATCATTAGAAAAGGAGAAACATATGACATTACCGTAGTGTATAAGGTCTTCTCATGAAGTCCTTGATGAAATAGTGAGTTTCATGAATTTTTTCAACTATGGTTATTGCTTTGTTGTTGTAAGTACCAACAATATGTACTATGACTGGAAATAAGCAAATGACACATAATTATTGGGTGTGTTTGTTGAATTATTATAAAAGAAGAAACATGTGACATTACCATAGTGTATAAGGTATTCTCAACAAGTCTTTGATGAAATAGTGAACTTCAGAAATTTTTCCAACTAAGATTATTGCTTTGTTGTTGTAAATGCTCACAACCATGTCGTTGACATCTTTGTATACATATTCACCCAAAGCTATCAAATAAAGGACGACACATCCAAGCAAAAACACATCATTTTCAAAACCATTTCATTTCTTTTTTTTGCGTTTGTTCTGGTGCTAACAATTTCTGCATACTGGAACCTACACTTTTAAAAAGGTACACTTGTTGTTTATAAATAATTAAATATTATTTCTAGATAATTCTTTTACATGTCAACAAAGAAACAAAATTTGGATTTTTTGTTTGTTCGTCACATATTTTAGGTTCGGTTCGGTTTTAAACCGAACCAAACCGAACCGTTCGGGTTGAGAAAAACTTCAACCAAATGGTTGGATATTAACTATGGTTTGGTTTGGGTCGGTTTGAGTTCGGTTTGGTTCGGTTGGTTCGGTTAAAATGCCCACCCCTACTCGTTATAATTTGATGGGATATTCTCACACGCATGCCGTGAAATTTAAAAGAAAAAAAAAGGGTAGAAAAGAGTTGACGGCGACGTTACTGAAAGGCTTTAACAATGTTTGCCCACAAATCTTCATACGCCTAAGACCATCTCCAATGGTAAGAACCTCTCATAAGTTTTAATTATTTAAATCATAAATTTTGATTATTTAAAAATTTAGAACTTTATAAGTTTTTTCACTTTCAATAGTGAATCTCATTAGGGATTCTTAAAAAAATAATTAATTTTTTATAATTAATTTTCTAAAGTTTAATTTATTTTGTAAAAAATTATAAACATACTATATTTTATAAAACCAAAATTATATTGTATTTAATGAATTTTAAAACATACAAAATATTGCTGAAACTTCAGGAAGAAGAAGTTTAGAATTTTAGAATCTTAAAAAAAAAATTTAATATGTAAAGATTCCAATTCATTAATATGTAAAAAAAAGTTTAGAATTTTAAAGTTGAAGTTAAGAAAAAGTTTTTAAAAAAAAAGTTAAGAATTTTTTTATAAGTTAAAGTTAATAAAAAGTTAAAAAAAAGTAAAAAAAAATGGCAAAAACAAAAAAAAACCGGCGAATTAGCTATTGACACGTGGCTAAGAACCCCTCCTAAAAACCGGTTCTAAGAGCATCTCCAATGGGGGTTCTTAGAGGAGAGGTTCTTAAAATTTTATAATGACAAATAATGATAAATATTAGAGAGGTTCTTAACTTTGAAAAAAAAGGTTCTTAAAGTTCTTATTTAAGAACTTTTTTTGGGGTTATTAGAAAGAGGTTCTTAAAATTTATAATTAAAATATTGGTAAGAACCCCATGAGGGGTTCTACCATTGGAGATGGTCTAAGAGCATCATTATTGGGAGGTTCTTAAGGGGTTCTTAACCAAAAAAAAAAAAAATTTATGAAAAGTGTAAGAACCGGTTCTTAAATAAGAGTTTTAAGAACCGGTTCTTAAGGGGGTTCTTACACTGTTTTTAGCCACGTGTCAACCCCTAATTCGCCGAATTTTTTTATTTGCCAGATTTGTTTTTTACTTTTTCTTAACTTTAACTTAAAAAACAAAAAAATCTTAATAATTTAATGTTGTTTTGGTTTTTTTTTCAAAATATATGTTTAAAATGTAATATTTTTATGTAGCTATGTTTAATTAATAAAAAAAATTATATTTTAAAAAAAATTAAATTAAATTTTTTTTTTTAAGAACCGCATTAGGGATTCTACCAATAAAGTAGCAAAAACAAAAGTTTTTTAACACAGTTTCTTAACTTCAAATTTATATTAAAATAGTACTTAAGAAACCCATTTGGGTTTCCACCAATAATGATGCTCTAAAAGTTCTTATTTAAGAACCAATTCTTAACTATTACAATTATTATTATTTATTTATTTTGTTAAGAACCCCTAAGACTTGTTTGTTAATTACGAGTTTATCCTTCTGTGATATCAAAGGCATAATAACTGACGGCCTTTTTTAATTAACGATGTCTAACTGAGTAGAACTTGTTTGTTAATAAACGGTACAAAAAGCTTAATGAGATGCTTGGTCGAGAAACTTCTTGTGAGGTTGTTGAGAATCATGCACTCTTGGATAGGATTGATTACTTGAATGAGAAAGAGAAAGACGATGTTAGGAAAATCATGAGCTCCAAACATCTTTTCTACCAAGAGATGTGATCGTACCATAACGGAAACAGGTTGCATTTGCCTCATGACCCTGCATTATAGCGATCCCTTCACTTGACGCCAGGGCCGGCGTTGGACAAAGCAAATTGAAGCCTGGGTCTAGAGCCCCCGTTTGTTTAATAAAAATTAAAGTCTCCGTTTTTTTTTTTTACAAAAAAAAAAAAAAAATCTTTTTTGCCAATATGAAACAAAGGCTCCCATTTTTTTTTTGGCTTGGAGCCCTCCATATTTCAGGGCCGGCCCTGCTTGACGCTCCGAAACCGTCATGATCATGATGAACACCAAAATGTGTTGAACCAAAACTTAATAAAACTCATTGGCTTATTAAGTTGTGTTAAATGTGAAAAGAAATAGTCCATGGCTAAGTAAATGAAAATTTTAAATTCCCACATCGGAAAGCAATGAGAAAAACCTCTAATATAAATAAGAGGAAACATGAGTCTAAGTTCAAAAAACTTAGAGGGAACCAAGAGACTCCACGCGCGCGCCGCCGCTGCCGCCGGACCGTACCGGTCTCGGGTCTTGTGGCCCAAGGGCCAATGTTCTTTTTGGGACGCGTTTTGGTTAACGTTTTTGGGCCAAAAACGAATCAATCTTGGCTCAGATTCGAAATTAAATGGGTCAAAGATTTCCTCCGCAAATCTCGCCCCATTAATTCGTGCGGTCCATCGAGAATCTCGCCCTCCATTACTCTGCGAGATCCAATTTGTCAAATGGCCATAAACGCAGCCTTTAATGCGCTGGCCTCCTCTCCAAGTCTTCTTAGACTATAAAAGGAGAGTCTCCCCTCCTCATTTCTCACACACTCAACACTCACTCACAATTCACTTCTCACAGAGAAGAAACACAACGCTCATCAATCCCTCTCGTCTTTTCTTCTTTTTAAGAGTAAGTCCGAGAGTATAGCGTAGAACAATAAGTTCGTATATTCTATGATCGGGTGATGCGATCATAGTCTCCAAGCGGTTGTATCATGGGATTCATTATCTCACAAAACCGCCACACTGCGGGAGATATTTTGAATTAAGGAAAGAGATCATCTTGACTCCGCTTCGACGTTCTTGTTCTTAATCATTTCTATGCGTTATTTCTTCGCATTATTATTCGTAGTTTATGTATTCGATATTATGCTCATACAGTTTTAATTCAAAATATCCGCTTCCTGCCTATAGCATGAATCGGATACAAAATTGCGAATTTTTTTTTCTTTCCTCGATTTTGTAAATTTTTTACAATAATATCGTAAACATGGAACGTTTTCTAGCGAATTCCATGTTATAAAGAAAAAAAAAGATATTTATCTTTTTTTAGAATGATTTCCGCGAAGGCCATTAGGCGAGTTTCGCGAAACGTTTTTCGAAAAAGATCGACAAGATCTATAAATGATTTCCGCGAAGGCCATTAGGCGAGTTTTACGAAACGTTTTTTCGGAAAAAAAAAAAGATCGACAAGATCTATAAACGATTTCCGTGAAGGCCTTGGGCGAGTTTCGCGAAACGTTTTCAAGAAGATCAAAACGATCTCAAACGATTTACGGGAACGTTTCATACCAACTTCCCTAAACGTTTAAAAGTGATTTTCGGAACGCTTTCTAGCGATATCCGCAAACGCTTATTTCGAGTTTTGAGAATTAAAAAAAAAAAAAAAAAAAAACCCCCTCAAAACTCAAAAGCAATCTCATGAGTCATGAGTTAATTTGCAATTAAGTGCAAATTCAATTGTGTTTGATTTTGTAACTTACAAAAATCATAAATCACTTTGAAATTGTCTTAATGAGAATAAATTCTCAAATCTCCATTTATTGCTCAACGTTGACTACGTTGGAGTGTCGGGAGATAATCAAGCAAACCTCAAAACTCAAAAGCGCTTCTACGAACGCTTAATATATTGGGAAAATGAGATATCCGGGCTGTGCTCGGATTTTATAATTAGGCAAATAAGATTAATCTTTTTTGGCCCAAAATTCATTTTGCTAATTGTTTGATTTAGTCAACAATGCATAATATCTCATTTAGTGTTTTGTAACAACACAAATAAAGTATGATTGATTTTGTAACATTTCAATCTTGACTTTATAAAGACAATTGATTCTCTCATTAAAGTACATAATGACAAAATTCAAACTTGAATTCTTTTTAGCATACAAAGTCAATTCACGTCATTATGAGAGAATCAAAAAACGTATATATCCTCTTGTTGAGCATTTGGGATATAAAAGAGAAAGCCATCATCTCCTTCCTCGTACGATCAGATTTATTCTGTTCAGTTTCTGGAAAAAAAAAATTTCGGAAGTACAAGAAATCAATTATACAATTCAACCCTTTTTGGAGTTGAATTTTTTGCCAAAAAAATTAGAGAAAAATTAATTTACTTGGTCTGATACTTGTTGATTTTTTCAACAAAATTTTGGAAGTAATTAATTTATTTTTTGGTGATTTATTTGATTAAATTGTGGATTTTCCAAAACATCTGTATTTTGGAAAATTATTTTTTGAGTCTACTTTTGCAATTTATTTAATTGCTGGTTTGAACTTCTATTATCTTTAGTATACTTGTTCGGGTTTGCTTGTGTGCAAAACGAAACGAAAAGTATCACTAAAATGAGAACGTTTACAAGAACGTGTCTAATTGTGTCAAGTACGGTGAGTCGATACCCCAAGCTGGGAGTGGTCTGCCACCTGAGACTTTGTCTTGCTTCGAAGAGCTAAATGCTTAAAAGAAGTTCAATGGCATATGACTTAAGAGGATATTTGGCATGAACGGTTAGGGCATGTGAATTATAAATCTATCCAAAGATTAATTAATTTGAATCTAATCCCGAAATGCAAAATAAGCAAAAATAAATGTGAGACATGCGTACAAGCAAAACTCACGAAAACTCCATCACCTCGTGTCGAACGAACAAGCGAACATCTAGGTCTAATACACACAGATTTGTGCGACTTAAAAATCGTTCAAACTAGAGGAGGTAAAAAGTATTTTGTAACCTTCATAGATGATTGCACAAAATACTGCTATGTATACTTACTACGTAGTAAAGATGAAGTCTTGGAAAAATTCAAAGACTATAAAATCGAAGTTGAAAATCAACTCGGAAAAACTATTAAAATAGTTAGAAGTGATAGAGGAGGTGAATATGATGGACCTTTCAATGCTTTCTGTCAATAAAAAGGCATTATACATCAGACCACTGCTCCCTACTCACCAGAATCTAACGGAGTTGCGGAACGAAAAAACCGAACTCTGAAAGAAATGATGAATGCAATGTTGCAGGAATCTGGGCTACCCCGGAATCTGTAGGGGGAAGCGCTTCTCGCCACAAACTATATCCTCAACAAAATACCGCACAAAGTAACTGGCAACACGCCATACGAATTCTGGAAAGGTAACGTACCTTCGTACAAATACCTGAAAGTGTGGGGCTGCCTAGCAAAAGTCGCAGTACCACCTCCTAAAAAGGTCTCAATTGGACCTAAAACCGTTGATTGTATCTTCATTGGATATGCACACAACAGTAGTGCTTACCGGTTTCTGGTTCACAAATCAGATATACCGGATATCCATGTAAATACAATAATGGAATCAAGGAACTCGTCTTTCTTTGAACACATCTTTCTGTGCAAGGATAAACAAAATCTAAAACGCACTCGAGAAGAAAAAAACGCTACCTCTACAAATGAGGCTAGCACTTCTGGCATTTCAGTAAACGAAGCAGACGAAGAAAATGAACCTAGACGAAGCAAAAGAGCTCGTAAGGAAAAATCATTCAGTCCTGACTTCATGATGGTCTTTCTCACAGAGAACGAACCAAGAACATTTACTGAAGCTATGACTACACCTGACGCAGCTTTTTGGAAGGAAGCTGTCAATAGTGAGTTCGACTCCATTCAGCAAAATCATACATATGAAATAACTGATTTACCTGAAGGGTTTAAACCACTAGGATGTAAATGGATCTTCAAAACAAAATTGAAGACTGATGGCTCAATTGATAAGTACAAGGCCAAACTTGTGGTGCAAGGATTCCGACAAAAAGAAGGTTTGGATTTCTTTGACACATATTCTGCAGTAACGAGAATAACTTCAATTCGAATGCTTATTGGCATTGCAGCCTTAAGCAATTTGGAAATCCATCAAATGGATGTTAAAACTGCTTTTCTAAACGGTGAATTAGAGGAGGAGATATATATGAAACAACCCGAAGTATTTGTAGTCCCGGGACAATAACACAAAGTCTGTAGACTTGTGAAGTCATTATACGGACTTAGACAAGCTCCAAAACAATGGCATGAAAAATTTGACAACACAATGATGTCAAATGGCTTCAGCATCAACGAATGTGATAAATGCATCTACATAAAGACTACTCCTAGTGGGTATATATTACTATGCTTGTACGTAGATGACATGTTAATTATTGGCAGCAATAATGACATTATCCAACAAATTAAGAAAATGCTTAGTGGAAAGTTTGACATGAAAGACATGGGTCTTGCAGATGTCATTCTCGGGATTAAAATCACAAGAACTTCCGACGGAATCACTCTGTCTCAAGCTCACTATGCTGAAAAGATCCTTGAACGGTTTAAGAACTATTCAAATGGGACAGCAAAAACTCCAGTTGACTCTCAACTTCACTTGACTAAAAATTCAGGTGAAGCTGTGTCACAAGTAGAGTATGCACGGGTAATTGGCAGTCTTATGTACTTAACGAATTGTACTAGACCCGATCTAGCACATGCGGTAAACGTACTAAGTCGCTACACAAGTAATCCAGGTCACAAACACTGGAAAGCCATAACTAGAGTACTAAACTACGTACGATACACTAAACGTTATGGGCTGCACTATGGGAAAGAACCCGCAGTTTTGGAAGGATACAGTGACGTAAACTGGATATCATATTCCAAAAACTCAAAATCCACAAGTGGATATGTCTTTATCCTTGGAGGTGCAGCAGTATCATGGAAATCTTCCAAACAAACTCTACTGGCAAGATCAACCATGGAGTCAGAATTCATTGCTTTAGACAAAGCAGCAGAAGAAGCTGAATGGCTTCGGAATTTCCTGGAAGATATTCCAATGTGGGAGAAACCAGTACCGGCATTACGTGTACACTGTGATAGCCAATCGGCTATCGCCCGGGCACTGAATAATCTCTATAATGGTAAATCACGTCACATAAGAAGACGACATAAAACCATTAGAAGCTTGATCACAACTGGCGTAATCACCATATATTATGTCAAATCGGCTGAAAACCTAGCGGATCCATTTACTAAAGGTTTAGCACGTGATCAAGTTGAAAAATCATCAACGTGAATGGGTTTAAAGCCTATTACTTAAAGATATTTTGGATCTTGGGTCTTGGGTTTTGGGTCTTGGGTCTTGGTCTTTAAGTAATAGGCGCATAGAAATGATTAAGAATAAGTACGTCGAAGCGGAGTCGAGATGATCTCTTTCCTTAATTCAAAATATTTCGACTCCGCTTCGACGTTCTTGTTCTTAATCATTTCTATGCGTTATTTCTTCGCATTATTATTCGTAATTTATGTATTCGATATTATGCTCATACAAAAGGAAGATCTTGATGATCACTGTGAGTAACACCATATATATATGTCTCATATGGATTGTAGGGGAATCCATTTAAGTGGTCCCTTGAAGAGATTAAGACGAAGCCAGAGTCGTCAAGATTTTGTTCATCCGAATCATATGAATTCTTAAGAGTGCAATAAGGGTTATTTCCCTCACTTCCCTCTTTCTCAAGCTGATGTGAGTCGACGAATGTCAGTAGACAGTGGGAAAGCTGCTAGCTCACGGAAGCAGTGAACTGAGTCTAAGTCCTTCAAGTTAGAAGGACACAAGCTTCAGATTCAAGCTGGGTTGATGGAATTGGAGAGAAAACGAATTAAGTGGAAGACGTTTAGTAAGAAATGGGACCAAAAGCTCGAAAAAACGAGGATGGAAAATGAAAGGATGAAACTTGAGAATGAAAGGATGGCATTGGAATTGAAACGAGTAGAATTGGGTGCTAAATTATGAGTCTTTGGGCATTACACTTTCTTGATCTTAATTATTATATGGCTTCAACCATAAGGATCAAATCATTTAATCTTGCTTTTGTTGATCAAAATATTGATCAAGGCCAATGTGGTTGCATTGAGAAGTGGTAACAATAATCGCCGGTATATGTAAACTTTGCATTATGCATTAATATTTAGTTCATATAGCAAATAACTGAAATTTGCACACACACAAAAAGGGCTAATAATTGAAGTTTGAAGTAAAGATTTTTTCTGATGTTATCTATTTCCATATATAGAAAGAGGTTCTATATGCTTGGTTATGTCCTGTAAGCATCAGTGAGTCAGTGAAAGGGACAAGAACAGAGAGTAACTTGTCAAAACGACGACTGCTCTAAATTAGCTTTCTTCCTTGGGGAATTGATTCTATCTAACACGAGGAGGCCATGAGCTTGTAGGTTATTGAAGAATCTTTTTGAATCTGCCTTTTAGTTTTAGGGAAAGAAAACAAAACAAACAAAAAATGGTAGAATTGTTTGTCTTTGGAAAATCTCAATTTACAGGTTATCAATTTCATAGAGTAGAGTTTCATAGGACTCTCTACAAATTAATAAAGGAAAATAAAAATAAATAAAAACTACAAGCTTGGCCCAACAAATTGTAGTTTTGGGCTAGTAAGAAAAAATTAGGCCATGACATTATGCCATATGACAATTTTATACAAAATTGGAGAGGGAAGAAAAGTGAAATATGAAATGTGTAATCGAAATTCTCAAAAGGAAGAATGTGAAGTGGCCTTTGTTTTTCCTTCTTTTCACCTCTTTTGCCCTTTCCTTATTCACAAGAGCCTCTCTTCACCTTTTTTTATCTTTCAATTTGTTTTGCCTTTTTTTCTTTTCAATTTCTTTTCCCATATTATCATTACAAAAAAGGAAGGGTTCTTAATTAACAAACGACGTATGGCCTGAATGTTATATTGAATTTGAAGGTAGAATTGTTGATTAACATTTTGACAGTGTTTGCTTAACTTGTTACCTTAAAAAAAAAAAAACGATGACCACTTTAAAGTTCATGTTACATCACCTGATTAATTTTTTGTTTTTTGTTTTGTTAAAATAAAATCGGTATCTAACTTTTTGAAAATCAAATATGGGAAATTTAAGTAGAGAAAAAGGTGAGCTGGAGACAGATAAACTGAGAGGTAAAACCACATGGGAAGATCAAAGTGGCGTAGATAACTCATAACCCACATGCATCCCCTTCCCATGTGATCTTCTATATTTCCGTTTCTACCCCTTATTTTCATCTTCTTTCCTTTTTTACCCCATTTCTTTCCCCCCCTCCCCCTAGCCTCACCTATACTATTACCAATTCACATCTACAGACTATACTCTATGATTCAATATTCATCTTGAATTTGAATCTCACTTTATTTCTTCCGTCCTAGTTTCACGGATGTTGAAAATAACAAGGTTACGTAGCGACCGTGGTCTGGGGGTAGGAAGACTGGAGACTAATGCGTCGAAAGGACACACTTCACAGGTTCGAGCTAAGACTAAATCTATTTTTGGAAACTAACATTTGGTTGATGGATATGTTGGCATCTGTTTCATATGATGTTCGGTACCCAACGAGTTGGTTCATCCTAGGATTAGTCAGCATTCATGGTCGTGGATCCAGTTAGGATAGACATACAAGCCTGAAGCTAAACTTGACATCGGCGGATTCTGTTGACCCGGATTATCTGAATTATCAAAAATAATATTAATAATAACAAGATTGATTTTTATTTTTTATGTATATCATTATATGCCTCTTTATTTATATATGGATCTACCAAATAATCCCAAGATTTACCCTTTTAAAGTTCTTCTTAGGACATCTCCAACAAGCCTTCAAATTCTCAAATTTTGAGGTTTTTGGCATTCCAACAAGCCCTCAAATCCTCAAAACTACTTTTTATTTTCTCTTTGGTCCTTATAATTATGTTTTTCACAAATAATTGTACTAAACTTAATTTAGAATAACTTAAGTACACAAAATAAAATAAAATAGGAGAAATATTACATAACATTAAAAACAAAATAAAAATACAAAGTTCAAACAAAATAAAAATAAATTGTTTGCAGCAAGAGAAGAAGCATGTCGAAAAGATGTTGAACGTGCATTTGGGAGTATTACGGAAATAATTATTATTAAGTGGGTATTTTATATGTAACTTTGTAAAATTTGTGTTTATATGTATTTTATTATTATATATGTAATTTATATTATCATGTAACTTTATTATGTAATATTTTGTGTTGTATAATATATTAAATGTATGTTTCATATTTATTTATGAAATTTTATCATTATTATTAACTTTTATCAATATGCAGGACTATATTACAAATTAATAAAATTTTAAAATTTTTTTTAAGGATTCATTATTGAAGTAAGTCACCCTCAAATTCTCATTTTGAAGATTTGCTCTCCTCATTTTCAAAGAGAACTATCGGAGATACCCTTAATGAATCCTCGATGTGGACCCACACTTGTATCAACCTTTTTCTCACTTCTTGAAACTTTCTTCATCATTTACACCCAAAAAAGAAACTTTCTGAACATTTACACCCAAAAATAAATAAATTTTTAAAAAAACTGTTCTCACTTGTTGAAACTTTAATCGTTTAATATTTTAGAGCAATCTCTACTCTAACTTAATTAATTGCTAGCCTTACACTCGTATAATTTTTAATCTTCTGGCAGCAGAATCTATTTAAATATTTTATTCTTTAAAATATACATATATATTTTTATTCTCCGGGTGATTTATGAATCCTCAAGTAATGCTTCCATTTTTAAATTAGATTTGTCTGTTATCTACATATTATTATATACATTTTACTCCTGATATTTAGGTAGACCATATAATAATTATCTATAGACTGATGTAGACATGTTAATCATCCCCATGAGTCCTTAACCAATCCAATCCATTCACATTCACATTCACATTCACATTCACATTCACATTCACATTCACATTCACATTCACATTCACATTCACATTCACATTCACATTCACATTCACATTCACATTCACATTCACATTCACATTCACATTCACATTCACATTCACATTCACATTCACATTCACATTGTATCTACGTTTAGTAGTAACTATTCATTAAGCAAGTCGAACCATAGAAATTTCGATTCTAATTCAACTTAGATTTTTGTCGGTTGTATAAACACAAAAGAACCGCACCTAAACCGTATAATTCATAATTCTTGTGAGGTTGTTCTAGATCTCATGCTATGAAAAGGAGAGAATACACAAATTACGCCAGCAGAACAACCTCACAAGAATCCAAAATCTGCTGTTCTATATCTCATGCTATGAAAAAAAAAACAATTAACTCGTCATGTCATATATATCAGAACCATACATTAAAAATCTCAAAAATAACATTTTTAAAAAAATAATTCATCATCTAAATTCTTATAAATTAATACCATATATACTATTAAAACAAAAGTATTTTTGAAATCTGTTTCCAAACACTATTTATTTTTTTTTTAAAATTGAACATAGTGCCAAACAAATATTAAACCTATTGCCAAATATTTATTAAATCTATTATAAACTTAAAAATTACAAATTAAACATATTTGAATCAATAACAGTTAAATTAGTTTTTTTTACGTCAAAATCTCCATATATTATTACGATGATTCGAGTAGGGTGGCCTCGGAGGCCATCCAAAACGGAATCAAAGAGTCTACATGGGAAAAAATAATACATCGGGCTCGAACCTCTTTTGCAAGGGAGTCGGCACAGACTTTGAAAACACGAAGAATAAAGGAAATATCTAAATGAACAAAAGTATAACGCAAATGATTGAACTCATCGATTTCTGAGGCCAAGGCGGGCCAATCTTCCTCTTCATTGATCACCTTAACCATTTGTAAGCAATTTGTTTCAAAAGTCATCGCCAGTTCTCATAGCAGCAGGACGGTCTTCATGACCCATAATAAAGTATTAAATTCAGCATGAAAGGGGGATAAAGTTATTTCCTTCGCAAAGACGTCGAAGGTTCTTCGTCCGTTCAGTAGCTCTATTACACAACCACTCCGTACAGTTTAATTAGTTTTTATGCCTCATTTCACATTTAATATATTACAAAACATAATTTATAAAAAAAAACTTTATCCCGTGCAGACGCGCGGATTTAGAATATAGTTAATATTTATAAACAATTCTATGTCGGTAGAGATGGACACGGATTATATATCTTGAAATTTTAGAAAATCCATATCCGAATATGAAAATTTATTATCTGGATTCGGATCCGTCAATATCGTGAATATCCATATCATCTAAAATAGCTAAAAATATTTAAAATAATAAAAATTAAATAATTAATTAAATTTCTTAAATAAAAAATAAAACTAAATAGAAAGGATTCTATAAAAATTATTGAATTGATTTTTAAAACATATTTGTAATGGATATTCAAAATAATACTCTAATTTTTATAAATAAATTTTAGCTTTTGTGATATTTTAAAATATTTTTATTTATATGAATATATAAATATACATATCGGATTGGGATATCTTGACCTTTAAATCTAATTACTTAAATTTTGATCCAAAAATCTGGGATGAACAAATCGGATTGGATCTAAAATTCAGATATTTTGCCTAATCCTAATGTCCGGAGTTATTTGCATGCAATAACGAATATAACACCAGATAAAATAAAAATATATATATATATATATATATAACACCAGATCCTGTATATTAGTGCCACGTTGGAAAATGAGACATATGGTTAGATTAATGGGAAAATTGATTAAAAAAATATCAACTTACAAATTATGGTCATTAAAAACATCAACTATCAAGTCGACCATTT
Organism: Eutrema japonicum; assembly: GCA_030161315.1. NCBI lineage: Eukaryota > Viridiplantae > Streptophyta > Magnoliopsida > Brassicales > Brassicaceae > Eutrema > Eutrema japonicum. Next base: position 9,309,110 of record BSQW01000013.1, read on the forward strand.
AAATCATCATTTTTTGTTGACTTCAATTTTAAACACTAAAATTTTGTACAAAATTTTAGTGTTTAAAATTGAAGTCAACCGAGCCATAAAAGGCACGGTATTAAATCCGATAACGGAGCTCATAAACGGGTTACAATTCCGTTTAAACTCAAAGTTAAATCATACGATGTCGTTTTAAAATACAAAAGAAAAAAAAAAAAAAAACTCACCTTCTCCGTCGTCCTCCACCTCTTCCTCCACCTCTCACCGTTTCAAATCCGCCGGCACACCCACCGCAACTGCCGCTGCCGTCTCAGGAATCTCCTCTGACCGGGATCCGATGCATCCTCTCTCTTTCCTCTCTCCTCTGGCGATTCTCAGTTGGCAGATACGACGGTGGTCGAGGAGCTTAGAGCGTTGTCGTAGAAGCGAAATTTTCAGAGGAAGAAGCTGAATCTACCTCCTCAAGAGGCGATTATGCTCGCTGAGATCCAAGAGCAACATAGCTTGGTGAGGACATACGAAATCACAATCAAGAAGCTCGAATCGGAAGTTATGGAGAAGCAATCGAGGATCGATTCGTTGAAGACGAATCTCGAAGAAAACTCGGCGTTCAACAAATCGCTGGAGAAGAAACTCACGGCGAGTGGATCGGTCTCTCTTTTCGGAGCTTCGTCAAATCGATGGTGAAGAAAATGGAATCGGCGAACTGGGATCTCGACGCCGTCGTATCGATAACCGTCCGAAACGCCTCCACCGTCTTCGCAAGACCAAGCCACCGTTGTTTCGCGTTCGAGTGTTCGTGTGCGGGAAAATGCTGGAGAATTTTGAATCTCTGAATTTCTCGTTACCTAACGTCGACGAGATACCGAGCCGTGAGCTCTCTTTTGCTTTCCTCAATTTCAGACGCTTAGACCACCTGGGCTCTCTTTTGCTTTCCTCAATTCATGTGATGGTATGCTTGTTCTTTGTGGAATGTGTAATTCGGCTCGTGGGTCTTGAAGCTCCGGCGTAATTGGATTTCTAATTCTTCTCCTCCATTGGTAACAAACTAACAACAACAATATTTGGGAAGATGATAGAAAATTTTATAACATCTATATAAATTATATTTGATATCTTTATTCACAAAATAAATTATATTTGATATCTTTATTCACAAAATTTGTTCAGCTCACTTGGTAGAACACGAACATTTCAACGATATGCTCATGGGTTCGAGTTTTAGGAGGTGAATTATTTTTAAACATGACGTCACCCAATAATATGGTGACATGTGTAATTTTTATTTTTTTTTAGATTAGGGATGAAACGACGTCGTTTTATTAACTGTGGATTAAAACAGAGTTGTAACTCCGTTTCTAAGTTCCGTTATCGGATTTAACGTCATGCCTTTTATGGTTCGGTCAACAAAAGTTCAGAGTTTAAAATTGAAGTCAACAAAATAAAATGATTTAAATGACCGACTCGATAGTTGATACTTTTAATGGCCAAGAAAAATTTTTCGTAGATTAATTAGTTCGGAGCACACTGACACACATATTCGTGCGTACATTTAATATATATACTGCGTGTGTGATTTTCCGTGCACACACATATTGGTATTGGTATGTGTATGTGTATATATATATATATATATATGTGTGTGATTTTTCGTGCGAGTAATGATGGTAACTAAAGCTGATCTTAAAATTGTCTGCTAAGTTAAACAAAACCTCTAAAACAATAGTAGAGGGGTAACTTTTTTTCTTTTAATACCATCTATATGGGAGTAAAAGTTAATATTATGGAAGTATAGACTTTAACAACAACAACAACAAAAAACAATATGGAAGTATAGAAGGATAGAATGACAACAACAATAGCAAAAGAAAAGATCAAATCACAAACATTTTTTTTTCACCTTTTTGTAAGTATAATTTGTGCAGTAAATTATTCTCTTATATGGGTCCATGGCTCCTTGCTCAATCCACTTGCATTTTCTTCTTCTTCTTTTTTTCCACCTTAAATTTACCATGGCCCATCAATAATTGAATTACTTTAATTTGATGGCTTTTATAATCAGTATATCTGTTAATTTGATGGCCTTTTTGTACACCAGTATCTCTGTTAATTTTATTTATTTTTTGAGTTTCTTACCAAGTTCGTAAACTGTCATTTGTAAATCTAGATTCCCAACAAGATTGTAAACTGACCATTTTTACTGATTACCACCAATAAAAATGGTACTCAATACTATTTTTTGAAAATATTAAACATAGTAATCCAATAGATATTTATATACTGTATATTCCGTATGTGGTTTACCAATTAAATTTTGTGAATGTTTGGTGTTAAAAATCACAGGTACTTTGATCCAGAGAGTATTCTGTTATTTTCTTTTATCCACACTTTGCTTAAGTTTTATGACATTTTAGTGATTTTACCTTATCTAAAACAAAAAAACACCACTTTTATTTTCTTTTTTAAAAACACCACTTTTATTTTCTTTTTTGTTCGTTGGAAAACACCACTTTTGAGTTTTTTATTTAACAAACATCTTTCACAGTATAAACATAAATTAACATTATATATATGATGTATATATTTTGAGACCCGTTATTATAATGGTCGTTTTCAACTCTGAAGTGCATCTAAGAAAAAGACCCACAACAGATAAACTTACTTTTGTATTCATTAAGTAGAATAAGATAAAAATTGTAACGTTAAGGGTAGAGCCATGCGAGAATCGAGTGGCTATTATATAATTTTGTAAGAAAATCATATTCAATGCTTTTAGGAGCTACCAAAAGAATGGTCCCTGATATCACCTTCAATACATTTTCGTGTAATTTTATTAAACATCCCAAATTAAATCTAGCTAACGCTATTAAAATTAACATTTACTGCCTAACCATGCTGTAAATTTCTTCCAATCGTTTTATCATGTACGCTATGCTGAATAAGACTGATAACTAGCATTAAATACAAAGTTTGCTGCCTTTGACAATTTCCATTTCACTATAACTTCAAAACTATCATCGTGTTAATAAATTCATATATTACACATTGTAAATATATATATATATATATAAAAAAATTCAAGTCTTTAGAGAAAAAGTATTTGGTTCATTTGAATATAACCTACTAAAAGCAGAAAATTAAAGATATTGAATAATCTCTTATTAATAAAATAATCGTTAAAAAACAAAAATTGATGCTCTACGATTATTCTAACTGCATAGTTTGCAAGATATGAAGGCCGTGAAGAGTTTGATCGTCGCTAGCTAATCTCAAAACTATGTTGACATGTTTTGGTTCAATTAATGTTGTTTTAATTGTGTGTCTTATCCGTGTTCACGCCTTATATGTTAATAAGGAGTCACCATTGTTAACCTTAACCCACTTCCCACTAAAACTTGATCATTAAAATGTTTATTTTCGTAGATTTTTGCAATGTGTGTATATGCCGCAACTCGAAACCATAATTTATCGGTTCTTTATAAATACTATAGGCTTGGGCTAAAAACAATTTGTTCCTAACAACAAGATAGAAATTTTGTAGGTTAAAAGTAAAACGAAATTAATTTCGAATGTTTTGGTTGTCATGTTTTAAGTGTTTAAATTATTGATCTAGTTAATTACGTTAAATAACGGTCGTCAAATATGTTCAATATGATACAAAAATCAATAACAATATTAAAATAATAATAATGTAATAACGGAGGCTGATGTATGGCCTCAACGGGAAATGGTGACCATTTACTTCAATCCCGAAAATGACTCACTCTAACCACTTCCTTCTAACATCATTTACATTTATTATTTTATTGCTTTAATTTTGGGTTATAATAATAATTTATGAAAAATCATCATATCTCCAGTTTGATTTGAAATCAAGCCCGTGTTGATATTAGAATCATTTGTATATGTGAATGTGAAGGGGGGGGGACAAATCCAGATCAGTAATCAGTTTATTAATGATAAATTTAAATGTTGAGCTTAGAAAATATATTAGCTAATAAAAACCTCAATGATTAAAGGTCAATGGGATCCACGTTAGGGTCAATATAGTAATTTCGAATAATACGTAAGTCACCCGCCACTGAACTCCAAAAATACGTTCCAAAAAGCAAAGTTGATCCTCATCTCCACCTACTTTTTTTACGGTTTACCTCTCATCCTTCAAATATATATATCTGAAAACATCCTAAAGTATAAAATAAATACAGGTTTATTTAGAAAAAAACATATATATTTTCGATCAAATATTTTTTTATATCTTATATAATTCAAAAATTCCACTACGCACAACTTACTTTCATAAACACTAAACTAATATCCGCACATACGCACGAGTTTTTTTATATTTTGTTATGGAAAACAATATATTCCTATATAAATTTTATAAATACAAAACATTTCCTACATAGTTTATTACTTCATAAATATAACAATTTAGTATCTTTTCTATCATAAATACTTTGCATAAAATTATAACGAAATTCAGTTTATGTTGTAAATTAATTTCTAATACTACAAAGATTTTGGAAATTAATATCATATCACTTTATAGACATTGATATTTTATTTTGTAAAAATGAAAAAGAAAATCACATAGATCGAACATGATTCTCTAATTTTATCTCATTCGTCTTCTTTCTAGTTTCTACTTTTCTTTATCTCTTTATTTTTTAACCCATAACATCATAAAAAAAAGAACATCATAACATATCACACAAACAAATGTTTATTTTCTCATATATTTTTTCTTATATTCGTATTCGTTGTTTCTACCGCCGAGCTACACCTCACTCCCTTCTCCTCCCCCCCCCCCCCCCCCCCCCCCCAAACAAGAAATGCATCCATAGCTCCATAGAACCCGACAAAGTTGTTCTCTACGCCTCCACAACCATTGTTGTCAAATTCTATATTTATTTCTTTGTCTAAACAAATCTCTTTTCGTTTTTCACGGTGAAAGCAACTTTCTGTAGTTCCATTGTATCTTGAAGAATCTCTGTTTTAGATGCAATTTCTTCAATGTAGATTTGATAATTTGATGAGGGATGAAGAAAATGATTTTTTTGACATCTTAATATATAAATAAATGGACTCTTTATATTCTCTAAATACTTAAACCTATTAACTTAATGTTGTAGACATGTGTCACTTTCAAATTTATTGATATTGCTGATGTGGCAAGCTATTTGAGAGGGTTCACATCTTTTCATCTATATGAATATTCGACCGAGAAATAATCGCAATTTAAAACATTAGTAAATTTACCCAAGAATCGACACCATTTCATCCGAGATCGAACATTCTCTCAAACAAGAGAAATAATGCCAGTTATAGTTCTAAATACTTTTTATAAAAACATTCAGACATTCAGATTTTATGCTGAAAATTCCATTTTTTCCATTCATCTTATCTAAGATTTGTGATTGGAACCAATTTTGTACAATTGCATCAATCTTCCAAAAACTTATTAAACAAACTTTCATGAGGCCATATATATATTCTTTCGTTCATCTTTTTTTTTTTTTTTTTTTTTGTTCAACTTTTCGTTCATCTTTCTAAACTCACATAAACATTGATAAAGCCTCCGGTCACTTTTTTACGTGACTCACATTGTAATCATCTTTTATTTTATTTATTTTTGATTTCTCATTCAGTCATATGGTGTTTCTTTTGATTTGAGTTTCGAAAAGTGTTATGTAGGATATTCTCTTTTCAGCCTCGTGAAAACTATCATGACCATGTTCAGGCCCGGCCCAACAAAAATAGTGGTCCAAGGCAAGGAAAAAAAAGTGGTCCTTTGTAAAATATATAAAATAAAAGTTTTAAAACATAATTCCAATTTAATTTGAAAATCATTGGAAAAAAAGAAATAAAATAACTTGATATAAAAATAGATAAGTATAAAAAAATTTGGTGGCCTTATAAAAAATGGAAACATCAATTTTGTGGTCCATAAAAACTAAAAAATGAGTGATCCAATGTCATAATCTAACATGTCTAGCCTCTGGACCGGACTTGACCATGTTATTATCTCGTGATTTAATAACCTTTCAGAAACCGATAATACAAATGTATATGCAAATTAAGTGAAAATGATGTTTAGTTTATTCCTATCACTTGAACTGCTTATTCGTGCTAACTATATGTTTAGCAATATGTATATTATCTTACAAAAATAACTCCTAAAAATTTGTTATGAGTAATGGCGGATCCATAAATTATTTTTATTAAAAGCAAAAATATTTAAATGAATAATAAAAAAAATATTAAAAAATATAGTTTTATACAAAATTGAATTAGTATTGTACTAGTGTATGTCGCTTTCATAATTAACCAAATGATGAATGATAATTAAAAATAAACAAAAGATTGTTCTTTCGATTATGGATTTATATATCAACACATGAAACAATTTAAAATTTGTTCATAAATATGTGTGATAACTTATACAGTATACTTATAGAAATTGTATAAAAAGAATTCTATAGCCAAAATGGTAAAAAGCACTAAATAGTTTGGAAATTTTTTGACGAGAGTAGTTATAATTTAGGCTTTTTTATCAATGAGTGTACAATCAAATTTAGTTTGGTATTTGATTTAGGATTTTGGGCCTTAGTCCAATTGAATCACCCTGGTTCAACAATAAAAGTGGAGTAAAAAAATAATATATTTGATGGTAGCAGCTGCACCAAAATTGTATAATGTGCATTTGCCTCTGGTTACAAAAAAAATTATTTTGAAAATATTTTTGTTAACTTATATTTAGATGCATTCGTTATTTTTAGACCTCAGTTGAAAAATTAATAATCTTAAAATTTAATATTTTTGATATTGTTTTTCATCGTTTTATAAGTTTCGATAGGATCAAAATTTTCCGAGGGACTCATGTATATAAATATATTTATTAAAAACATATTTATGAGACTAGCATTTTATAAAAACTAGAAAAATATGTAATATTTTGTGTACTGTAAATCCATTGATTTTCTAGTTATATCCTTATACAATACTGCGTGAATCAACGGTGTATAATACACATATTAATAACAAGCAGAGATAAAATCGTCTTTTAATTTTCAAATATAAAATGTTACATATTTTTCAACTTTTAAATTATGTTTTTAATAAATAATATTGGATGCAAATACTTCAAAATATTATTATGAAACGTAGAAGTTTTAAACTAAAATAAATAAATAAAATGCTTGAGATTAGGGGTGTCAAAATGGGTCATGGATCATGGGTCGATCTAATTTAACTCATGATCCTAATGGGTCATTTTTTTTTTACCCTAATAGGTTGATGGGTTAAATGGGTCATGAGTCAAATGGATTATGGGTCAATTTGTAATGGGCCATGGGTCAAATGGGTGACCCGTTTGATCTATCATCATGACATCATCATATATAATTATGACATCATTACACAGAATTATGACATCATTACACATAATTATGACATCATCAATATATTATTATGACATCATAACAATATTACCTATAATACCATCATTTTTTCTCAAAAATCAATAATCCATCATGTTCCCGCCAAAAACACGATTTCACATTTTCTCCGCCAAAAACGTGATTTCACATTTTCCCGCAAAAAACGTGATTTCACATTTTTCGCCAAAAACGTGATTTCACATTTTCCCGCCAAAAACGTGATTTCACATTTTTCTTGCCAAAATCGCGTTTTCCCGCCAAAAACGTGATTCTGCGTTATCCCGCCAAAAATATGATTCCATGTTTTCTCTCCAAAAACGTGATTCCGCGTTTTCCTGCCAAAAACGCGATTCCGTGTTTTTCCTCCAAAAACGCGATTCCGCGTTTTCCCGCCAAAAACGCGATTCCTTGTTTTCCCGCCAAAAACGTGATTCCTTGTTTTCTCGCAAAAAACGCGATTCCGCGTTTTCCCGCCAAAAACGAGATTCCGTGTTTCCGCCAAAAATGTGATTCCGCGTTTTTTCGCCAAAAACGCGATTCCCCGTTTTCCCGTCAAAAATGTGATCCCTCGTTTTCTTTCCAAAAACGCGATTCTGCGTTTTCCTGCCAAAAATGTGATTCCGCGTTTTCCCATCAAAAATGCTATTCCGCGTTTTCCCGCCAAAAACGCGATTCTGCGTTTTTCCGTCAAAAATGTAATTCCGTGTTTTCCTGCCAAAAACGCGATTCCGTATTTTCCCGCAAAAAAAATGGTTCCACGAATTCATTAACAATTTACGATCATTAATTTTTTTTGTCAATTCATAATATAAATATATAATAATATTATTTATTATTTTTAATTTTTTAATTTTTAAAAATTATTAATAATATTTATTTAAATAAATATTTGTTTTTCGTTGGTCACCCATTTGATCAATGACCCATCTAATTATATGGATCATGGGTTATCTATGACTATATAATTGTTTTTCGTTGGTCATCCATTTACATATGATCCATTAGAATTATAGGTTATGGATAACTCATTTGACCTATTTTGACACTACTGCTTGAGATTAAAAGCCGGCTTTTTAAAGACAATCAATATTAGCTGGACGGACAAAAACGAACTAATAATCACCACCGTCTTTATGCGCAGCTGTCAATAAATCTCTGCAATAAATAACTTTTTTACTTTTTCTTATAAGTATTGGTTAAAAACTAATCCCTCAGTTTTCTTCGTATATATCTTTTTGTGCCCACTTTTTTTCATCATTACACAGACAATGATGATAAACTCTTGTTTTAAACATCACACTGTTTCCCTATTTGCTCTCTCTTTACTTTTTTTCTTACTACTCTCTGTGTTCCTTTTTATAATTTTTTTTGACTAAAAACATGGGAATTAAAAAAAACTATAAATATGTTTCTTTTCTATTTAAAAATTAAAACAATTCAACTACTAAAATAAATTGTAAAATATAAATAGTCATAATATATTAAATAAGTATAATTTAACATATAAACTTGAAAACCTCAAATAAAATAAAACAAAACAACTTCTAAAACAACTTATATATAAAAAAGAGAGAGAGCATTACATTAAACAACACTAAATGTTTTTTTTTTCACTTCTAGTTCATTTAAAAAACCAAATTAAACAGTGACTAGTTTATTTGTTTCTATATTCTATTTATGAGATTCAAATTTAGATTATGACACGATAACAATAGTACAAACCACTATATTACAAATTTTAATAGTGATATTTATTATTTTTAACGTAACGCTTTCCGAATCTATACCTATTAAATATAATATATTGAAAATAAAATTAAAATAAGATTTTATTCAAAAATATTTTATATAGACTATACTAGTACTTTCATCACATTTTTTATTTTTGTGAAAAATGGCAAAACAATTGTTTTATAAAATAAAAATAGAAAATCTGCAGTGTTTATGTTTTACACTTATTAGACGATCTTGAAATCAACCAAAAAATTACTAAATATTGTTTATTATATTTATTATACATTTTGCTACACCAATCAATTCAACCTAAATATCACTACCCAAAAAACTCTTAATCTAAATTGAAATCTAAAATATTAATTCAGCGTTATCCACTTTGTAATAAAAATAATAATTACTTTTTTTTTACATAGTTATTTTTCTGCGTGTAAATTAACTTATCAATCCAAATCACAATTAACCGAATACAACTTTTTTTACACTGTAAATGAAATATAATTACCCAAAATGGAGAGAGAAAATTATGAAGATTCCATTTTGGCTCAAACAAAAGAAAAGTATCAATAAAAAGACAATAAATTTAAATAAAATAGTTAAAGAAAAAAAAATACATATAATATAAATATATTTAGAATGGCTCCTTGAGATTGACAAGCAGATCCATCACCAGAAAATTAAAAAAAATATACAGAAATTATAAAATAAATTAACTTTAGGTATTTTACAAACTCTTAACTCCATAAAACCCTGCGCCTGGAGATTTCACTCTTCTTCCTCATGTAAACTCTCTCTCTCTCTCTTTATCTCTCCCATTTTTTTATTTTCCCTTTCTTCTATGAATTTTTATTTTTCCCTTTTTAATTTTTATTTTTCATTTCTGTAACTTCTCCGTAGAGGGGAGAAAAATTTTTTACGGAAGAAGAAAAAGAAGGGATTAAATCGAAACCCTTTTAGGATGATGCAGCTGGGTGGTATCACTACAACCACAGCCGCTTCCTCCGCCGCAACCGCAGCGGCGCCGCTACAATCGAACGATTCAGTCGCTACAGAAGCTGCGGCAGCTGCAGCAGCGGTTGGGGCGTTTGAGGTGTCGGAGGAGATGAGCGACCGCGGTTTTGGAGGAAACCGGTGGCCGCGGCAGGAAACGCTTGCGCTGCTGAAAATACGATCTGACATGGGAATAGCGTTTCGAGACGCTAGCGTTAAAGGACCCTTATGGGAAGAGGTTTCAAGGTGCGTTTCCAATTCCTCCTTTATTCCTTTTTCCTTTTCTGGTAATTTTTATTATTCGACTCTTTTTTTTTTGAAAATTTTTCATTGGCGATTTGATTTGTAATTGTAAATGATGATTAAGCCTGTTTTTAACTGACAAAGATCTGGACTTTGTAGTGTTAATTGTCTCAGATTCGGTTTAGACATTTTTAATCTTTCTTTTGGGTTTTGTTCGGCGAAAAAATGTCTTTTTTTTCTTTTCGGTATAGCTCAATGAGATTTCCGAAATTTATCGTCTTGAGATTCAGATTCGGACAGTTCTTGAATTGGGTCTGATTAATTTTAAACTTTAATAAATAATTCAACTGTTAATTTAGTTGGGTCATGTTTTATTCATGAGATTGAGAAAGGCGAGTCTTTTACAAACTCATGTTGATTGATCCACTTCTCTCAACTATATATATATATATATATATATATCCTCGTTTTACTAATTATTTTCTTAATAAACAAAATTCGTGTTTTTTTTCTTTTTCATGAACTTATTATATATAAAGAGATGATGAATTTGTGAGGTCTCTCTTAAATTTTTCTCAGGAAAATGGCGGAGCTTGGTTACATAAGAAACGCCAAGAAATGCAAAGAGAAATTCGAAAACGTTTACAAATACCACAAACGAACCAAAGAAGGCCGTACCGGAAAATCCGAAGGCAAAACTTATCGCTTCTTTGATCAATTAGAAGCTCTCGAGACTCAATCAACCTCCTCGTTCCATCATCAACAACAACCGCCTCAACCGCAACCGCAACCGCAACCGCTTCAACCGCCACTCAACAACAACAACAGCTCACTATTCTCCACTCCTCCTCCGGCAACGACTGTCATGCCGCCGATAGCAAACATCACTCTTCCTTCTTCATCAATTCCTCCTTATACACAGCCTGTGAACATATCTTCATTTCCAAACATCTCCGGGGGGTTTCTGTCGGATAATTCGACATCTTCTTCGTCTTCTTATTCAACTTCTTCTGACGTTGAGATTGGCGGAACCAGGAAGAAGAGGAAGAGGAAATGGAAGGAGTTTTTCGAGCGGTTAATGAAACAGGTTGTTGATAAGCAAGGGGAGCTTCAACGCAACTTCTTGGAAGCTGTTGAAAAGCGAGAGCACGAGAGAATTGTTAGAGAAGAATCTTGGAGAGTGCAAGAGATTGCTCGAATCAACCGCGAGCACGATATCTTAGCACAAGAACGCTCTATGTCCGCAGCAAAAGACGCCGCCGTTATGGCGTTTCTTCAGAAACTATCCGAAAAACCAATTCCTCAAGGTCAATCAATCGCACAACCGCAACCGGCTCGATCCCAAATGCAGGTTAATACTAATCAGCAGACGACACAGCAGCAAACGCCTCAACGACCTCTTCCTCCTCCGCTTCCGCAGCCAACGCAGCCAGTGACACCTACCTTAGACGCTACTAAAACGGACAATGGTGATCAGAATATGACTCCGGCGTCGGCTTCTGCGGCGAGCTCGTCGCGGTGGCCGAAAGTGGAGATAGAGGCATTGATAAAGCTGAGGACGAATCTTGATTCGAAGTATCAAGAGAACGGACCAAAGGGACCGTTGTGGGAAGAAATATCAGCGGGGATGAGACGGTTAGGATTCAACAGGAACTCGAAGAGATGCAAAGAGAAATGGGAAAACATCAACAAATACTTCAAGAAAGTCAAAGAGAGCAACAAGAAACGACCCGAAGATTCCAAGACTTGCCCTTACTTTCACCAGCTCGATGCTCTATACAGAGAGAGGAACAAATTCACCAACAACATCGCATCTTCTTCCTCAATAGTCAAACCGGATACTTCAGTTCCTTTGATGGTTCAACCGGAGCAGCAATGGCCTCCGGCGACGGCAGCTACGACGACGACTACGGTGGCGGCTGCTCAAACCGATCATCCTCCTCAGCCGTCGGGTCAGAACTTTGATGATGAAGAAGGCACAGACGAAGAGGAATACGATGATGATGAAGAAGAAGAAGAAGAAGAGAATGAAGAAGAAGAGGAAGGAGGTGAGTTTGAGCTTGTGCCGAGCTTTAACAACAAGGCGACGAATAATCTGTGATATGTGGATAATGATTCGGGTTTGATGGGTGGGTTATGGTGAAAGATTAGTCATCTTTTTTCTTTTTAAGTTTTGATAGAGGAAGAAGAGAATTTAAATATTGGAAGGGGGGGTTTATGTTTTTTTTTTTTTTCTTTTTCATCTTTGATTTTTAAGTTATACTGAGGAAAAATTAATATGCTGAAACAAAATAAAATAAATGTGATTTACATTTTTTTTTTTGGGGGGGGAGATATATAAATAAATGTTAAGTAGAGAAGGGGACAATGTGGGGTTTTTCATAAGCAAATAATAAAAAACTTTAAAATGAATAGACGATGTGTATTTGTTTTTTTTTTTTTTACATATTATTTTTATTGTTTTGTCTACATTATGAAAAAAAAAAAAAAAAAAAATTATTTGTAAGGTGAGACTAGGAGGAGACGAGAGTTACTCATCTTTTTCAGTAACAGTTTCATTGGTAAGATAAATTAAAATATAAAAAAACTTTATATTAAAAAAAGATGCTAAGTTCTCTCACATGCACACAATGAGAGAGAGCGTGGGGTTTAGGGGTCCACGTGGAAAAAGGAATCTTTACTCTTTCATCTTCTCTCTCTCTGTCTTCTTCTCTGCGTTGCCCTAAAACGCAAGACTCTCTTTTTGTTTGGGTAATTTCGTAAATTACACTGTCGAACGCACGTGACTGATCCAACGATGTGTACAACAACAACAAAAAACTCTTATTTGAGACGATGATGATTCGTTTCTGTCATAATTAATTTCTTAGTCCTATCGACACATGTTTGGTCACATTTCCAGATCTGTATAACCAATATTTGATGTATCTACCGATGATCGTGACTCCTAAGTAACGTTTATAACCTATCTACCCTTACTTATATATATATATATATATGTACATAAACACTCACTCGTGGAGTCTTAAAGGATGAATTAACACATCATCCGAAATGCGATTTAAATTGAGATAAATAGACATTTAAAACATTTTTTACTCAGACCAAACTCAGATCATCATGCATGATTGCGTTTGGTTCGGTTCATAAACATTCAGCATGTTATAATGGTATATATTTTATGCACATGTTAACAATGAAGAGTATCATATATCCCAACTTGGGTTGTACGTTAAGTAATTAATATATACTTGTAGATTTATAAAATTAAGATGCGATATTTAATCATGATGGATTAGTCCAGTTTCATGTCATATATTGATATACCTAGCTGTGAATTAATGGGTTTTATTCTTCCATATGTCTGCAAACAATATACTATTTGTTTTTTTATAACCTTGATGCCATATTTCAGACTAGTCATGATCACTAAAATATGTGAAAAGTCGGTTATCGTTATTAAATATGTTTACAATGGTAAATTATAATTAAAATTACAGTGAGAACATTCAAACCATAAGTATTCAACTAACACAATAAATTCTTTAATTATTAGCCTGACTATACTATGATCATCTAGATCACTAATGGCAACATGGCCATTATCTCAGTTCCCACGGGGTTCGAACTCAGGCAAGTTGGGAATGATATATAGTAAATATTTTGAGCTACAAGGCCATCGACTTATGTCAACCATGAGTTGGTTAATCTTCTCATTTGTGTGTGTGTGGGGTATTTCCATATTTACATAGAAAAATATTAACAGTTTTTATTATGTGTTTATGACTCATTAGCTTAAAACTTAGATACGAATCTACTTATCTACAAGCTCTTGGCCAACCTTCGAAGAAAGGAACAGTACTCCCATTTCGCTGTAATTGTAATATTTTTGCTCGTCTCATCTTACATATAAATATATATCATACAACGTGACTAATGTGAGCCCACTTTAATTTGTGTTTGGTGTGTTATTGTTTATTTGGATCCGATAACAATCGCTAATTATTCTGTTTACGTTTTCTTTTTCTGTGAAAGTATCTTCTCAGCGCATAAAGCAAGTCTCAGTTTGTACCGTTGAATTATATATATATATCTCATTAAACTAGTTCCAAATTGCGAGTTCAGAATGATTAAACAAGGCAATAAGTAGACTTTAAAGTACACGAAAAGGACCTGTTGAATATATATGCATGTCCTTATTTAATAGTATTGAAATTAAAATTCCCAGTCCACGGATGTAGAAAGTTGATGTATGAAATATTTGTACGTGCATAAATTTCTCTATGTGTTTATGGATGTTATTTTGGATCGGCTTTCAATTTCATTGGGTGGGTAATAATTTCTTACCAAGTGACCTACTTAATTATATTATCAATTTCATATGATGTGTCTACTTAGAGTTGTAATAGGTTTGATGTTATTTTGACGTAGTCCGATTCGGTTTAATTTTTTTGCACTAAAGAATTTTGTCCCCGTTCAGTTCCAATAGGTTGTTGGATTTATTTGATTTGTTTAGATTTGTAAATCATGGTAAAAGAAGATAAGTATATTTAAATTTTTGCTAACCAAAATATCGAAATGTTGGGAACTTGAAAGTCGATTAACCTTTTTTGTTTCATTTTTTCATTGCAACCTTTAACTTAGACATCTTGAAATTGCGGTTGTAAATGTAAATAAAATAAAATTTTGGAATTTTGTTTATGGTAAAAGTTGAATTGCACGTTTTATGGGAATCAACAGTTCTTGTTGGTTTACTAATTTTTTTTTTTTAATGACCTAGGCGTAGATCCCAGATCCATAGAGAGGCCCAGACTAATTCCATTTAAAACGATAACCCACGGATAAGTCCTCTCACGGATATTCAAATGGGTCGAAAGTAAAGATACATATCTGTGTGGGTGTTCAGAACAAATGTGTATTAGTTTCGCATAACAGAAAAATCGAATCCAAAATGTGTTTGCGTCCAAGACCCGTTCTCTACCACTTGACCATAAGTGTCCGGACAAATGGTTTACTAATATCCGGGTGAAGGATTAGAGTAGGTTAATTTAGTTTCCTTTCTATTATCAAGATTAGAACTCGTGACCTATATAGCTGGAGGCTCTGGGTGGAAATTAAAAATTTGTAGGATATGAATTCGTTTTATAAAGAAAATCGAACGTATTAACATATAATTAAATATACAAATATATATATTTATAATATTATATATTCGTTCTGATGAGTCATTATTATTACAAGAATATACCAGGAAATTTTTGTAATGCGTATAACATGATTTTAGACCATAGATCGATAATGAATTCGAACAGTCATTATTATTACAAGAATAACCAAGTTATTGGTGGTCGGGTGGTTACCTTTTTGTGGTGAGTGTCGGTCCTGTTGGTCTAGGCCAGAGATCGATTCCCTGCGGGAGCGGAATTACCAGGACAAGCACTTAGCCAAATGAGGCATTATAAGTGGACTGTGTCATTCCTACCCGAAAAATTAATCTGGATCTTTGGGCTTGAAATTACTCTCGAAGACCAAAAAGCATCAATTAAAAAAAAAAAAAAAAAAACAATATGTGGCACCGTGTTAAGTACCTCGATGAAAAGCTATCAACAAGTGGACATCATTTTTTTCATTTTTTCATTTTTTCATTTTATCTCAAAATAATGCTGTCCCCAATCATTTTTGACACCCTATTTTTTTATTGTTTCATGTCACCATATATTACTATTCACTTTTCAAATTCCACAGTGTCATTTAACTATTAAATCAATAAGATATTTGCATTAGAAAAAAATAAAATACATAATCTAGATAGTCTGATGTAGCAGTCAAACGTATCTACAGGATTTTATTTAATCCCTGTATGAATTAAGGTCCAATAATGAAACCGACAAATAAAAGAAAAATAAATGAAACTTCAAAAATCCGAAGTGCAGAGAAGTGGGCATGGAAAAGGGAAAACCAGATTTGAGAAAGAATGGTGGGTACTTATTAGGAACGGAATCTTCTTCTTTTTCTTTTCCATAAATGTTTTACAATTTCTATTTGCATCTCTTTTCTCTTGAGTGGCTAAAACAATGATGACGACACAAATACTACATAGGTATATTCATACATAAGAGCGCAATTATATATATATATATATATATATAAATTATATACAAACTTTTAACAATCGTTTGTGGAAGAAAAAAAAGTTAAGAGTGATAGTGAGCATAAATTACTTCGTATCCTTTGAAATTGAATTCTCCTTTAGCATTACGGCAATTTCAATTCAATTCTGCAATAGCTATCTTTATCCTGTAACCCCAATTTCAATTCAAGACACTATTGAGAATTTTCCTTTGATTAACCTAAAAGAAGTGATATATCCAAAATTAAAGAAAGTGGGTCTTTTTGCTATAAATGGTTTTTTGAAAAATGAGTTTGTGCAAAGCATAATATCAAATCTAGCTTTTACTTTTGTTTTGACACGACAAAGGTCAACATTTCGTGGGGGACATAAAGAAATTTTAGGCAGATGATTTCTCATAACGTTGAGGAGCAAGCAAAGGTATATTATATGCTACGGGGCATCTTTAACCTTAATTTGTTTTTCGCAGTTACAAAATTTACATTTATCATCAAAAATGTGGTGGTCTAGTGATTAGTGTAAAATGTTGATTTTTTTGGTCTAACCTCTTTCGAGAAGGATGATTTATTATTACCAACCCAGTCTCAATCTATGGAAATGTACGGTTTGTTTTCAATATTATACACCTAATATATATAAAATAATTGAGTTTTCTGTAAAAAAAACTATCACCTTTATTGTTTTTGCAAGAATACCCCTCCGCTTAAAAAAATACAGTTCAATCCCCTCACTTTCAAAGTCACCCGCAATATAATCCTTCCGTCAAATAGACGTTATATCGAAGACGGAATTCAAAACAGTGCGTTTTAGTGAATAATTTTACAAGATTTTTTACAGTTTTAATAATCTTATTTTAAAAAATTAAAAAGTTCTTCTTTCTCGACCACTCTTCTTCTTCTCCTCACCTTCAAAGTCAACAACAACAACAATTCTTCTTCTATTTATTTTTCAATTCATCACAAAAACCAAAAACGAGAGAGATTTGTACATTGTTTGCAGAGCCGTGCCCAGAGGTTTGGAGCCCGTAAACGAACATAAAAAAGGCCCTTATGTCCCAAATCTATATAAAACTAATCCAAATCATATCGAATATAAAATAACCATCATAGTCTCAAATTAATATAAAACCAATAATAACAATCATCATTCTAAATAAATGAATAAAAACAAAAGTAACAAATTTAAAACATAATTTTTCTTCCCTTTTTCCCAACAAAATCACTAACCAAGTTTTCAAAGTCAATACTTTTAACCAACTCTCTTTCGATAGACAAGATAGCCAAGTCACTCAATCTCTCTTGTGACATACTCGAACGAAGATAAGATTTTATCAACTTCAACTTTGAAAAACTTCTTTCAGCAGATGCAACTGAAACTGGAATCGCCAATAATACTCGATAAGCGATCCATGAATTTGGATACATATCATCAATGTTCTTCAGAAATTCTAACACTTCAATGGGCCTCTTAGTAAAACCTGGTATAGCTTCTCTTAGCAATGTTAGCTCATGAAAGAGATCATTACCAACAACATCTGAATGATTCTCATGTGTTAGATAATCTTCAAGTTTGACACAAGAAGCCATCAAAGTATCATCACTTGCTGCACGCAATTTCTTCAAATCAAACAAAAAGCCAAATATTTGTTCATACCTCTGAAACTGTTCAAATCTCGTCTTAAGCGAGTAGAGTGCTTGATCCATAATTTGGATGAAGTAATCAACTCTAAAGCTCTCTTCTGGAGATAATACCACATTTTCATCATCTTTCTGAGATTCCTCACCATAATGTTGTTTCCTTCTAATGATACGTTTTGCTTTCTTTTTTTTTAAATACAGCCTCAATCTCCATAGAATCTGCAATTTTTGTAGCTTCCAACTTTGCTTGCTCGAAACCTGAATCTCTGTACTTTTGAAAATAAGAAACCAGCCCCTTCAGTTGAGAGATAGCAAGATCAATATCCATGTCTTCTGATTGCAAAATCTTACTGACAATGTTCACAGCAAAAAGAAGATTATACCAAATAACCATGGAAACCAAGAACTCAAAATTTCCAATTCCATGTGTTTCACTTGTTGCAAGACACTCAGCATCGCTCTGCTCTTGCGGATCATCACTATTCTCAGCAATGTAAACTAAAGCCTCCATAATTTTAGGAGTTTGAAATCGTATTGCCTTAACACTTTCAACATGACTTTCCCAACGAGTCTGAGACAAAGGCTTGAGTGTTAGGCCTCCCACCCTATCTTCAAATATCTTCCATCGCTTATTAGAAGCAGCAAAGAAGCAATAATTTCGTTGAATAATACCAAAAAACGAAATTGCTTTTGAAGAAGTGTTGGCCATATCACAAAGAGCAAGATTAAGACTGTGACAACCACAAGGTGTATAAAATGCCCTAGGATTAACCTCAAGTAATCTTTTTTGCACTCCTTTGTGTTTTCCCTTCATATTCGAGCCATTATCGTAGCCTTGCCCCCTCACATCATCAATTTTCAAATCAAAAGCAGTCAACACATCTTGAAGTTCACAAAAAAGTCCTTCTCCAGTTGTATCATCAACTTTCAAAAATGTTAAGAAGAATTCTTCGACTTTAGGTGAAGTGGCTGAAACATCTACACACCGAATGACAACAGTCATTTGTTCATGATGGCTAATATCTGGAGTACAATCCAGAATGACAGAGAAGAACTTTGCACCCTGAATTTTCTTGATAATTATAGCTTTAATCTCATTAGCTAACAAAGCAATCAACTCATTCTGAATTTTGTTGCTGAGATAATGATAACGAGTTTCACCTTCTTTAAACCTTCTAAGATGCTCAATCATTACAGGATCAAAATCAGCAAGCATCTCAATAAAACTTAAAAAGTTCCCATTGCCATCTTCTCCAATCCTTTCATTGCTTCCACGAAACGCTAGGTTTTGTTTAGCAAGTGTCTTGACAACAGAAATTATTCTAAGCAACACCTGCCTCCAATGAATTCTCTCCTTATTCATTTTATCTTGAGCATGTTTATCAATGGTCTTATTTTTTTGTAGCCTAAGTTCTAATTCCACCCATTGATTCATGCACACAATGTGTTCCCGACCAGATTCATGCTCTCTAAG
This sequence comes from Eutrema japonicum, assembly GCA_030161315.1. Classification (NCBI taxonomy): domain Eukaryota; kingdom Viridiplantae; phylum Streptophyta; class Magnoliopsida; order Brassicales; family Brassicaceae; genus Eutrema; species Eutrema japonicum. The sequence continues at coordinate 9,328,742 of BSQW01000013.1, forward strand.
CCTTTTCAAAACATTTCTCCAATCGCTGAACCCTGTAGATGCCAATTGACCATTGTCACGCTCATTGAACAACTTGCAACAAAAACAGAAAATTTTGTTCAATGCTTTTGAGTAAACTAGCCAACGCCGATCTTGTTTTTTTCCATCACTCATTTCTCTTGTGTAATAAATATGTGAGAAGTGCATCCTAACTCTATCTTTTGGAAATTTATAATCAACCGGTAGTCTTTTTGTCGGACCTTGGAAAACCATAAAATCTCTCCATTCATTCCATCCTTTCTTTATGCTTTTCCAGTTTCCAGGATCATACATATCCAAAAGTCCACAATGCTCCATCGGATCAACACCTGTTTCACATACATTCTTATCCTCATCTTCATCCTCTTTTTCTTTCAAGCCCTCCTCATTCACCGCATTCACTACATCCACGTTTTCATTCCAATTCTCCTCATCCATTGTATTCACATCCTCTTTCTCATTTAAGTCACCTTCATTCACTGCATTCGCATTCTCTACTCTATCTCCATAAATATCATGATGTTCATCACTTCTTTCTACAGATTTATCAAGAGTTTTAGGTTTTTTGAAGTACCTGAATAAAGCGTTAGTTTGAGATTTCTCTCCTTCTTGTTTTTTCTGTTTTAGTTTTCTTTTTTCATATCCAAACAATGGTTTTTTGAAGTTGTTCGGAGACATCTGTGGAACTAGAAAAAAAAAAAAGAGTTACAACAAATTACTAAATTAGAACAAAAGACAAAATTACAATGAAAGAATAATTAGTAAATAGTAATTATCAAATATTGAAATACCGTTGGATTGGATGATTATGTTATGGTTGTAAGAAGAACTCAAAGTTTATCGATGAAGAAGGAAGCTTAAGAGGTCTGTTGTATTCGTTTGTTTGCTTAAGCGGCTAATGCTATTGCAATTATACCCTAATTTTATATTTTACTAATGGGCCCTCGATTTATTTTAAAAACATGGGCCCGTAGACAAATGTTTCCAATTTAAGTTCATAGGCACGGGCCTGATTGTTTGGTAATCGACGTAAAGTGATCATGCTCTCTCTCCTAAGAGAGATTTGTACATTGTTTGTACATTCTTCTACTTTATTTTGATTTTATCCCCTAATTAATATAAAAATTTAATTAATAATTAAATGAAAAAATTGGTTAAGTTTTGTCTTTATTTTGTTTTTCTTTATTTACGTATCTTCATTTTCTATTAACATAGTTTAATTCTTCTTTAAAAAATAATTCCTATTGCCTTTTAAAATCATAATCTTAATTGCACAATCTTACTAATGAATAATTGAATACACATGTCTACTGAGATGTTACAAAATAATGTCGTTTTTTTTTGTAACACCTTATTTTATTATATGGTAAACAGAAGTACAAAAAATTGAGAAACCAAGACCGCGGAATTTCAAAAATTGTAAATAAAACTTTAGAATGGTGAGCTTTCTTTGATAACATGTCCACTGCATGATTCCTTTCGCGATTCACATGAGCCAGTGAATTTAAGAGAAGATTCACGATCTATTGTCGTATATCGAATAGGATGTTGTTCACTGATGTGCTTTCCCCTCTATTGTTTATCAAATTCACCAATTCACTATTGTCACCTTCAAACCATACTAATCTCCTCCATCCCAGAAGTTTGAACTACGTGGAAAAAACCTTTTGCTTCTACTTGTAACGGTGTTGAGACGAGACTTAACTTTGCTTGTTCCACAACTACAAATTTTTCATTGTGGTTTCATAGAATCCATCCGACACCAATAGATTCTTCATCTTTTAAATAACTACTATCAAAGTTACATTTTAACCATCGTTCCGGTGGAGGTTCCCATTGGCTACTTCTTCTCTTGTTGATAATGTCGGCTTTTTATATAGAAAAATAATTACAGTACTACTAATTCGAATATAGTGTGTGTTTGTTGGGTCCACCTCGTGGTATGTAGGCACATATTACAGAAAGAAACGCACCATGCAACGCCATCTAGCACACGGGCGATACTTTTGATTACATGATTTTAAGGTAAATTAATATATTTGATTTTAAGGTAAATTAATATATTACAAATTTAGAATGGGGATAAGAAATTCGAAGTTAAAATTTAAGATAATATTCAAAAGAAAGAAAAATGATGAAAACGACGACCCAATTTTAATTCGTAGGTCCAAATTTTTATTAGTTGTGTCGGGTACCCATGGATATAGATGGATGCATGATTATATTTGCCTTCTCCCAACCTATTGAGCCAATTTTTATTCAAATTTCATCCTGATACCATGGAATTTTTTTTGTTCTATTTCTATAATTAGATACACGTGGTACGTTTCTGGAAATTTAATTATTTAATTAAATACCGCGATAAGGAATAATACTATAACTAAAAAATCAAGACATTTACTTACATTTGTTGTATATGTTTTTGTACACCATTGTGTAGTTTAACAAAGTGTATATAAATTAAAAAGATTATAAAGCCACTTAGGTGAAAAGATTATTGTTAATGTCCATCGGTGAAGATGATTTGTTCAACACAATCTCGAACTCAACTGGTCTCATTGTCTCCTTCTCCCTCTTCTTCTTCTTCTTCTTCTTCGTAACCATCTTCCTCACTCTCTCCTTCTTCCTCACCTTCTTTATCACCAACTTGGTCCCTCTGATCAGTCTCAAACTCAGTCTGCATTTCTTGTGGGAAAAGCAACTGTCTCTGTGGAGATACCATTAGAGGCAATGGCAATGGCAATACCCCATTTTTGTTCCTCTCGTTGTACAAAGCTTCGAGCTGGTGAAAATAAGGGCAAGTCTTGGAATCAAGGGGTCGTTTCTTGTTGCTTTCTTTGACTTTCTTGAAGTACTTGTTTATGTTTTCCCACTTCTCTTTGCATCGTTTCGCGCTTCGATTGTATCCCAATCTTCTCATTCCTGCTGAGATCTCTTCCCATAATGGCCCTTTAGTACCATTTTCTTGATAGTTAGCTTCAAGATTCTTCCTTATCCTTATCAAGGCCTCCACCTCGGTTTTAGGCCATCTGGAAGAACTAGGAGATACCGAATGGTTGGTATCGTAATTCCCCATCTTCATTGTTGTATCAAGTAGAACCGGTCTTGGCTCTTTACTCTCAAATGTTATTGAATGATCGCTTAGGTATTGTTTCCTTTGTGATACTTTATGATTCTGATGTGCATGCGGTTGTGATTGTTGTTGTCCTCCTGAGATTTTGTGTAAGAAAGATATGATTGCAGCGTCTTTAGCCGCGGCACTGGACCTCTCATGGACTAGTGTTTCCTGTTCTCTGTTGATTCTCGCTACTTCTTGGACCCTCCAAACCTCTTCTCTCGAGATTCTCTCTCTCTCTCGATTCTCCAAAGTTTCCAAGAACTTTTTTTGCATCTTCTCTTGTTTCTCCATCAACCCTTTTGTCAACTTCGTGAACAACCCTTTCCAATACTTCCTCCTCTTTCTAGATCTCTTTCCCTGATGATGATCTTCTTCCTCGTCAGATGCAGTAGATGAAGAAGTTGAGCTCGAGAAAAGATTCAGCGCCGACGAAACGTTTCTCACCAAGTCATTCGAAGCTGGTTTAAAACCAGTATCAACAGTAGTTGTATGGTTGTTGGTATAAAAAGGGAAAGGTGTTGTAGGAGACGGTTGCTTGGCGAGGAAGGTAGGGTTCGTGGTGATTGGTTTCACACTAACCTGATGATGATGTTTCAACGGTAAGGAACTCTTGTCTGCTGCTGGATTGTTAGAGCTAATCCACGGTGTCAAAGAAGTGGTTACTGCCGCGGTGGTGGTCATGGTCGCTGCATGAGATTTTTCGGGCTGCGACTCGGGTTCAGGTGGATAGGAATTGAGAGTCTCGAAAGCTTCTAACTCTTCGAAAAACCGATAAGTTTTGCCTTCGGATTTTCCGGTACGACCTTCTTTGGTTCGTTTGTGGTACTTGTACACGTTCTCGAATTTCTCCTTGCATTTCTTTGCACTTCTCTTGTAACCAAGCTCCATCATTTTCCTAATTATTTATCAATCAAGAAACCTATAATTACGATACAAAATATATATCTAAACTTTTTCTTAGCTAGAATTATATGTTATTAATTAGACTTCTATATACTTATAAACATATAAATAGCATTATAGAAATATTCAAATGAGTGACCGAAAAAAATATGATTTACAAATACATATCCAAAAATGTATAAACGTATATGTAAGATCGTAAAACTTCTGTTTAATTTTCAATATATAAATATGCATGTAAAATTGTAACATATATAATATAATAAACCTGGAGATTTCTTCCCATAAGGGAGCTTTAAGAGTAGAGTCACGAAAGGCTTTATCCATCTCCGAACGTATTCTCAAGAGAGCTAAAGTCTCCGGTCTTGGCCACCGGTTTCCTCCGCCGCCGCCTCCTCCGCCGGTTTCCTCCATTTTCATATCTTTCTCCTCCTCGCCGGAACCGCCCACGCCGCCTCCACCGGAGCTATCTAACAGTCCTGAAGAGTTTCCAGACATACTCGAATTTGGATTTCCTCAAAGAGAGATTAGGAGAGTTTGAAGAGAAGAACGAAGGTTGTGGTTGAATTTTCTTTTTTTTTTTCTTTTTTTTTTGTCTATTGTGATTTTATCTTAGGGGTATTTAATTGGGTGGGATGGACCATTTATCTAGAACTTATAAATATATAATACATTTTTGTACGTAATATTTATTTTGTATAATTTTTCTTCTTCTATATCACAAAAAGAGGAGTGGGACTTAAAAGGGGAACTTTTTTCGCTTTCCTTCTGTCTTTTTAATTTGGGAATCTTCTCTTTGCTTATAAGAAAATAATTTCATATAAATTAAATTTATGTATAATTTATTTCATTAGCGTTGGAGAACTAGGTGTCTGGATCTTATTAATGATTGATTGATCAGATTCTTCCGCAATGAATTTTTCAGACACTCACATTGGATAGTTTGAAATGAAATATTTTATAAACAGTTAAAAATGAATTTTGCAAACTCTAAAATTACGATCCAATACTAGAAGAATTTTGCAAACTCTAAAATATATGAAATATTGTATTGGATCGTAATTTTAGAGTTTGCAAAATTTTAGAGTGGATCCAATGCTTACTACTACATCATTTCATATATTGTTACATATAATTATCAAAAAACGGAATTTAACGTGGCTGTATAATTGGAGGGTCTTTTAACGGTCCCACTTAGCCACTTGTGTGACATGTGAGTTACTTATAAAATTTTATCTATTATTACACGTCTTGTTTTTTTTTTTTATTATTGGAGAGACTTTTATATTTGGTTACAAAGTATATATCATATTCACAGTAAAATAATAAAATAATGATTCGAATTGAAATAATCTAATAATAACAATAGTATAATACTTTTATATTTTGAGGTTTGGGGTTCGATTTTCAGAATATGCAATTTTTATAGATTAATAAAAAAAAAATTATAAGAAAACATTTTAACATATATAATGTAAGTAAAACCATTTATCGTGATCGGAATTCCTTATGAAAAAACAGATATCATTGTATGCTGTAAAATTGTTTTTATAATTTGTATCGGTGTTAAAAAAATATATATATAGTATACGATTGTGAGCTGTGGAGAAGCCGAGGAATATTATTAAATTAGTGTTTAAAATGATTGACATCATAATGGATGCTTTTCGTTTAAATTATTATATAAGTGGAAAAAAAATAATCAGCAAGAACAGCTGCAGATAGAGACGATAGGGATAATATTCGGGTAGTGTGGGCCCAGATTAGCTTCTCACCGCCGCTGGATCAAACCGCAAATTGGTCACGACACCGACTAGAATTTACCTTTTTACCCCCACATGTTGACCCTCTCTAATCTAATCATGCAACTATTTTATCAAAACACACGTCATTGTTCACCGTCTACATATATATTTATGAGTCATGATATTTTTTTCATGGAATATATAAATGGCGAAACATTACATTTTATCAATTTTTTTTTTTTTTTTTTGACGATTTGAGATAGAAAGGCGGTGTGGGTGTAATTAATATGTGTGGAAGTTTTGATGTAACATCAAATTACGGTATTAAATTAGACGAAGAGTTAGATAAATGTCTAAGTTATATATGGTTATTAGGCGCATTTATGAGAAAAAAGCAAGTAGAGACATGATTTAGTTAGCTTATGACCTACCTTATTTAATGATTTTGAAATATTCCGGTGCCTAATAAGTAATAATGTATCTATTTTTACGTAAATATTTTGTTGTTTCTTCGACAACCACTGATTTTAATTTCGCTTTTTTTTTTGTTTTTTTATCGTCTCTTGCTTTCTTCTTTAAAAGTTTACCGGTATTTTCAAAGCATATCATGTCACTAAAGATCAACGTGTTTTCCGTTTGTAGACACATTTGTATTATACAAATAAAATTGAAAAACGTAAACATATATCTTAATTGGTATCATATATGTATATTCAAGCGTAATACGTCAGATTAAAACTAATTTTTGATTTTACTAAATTGATTTTCACTGGTCAATTTTAGACTATACGCGCTTAATACGACGATAAACTTATTAATATTGTGATAATTTGTAGTTATTGACGGTTCAAAATAGTTTATAATTTAAATTCTATAGCTCCATCTATTTTATGGTTTTTTTTTCAATTTAACATGAGAAAATACACTTGTGACTTGTGAGATCATAAGTTTAGAATTTGTATTATGAATTTGTGTAGTTATGAGTATTTTTTTTTTATAACCATGGGAAAAAAAAGAGAGAGACAAAACTGTATAAACATTTAGGAAAGCAATCACATTTTAGTTATGGAGATGTTTTGTTTAAGCATAACAAAACATTAATAGGAGAATGGACAATCTTACTGGCAGTTCGTTTTTTTGTCTGAAACACCAAACTCATCTCCCACTTTTTTCGCATTTCTCTCTTTTTTTCGTATTTGGTTAAGTTCTGTTCATTTTATTTATCGCTTACTTAAAAAAAATATATATATATATAGATTTTATATTCGAATTATATATTAATTTCCTTTTTAATCTATAATAAGGGGATAGATAAATATAAATATATAAAAAGAGAGGAAATAAAAGCAGTGGTTACAATGAGCTGGATTCAGATGTATTTCCACTACGTATGGTTCTGTAAAGTGACCCCAACTTGATCCCTTTCTACGTATGTATACATACGCCGTTTATATTTATAATATGCACACAAAAGTAGTAGGCATACGTAGTATACATATATAAGTATAACAGTTAAAGCTTATAATAATAGGGTTAATTTTCTATGATAGACTATTTAATACATAAATTTATGTATTATATTTTTTTTTTGGTCATTCACTGAAATGGCATGGGTAAAGCTAAGGACACAGACAGTTCATATCCTTTTCTACAGAGTATAGCGACTCAAGCAACGACGAAGGAGAGAAACAATACGTTATTCAATCTCCAATCAATCCCACATTCACAAATCTCCAAAGATATTAATAGACAGATTCGAAACATGATTACAACTAGAGAACATCAAAAGCATTTCGGAAAAAATGTCTTTATGGCTTCATTTAATTAGTGTGTATGTTCTATTTGCAGTTAAACATTTGTTACCATGTTTTATTATTTTTTTTATTTTTGTCATGGTAAAAAGTACGCATGAACATTTTACCCGAACTCGAAAATCCGAATCGAACCGACCCAAAAACAGGGGTTCGTATCTGTTTTGGATATGACTAAATTACCGATCAAGTCTTCTTTCAATTTAGTTCGGATATCGGGTCGGTTTGGATAATATACGATATCCATTCGGGTATTTGAAAAAATCTAAGTGCTTTTTCCCCTTTCCCTTTCCCAGAATCATGCAAAAAAAGATTGGATCGATCGATCCACCATCCAGCGAGTATTTTTGGGATCGATCAACCACATCTAGATTGATCGGTCTAACCTGAATCGATCGATCTCCATGTCAGACCGGTTGATCCCATTTTCAAGTTTTAAGATTTATACGGTTATTTTGTGTGTACAATCGGATAATATGTTTAGGAAGTAACCAACCCGAACCAAAACCGACTGGTTTAGGTTTGAAATCGGTATCAAAATCAAGTAAACATACCGAACCGAAAGGATCCAAATTTATATGACCCGAAATTTTTTCGGTTCATATATGGTTACTAAAAGTCTCTATACCTGAAATACTCAATAACCTGAAATATCCGAACCGACTCCGAACATAAAATCTTAATGCCTAGACCTAGTAAAACGTACTTGGGTTAAGCTTTTGGTGAAACTTAACTTCCATTTATGTGATATTTACAGTTTAGTAAAAAAAAAACAAGTATTCACCGAAATGGCCGATGAATAAGACGATTTAAGACGATTGTTTTCAATAAATGCGATTTGTCACCGATCGACTACTATTTTTCGAGGATGGTACCGATGATTCCAACTCCATAAAGATTACCTGTACTCTCCTTTTGCACAATCGATTTGACCCAACAAATTAAATGTTGTTATCTTCTTCTTCAATTTTTGTGTATTTATACTTTTAATTTTCTTTACTGCGAACAAAGTACTCGTATTATAATTCATTAATGTCTATGTACTATGTACATATAATTTATAAATAAGAATAAACACAGTATTTAACCCCAAAAAAAAACTAAAAACTAAACACATTCGTAGCCGTTAAAAATAGTGTGACGTGTGAAATTAAGGGCTGTTCGATCTTTGTACGTCGTACGATAGTTGATTTGGCAGGCACGTGTAACGTTTTTATCGCGGCTCCGATGTGATTTTTGCCACGTATGATATTAATTTCTTCGCCTACGTGGACTTTTCAAGCCTTTTATTTTCTTCTGTCCAAAATAAGTTGCTTTATTCCACCAACAAACCATGTGAGAGCAATAAAAAAAGAAAAATAAAAAAACTCCTTCAAATAGCGAAACCACTTTATTCCATTTGATAATAATATCACGTCGAGAAAATAATTCCGTGGCTCGTGGACATTTTAATTTTTTTTTTTTTTTTTTTTTAAATATTATTATATTATATTGTCCCAAACCGAGAATAGTGACTGGTTACAAAGAAGTGAACCGGAGCAATTTGAACCGAACCAAAATTGAAAACCCTAATTGAAAGTCAACGAAAACAGTCGATAATTGAAAGTGAGTTGAGCTTGAACGTTCCCTTCCGCCGTCAACCAAACAACACCGACAGCTACAAGAGAGGAGCTTTGCGGCCGCTGCCTATCCGTCGCCGACAACCGGAGAGCTGACCCCAGCCGTCAAGTCCAGACCGGCGAGCGTTCTGATCCCAGCAACCTCCTTCCGATGTGTCGATTTCCGGGAGAAGAAAACCTCGGCAAAAACCGGAAATATCACCGCAAAAACGGGAAAAAATTCATAGAAACACCGAACTGTGAATCCGATAACCCTCAACAAGACACCAACTTGTCGATTCCATCAACCGAAACCTCGATCCGGCGAAGGGAGACAAAACAATCCGATTACCACAAGAAGGAAAAGCTTACCCACTCGCCGCCGTCGAAACTGTCTGGCCACATAGTTCGAAACCGACCACCGCAACATCCCCCTCCACTCGCGGTGCCACCCACCTAACCGGGACAAACGATTTCCGCCACGGGCTGCGACTTATAACTCCGCCGCCGATATTTCTCGTCCTTGCTCACACCGCCGGCCTCACAGCAGTTCCGGAACTCAGATAAAAAACAAATCGATTCACGCCGTCGCTTCCGCCACCGCACCGCCTCGCCGCCCCGGCTGAACCACGCCTCAGCACCACCGGAGATGAGACCGTCGACCTCCGAAGAATCCTTGCAACCTGCACTTTTATTAAAGAACAGCGAAAATAAAAGGAAACCTCCCCCTCACGTCGCCGGCAAAGGAAACCGGACGGCGGAGAGGGAGAAAACTCAGATCTGTTTTTTTTTTCTCTCTAGCTTCTCTAATCTTTCTCTCTCTTCTTCCCTGTTTTACTTTACTTTTGACATTTTAATTTTTATATATATTATATGTCAAATATATATTTGTGTGTATCCTTCTTATATGTACTATAAAAACATTGGTACAGAAAAATAACTACATTGGTGATTAGTTGATTCCTTTTATTTTATATATAAATTGGTAAGTAAAACCATTTTTTTTAATTATGAGTATTGAAGTTATTAAGTTTGTAAACAAAAAAATGTAATATTTGTAGATTTTGTTGGTCAACCTCATTTGTCATGCCAAGTTCGTTACCGTCCATCGTTATCACTTATCAGCCAGGTCATAGTCAACTATAACAATTAGAATAATTGATACATTTTGATCTTACCGTAACCTTGCTTGGCTTGCCCCTAAATATAAAACGTAAACTACAAATAGAAAAAAATTAAAAAAATTAGAGGGACCCATTATTTATTTTATTGATTTTCTTATGGATAGCGTAATAGCACTTGAATTTACTATGGCTTTTTATACCATTTTTGTTTTTACTATGTATTCGAAGTGTCTGGCACACATGTTCCATATACACACTTGCTGGTCCGAAATTGATGTTAAGTTTTGGGCCTTCACATGTTCAAAGCCCTTGAGGTTAGGCCCAATTTGTTACTTTCAAATCCAGTTATCTTCAATTCAAATAAACCTAGTACTTTTAAAATATAGTGATGCGAGGACCTTATGGGTGCATGATGGCCAATCCAGTTTTCGATTTGATTTTAGTTTGAATATTATGGCTTTAAGAATTTTTGTTTTTTCCCATATATTGAATTGAATATCAACTATATTGACAAAAAAAAAAATCAACAATACAAATCATATTGAAAACAGCAAAAATTGCATGTCATCAACACGTGTGATACATTCTACAATACAAAGTAATATGAACAAAGACGAAAACATCAACATGAACTATACCTAAAATGAGGCCAAAAACAACTTTAAAAAAAGTAAATAAAGAAAGAAAATGACGAAGACAATTGTGAAATCGAAACATAAGAGTGTTAAATGGGACGACATACAAAATTTAACGAAGTCTCGATGTGTTATTTCAAACCGACAATCTAATTCTTGACTTACAAAAAAAAGTGATTAGATAATGTCAAATTAATACAGAGCAAAACACAAGTAGAAGAATGATTTATATCTGTCTTATTCAACGTCTTTAGAAGAACATTTATAGGCATCCTAATCTTAACCTACCTTACAAGAGAAAAATATATGAAGATATGAAAATATCCCTAATATATCGATATGCAAATATAATATATTGATACGTCAATAGATAATTTTGATAAAACGATATGAGAATACATAAATAACAAGTTCTAAAGTAAAATCGGTATGTTCCGTTCCTCGTTGATCTTGATTATCAGGTAATAGGTGTAGACTTTAGGATGAAGCTTTGTTGGAGAAGCGTCTTGGATGCCTCTGTGTCTCAATTTTTTCTGTTGTTGGAGGAGCTAGTAAGGCCTTTGGATTGTGGTTAAGCTTGACTTTGTGCTAGCCGACATCGGGGAAAGATCTTGGTAGCGTGAGTTAGTTTTGCAAGATTTTGTAGGTTAAAATAGTTCCGTTAAGTGGTTTGATATCCGGTGAGTTGGAAGCGCCACGATTAGGTGACTTTGGGGGCAGTCTAGATCATTGGCATTGAAGGTTCTTCATAGTGTTGACGCTTTTTTCGGGCTGTTAGTGAAAGAGCTTCTGATTCGTGGAGGAGGAGTGTTTCTCAGTCTTCTAAGTTGTTATCCTTTCGAGCCTTGCCTAGTTTTCATTTGTTTCTCAAATCTTTCGAGATAGTTATCGTTTCATCTTGACACCATGAGTTGAAAAGCTTACGGTTTTGTTGATGAATCAAATTAAGAATTTGTTTTTAATTTCATGTTTTTATTTTTTTTTGCCATGAAACTAAGTTCATAGGTTAAACATCATATAAAACCTAAACCGTTCATTTTAATGATATTTACAATTTCGCAAAAAAATGAAGTAAAATTGATTATATATTTTTGATAAAACGATACAAGAAATAAATAAATAACAAGTCCTAAAGTATATAAAGTGCACCTCTTATATCAACGGAGCTGAAAATTAGGGTTTTGCTTGCGGTGACGGCGTTTACGTGATGTCGGTTGCCCATTTCTTCCTTTTGTTGATATGTCCCATGTTTAGATATTTTTTCAATTAGAGTATCTGTTTTTCTCAATTTGTGGATTTTTGTTTTCGGAGGATTGTTTTTATCGGATTTTAGGTTTATTTTTTCTTTCTAATCTATCAGTGTTATTATTATTATTATTTTTTGAACTTATCTGTCTGTCATTATTTTAAAATTTTGTTTATGTTTAGCTCCAAACATCTCTATTCATGGGTTTCAGTGTGTTGCATTCAAAGTTTTTTTGTTTGAACCTATCCACAATTCCATTAAGAAGAAGATAAGGGGAGGCTAGAATTAACATTGTATTAACAGAGGTAGAGATTAACTGAGATGTTAAAAAAACCCATCTTCGATAAGAAGCTACTCCAAAGATTACAACATATGTTTTCAAAGGAAAAGATATTGTTATCTTATGATGAAAGTCAAACCCTCCAAGGGATTTCTGACGGCTGGTAATCCGTCGGAATATTCCGAACGATTTCCGAAGACAATGAATCCCTCAGAACGGCCGTTGGAAATCCCTCGGAATATTACGAGGGATTTCCGAGGGAATATATATATTATTGCTTTGTAAATACTTCTCCCTTGTATATACGTTTCTTGCTTTGTTTGTAAACGGTTTGGAATGTTTCCGCTGGATTACAATTGTTTTACAAAGAGTGCATGCGCTTTGTAAACATTCATTGCCTTTTTTTCACATGTCTTTGTTCCTAGGTTGTTCCAGTGTTTAATTCGTGTGTTTCCTGTCTCTGGTATTTTGAAGATTCTTGTGTATAGTTGCAGAGAACAAACAAACATTTCTCTATAAATACTCTTCCCCTCATTCACAACATTCACAAAAAATAAAAATTACACGATATAATGTCTTATTTTAGATCGTGGATGGACAAACCTCCGCGTGATTCTGCTACGGGGGAATTGACGGATGAGTTCGCACAAGGTGTGGAGGAGTTCATGAACTTTGCGTCAAACAATAGCATGACATCAGAATACGATAAAATGTATTGTCCTTGTACTAAATGTCGGAATCATAGATTAGTCTCAGTTATAGATGTAAGGAAGCACTTATATAGGAATGAATTTATGCCTGGTTACAAGATTTGGTATACCCACGGAGAAACCGATTCAATGGTGCAATATTATGGAAGCACATTTGATAGGTTTGGTAGTACTTCGGGTACTAGGTTATAGGAACCAACACAGGAAGTAGATGTAAACGCATGTTACACTCAGATGGTGAATGATACGTTTCGTGAAAACATAGCATCGTATCATGTTGAGGATGATAACAGGATAGAGGAACCAAATTCAGAAGCGCGGAAGTTTTTTGATATGCTAGATGCGTCAAAGCAGCCATTATACAGAGGATGTAGAGATGGAATATCGCCTCTTTCAACTGCATGCGGGTTGATGACTATAAAGACAGATTTCAACTTGGCCGAAGATTGTGTTGATGCGATAGCTGATTTTGTGAGAGATGTCTTACCCGAAGATAATATTTCACCGGCTTCATACTACAAGATTCAGAAGCTTGTAGCTGGTCTTGGATTACCTTATCAGATGATAGAAGTGTGCATCAACAACTGTATGATCTACTGGAGAAAGGATGAAAACCGGTTGAAGTGTCGTTTTTGTCATAAACCTCACTATCAGGATACATGAGGCAGAGTACATGTTCTACATAAACGGATGTGGTATCTTCCCCTAGCTGATAGGTTGAAGAGGTTATATCAATCCCAGCGCACGACAGGGCCTATGAGATGGCATGCAGAATATAACCCAGTTGGAGAGATAGCGCATCCTTCAGATGCAGAAGCATGAAAACATTTTCAAGAGGTTTATCCTAGTTTTGCGTGTGAGCCAAGGAACGTATACCTCAGGTTATCTACGGATGGATTGAACCCTTTTGGAAAGCATGGGAGAAAATATTCGTTGTGGCCAGTAATCGTCACACCGTACAATGTACCGCCATCTATGTGCATGAAACGAGAGTTTTTGTTCCTCACGATCCTCGTCCCAGGTCTAGAGCATCCTAAGAGATCGCTTGATATTTTCTTACAGCCATTAATTTATGAGTTAAAAATATTGTGGAAAAATGGTGTTTAAGCGTTCGATGTTTCCCTGCAACATAATTTTATGATGCGTGCGGTACTTATGTGGACCATAAGTGATTTTCCAGCATACGGTATGCTATCTGGATTGTCCACGCATGGAAAGTTGGCGTGTCTGTATTGTCAAGATAACACTGATGTGTTCCAATTGAAGAACGGACGTAAGAATTCTTGGTTCGATTGTCATCGACGATTTCTACCGCATGCTCATCCATATTGTCGGAGCACAATATTGTTTAGAAAGAACAAAAAAGTTTTCAATGGTCCACCTCCTGAGTTAGATGAGAATTATATTATGAATCAGTTCATTGATTTTGGTGCCGAGAAGACAGTTTCATGCGGAGGTAATGAGCATTATCCCGTTGACGGTTGTGGTGAGTACCACAATCTAGGTGTGATGCACATTGAAAAGAACGTTTTCGACAACATCATGAACACTGTTCTAAATGTGCAAAGAAAGACAAAAGATAATTTGAAGGCCAGATTGGACTTGCCAGATATTTGTTCCCGTAAGGAGTTGCATGTAACACTACAAGAAAACATGCATTTTGTAACGATTTTTTGCGACGATTTTATTTCGTTGCAAATTGCAATCGTTTTTACGAGTACTTTACGACGATTCTTAAAGACGTCGTAAAATCGTCGCAAAATTGGGACCAAAATTTTCGTTGTAAAATCGTCGCTAATTTGCGACGATTTTACAACGATTATCGACGACGTTACGACGATTATCAAAATCGTCGTAAAATCGTTGTAACTTAGCGACGATTTACCGAGGTTTATATAAAACGTTGTAATATCGTCGTAAAATTACCCACGAATTAGTAATGATTATTATAAGTTGAACTTTACATCGATTTCCCAACGATTAATCAGTTAGGTGAGCACGTTTTAAGTTCATGGTGTTCGGTTAGGTAAACATGTTTAATGTCGTTGTAAAGTCGATGTAAACATTTTTAGATTCGTTGTAAAATCGATGTGAAATCGATGTAAAATCGTAGGTAATTCGATGGTAATGAAAATAAAAATCTATATATAGTGGCCAACTTCATAATAAAAATTTCATATTCAAAAACATTTACTTCTTTCTGACCAAGAAAAAATGTCAATATACGAAATTAGAAGATGGATGTATAATCGTCTTGATTCAGAGGGATCACTAACAAAGGAGTTCAGTGATGGGGTGGAGGGATTCATGCATCAGGCAGGAAGTATACATAATACGATTATCAGTGGTAAGATGTACTGTCCTTGTGCCAGATGCTTGAATAGGAAATTTATCATTATCTCGAAGGTATGGTCGCATATATTAAATAGAGGGTTTATGCCGCATTACTATATATGGTATTATCATGGAGAGGGTCATGGGGGGGAAATGCAGCTAGTAGTAGTAGCAATTATCAAGCATCGAATTTTGATGAGTCAAATAATTTTAATCAATTAGATGATCATGCGGAGCAGCATGGTGAAGATAATGATAGGATTCATGACATGGTTACGGATGCATTTCATGAAACCGTAAGTACATTTGCACATGATCATCATGATGAGGAACCCAATCTAGATGCAAAATATTTTTATGATATGCTAGATGCTGCAAATCAGCCACTCTACGATGGATGTAGAGAATGACATTCTAAATTGTCATTGGCGGCTAGGATGATGACTATTAAAACTGATCATGACTTAGCTGAGGTTTGCATGGATGATTGGGCTGATTTGATTAAAGAGTATTTGCCAGAGGAAAATTTAGCTGCTGAAACTTACTATGAGATACATAAGCTGGTTTATAGTCTTGGGTTGCCTTCTGAGATGATAGATGTCTGTGTTGACAATTGCATGCTTTTTTGGAAAAATGATGATAAGTTGCAGGAATGTCGATTTTGCCATCTGGAATGACCCAAGAGCTATCTGAAATAGCATAGATGACACCAGCTTTCAAAAGTTTCATCACCTCCTTTTTGACTACTTCCTTCAGGTTCGGATTCAGCCTCCTCTGATGTTCAATTGAAGCTTTTGACTCGTCCTCAAGATGAATCATATGCATGCACAGGTCCGGTGATATACTTGAAATGTCATCAAGAGAATAGCCAAGAGTTTTGCGATACTTGCGCAGCTTGCTCAGCAGTAAGGTAATCTCTGTGTTGTTCAAGGAAGCATTAACAATTACTGGGTATGTGGAATTAGGACCAAGAAAACTATCCCTAAGATTTTCTGGAAGTGGCTTGAGTTCCACTTTAGGAGCTTTCTCCTCACTCCAATCTCCAGGCCCATCAGCTTACTTAGAACTATCGGCCAACTCCCTTTCTGGCCGTAGGGTATCGATCGATACTAGGGGAGTATCGATCGATACTGGCGATGCTGAATCGAGCATCTGCGAGTATCCAATAGTATCATCGCGCGAATGGACCTCTGAAGTGGCTGAACAGACCAATGCTCTCTCCAGTGGATCCTCAGGATGCATCTCCAGGAAGTACTCTTCAGCTATGTCATTGAAGGTGTCGATAAAGAAAGTCTGTCCATCGATGGTTGTTCTCTTCATCATCTTATCCATATTGAAAGTCATGACTAAATCACCGATGTTGAGAGCGATCTTCCCATTCCTGCAATCAATCAAAGCACCAACTGTTGCAAGGAATTGTCTGCCTAGGATAAGAGGATCCTTATGCTCAGCATCATACTCCAGGACGATGAAATCAGTTGGGATCAAGCAATTCCCAATCTTAATAGGAACATCTTCGAGTAAACTCTCTGGAAGTCTAACTGAGCGATCATCAAGTATCAGGGAGATTCTTGTGGTTGTAAAGTCTGCCATCCCCATCCTTTTAGAAACTGAGTATGGCATGAGGTTGACATTCGAGCCAAGGTCACAAAGAGAATGCTCAAATCTATCTGTGAATATTGTACAATCCAACACAAAACTCCCTGGATCTGGTAGCTTCTTTGGGATCCTGTTCGTCAGGATTGCACTGCACTCATGAGTAATCGATAAAAGGAAGTTCACATTGCTTGATACCATCCTCTTAACATATCTCATGAAAGCAGGAGAAGTCTTGATAGCATCGATAAAAAGAAGTTCAACAATCAACTTATCCATGATTGCTTTGTATCTAGAGTCTTCTACCTCTTTCTTAGTCTTCCCAGTAGCCATGGGATAAGGTATCCTCGGTGTGTAAACTCTCTCTGCAACTACATTAGGCACTTCCTTCGAAATCTTAGGTGTTGACTCGACAGTAGGACCAGTGTCGATCGAAACATGAGTGGTATCGATCGATACACGGGGTTTTGATGTGTCCCGTGAAAGAATCTTGACAGGTGTCGATCGATGCTTACTAGTGTCGATCGATACTGGAGCGATTTCAGAATCCTCATCGTCATGATCGACGAAAATATCTACAGTTTGACCATTTTTTACTCATGGATTGACCTTTTTCCCACTCCTTAAGGTGATAGCATTGATGTGAACCCTTGGGTTCTCTCCTTTCCCTTGGGTTCTCTCCTTTCCCTTGGATTACTCCATCTTTCAGTAAGTCAAGCATTCCAGGGAAAGGAGAGAACCCAAGGGTTCACATCAATGCTATCACCTTAAGGAGTGGGAAAAAGGTCAATCCATGAGTAAAAAATGGCCAAACTGTAGATATTTTCGTCGATCATGACGATGAGGATTCTGAAATCGCTCCAGTATCGATCGACACTAGTAAGCATCGATCGACACCTGTCAAGATTCTTTCACGGGACACATCAAAACCCCGTGTATCGATCGATACCAATCATGTTTCGATCGACACTGGTCCTACTGTCGAGTCAACACCTAAGATTTCGAAGGAAGTGCCTAATGTAGTTGCAGAGAGAGTTTACACACCGAGGATACCTTATCCCATGGCTACTGGGAAGACTAAGAAAGAGGTAGAAGACTCTAGATGCAAAGCAATCATGGATAAGTTGATTGTTGAACTTCTTTTTATCGATGCTATCAAGACTTCTCCTGCTTTCAGGAGATATGTTAAGAGGATGGTATCAAGCAATGTGAACTTCCTTTTATCGATTACTCATGAGTGCAGTGCAATCCTGACGAACAGGATCCCAAAGAAGCTACCAGATCCAGGGAGTTTTGTGTTGGATTGTACAATATTCACATATAGATTTGAGCATTCTCTTTGTGACCTTGGCTCGAATGTCAACCTCATGCCATACTCAGTTTCTAAAAGGATGGGGATGGCAGACTTTACAACCACAAAAATCTCCCTGATACTTTCTGATCGCTCAGTTAGACTTCCAGAGAGTTTACTCGAAGATGTTCCTATTAAGATTGGGAATTGCTTGATCCCAACTGATTTCATCGTCCTGGAGTATGATGCTGAGCCTAAGGATCCTCTTATCCTAGGCAGACAATTCCTTGCAACAGTTGGTGCTTTGATTGATTGCAGGAATGGGAAGATCGCTCTCAACATCGGTGATTTAGTCATGACTTTCAATATGGATAAGATGATGAAGAGAACAACCATCGATGGACAGACTTTCTTTAATGACACCTTCAATGACATAGCTGAAGAGTACTTCCTGGAGATGCATCCTGAGGATCCACTGGAGAGAGCATTGGTCTGTTCAGCCACTTCAGAGGTCCATTCGCGCGATGATACTATTGGATACTCGCAGATGCTCGATTCAGCATCGCCAGTATCGATCGATACTCCCCTAGTATCGATCGATACCCTACGGCCAGAAAGGGAGTTGGCCGATAGTTCTAAGTAAACTGCTGGGCCTGGAGATTGGAGTGAGGAGAAAGCTCCTAAAGTGGAACTCAAGCCACTTCCAGAAAATCTGAGGGATAGTTTTCTTGGTCCTAATTCCACATACCCAGTAATTGTTAATGCTTCCGTGAACAACACAAAGATTACCTTACTGCTGAGCAAGCTGCGCAAGTATCGTAAAACTCTTGGCTATTCTCTTGATGACATTTCAAGTATATCACCGGACCTGTGTATGCATAGGATTCATCTTGAGGACGAGTCAAAAGCTTCAATTGAACATCAGAGGAGGCTGAATCCGAACCTGAAGGAAGTAGTCAAAAAGGAAGTGATGAAGCTTTTGAAAGCTGGTGTCATCTATGCTATTTCAGATAGCTCTTGGGTCATTCCAGTTCCTAAAAAAAGAAGGAATAAATGTGGTGAGGAATGAGAAGGATGAGATGATTCCTACTAGGACTATCACTGGGCATGGAATGTGTATTGACTACATGAAGTTGAACAAGGCTACACGGAAATATCATTTTCCATTGCCATTCATTGACCAGATGTTGGAAAGGTTGGCTAGTCATCCCTACTACTGTTTTCTCGATGGATATTCAAGTTTCTTCCAGATTCCTATTCATCCGAATGACCAAGGGATGTGAAGAGAAGCACTTGGTCCTAAATTGGGAAAATTTTCACTTTATGGTTCAGGATGGCATCGTGCTTGGGCACAAGGTTTCTGAGGCTGGGATCGAAGTTGACAAAGCCAAGATTCAAGTCATGACAAGCCTCCAACCACCGAATTCTGTGAAGGATATTCGAAGCTTCCTTGGTCATGCTGGGTTTTACAGGAGATTTATCAAGGATTTCTCCAAGCTAGCATGCCCACTCACCGCTCTATTATGCAAGGAAATCAAATTCGATTTCACACTTGAATGTCTTGCAGCCTTTGAGGAGATTAAAAAGGCTTTGGTGAGCGCTCTTATTGTGCAACCTCCTGATTGGACTTTGCCTTTTGAGATCATGTGCGATGCTAGTGACTTTGCTGTTGGATCTGTTTTGGGTCAGAGGAAGGATAAGAAGCTACACATTATCTACTATGCCAGCAGAACCTTGGACGATGCTCAAAGGAATTACAGCACCACAGAGAAAGAACTACTTGCAGTTGTTTTCTACTTTTAGAAATTTCGATCCTACCTGATTGGGAGCAAAGTGATTGTCCATACTGATTATGCTGCTCTCAAATATCTGATGCAGAACAAGGATCTCAAGCCTCACCTTTGTTGTTGGATTCTTTTGCTACAGGGTTTCTACATCGAGGTAAAGGACACGAAAGGAATAGAGAACGGGGTCGCTGACCATCTTTTGCGAATTCGGATCGATGAAGACGTCCCTATTGATGATTAACTACCAGAAGAGTCCATTTACTTAATTGAAACTGAGTTCCAAATGGGTTTTGCCGAAACTCAGCAATTCCCATGAATTGCAGGTTTTGGTATCGATCGACACTCACCTACTGTCAGTTGATACCCGGCGATTTCCGAACATGTTTTGAACGTTGAACACCTTGGTGCTTCTGAAGAGTATCTAGTCGCTGCAGCTGATTCTGATCAACCGTGGTACGCTGATTTTGCCAACTATCTCGATGCAGATGCGGAGCCAAAGCACCTCAAGAAATATGACAAGAAGAAGTTTCTGCGTGACATAAGGCGATTCTTTTGGGATGACCCCTACCTTTACAAACACTATTCTGATGGTGTCTATCGGAGATGCATTTCTGAATCAGAGGTACCTAGTGTTCTGTTTCATTGTCATGGATCTGAGTATGTTGGACACTTTACTACTTTCAAGACAGTGTCCAAGGTTCTTCAAGCAGGTTTCTGGTGGCCTACTATGTTTAAGGATGCTCATACTTTCATTTCCCAGTGCGATGTGTGTCAGATGAGAGAGAAGATCAGTAAGAGACATGAGATGCCACAAAATTTGATCCTCGAGGTTGAGATTTTTGATTGTTGGGGCATCGATTTTATGGGTCCTTTCCCTTCGTCATACAAGAACAAGTACATTTTGGTTGCTGTAAACTATGTCTCCAAGTGGGTCGAAGCGATTGCTAGTCCTACCAACGATTCTTCGGTGGTCTTTAAGCTGTTTAAGACCATCATTTTTCCTCGATTTGGAATACCTCGGATTGTTATTAGTGATGGTGGCTCTCACTTTATTAACAAGGTTTTCGAGAGGATGCTGAAGAAGCATGATGTGAATCATCGTGTAGCTACTCCTTATCATCCTCAGACTAGTGGGCAAGTTGAGGTCTCCAACAGGCAAATCAAAGAGATTTTGGAGAAGACCGTGGGTACCACTTGGAAAGATTGGTCTACAAAGTTGGATGATGCACTGTGGGCTTACAGGACCGCTTTCAAGACACCACTTGGGACTACACCGTTTCACTTGCTATATGGGAAAGCGTGTCATCTTCCGGTTGAAATCGAGCATAAGGCAGCATGGACTACAAAGATGATGAATTTAGACATCAAGTCTGCTGCTGAAAAGCTATTGATTCAGCTGAATGAGCTGGATGAGATTAGGCACAATGTCTATGAAAACTCGAAGCTGTACTAGGAGAGGACCAAGGCGTATCACGACAAAAATATCCTCACCTGACACTTTGAACCCAATGATCAGGTACTTCTGTATAACTCTCATTTGCATTTGTTTCCTGGTAAACTGCGTTCTCGTTGGTCAGGTCCTTTCACAATCAAGGAGGTTAGACCACATGGTGCAATTGTCTTGACAAATCCTTCGGGCGAAGAGTTCACTGTCAATGGACAATGGGTGAAACACTACTTTCGGAGCACCGAGATTCCAGACGGACACATAATGCCTCTGGATGATGCACCCAATGCATGAACGGCGATACAATCAAGCTAATGACATTAAATGAGCACTGAGTGGGAGGCAACCCACTGGTGAGTATGTACGTCGGTTTTTAATTTTTGTATTTTTCGTTTTTGTGTCTTGTGTTTTCGTGTGAATCGGATGAAAAAGGTATGTGTCGATCGATACCATCACTGATATCGGTCGACTCCAGGAGATACAGACGTTGCTTCGACCAATGGTCCTTGTATCGATCGATACCAGTAATGGTATCGGTCCATACCCAACGTACATGTAAGTTCTCTGATTTTCACGTCTCCACTCTGTTCTTTTGTTTTCTTTCACCAACTCTAGGCTAGATAACACTGGGGACAGTGTTGTTTAAGTCTGGGGGAGGTAGTCGCTAACATTGTTTTTGTTTTTCTTAGAGTCAGTCGTTTTTGAGTCATTCGTTGCTTTATTGAGTCAAAATCTGTTGGAGACTGTGATCTTTTTCTTGACTCTATTGTTCTGACCTTGCTCCTAAGTGACCATTGTTACAGAATCAGATTTAGATCGACTAATGAAAAATTCAAAGGCTGACCAGTTAACTAGAATACACTCATGTTTCCAGCAAAGTTCTTTAAAGTCTGAGCTAAATTTTTGCACTTCATTGATGAGAATGATGTCCATAGAGCTTGATTCCTCATTCGTATCTGACAAAGGAACCCATGTGTTTAAAGTGTTGGTATTTCTCTCCCTGTTACAAGTTAATAAATGCGATGCATTTAAGATGAAATGATTTTCTTCTATGTAGAGGGTTATGAAAATTTCCAGCGATCCCATTATTATACTTCAGAGGTAATGATCACACAAAGGTGGAAGCGAGGTTAGAAAAATTTCCTGTGATACCATTATTCGTCTACACCATTGATTACTTTTTAAGGGAAAACCCAGGGATTCGGTGGCAAACACCATCAATACTCGCGTCTCGAACCTTAATAAGCATATGCGAGAATATAATAAGAAATAAGTCTGGGGGAGAGAAAACAATACCAGAAAGTGTGAAATTGGATGGTTCCTTGTCATGATACTGTATGGGAAAGAATCTAGAAGGTTATTGGTATTAATCACAGCAATGAAACTGGCGATGAGGGTTTTATTGGGTAATGCTGTGAAATAATGTGTGTAGTCTGGGAAGCTGCGAATGTCTACGGAGAAGTACATAGTGGTTGGATTTGAAACTGGTTATGTAATATGTGGAGCACTAAGGAAAATGGTCATTGCAATATTTCAAGAACATGTGAGTCTCTATGTTTTCAAACCTTTTTCTCTGGTTTAGTCTTCTATTTGCTTGAGGGCAAGCAAATGCTAAGTCTGGAGGAGTTGATATATCATAGTTTTTACTCCTTTTAAGCTATGATGTAAATCCGTTTTATAGAGTTTTTCTACTATTTTGTAGTGTTTTAGAATTTTTTACAGGTTTTAGCATGTTTGGAGCATAATTGAAAATATTGGAGCATTTTGGAGCATTTTGGAGCCACTACAAGAAAACAGGCGATTTGCAATGAAAATTTGCGATGGAAAATTCCCTCGCAAATTTGCGACAGCTTTGCGAGTAGCTTGCGAGGGATTTGCGAGAGATCATAACCTCGTCGCAAATCCCTCGCAAAATTGCGAGAGATTGTGCCGTTGCGACGACTTTGTTACTATTTTACGACGATATTGCGAGGGATAATTTTGCCCTCGCAAATTCGTAGTAATTTTGCAAGGGATTTACGAGGCCTGTTTTTTTAGCAAATTTGCAAGGGATTTGCGACAGATTCTAATTATAATAAAATAAAAATAAAATCTGAATTTTGATAATATGATGATTATAATTTATAATTTAATTTTCAAAAAAAAAAAATATCTGAAATTTCAATAGAAATTTAAATTCTAAGATTAAAGTAAATATTAGATATACAAAGAAAATTAAAATGGATTGTTTAAATCCTAATCCCTAAACCCTTAATATTTTCTTAAACACTCAATCACGATTTGCAATGGATTTGTGAGGGAGCCGTCGCAAATACATTGCAATTCTGAATTTGCAATGGATTATCGACGGCTACTTCACAAATCCATTGCAAATTTTTAAGAAATTTGCGACGGATACTAATTAAAATAAAATAAAAATAAAATCTGAAATTTGATAATATGATAATTATAATTTATAATTTGATTTAAAAAAGAATATTTTATTTAAATAGAAATTTAAATTTATGATTAAATTAAATATTATATATTCAAATAAAATTATAATGCATAATTGTTCTAAAATAAAACAAAAAGAAATTAAAATACATAATTGTTCTAAAATAAAACATAAAGAAATTAAAATACATAATTGTTCTAAAATAATTGTTCCAATTCTCGTTACGTAGAAGGGTTGAATCCGAAAATATTTTTGTAATCCTAAACCCTAAACCCTTAATATTTTTGAAAACAATTATCCACGATTTGCAATGGATTTGTGAGGGAGCCGTCACAAATCCCTTGCAAATCTACTCCCTCACAAATCTAGAATTGCAATGGATTTGCGACAGCTCCCTCACAAATCAATTGCAAATTTGCAAGGGATTTGCTACGGATCCCTATCAATTCCATTGCAAATTTGATTTTTTTTTATATTCGAGATCGGTAACGTGGTTCTCGGAGATAAAAGGGAATCCAAAGGCCTTATTTCTAATGTTAGTTGATAATTTGGTGACATACCACCAAAGATTTGGAGAAGTCTCCGTCATAATTAAATGAACCTTAAAATATCATTTCATGTTGTTTATGCTAATTAATATAGAACTATAAGACTTATTAAATAAATCAGTCGTATTAGCATAATTGGATGGTTTTGAAAAGATTGATGATAGCGAATACAATATGAGTAGTGAATTCCTATAATTTGTTATGTAACCTTGAACCCTAAACCCTAAACCCTTAATATATTCTTAAACAATAAATCTATTTTTGCAATGGATTTGCGAGGAAGCCGTCGCAAATCCATTGCAAATCTAGAATCGCAATGCATTTGCAACGGCTTCCTCGCAAATTAAATCCATTGCAAATTTGCAAGGGATTTGCGATGGATTCTAATTATAATAAAATAAAAATAAATTATAAATTTTGATAATATGATAATTATAATTTATAATTTGGTTTTAAAATAAAAAGAAAATATTTAATTTAAATATAAATATAAATGTGTAATTAAATTAAATATTGGATATTCAGATAAAATTATAATACATAATTGTTTTAAAATAAAACAAAAGAAATTAAAATACATAATTGTTGTTTAATAAAACATAAGGAAATTAAAATAAATAATTGTTCTAAAATAATTGTTTCAATTCTAGTTCCGTAGAAGGGTTGATGCCGGGAATTTTTTTTTAATCCTAAACCCTAAACCCTTAATATTTTTGAAAACAAATATCCACGATTTGCAATGGATTTGTGAGGGAGCCGTTGCAAATTCCTTGCAAATCTAGAATTACAATGGATTTGCGACGGCTCCCTCACAAATCCATTGCAAATTTGCAAGGGATTTGCGACGGATCCCTATCAATTCCATTGCAAATTTGATTTTTTTTTTATATTCGAGATCGGTAACGTGGTTCTCGGAGATAAAAGGGAATACAAAGACCTTATTTCTAATGTTAGTTGATAATTTGGTGAGACATACCACCAAAGATTTGGAGAAGTCTCCGTCATAATTAAATGAACCTTAAAATATCATTTCATGTTGTTTATGCTAATTAATATAGAACTATAAGACTTATTAAATAAATCATTCGTATTAGCATAATTGGATGGTTTTGAAAAGATTGATGATAGCGAATACAATATGAGTAGTGAATTCCTATAATTTGTTATGTAACCTTAAACCCTAAACCCTAAATATTTTCTTAAACAATAAATCCATTTTTGCAATGGATTTGCGAGGAAGCTGTCGCAAATCCATTGCAAATCTAGAATCGCAATGCATTTGCAACGGCTTCCTCACAAATTCATTGCAAAATTTCAAGGGATTTGCGATGGATTCTAATTATAATAAAATAAAAATAAATTCTGAAATTTGATAATATGATAATTATAATTTATAATTTGATTTTAAAATAAAACGAAAATATTTAATTTAAATAGAAATTTAAATTTATGATTAAATTAAATATCAGATATTCAAATAAAATTATAATACATAATTGTTCTAAAATAAAACAAAAGAAATTAAAATACATAATTGTTCTAAAATAAATAATAAATAAATTAAAATACATAATTGTTCTAAAATAATTGTTCCAATTCTCGTTCCATAGAAGGGTTGATTCCGGGAATATTTTTTTAATACTAAACCCTAAACCCTTAATATTTTTGAAAACAAATATCCACGATTTGCAATGGATTTGTGAGGGAGCCGTCGCAAATCCCTTGCAAATCTAGAATTGCAATGGATTTGCGACGACTTCCTCACAAATCCATTGCAAATTTGCAAGGGATTTGCGACGGATCCCTCTCAGTTCCATTGCAAATTTGATTTTTTTTTATATTCGAGATCGGAAACGTGGTTCTCGGTGATAAAAGTGAATCCAAAGACCTTATATCTAATGTTAGTTGATAATTTGGTGACATACCACCAAAGATTTGGAGAAGTCTCCGTCATAATTAAATGAACGTAAAATATCCTTTCATGTTGTTTATGCTAATTAATATAGAACTATAAGACTTATTAAATAAATCAGTCGTATTAGCATAATTGGATGATTTTGAAATGATTGATGATAGCGAATACAATATGAGTAGTGAATTCCTATAATTTGTTATGTAACCTTAAACCCTAAACCCTTAATATATTCTTAAACAATAAATCTATTTTTGCAATGGATTTGCGAGGAAGCCGTCGCAAATCCATTGCAAATCAAGAATCGCAATGCATTTGCAACGGCTTCCTCACAAATTAAATCCATTGCAAATTTGCAAGGGATTTGCGATGGATTCTAATTATAATAAAATAAAAATAAATTCTGAAATTTGATAATATGATAATTATAATTTATAATTTGGTTTTAAAATATAACGAAAATATTTAACTTAAATATAAATATAAATGTGTAAATAAATTAAATATTGGATATTCAGATAAAATTATAATACATAATTGTTTTAAAATAAAACAAAAGAAATTAAAATACATAATTGTTGTTAAATAAAACATAAGGAATTTAAAATACATAATTGTTCTAAAATAATTGTTCCAATTCTAGTTCCGTAGAAGGGTTGATTCCGAGAAATTTTTTTTAATCCTAAACCCTAAACCCTTAATATTTTTGAAAACAAATATCCACGATTTGCAATGGATTTGTGAGGGAGCCGTTGCAAATTCCTTGCAAATCTAGAATTACAATGGATTTGCGACGGCTCCCTCACAAATCCATTGCAAATTTGCAAGGGATTTGCGACGAATCCCTATCAATTCCATTGCAAATTTGATTTTTTTTTATATTCGAGATCGGTAACGTGGTTCTCGGAGATAAAAGGGAATCCAAAGACCTTATTTCTAATGTTAGTTGATAATTTGGTGACATACAACCAAAGATTTGGAGAAGTCTCCGTCATAATTAAATGAACCTTAAAATATCATTTCATGTTGTTTATGCTAATTAATATAGAACTATAAGACTTATTAAATAAATCAGTCGTATTAGCATAATTGGATGATTTTGAAAAGATTGATGATAGCGAATACAATATGAGTAGTGAATTCCTATAATTTGTTATGTAACCTTAAACCCTAAACCCTTAATATATTCTTAAACAATAAATCTATTTTTGCAATGGATTTGCGAGGAAGCCGTCGCAAATCCATTGCAAATCAAGAATCGCAATGCATTTGCAACGGCTTCCTCACAAATTAAATCCATTGCAAATTTGCAAGGGATTTGCGATGGATTCTAATTATAATAAAATAAAAATAAATTCTGAAATTTGATAATATGATAATTATAATTTATAATTTGGTTTTAAAATATAACGAAAATATTTAACTTAAATATAAATATAAATGTGTAAATAAATTAAATATTGGATATTCAGATAAAATTATAATACATAATTGTTTTAAAATAAAACAAAAGAAATTAAAATACATAATTGTTGTTAAATAAAACATAAGGAAATTAAAATACATAATTGTTCTAAAATAATTGTTCCAATTCTAGTTCCGTAGAAGGGTTGATTCCGAGAAATTTTTTTTAATCCTAAACCCTAAACCCTTAATATTTTTGAAAACAAATATCCACGATTTGCAATGGATTTGTGAGGGAGCCGTTGCAAATTCCTTGCAAATCTAGAATTACAATGGATTTGCGACGGCTCCCTCACAAATCCATTGCAAATTTGCAAGGGATTTGCGACGAATCCCTATCAATTCCATTGCAAATTTGATTTTTTTTTATATTCGAGATCGGTAACGTGGTTCTCGGAGATAAAAGGGAATCCAAAGACCTTATTTCTAATGTTAGTTGATAATTTGGTGACATACAACCAAAGATTTGGAGAAGTCTCCGTCATAATTAAATGAACCTTAAAATATCATTTCATGTTGTTTATGCTAATTAATATAGAACTATAAGACTTATTAAATAAATCAGTCGTATTAGCATAATTGGATGATTTTGAAAAGATTGATGATAGCGAATACAATATGAGTAGTGAATTCCTATAATTTGTTATGTAACCTTAAACCCTAAACCCTTAATATATTCTTAAACAATAAATCTATTTTTGCAATGGATTTGCGAGGAAGCCGTCGCAAATCCATTGCAAATCTAGAATCGCAATGCATTTGCAACGGCTTCCTCACAAATTAAATCCATTGCAAATTTGCAAGGGATTTGCGATGGATTCTAATTATAATAAAATAAAAATAAATTCTGAAATTTGATAATATGATAATTATAATTTATAATTTGGTTTTAAAATAAAACGAAAATATTTAACTTAAATATAAATATAAATGTGTAATTAAATTAAATATTGGATATTCAGATAAAATTATAATACATCATTGTTATAAAATAAAACAAAAGAAATTAAAATACATAATTGTTGTTAAATAAAACATAAGGAAATTAAAATACATAATTGTTCTAAAATAATTGTTCCAATTCTAGTTCCGTAGAAGGGTTGATTCCGAGAAATATTTTTTAATCCTAAACCCTTAATATTTTTGAAAACAAATATCCACGATTTGCAATGGATTTGTGAGGGAGCCGTTGCAAATTCCTTGCAAATTCCTTGCAAATCTAGAATTACAATGGATTTGCGACGGCTCCCTCACAAATCCATTGCAAATTTGCAAGGGATTTGCGACGAATCCCTATCAATTCCATTGCAAATTTGATTTTTTTTATTCGAGATCGGTAACGTGGTTCTCGGAGATAAAAGGGAATCCAAATACCTTATTTCTAATGTTAGTTGATAATTTGGTGACACACCACCAAAGATTTGGAGAAGTCTCCGTCATAATTAAATGAACCTTAAAATATCATTTTATGTTGTTTATGCTAATTAATATAGAACTATAAGACTTATTAAATAAATCAGTCGTATTAGCATAATTGGATGGTTTTGAAAAGATTGATGATAGCGAATACAATATGAGTAGTGAATTCCTATAATTTGTTATGTAACCTTAAACCATAAACCCTAAATATTTTCTCAAACAATAAATCCATTTTTGCAATGGATTTGCGAGGAAGCCGTCGCAAATCCATTGCAAATCTAGAATCGCAATGGATTTGCGACGGCTCCCTCACAAATTCATTGCAAATTTGCAAGGAATTTGCGATGGATTCTAATTATAATAAAATAAAAATAAATTCTGAAATTTGATAATATGATAATTATAATTTATAATTTGATTTTAAAATAAAACAAAAATATTTAATTTAAATAGAAATTTAAATTTATGATTAAATGAAATATCAGATATTCAAATAAAATTATAATACATAATTGTTTTAAAATAAAACAAAAGATATTAAAACACATAATTGTTCTAAAATAAATAATAAAGAAATTAAAATAAATAATTGTTGTAAAATAATTGTTCCAATTCTCGTTCCATAGAAGGGTTGATTCCGGGAATATTTTTTTAATCCTAAACACTAAACCCTTAATATTTTTGAAAACAAATATCCACGATTTGCAATGAAATTAAAATCTAGAATTGCAATGGATTTGCGACGGCTTCCTCACAAATCCATTGCAAATTTGCAAGGAATTTGCGACAGATCCCTCTCAGTTCCATTGCAAATTTGATTTTTTTTATATCCGAGATCGGTAACGTGGTTCTCGGAGATAAAAGGGAATCCAAAGGCCTTATTTCTAATGTTAGTTGATAATTTGGTGACATACCACCAAAGATTTGGAGAAGTCTCCGTAATAATTAAATGAACGTAAAATATCATTTCATGTTGTTTATGCTAATTAATACAGAACAATAAGACTTATTAAATAAATCAGTCGTATTAGCATAATTGGATGATTTTGAAAAGATTGATGATAGCGAATACAATATGAGTAGTGAATTCCTATAATTTGTTATGTAACCTTAAATCCTAAATCCTTAATATTTTCTTAAACAATAAATCTATTTTTGCAATGGATTTGCGAGGAAGCCGTCGCAAATCCGTCGCAAATCCATTGCAAATCTAGAATCGCAATGGATTTGCGACAGCTCCCTCACAAATCCATTGCAAATTTGCAAGGGATTTGCGACGGATTCTAATTATAATAAATTAAAAATAAATTATGAAATTTGATAATATGATAATTATAATTTATAATTTGATTTTAAAATAAAAAAAAATATTTAATTTAGATAGAAATTTAAATTTATGATTAAATTGAATATTAGATATTCAAATAAAATTATAATACATAATTTTTCTAAAATAAAACAAAAGAAATTAAAATACATAATTGTTCTAAAATAAAACATAAAGAAATTAAAATACATAATTGTTCCAATTCTCGTTCCGTAGAAGGGTTGATTCCGGAAATATTGTTTTAATCCTAAACCCTAAACCCTTAATATTTTTGAAAATTAATGGATTTTTGAAAATTCTAAACCCTAAACACTCAAATCTAGAATTGCAATGGATTTGCGACGGCTCCCTCACAAATCCATTGCAAATTTGCAAGGGATTTGCGACGGATCCCTCTCAATACCATTGCAAGTTTGATTTTTTTTTTATATTCGAGATCGGTAACGTGGTTCTTGGAGATAAAAGGGAATCCAAATGCCTCATTTCTAATGTTAGTTGATAATTTGGTGACATACAACCAAAGATTTGGAGAAGTCTCCGTCATAATTAAATGAACGTAAAATATCATTTCATGTTGTTTATTCTAATTAATATAGAACTATAAGACTTATTAAATAAATCAGTCGTATTAGCAGAATTGGATGATTTCAAAATGATTGATGATGGCGAATACAATATGAGTAGTGAATTCCTATAATTTTTTATGTAACTCTAAACCCTAATCGTAAACGCTAAACCCTTAATATTTTCTTAAACAACAAATCCATTATTTGCAATGGATTTGCGAGGAAGCCGTCTCAAATCCATTGCAAATCTATAATTGCAATGGATTTGCGACGGCTTCCTCATAAATCCCTTGCAAATTTGCAAGAGATTTGCGACAGATCCTAATTATAATAAAATAAAAATAAAAATAAAATCTGAAATTTGATAATATGATGATTATTATTTATAATTTGATTTTAAAATAAAACGAAAATATTTAATTTAAATTTATGATTAAATTAAATATTATATATTCAAATAAAATTATAATACATAATTGTTCTAAAATAAAACAAAAATAAATTAAAATACATAATTGTTCTAAAATAAAACAAAATGAAATTAAAATTTATAATTGTTCTAAAATAATTGTTCCAATTCTCGTTCCGTAGAAGGGTTGATTCCAAGAATATTTTTTTAAACCCTAAACCCTTTATATTTTTTTAAAACAATAAATCCACTATTTACAACGGATTTGCGAGGGCGCCGTCGCAAATCCATTGCATATTTGCGACGGAGCCATCGCAAATCTATCGCAAAATGAATTGTTTTGAATTTTTTGCGCAAAATTTCTATGGATTTGCGAGGGATCCCTTGCAATGCTGTCGCAAATCCATTGCTTATTATTTTATATAAGAACGACTTCCTTTCTTCTCCCCTCACTCATATATGCAAAATCTTCAAAAACTCCGGCGATCCATCTTCCTCCTCCGGTGACCGGCGACCGGCGACTTCAGGGTTAAACTCCGGCGATCCCTCCTCCTCCCCCTCCTTCCGCGAGCCCGGCGACTCCTCCTCCTCCTTCCGTGACCCCTAGAACTCCTCCTCCTCCTTCTGCGAGCCCGGCGACTCCTCCTCCTCCTCCGGCGAGCCCTCCTCCTCCTTCAGTGTTACGACTCCGGCGACCCTACTCCTTCTCCTCCTCTAAATTTAGCTTGGTTAGTTGTTTGATTTTATTGTTTGTGTTAGTATTTTAGTGTTTGTATTTGATTTTAGAGTGTTTGTATTTTTCTATGTATTTTAGAAAAATTGTGAATTTTAATTTCTTTTTGTTTTATTTTAGAATAATTTTATTTTTTATTTTTCTTTGAATATCTAATATTTTAATTTAATCATAAAAACTTAATTTCTATATAAATTCTGGATTTCGTTTTATTTTAAAATTAAATTATAAATTAGAATCATAATATTATCAAATTTCAGATTTTATTATTTTATTTCATTATAATTAGGATCGTAGCAATTCCGTCGCAAAATTGCAATGGAATTGAGAGGATTATAATCATAATAGGATCCGTAGCAATTCCGTCGCAAATGTGCAAAGGAAATTGTCCCTAGCAAATTTGCGATGGAAAGTTTTCCTCGCAAATTTGCAATGGAATTGAGAGGATTATAATCATAATAGGATCCGTAGCAATTCCGTCGCAAATCTGCAACGGAAATTGTCCCTTGCAAATTTGCGACGGAAAGTTTTCTTCGCAAATTTGCGACGGAAAAATTCTCTCGCAAATTTGCGACGGACTTGCGAGGAGTTTTGATTTGCGACGAGTGATTTGCGACGAATTGATGGTCCTCGCAAATCTGTCGCAAAACCTGATTTGCGACTGATTTGCAACGGAGTTTGCCATCGCAAATCGTGTATTTTCTTGTAGTGAGCAAAGCAGAAGTTCAAGTAGCTGAGTACCCGATTTGAAGATTCAGTATCGATCGATACTGACACTAGTATCGGTCGATACTCACGGCAGCAAGACACGAGTCGCGACTTTTAGAAGAGTTGAAGAATTGCAAAGTTGCCCAGAAGACTTTATTATTTACAAGAAACCCCAAAACGTGACTTAGGTTATTTATTAGGATTTTACAGCCACTTTGATGGCTATGCTTTATTTTACTTTGGTTTTGTGAGAGAGCTTTGGAAGGGAGACAAGTCTGAAACTTTGTTCGTCCGAGAGAAGATTTCGAACCCTCTTGTTACTCTTTCTTATTATTTATTTGAGTATTTATCCTGTCATGTTTATTGTTTTAATTTCCATGTCTGAGTAGATCCACTTTAGGTTTAGGATTTTCTCTGATTGCTGGTAATTGATTAGTTAAGATTCACCATCTGAATTAGTTGTTCACCATAGGTTGTTCTCAAAGCTAATTCTAGGTTGACGAATCTGGAACTTAGATCTTAGGATAATTGATTAGGCACGAGAGTGCGATTAATTACCTGATAGAACTTAGGGTGAGCAAAATAACTATTTGCAAAGAGATTTGGTTTAGTTGTTTTGTGAACAAATCAAACTTGAATTAAAAGCTGGTTTAGGATTCGCAAAGAGATTTGGAATTCTAGGATTTAGACTTAGATAATTAACGCAACGAGAGTTGGTTAATTATACTTTAGTGATTTGAGTTCAAGAACCGCGCTAAATCTGAATCCTAACTGATTTGTTATCTGCATTCATTAATCTCCTGAGAAATACCCTGGGCCTATATTCTTCCATCGATTTTACAACTCTTTTACTGTTTATTGTTTTTTATTTCAACTGAATTGTTTAGCTTGATTCGATACTATATAATCTATTGTGTGATTTCTTGAGTTCTTGTGTTCGACCCCTACTTTACTACAACTACTGCTTTAATACTTTTAGGGTATTAATTTGAGCATATCATAAATCCCCCCGGCTAAAACCGTAAATCTCCCCGGCTAAAACTGTAAATCCCCCCGGCTAAAACCGTTATTCCCCCCGGCTAAAACCGTTAATCCCCCCGGCTAAAACCGTTAATCCCCCTGGCTAAAACCGTTATTCCCCCAGGCTAAAACCGTTAATCCCCCCGGAAAAATTTCCGAGGGATTACCGACAGATTCCGCGTGTTCAGTTTTAGCCAAGAAGACTTTTCGGTTTTAGCCGGGGGGGGGGGGGGGGGGGGGGTTTATGGTTTTAGCCGAAGACCAAAAATTATCTCGGCTAAAATTGATAAGGGGGATTCCATCGGAAATCCCTCGGATCCCCTTTTCAGTTTTAGCCGATAGAATTTGCGGTTTTAGCCGGAGGGTTTAAGGTTTTAGCCGAGACTGATTAAATCCGTCAGAAATTTCCGACGTATTTCTGACGGATCCCCCCTTTTCAGTTTTAGCCGATAGAATTTGGGGTTTTAGCCGGGGGTTTACGGTTTTAGCCGAGACTGATTAAATCCGTCGGAAATTTCTGAGGGATTTCCGATGGTTTAGGGAATAAAACCTCAAATTTGCCAGATTTTGAAGTTGTTAGGTCTTCATAGATGTAAAAGTAACAAATATACACTAGTTTATGTGAAATATTTTTAAAAATCATACGTTTTAAAATTTTTAGTTAAAACTCGGAGCAACCCCGTAAATGTCCTTAGATGTTCTATCTGTTTTTATGAATTCTTGAACTCATTCATCGATCGATTTTTACAAACTCCCAAATAACTTGTTTTGATTGTTTTCAAAGGTTTTTCTTATTAGTATATAACACTAATGGTTATTAAACACTAAAATTAATGAAATCTTCATAATATAAACCCTAAACCGTCGGAAATTTCCGACGGATTTCCGAGGGATACTGAAATTTTACCCGCAAAATTAAACCGCCAAACAAAAAATAGAAAAATCGAAGCGGTTAATTGAAATGGA
The DNA here is from genome assembly GCA_030161315.1 of Eutrema japonicum. Lineage (NCBI taxonomy): Eukaryota > Viridiplantae > Streptophyta > Magnoliopsida > Brassicales > Brassicaceae > Eutrema > Eutrema japonicum. The sequence continues at coordinate 9,363,894 of BSQW01000013.1, forward strand.
TTTCCGACGGATTACCGAGGGAGCTAGTCCGTCGGAAATCTTTATAAATATCTTCGACCACCGCTCTTCTCTCTCAATCTCCGCCGACTGGATAATTCTCTCTTCCTTACTCTCTTGTTTTCTTCTTCTCGTGTCTTCTTCTTCTTCCGAGTCTTCTTCTGAATCTTCTTCTCTCCTTCTTCTTGTTCTCTTCTTGTTTCCAGTCTTCTTCTCTCCCCGACCTTCCCTCAAACCCACAAATTTAAGTTGGTTAATAATTGTTTTTTGTTGTTGTTAGATTAGGTTAATTTTTTGTAAAATTTGTGGAATTAGATTAGGTTGTTAGATTGTTAATTAGATTAGGTTGTTAGATTATGTTGTTAGATTACGTTGATTTTTGTGGATTTGTGGTTTCTTGTTGTGGATTATGTTGAATAAGTGTTCATATTTTAGATTAGTTTTTAGATTATTGTATGTTGAAATTTTTAGAATTATTAGATTTAATTAAATAACGTTTATATAAAATATATTTATAAAAAACGGTTTTTGTACATATATTTTTTATTTTTTTGAAAAACGTTTTTAATACATATAATTTATAAAAAAACGTTGTTCATAAATACATTTTTAAAAACAATTTTAATAACTATATTTTTTAAAAATGTTTTTTATAAATTATATTTTTAAAATTTTTTTTTTATAAATATATTTTTTAAAACGTTTTATATATATTTATTTATTAAAATAGTTTTTAGAAATAGTTTTTATAATAAACGTTTTTAATTTAAGTATTTTTTGAAAAAAAAGTTTTGATTTTTTAGAAAAATATTTATGATTAGTTAAATGTTTTTAAAATGATCGCGTTTTTATTTTTTGTAGGTCTTACGGTGGATTCGACCAAGACCGAACTTGAGGCCATCAGCGCAGAGGGGTACTGACGCAAGTCCTAGCCAGAGTACTGTTCCGGACACAGAGAGTGTAGCTCAACCGAGGATCATGACCATCGAGGAGCTCGTTCAACAGCTGGGACGAGAACTACTCAAAGTTCTCGATCCGGAACTCCGGATTCCGAGATCTACTTGGTAATAATTTTTTTTTACTCTTAATTAATGATTTTTTGGGTTTGATAACCGTTTTTTAATTTGTTTTTTCATAGGTTTGGAATCTCCGAGAATGACATTATCAAGTCGATTCTGAAGATGTTGCACAGCATCCTCGACAAACCACACCCAAAATTTTCCGATATTCCGTCAGACGAACAAAACATATGGTTTCGAACGTTTGCGGTAAGTAAATCTTTATTTATTTTTTTGTAATATATTTTGAGATTTTGTTAACATCTATATTTCTATTTCTTTTTTGTAGCAAGAGTTTAATTGGAATCATACGATCACAAAGACGGTGGAGACGGAATTTTTTTCGGAGGCTAGGACGTAATTCTCGCGCCACATGAACGAATGGAAGAAAGCTTGGAAAAAGGGGAAAGATAAGCCAAAAGGCTTGAACAAGGATGTGTATACGGAATACATCCCGTATTGAGAACAGCAGAAGACCATAGCTCTATCTCAGACTAACTCCCAGAACCGGAAGAGTCGCCGAAGCGGGAAGGGAGAAGCTATCCACAACAACAGGGCAAAGAGCTTCAAGACAACCGAAATCGAAATGGTACGTATTTTGCGGTTTTTAGTTCTTTTTTTATAAGAAAATGATTATCTTTAATGGTTTTATGTATTTTGTAGACGGAGGAATACGGCGAAGTTCCCGATCATCTGCAAGTGATGGTGATGACGCACACCAACAAGAAGACGGGCCGAATTGACGAAGGAGTCGTCAGGGAGATCGTCGAAAATATGACGAAGGTGCAAGACGAGATTCTCACCCAGAGATCGCAGGAGGGCTACACAGGATCTAACGAATTCACTCTGTCTAAGATGAACAACCTAGTCCTCGAGTTAAGTAAAAAATATAGATTATTATTTCAATTTAGATAATTATTTGTTAATAAAAAATTCTAATGTTTTTTTATTGTTTTCGTAGGAGGTATCCGTTAAAAAAGGTCGTCGACCGGGGTTGGGTAAGCTTGCGACCGAACGAGCATCTTCTTCGGCCGGTTTCTCGATGGATCCAGACCTTATCCGGCAAAACGAAGAGCTCAAGGACAAGGTCACGGATTTGGAGGACGAGCTCTTGACTCAGAAAACGAAGAGCGACACGATGGACGAGTGGTTCAAATCGAAGTTCGATGATTACCCATCGTTTAGATTTCGTTTTTTTGTGTGTAATTTTTCAATTTTTAAAAACTATGTTATTTTGTAATTTAATTATATAATTAATTTCTATTTTCGTTTCAAATTATTTAATTTAATAAATAAATTTAATTATTAAATAAATTATTTAAAAAAAAAAATTAATTCCGTCGAAAATCCCTCGAAAATTTCAGAGGGATTTCCGGCGGATTGAGATTCCTACAGATTTCTCAATGAACTCTACCGGACGGAATAGTCTTCGAAAATCCGTCGGAAACATCCCGAGGGATTTCCGACGGAATGTACTCTCAGACGTTTCCGAGGAACCCTTCCGGACGGAATTGTCCTTGGAAATCCGTCGGAAGAATCCCCGACGGATGCTGCCTAGGAAATCCCTCGGAAAAGTTGGCCTCGAAAATCCGTCGGAAATTTCCGAGGGATTTCTTTTGCCGACGAGATAGAACCGACGGCCAAAATCCGTCGGAAATCCCTCGGAAATGGCCATTTCCGACGGGATTCCGACGAATATGGTCGTCGGTTCTGGTCTGTTTTCTTGTAGTGTTTTTATATTTAGACAGCAAATAAAAAGTATATAATGTGCAACGAGTAAATTTATTCCTTTTTAACTATGGATTATATATTTTTCTTGTATAAGTTCTTACTAGATGCTCGTCACAATGCAATGACAATAATTTTGAACCAAAAATATTTCAATCAATCCGTAGCTATACAAGTTTCACACAAGTTTATAAATTTTTACAAATGTGTTTTCCCTTCTTACTTTTTGCTTTTATTTTTATTTTTACTCTCTTTTTCGACATACAACACTTTTGTTTCTTTTGTGTTGCTCTTGAAGAAGATGACCACCCATTTTAATTTTACCTTGAATTGTCCAACGTCTCTTTTTTTTCTTGAACAAGAAAATGAATAAATCATGGCCAAATTATAAAGTTCATAATCATTAGAGATTCTTGAGACAGGTGGAAATATGAGATAAGACTAAAAGCATACATATATTAAAAAGAAACACAATGTATTATCATTTTTATACAAACATAAAATACATTATTACTGTTAGTCTAATATTTTAGTCCAATAATTCACCATATCTATTCCATAAGAAGACACAGAATCAGAAAACTTCACACGAAATATGATTTTTTTTTTTAATGAAAATTGACAAAAATGTTATGTTCGTGAACATTTGCGAAATCATGTTTCGTATAAGCAACATGTTTGTCGTATTATTATTATGCTATGGTCATCTAATCACACACATAAATATAAATTTTAATCATAAATATATTTTTGGTGTTGCCAACTTGCATCGTTTAAAAATTATTTATCCGAATTTGAATCCCGAAAGTGTGATTATAATATCTAAAGGGGAAGAATTTGATTGTAAAGATTGGGGATGTGAGCTTCAGCATACGTCCTGGTGAGAATGTACATCGGTAAATTTCTTGTGTTTGTTTGATCTCTCATATACTGAATGATCAAAACTTTAAAGAGAATGTTATGATTTAAAATTTAATCCTTATTTTTTCAATCTATCTTCGAATCATGAATTAACTGAACACGATAATGGTTTATCAAGTTCACGGCCTTTAACCGTTATGTCTGTGGTGGATTCTAGATCCACAACATTCACTATAAAGAACAATCGGAAAATACTTTCGATGTGGTTCACAATATATGATCTCTCTCACACCCAACAAACAGAAAAAGAAAGAACAGAACTAGATTCCCCAGAAAAAATCCCTATTTTCTCTAGCTCTACGAGCCGACTCTAAGGCGCTCGGAATCCCCTGAACTCAGGATTATGTATTCGTATTGTTAAACACTTGTATTTATAACAAAGAAACCCTAGAAACTTACTTGGGCCCAACTTGACACTAAGGCTTTTACTAAGCTCAACTGCTGGCCCATGTCGTGAGTTGACTAAAGTCTGACTTCTTACAATCTCCACCTTCAGATTCAGTCAGCTCTTGACTCCTCCACAAATCTTTGTTCCTTTGTCTTTCTTCCTGTTTGCTTATTCTAGAATCTCCACCTTGATCCCAGCTTGAAGTCTCCTTGTGAATTGCCCTTTGAACCTTTGACTCATGGCTCTAGACTTGGCATTTTGATCTTCATGTAAACATGTCCTTTTGCAATTTGATTCACTTTGGTGTTCTTTGATTCTTCTCCTGTACACTGAGCTTAATCAAACACTCCTTGAACTGTAAGCAGCTAACCCTGAATCATACATGTTAGAGGGGGATTTAGCACTCCCCCGGTTTAACCCGGTTTGAATAGAAATCAGCCCAACAATCAACTTCAAGGCCCATCGAAACCGATCTACGTAATTAAAGGGAGATTTCCTTTAATTAATAAAGAGAAGATTTCCTTTATTTGGATAAAGGCAAATCCCGGAAAGAAAGGAGATTATCCTTATCAGCTTCAAGGAAAAAGGATAATTGCCAATACAAAGTCAAGAAGGAAAAGGAAGAGCTAAGGACTTCAAGACTTATAAATAAGGAGGCCATCCCCTCATTCTTAATCATCTAAAAATCCCATCACATCCTTTGTAACAAGAACTACGTTTTGGCTTGATCCCTATTTGAAGGGTACGTAGGCAGCCTTCAACGGCACAGCTATAAATCTAATAAAAATAATTCTCCTAAACTCTAAACTGAATTCGACAATCTACGATGTGTGCGAATTCTGGTTCCTTCAATTGGCGCTAGAAGGAGGGGGCAAGAAAAATCTGGTGTTTATGGAGAATTATTTTAAAACCCTAGAAATCCGACAAACAATGACGAACTCACGATCTGATTCTCGCCATGATGAACCCGCCGATCTCAAACTCACCATGAACGAGCTCGCCGAAGAAGAAGAACGAGCTCAACAAAGATGGTTTTGGCCGAGCATGACACGCCGAGCTCACTCCCACGAGCTTACAAACGCCGAGTTCGCACATGACGAGACGACCTTGCGGAACACGCCGACCTCGCCGCACATGCCGACCTCGGCAAACACACCGAACTCATCAGACCGCAGCCATTGAACACGCCGAGCTCGCGGAGGCAAACTTATCGTACCGCCGATCTCGAACTCAACGTGACGAACTCACTTGCCGAGCATGAAAACCACCATGACCAGAGAAGATGTAACTTGCATGCCGACCAGGAAGCACCCGATACTGACCTCACTCACCATCACCGCCGACATGAAAGAAGATCAGATTTCTCTTTTTTGTTGGGCTTGCTCCAACGTAGTCAAATTCGGTAATAAAAAAAAAAAAAAAAAAAAAAAAAAAAGGACATCCACTGATAGATCCAGCTCGTCACTTATCGATTATAGCTCGTCTACAGAGCTCCCTAAAATTCATGTATTTTTTATCAAATTTTTTACTTGTTATTCGAAGATATTTTCTTTTCAGGTTATATCATAGGATCCGTTCCTTCAAGCCGAACTTAAGCAGTTCGCCGAACTCGTACAGTTCTTATCATCAAGCCGAACTTAAGCAGTTCGCCGAACTCGTACAGTTCGTATCATCAGGCCGAACTTAAGCAGTTCGCCGAACTCGTACAGTTCGTATCATCAAGCCAAACTCAAGCAGTTCACCTACCTCCCAATCGAACATATCGCCTACTTCGCAGTAAAGCAGCTCGTGGTCGTAGCTCGACGATCCGACAGTAAGGTAGCTAGCGGTCGCAGCTCGTCGGTCTAACAGTTAGGTAGCTCAGTCGCAACTTACTCATCATGCAGTCACAGTTCGCCGATCTCGCAGCCCCACCTAACTCACGGCCACAGCTCGCCAACCCCCTGCTCGCCAAACTCACGATCGCAGTTCTCCGACCGCACAGCTCGCTGACCCCGCAGTATGGCAACTCGTAATCGTAATTCACCGATCTAAACAATTGGGCAGCTCGCAATCACAGCTCGCCGACCTCACAGTCCCGCACGAACTATCGAAACCGAACTTGGAAAAGCCGAGACCGACCTCGCACCTAACTAACAAACGCCGAGCTCAGTCTCGAGCTCAATCTCTCGTCTTTAGTAATTTTTGCAGGAACAAAGACGAACAACGTCTAAAAGGAAATTCGACCAAATGCTGATTTCAATTCCAATCGGGCTAAAGAAATCCGCCGAACTCGAACACTCCTTCGCCGAACTGAGGGGGGGACTAATTGTTAGAGGGGGATTTAGCACTCCCCCGGTTTAACCCGGTTTGAATAGAAATCAGCCCAACAATCAACTTCAAGGCCCATCGAAACCGATCTACGTAATTAAAGGGAGATTTCCTTTAATTAATAAAGAGAAGATTTCCTTTATTTGGATAAAGGCAAATCCCGGAAAGAAAGGAGATTATCCTTATCAGCTTCAAGGAAAAAGGATAATTGCCAATACAAAGTCAAGAAGGAAAAGGAAGAGCTAAGGACTTCAAGACTTATAAATAAGGAGGCCATCGCCTCATTCTTAATCATCTAAAAATCCCATCACATCCTTTGTAACAAGAACTACGTTTTGGCTTGATCCCTATTTGAAGGGTACGTAGGCAGCCTTCAACGGCACAGCTATAAATCTAATAAAAATAATTCTCCTAAACTCTAAACTGAATTCGCCAATCTACGATGTGTGCGAATTCTGGTTCCTTCAATACATGCTTCAAACCTGAAACAATCCCTGATTCAACACCTTCTCTGACAAAACATATCAGCCTTGAACTCCTTTTGTACCGCTGTTACTCCTAATAGAACACGCCATCCAACCATACTGCTGAACAGACTTTTGACACAACCATGTTCATACATCATGCTTTACAGAAGCTTGTTGATAAACCAATTCCTCTTGAATCAACTGCAGAAAACCTCTAAGTCATTTATGCCTCATTTTCCTGAAACCATCTCTGACTTACCAAGACACCACTGAACCTGAACACCTTTTTGAACATCAATTTGCACCGTTGCTATTGCCTGCAGAACCCTCCTCCTAACTCCACCTGGCTAAGAAGACTCTCGATACAAATACCTTTGTTCAACCTTCTGTTCAAATCCCTTCTGCATCAGTAGAACCATCCAACCACAGACTCGAACTGTTCGGTAAACCTGTCTCACATCCACAACCTTGTGAAATGCCTGAGACACCATGTTACAGCACTTAGCACTTCATCTCTAGAACCCTTGAAGCCGCTTCCTTGCTGTAAACATATCCTGCATCACATCACCTGTATGCAAACTCCACATATCCTTGACACTAGCATCTTCTCACTTAGAAATCAACATGAATCTTCACATTGTACTCATGAGATTTCTTTAGGTGTGCCTCCAACTCACTTGAACTCCTGCAAGTGAACCCTACAAAAGATTCATCCACCAGACCTCTTTAAGATGCAAATAAGTAGACCAGAACTTTGTTCTCTTTTCCCAATGCAACTTTTTAATCCTCTGCATTCTGATCCTTTCTTGGATCTCTCTTCAATTGCTAACACTTGCAACTGATATCCAGATGTCTTCACCACCATCAAGCAGCAAAGCTCTAAAGCTTTCCTTTTAACCCCGGTTTCAACCTGATTATGTTTGAACCTGTAGACATCTCCATCTGCTCCTGGAGCTCTATCCACCAACTTGAGACTAAGCTTGCAAACCAAAAACTCCTCAAACCTTTACCATACCAATATGTCTTTGACCCCAACAGATTCCTTGATCTTGTTTCATACTCATCTGCAACTCTCATTGAACTGAATCCATAAACATTTTCTTAATCCTCAAATAGCCAATACCAAACAATTCAAACTTCTAAGGCGTCCCTCAGTCCAATGAATTATCTTCCAATAGCTAGTTTGAACCCTGAACACTAACTTATGTGTTCTCCCAAGACTTCAATTCCCTGAATTTTGCTGACCCTGAGCAACCAAAAACAACCAATCAAAACATCACAAATGTACCTTGTGATTCGCAACGGATATAGACTTAACAGTCTCCTTGGTTTGACCATTGAGATTGAATAATCTGATTCTGATTCCAATATCTTGAATTTAACCAGAATCCCCTGGAAATAACTCCACCTTAAACCAATCTCTCTGCTACACTTTTCTGTCTCAATTTCTCTGAATATTTTATGTCTCATGAGTTCCTGTCCATTCTCTTTGCATATTCCCTCATGCAATTTTAGACAATTTTTCATTTGGTTAAAACTGGGCTTGTTTTAACCCCTGGCCCACTGAAATTTTCCTCCAAAAAATTCAAAAAATTCGGACAAGCGCATAAAGAATTGAATTTGGCCCAATCAAATTTCCTTCATTTCTGGCCCAACAGAAAACAATGAGGCCCAACTTCAATTTCCTCCTTTCTGGCCCAGCTCGAGCCCAATTGGAGAAAAAACAAAAAAAAAACTTAGCTTCTCCTATTCCTGTCCCAGCACTTGGCCCAACAAAGGCCCAGACAGAAGAAAAACCCTAGCCTCATTCGCGTGTCTTCCTCACGATCACCATCGGTGGCGGCGCTCCTTCACCGGCAGCGGCTCTACTTCTCGGCCCCTCCTTCCCGGCGACTTGCCCCCTGAGTTGTCGTCGTCTAGCAGCGACTTCTTCTCCATCCTCACGCCGCGCCTCATTCTTCCGCGTGAACAGGTCCGATCGATTCTCGCCGGAATCAATTCCCCCCGGCGATATATTCAGCCGAACTCCACCGGCGACTCGACGCGCTTCTTAGCCGCGAACCCTACCGTGAAACCCCAAAGCTTCTTCTTCGGCGATTCTCCGGCACTTTCCTCCGGTGGTTTCCTCCTCTGCCTCGAACCGACTCCTCCGAAATCGCATAAGCTCGCGACGAGCTTCTTCTTCGGCGACTGCTCAGGCAACTTAGAGCCTTGTCGCCGACTTCCTGGTTGTCTGTCTCCGGCGTCGCTCCACCATGGGCCCTGTGATGCTTCTCTCCGGCGACTCCGTCGTTTCCAATCGTCTCTGGTGGTTCCCTCCGTTCACCACCAGTACGCATCAAAGCTTATATCACCTAATATTTCACGTGTGTAATTTCGATCTTGACAAAACATCCGCTTCTTTATAAATTTCACCAACACACTTCACCAGTTCTTCAACCGTTCTTTCTATTCCGTGAGATCTCGATGTTCCCGTCGAATTTGTGATACGAAGAGCATGACTCTCTGATACCACTTGTTAGGATTTAAACTTTAATCCTAATTTTTCCAATCTATCTTCGAATCACGAATTAACTGAACACGATAATTGTTCACCCAGTTCACGGCCTCTAACCGCTACGTCTGGGGTGGATCCTGGATCCACAACATCCACTATAAAGAACAATCCTAAAACACCTCTGATGTGGTTCACAATATAGGATCTCTTTCACACCCAACAAACAGAAAGAACAAAGAACAGAACTAGATTCCCCAGAGAAAACTCATATTCTCTCTCTACCTTTACGAGGCGCCTCTAAGGCGCTCAGAATCCACTAGACTCAGAATTAGGTATTCTTATTGTTAAACACTTGTATTTATAACAAAGAAACCCTAGAAACTTATTTGGACCCAACTTGATACTAAGACTTTTACTAATTCCAACTGTTGGCCCAAGTCGTAAGTTGACTGAAGTCTGACTTCTTATAGAGAAGTTATCTAAAAACAACAGTAAGCCTTTATAAAACTTGTAGTTTTAATAAAGAAGTGGCAAGCATTAGAACAACTTCAAATGAATAAATGAGAAGGTTATGCAAGTGATATATGTTAGAGATTAAAAAAATTGAAATTCAGTAAAACAGTTTAAAAAAAGTTATAGAAAGCAATGGTTGATAGCAACGTATCTATCTCTCAATATCGTAAACAGAGATAAATATAATATGAGTCGTACTCAACACCATAAAACCGGATAATGCTTGAATCACTGTCAAATGCATAAAGTTTTATCATCTCGTTATTATCAATTGCAAACGCGACATTGGATAGAGATTTTTTTTTCACAGTGAAATGATGTTGATCACAAAGACCCGCAAATATCCCAATAGAGTCACTTTCCTTTGCCATTTATTCTTTTTTTCAGTCATGGATTATCATATTTTTTTTGTGGAAGTCATTTACTTCGTACTCATCACAACGATAATAATTTTTTACAAAAAAATATCTCAATCAATCCGTAGCTATAAGTTTCATACAAGTACACAAATTGTTACAACTCTATCTTCCCTTCTTACTTTCTATTTTCTTTTGTACTTTCTTTTTCGACATATAACGTTTTTGTTTCTTTTGTGTTTGTCCTGAAGAAGACGACCATCAAATTTTTTTTTTTCAAACTTAAATTGTCCAACGTCTCTTTCTTTTTTGAACAAGAAAATGAATAAATCATGGCCACATTATCAAGCTCATAATTATTAGAGATTCTTTAGACAAATGGAAACATGAGATTAGACTAAAATCATACATGTTTAAAAAGAAAAACAATGTATTTTTATTTTTATACAAACATAAGATACACTAATACTATTAGTCGTTATTTTAGTTTAGTAATTTATCATATATATTCCAAATAATAAAAAGACAGAATCGGAAATCTTCAAACAAAATTCGAAAAATATATGAAAATTGACAAAACTGTTAGGATTTATTCATCAACATTTGTGAAATTATGTTTTGTATACGCAATACGCTTGGGATATTAGTATTATGCTCTAGTAATTTTTTTTTTGTCATCTGAAATTTTATTATTAAATTTGGAAGGATAGAAAACCAATAGAAAACTGACAGAAAACATTAATATCCGCAGAAACATAACCGGCGGAAAGCAAAAAAAATCCAAAAATAAAATTTTGTGGAAGGGAAACAACATGAAACTGAAATTGCAACACAAAGTCATAAATGATCAAGACCCAAACTGAAACAGAACAAAAATAGTCTCCATCGACAACTAGTGACTCACACCAAACCTACAAATTTTCGTTTTCCTAGAGATCCTTTAGAAGTGATTTACGGAAAATACCAATATGACCAAGAATCTGATAAAAGATTCCTCTTCTAGTGATGTATAATTTACCTCACAATTCCTGAGTTCAAAAGCTTCACAACCCGGCAAAAAAGAATTTCGAAAATTTTCTCATACTTTCTCCCAGATGCGGCGATGTTGGTGAAAACACGACTTTGAAACACCTAAATCAGATCTGTTTTGTAGAAACACCATTCTCATCTGACCGAGAGTTCCCATTATGCTCTAGTAATCTAATCACGTATACTGCTTTAAATGAGTTAATTGATTACAAAAAGGTGTACCATATTGGTTTTATTATATTCTCTTGCTGTGTGAGTGTGACAATGTTGAACCCCTCATAGTCATAGACTCTTAGAGCATCCGCATCTTTGATATCAAATTGGTCTCTAAACTAATTTTTAAGTAATAAATTTTTTATTATTTTATTGTAAGAGACTCAATTAGAAACTGCAAAAATTTATGTCTGCAATGCTGAGACCCGAAGGGTTTCTTGGATTATAGAAATAGAAATCAAGTTGCTTGGTTTTGGAATGGTTTCTTGGATTCTTGGTTTCTTGGTTTTGGAATGGTTTATTGATCTTGGAATGGTTTTTTGGTTTCAAGAAGTTTCATACAAGAACTGATTCCTAACAAGAAGAAATGAAACATTATATAAAAAACCGACACAACAACACATAATAACTCCAACTACCTACCATTACTTCAACTACAAATCACAACTTCAAGTACATATCATAACTCCATATTAGCCGACACACACACACACACAAATGTGCTCCCTTCACACAAACTACTATCCTGCACATGAAAAAAAGAATAGTCACAGAGTGTTAATAAAAGCAATGACTAAAGAGTGTTAATAAAAGTAAAAAATATGGAGAGACTTACTTGTTCATTAGAACATGTCGAAGATTAGCTTGTCCTTGAGGATAATTTCATTATCAGTTAGCTTTTCCTTGAGAATTAGACTGTCTAGAATCTTCTGCTTAGAAATTCTCTCCTTGATTGCCATATCCTTCTCCTTAATAGCCCACATTTGCTCAAACTCCTTCACACTACTGCCATCACTCTCCTCTGCCTTACCCCTCTTCTTCCCTTTCGCCTTAGCTGCTTTAACACCCATTGGCCTCACTATTGGTTCATCTTCTACCTGAGTACTTGTGTTGCAAGCTAAACCCTCTGCTACCTTACTTCTTTTGCTGTTTTGATTGGTTTTTAAAGAAACCAAACTGCACCACTTTTGATCATTCTTGAGCAGTCTCCAAGCATGCTCAAGATTGAACTTGACTCTCTGATCTTGATAGTACAACTTGTATGCCAGTTCTAGCACATCATCCTCTGTTTCCCCAGACCTATGTTCGCGTGATGCGTAGTCGTAACAACCTGCAAACTTACTGACAGACTCATTAATCTTAGACCACTTTTGCTTACAGTGGTTGCTTTCTCTAATTGGGAGGTTTGCTACGGAAGGAGATGCAGCATAATAAGCTGCAACTCTATTCCAAAACGTCCCCCCTTTCTGCTCATTACCAATGACAGAATCCTTGCTAGTGTTTAACCAAGCACTAACAAGGACCTTTTCTTCGGGAAGGCTCCATCTATGCCTTGTTTCTCTAGGTGAATCAGTTTCAGTTTGAGGGGAAAGTGTTTGATGATTAAGATCTTGTTGGTTGTACAAGAGGTCAATAAAAGATTGGGAAGAACTAACGTGATCACTAGAACCCATATTTTCTATAGTTTACAGTTTTAGTTAGGAGATAAACTTGGTCATTATATAGACCAACTCACTGCCATTAATGTGATTTAATTGGGGTTAGGTATCACCAACAAGAAGTATCAATTACTGCTTTCAATTTTTAAACTTGTAGGTTACGTTTTAAAGATTTAAAGTTGTAGTTACAATTTTAGTACTTGCGTTAGTTCAGGTTTAAAGGTTAGATCATGTGACTTAAGTTTTTAAGTTGTAGGTAGATCAACTGAATTAAGTTTTGAAGTTGTAGTTATACCAACTAACATTTAAGTTCGACTTAAAGAGACCATTATATCTTTAAGACAAGTTTCAGTTTTAGGTTAGAAGTCTCATCACCATTAAGACAAGTTTCAGTTTTAGGCAGTAGTCTTTTAAATGAGTTAACTAATTGAAGTTTCATCCTTTTACAAGTTTTAGATGATGTGATTTCAGAACATACACAAATATACTTCACAAAATACTAACTTAAATGAATTCGGATACTCTACCATGTTACAATCAGTTTGAGATGGAACATATAACTAATCAGTCAACTAGAATCACACACTAATAAATTACTAGCATTTTGAGATCAGAATTAGGAATACCTCAGAAGAGATTTGTAGAATCACACGCCAATACAGATTCATTTGCACATACTGTAGAATCACACGCCAATAATTGATTTAGATCATCCACTTCTCTGCATGTAATCAATCTAAACTTAGTATCTGTGCAAAAATTGAAATAAGAATCTCATCGACACCACAAAATCACAAATGGGCTAAATCCAAATATCAAAAACAACAGAGATTCAAATTCAAAAAAGGTTTCAAATTCCATCAAAATTACGCTACATTTACAAACCAACAATGTTCTAAAGCCAAGTTTAGACTTCTACTATAGAAATTCCCCAAATTATGAACGGATTTAAAGCCAAATCATGAACGGATCGATGAGGAACAATATAGAGAGAGGAGAAGGGGTCGGTGAGGAACAAGATGAGACAGAGGAGAAGGTGAATCCCGTTCGAATCGCCGGCGAAACAAACCAGCACGAGAAGAGACAGAGAAGGGTAATCGCCAAAGACAGAAGAGAAATAGTAGAGAGAGAAGAGGGAGAAGAGAGTGGATCAATTAAGATTGAAGAGAGGAGAAGAGCCATCAATGATCGATTCACCGGCGATGAAATCGCTTCGTCGAGAAGAGGAGAGAAGAAAAGAAGAAACTGAAAAATGATTTTTTTTTTACATTAAACTCTTGCGTTGAGCGGTCCAGTGAGGTGATGACACGTGACGGTAGAACCGTCTCACGCGTCTCACCACACTGAGACGGTTCAACGCCTTTTTCCTTTAAAATTGCATTTTTCAATTTTTTTTTTTGTTAAGAACCAACTATAGTTTACCGATGCGGACGCTCTTAGCCTCTTAGCCTCTTAGGTGACTGGGTCTCTCTTTTTTTTTAATAACGATGATCTCACTGATCACAGTACAATATGTTTTTCGTTTTCGGTATTTAAAATAGTTAACATTAATCAATCATTCAACCGGTTCTGTAAACTATTGGCTCGGTTGATACTTTTGCTTTTGGGTTACATAATTTTGAGCTGCTTTATCTTCCAACTAATTTGCTTTTCTTTGTAATTCCTTACACTACCCACTATGTATTCTTTAGAACCCGGTTATATTATAAATGTAGAATGATATAGTATATAATATATCAATAGGTATTTTACCTTATCAGAAAGATTTATTGAACCAAGCTAGTTTGAAATAGTAGTTTGATTTTTTTTGTGGAAATAGTCAACATTTTCGTAGTTTTGCCAAAATATTTGCAATTTCCTTGTATTTTCATTTTTAGTGTTTTAGTAGATGATCATGAAACCATGATTTTCCTTAAAATTTCTAATGAAATAAAAGCCTCTATCTCAGTCTGAGGCTTTTCAGGTCAAAGTCAACCTCTTTGATGTGCCTTACCTGCCACGACGTATCGCTTTCCAAAATAAACATATATCTACGAAATTTATTCTTTTTGTCGTCTTCTTATAAATCGATTCTGAATTAGTTGTTTCTAGCTTGCAAATCGTTCACAGCATTGATTCCAAACAAGTAAACAATATTTAAATAACAACATGATAAATTGAATACATCTCTTTCTCCACATATGTTGCGTATCGCCATAAAAAAAATTTCTCGGATATGCTTCTTGGTTGATTATTGTTTCGATTTTTTTTTTGTAAAAGAAACAATTCATCTACATAAGAAACAACGAGTTGAGTCTTGGAAAATACGATTGGAAAAGTGTTTTCCGAAGACACTCCGACATTCAAATCAATAAACAAAAGAGATAAGGACCACTGTTTAGGTGTCGATCCGAAGATAGTCAAAAACGGGCCGGTTAAAACAGCTAAGTGACTTAGGGTCCGAAGAAAGGATGGATCCACTAAATATTTATAATTTGTGAAGCTATTTATGGTGAAGAAAATGAAAAAGGTGAGAACTTTAGGGTGATTCCGGCTAAATGGTAGTCGTAGATAGAGTATTAGAACCGATTCAAGGGATATCGGAGAGGGTTTTCAATGTTTAGAGAGAAAAAAGAGAAGAGAGGAAACTAGGTCAAATGATTATGTGTGAGTATGTGTGTGAATGAATATTTTTCCCCTACTTCGAAGAGCGCATGTGATTTTTATAGAGTATACATGTCCTAAATCGTATATCGGGTCGTATTTCCGTAGTTCGGATCAAGCGGGTGGATCCTCTGAGATGGCTCTTTGTACGTTGCCCTAAAGTGCTTTTCATGTGCCCATCCTTGTCTGTTAGCGGCTATAACTTGCGTCAATGATAGTAGGATTTTTACTAGTCAATTACTCAAATCCCACTCATGTCATTGTAGTATTTGAGATATCGAACCAAGGAGGTTAAGATTGAAGCACTATGAATACATTAATCTTTCTAAACTAGAGCAAATGTTTTTAGGTTTTTATGTTTTTAAACTAAAGAAAACAAATGCAAGAAGGAAAACAAAGATAGAAATGTGGATCATGGAATGAACTATCAAATGAATGATTATCAATCAAACAATGAATCATTTGGAAGCATTAAACACTATCCTAGAACATGAAATTCACAATTATGACTAATCCACTCTCGTGGCATTAATCACTTTGTTAATCACCAAATCAAGATCAAACTCTCGTTTGTGATAAGATGGTTAACAAGCATTAAAATCCAATCCCAATTAGCTCACTAATCACCCTAGACATTAACTCTCGTTGGCTAGGCAAGAAAAGCTCACAAAAGGTTCGGTTCAAGCAATTCATTTAAACTCGGGTTAGGAGTGAAATGCCTAAGTTCGAGACTCTAATCGATAAATCTAATCTAACACTAACACCGTTTACTCGAATCTCTCCCTAATGCATGGGATGAGACCATAAATCCTAAGGTGTAGCTCTAGATTGGTTTGTAATGCCAACTAGAGTTACCTAATCTAGGTGTAGTTCTAAACTTTAGTTTATCTTATCAAATCTAGCATTAAGAACTAACCTAAGTGAATGATCTAACAAGAATCAACCTAAATCATCATCATCTAATCATCAAGACAATTAACTAATGATGCTAATACACACAATCAATGCTAATATTTAGGTTAAGATCACTAATCTTGATTAATTCTCTTTCAAGCAACTAATCACTATGCTAATCACTCAATCCATTAGCAAACTCTCATTTTTGGATCAATGATTAGCAAGCATTAAGAATATAAACAAGATCAGCAAAAATACACCCTAGGCAATTAATCTCTTAGGCTAAGAGCATAAATCCCTTGAATAGTTCATCAAGTGTTTGATGAAATGCCTTATGATATAGATCTACTTTCTCAAGCTAGATCTAGCATTAGGAACAATAAACAAGAAAAGAAAGCAATGATTAAGAACATGAGCATCAAGAATCAATTACCAAATCATCAAAATCAAGCTAAATCTAAGATCCAACAAAAAGGGCCTAAGGCCTAAACATGAAGAACACAAGAGAAAAAAAAAGACATAAAGATAGATAAAATGCATTAATATAAAGATAAGGGTGAATAAATCTTCTCTAGAGTGGCATTTGTATGAAGAACAATTAAAATCCCTCCAAAATCATAAGAAGAGTTTGGGATAAAACCCAACTCTAGAAATAAGAAAGCTTGGATCTAAAAAAAAGGGTTTTCAATATTTAAATGGGTTTGGGTCAGACCGGGTCAACCCGGAACAAACCGGGTTTTGACCCGGTCAAGTCTTTGGTACGTCTTTAGTGAATTGGTCATAACTCCTGAACCTGACATCCGAATGACCTGAATACAACTCATGTAGACAGCTAACTCGTACCTCTACAACTCTTATGAAGACCGTTTGAGTTGATTCATACCGGAATGCCTTCGTTTTGCCGGTTATTTAGACGGTGTCGTCTTCTCTCGGCCAGACAGACATACTTTCAGTAAATCCGTCTTATCTCCCTATCCATATGTCCACATAACCCGATTCAAACTCCTGTGTAAAGCTGATTCACTCCTCTACAACTTTGGTGAAGACCACCGAGGCTAATTCTGAGTGGAGACCCTTCAATACCGATGTCACAAATCAGTGTTGTACATCGGTACTAAGGGAATTTTCCCTCTGTTTCCACACCGAGCAGTTGCACCGACCAGTGACCTCGGTATTGAAGAAACCGTCTCGGCCAGGCGGACCTGTCTCTGGTAAATCAGCCATATCTCTCAAACCACACGTCCGAATGACTTGATTCCAACTCCTATGAACAGCTAAATCACTCCTCTACAACTTCAATGAGGATCATTGAAGCTGATTCAGATCGGAAGGCTTCCGTCCAGCCACATCTTTCCGGCGTGTTGGATGAGCTCTTCCTTCTCTTGATGCTCAACCACTCCAATCATCCCAAATGTCTCCAAAACATCTAAAAACCCTCCAAATGAATGCAAGAACTCACTAGGACCTAATGCAAATGTCCTAAACTCTAAATGAGACCTAAATGCAAGATAAAACCGTGATTATGCATGCAAATGGCACAAAACTCTAAGTAAAATGTATGCTTAAACATGTAAAGTGCATTAATATTAGTCGATTTTTCCTTGCGATGTGCCTCGCGGGTTTGGCACCGCATGGTCTGCTCGTCCCATACTCCTTTTGTCCTTCTCTGACTCTGAAACCGCGTAGCGTAAATCTTCAACTTAGTATTTGGGCTGGAATAGTTCGAATTACAAAGATTCATCCCATATAAGTCTCTTTTACCTTCCCGATATCTTGGTAAGAGGTATCAGGTTTCTCTTACCTTCCCGGGTATTACTACCCGGTTATATGGGAGCTTACATTCCTGGGTATTGCTACCCGGATTATGTTGTCATTGTCGGGGAATCGACCTGTACTTGTGTGGGTTACTCATCTCCCTACTACCGCACTCTCCAGATAACATGACATGAGTTGGCAGGTTCAGGGAAAGCCAACCCCTCTCCACTTTGGGACCACTCGACTATTTACTTCCCGTTCCAGCTAATCGGAAACGGTTTTGAGAGAATGTGGTGGTTCGTTTCCATGTCCTAACTTGTTATATTGTTTGACCACCTAGCCTCGTAACCGCACCCTCTCTAAGTGGCACGATTTTAGGTCATATGACCGTCGAATCTATAGTGACACGTCATACAACATGTCCTCTCATGTCCTAAGGTTCGACCACCAAGCCTCATAACCGCACCACCCTCTCGAGGTGGTGTGTTTTTAGATCAAATGACCATTTAGCTTAGTATAACATGTGTCACTCTCTGATTTGCCTATCCAAAGAGGAATTATTTATCCCCAACAATTATAATTAATAAAATCATATTTTATAGTTGACAAAACAAATTCGGATAATGTATTGCGTATGTTTTTTATCAATCTCAAATTCTCCATGGTTGTTACAAAAAAATAGACTCAACAACATAAATAATGGTAAGTATAGCCCTGGGCATTCGGTTTGGTTCTGGATAGGAATCATTTGGTTATGGGTAGGAACCATTCGGTTCCGGGTATTTCGTGTAGAAAGGTTTAGGATCCATATAGGTACCGAAATGATTTTGATTCGGTTCTGGTTCCGGGTATTTCAGGTAAAGAGGTTTAGGAACCGGAAAATATCAGAATTGTTTTGGATCTTAATCGATTTCGGGTATTTATTACCCGAAATGCCTAAAACATACCAAAAAATCTGAAAATATACCCGAAAATCCGAAAATATACCTGAAAATCCAAAAAAGTACCAATAATATACCCAAAAATCAAAAAAAAAACTAAAGAAAATATATCCATAATATAGAAAATATATCCATAATATAGAAAATATAATTATATTTTGGGTATTTTGGATACCCAAAATATTTTCAGTTCGATTCCGGTATTATCTGATACCTACATGTATCACATGTATCAATGAGTATAATTCAATGAGTATTTTGGCAATTTTGAATCGGTTTTGATTTAAATATTTCAGTTCGGTTCTGGTTCGGATATTTCGGTTCTGGTTTTTATGTCCATGGCTAAGTAAGTACATCAGCAGGGGTATTATAGGTATTTTAAGCGCCATGGTTAGATAGAGAAATAGTCATTTTCATTCATAAGCCAGACTTTATGACGACCGAGAGTGTGTTGCTCAACTAATCTCATCACGGATTGATCAATCTCAGCCGTTCAAATTTAAAGAATATATTTCAAATAACCTTTTTACCTTATCCATTTATCCATGTCTATCTCATTCTCACGTATTCAATCTTCCATTTTTTTTTTCAAATAATAAAAAAGCAATAGAAGAAATATATTTTATTTCGAATATAATTAGCACCTATTTTTTGTGGTAATGGAAATTGAATAATGGTGGCAAATAATTAGATAGTTGAAGAAATCAACCATAACCAATGATAGTGGAATTTTAATATAACGTGAAGTCCAATCAAAGGGATATCATTTTGCTACAAAAGGATAAAATGCTTTATGAGTCTGAGACATGTCGTTTCAGCATAGATTTGCACTAATGAATTTATTGCTCTCAGCCAAACACACACTGAGATTCGGTATTAAGAGTTTGAATAGTTGGTGTTACAAAAAAATGTTACAAATGAAACACACACGTGTCGTTAAGTGTTTTCGTTTCAAAATAAATATTGTCTAAAATTATATGAATAGTGATAAAAAGGTTTAATTCGCGATAATCATTTATATTAATTATATTAGAACTCATTATATTATTTACATTTAAACAGTGTTTTGTAGAAACCAAAGTTGAATGATCTCATAAAAGAACGGTAGGTAAGTCTTTTGTTTCCACTTGCTATAACATTTCAAAACAAAGACTAATGAGCCCTACAACATTTCACAAATCTTTAAAAGTAACTATATTTTGGGTTTATATTTTCTTTGAGTTCAACAAATAATTTTGAGATTGTAAATTATTTTACATTCTACGGCACTATACCTAAAGCAATTATATGATACACACAATCTTTTTTTCCTTTTCTTTCTGGGGTCAATATCAGTGACTTACAAGTATTAATCTTACAATTAAGTGTAATAATAGTCTCTAAAATATTGTTTATCGGATATTTTCAAGGTCAACGGTTAAAACCAACTTGCTGAAAATATATTTTTGTTTACATTGATATTTTGTTTCTTCATTTAAAGCATCTGCTTGTTAAACTAATTAATTTATTGCACAAGCAGAGAGTATTCTAGTCAGAATAATAATAAACAGTTTCCTAAATATTTTATTATATATAAAATGATGAAAAAAATGAGATGTGTTCGTGTTCGTGTAGCGGAGATATCGTAGTTGGTTTCCCCGTGCTGGACGAAGACAGATAACTTCTCCTACAGAGAGAGAGAGAGAGACAAAAACCCTAAGGATTTGCACGGAGAAGACGAGGAAAACAAAATTGAAAGATCGAAATTTGTAAAGTTTCCCTTTCTTTTTTTCTTTACCCATCTGTGAAATTGATTGGTTTCTGTTTGTTTCTTCGGAGAGTTTCGAGCGGTTTTTCTTTTAAAGTGAGGAGTGTTGTCTTTTTATTTCTCCAATTCGTCTGATAGTTTCGATTAATGTTTACAGATCTATGTTCTGTAGATTTGGAAAACTGTGGTTATGAGAGTATAGATCCAT
This sequence comes from Eutrema japonicum, assembly GCA_030161315.1. Lineage (NCBI taxonomy): Eukaryota > Viridiplantae > Streptophyta > Magnoliopsida > Brassicales > Brassicaceae > Eutrema > Eutrema japonicum. Next base: position 9,385,001 of record BSQW01000013.1, read on the forward strand.
CTTCTTATAGACCAATTTTAATCAATCTAAAGTTTTTAGCTTTAGCATGTTCCGTCAATAAATTTGTTTGGTAAGAAAACCCAAAATTGTGATCCACAATATGATCATTAGTCTTTGTTTCCACTTGCTATATATGTAAATCTCCAAAGTTTCCTTTTTTTTTCCTACCCTCGAAGTAGTAAAGACCCATCATTTTTCTCAATTGAATCCAAAGAATACTTGGAATCAGATCTCTATTATTTGGGACCATTAATCAGACTTTGTTCTTGGGAGCAGAGAGACTGTTGTTTCTCCTTTTGCTTTTTTTTTTCACTTATTTCGAAGATTCTTCATTTGAACGAGGTTTTAATCCGAAGCATCTTTTTCCAAGTTAATTTTTTTGAAATTAGCAGTTTCGTTCTTTCAGTTTCAAGTTGTTTATGTTCTCTTTATCTGTCTTTTTATAAAATGTGAATCAAAAGAATGTTTCTGAATTTTTTTTTAAAAGCCTGTGGTGTTTCCTGCTTTTAATCCATTGATGAGAATCTTCTTTTCTACTCCCAATTGTTCTTTCTTTCTTTTTTCTCTTCTGTCATTGCTTTGTTATTAAGTATCATTCAGAATTTGAATCAAACTCTACTTTTGCGTTGCAGAGCATTGAGAGAGAGAGAAAAAAATGTCGTTCCGTAGCATAGTTCGTGATGTGAGAGACAGTATAGGAAGTCTATCGAGGCGTAGTTTCGACTTTAAGTTAAGCAGCCAGCTCAAGGAAGGCGGGAAATCTCGTGGTTCGGTTCAAGATTGTCACGAGGAACAACCCGTAGTTTTGACTCAAGAAACCCCGTGGGCAAATCTGCCTCCAGAGCTGCTGCGCGATGTGATCAAAAGGCTTGAAGAGAGCGAAAGCGTGTGGCCTGCTCGCAAACATGTGGTCGCCTGTGCTTCTGTCTGCAGCTCATGGAGAGATATGTGCAAAGAGATTGTTCAAAGTCCCGAGCTCTCGGGCAAAATTACATTTCCTGTGTCACTAAAACAGGTTTGGCTTTTTTTGTTCCTTTCTAATGTCACATATGTTTGGTTATTATAATCTCTGGTTGAAAGATAATTTTTTTTCTTTCCGGGATTTATAGCCGGGACCAAGAGATGCAACAATGCAATGCTTTATCAAAAGGGATAAATCTAACCTAACTTACCATTTATACCTTTGTCTCAGTCCTGGTAAAGCTTCATTTCCTCTGAATTTTTTCGAAGTTTTTATTTTTTTTGTTTTCTTTCTTAATCTGGCCTCACATTTCGATAATCCGTTGGTATTTTTACTATTTTCAGCTTTGTTGGTTGAGAATGGAAAGTTTCTTCTTTCCGCAAAACGCATAAGAAGAACTACATACACCGAGTATGTGATCTCTATGCACGCCGACACCATTTCGAGATCAAGCAACACGTACATTGGCAAGATTAGGTATAACAGTTGTCCAATTATATTACATTTTAAAGCGAAAGTTTCTGGCTTAAGCGTGATCGTCCAATTTTTGGTAGGTCTAATTTTCTGGGGACAAAGTTCATAATATACGACACACAACCTCCATACAACAACAAAACCCCTCAGGCGGTTCAACCGGTAGGACTTAGCCGCAGGTTTTACTCAAAGAGAGTCTCTCCCAAAGTCCCGAGCGGTAGCTACAAAATCGCGCAGGTGTCTTACGAGCTAAACGTTCTTGGGACCCGCGGTCCAAGGAGAATGCACTGCGCAATGCAATCGATTCCCGCTTCTTCTCTTGCGGAAGGCGGAACCGTGCCGGGGCAACCCGAGATTATTGTTCCGCGCTCCATTCTCGACGAATCGTTCCGTAGCATTACATCCACCTCGTCGAGAAAATTCACTAGCGATTACTCAACCGAATTTAGCAGCGCCAGGTTTTCCGACATTCTCGGCCCCTTAGGAGAGGACGAGGAAGCGGTATTTGAAGAAGGAAAAGAGCGGATTTCGCCACCGCTTGTGCTTAAGAACAAGCCACCAAGGTGGCACGAACAGCTTCAATGCTGGTGTTTAAACTTCAGGGGACGTGTAACCGTCGCATCGGTTAAGAACTTTCAGCTGATTGCAGCAAACCAACCTCAGCCTCAGTCTCAACTTCAGCCTCAGTCTCAGTCTCAGCCTCAGCCGTCGGGCCAGACTGATGGTCCCGACAAGATCATATTGCAGTTTGGGAAAGTGGGAAAAGACATGTTCACGATGGATTTCCGGTATCCGCTCTCTGCGTTTCAGGCTTTCGCTATCTGTTTGAGCAGTTTCGATACGAAACTCGCCTGCGAATGATAAAACACAAGAACAGCTTTGTATGTAATGTTTCACATATGGGTTTGATTGATGCTTCAGGAGATTCTTGTGTCGTGGTGTTTTAGTTTTCACCGGAGAATCTCAGAATTAGATTTGTTTCAAGTTTCCATCAGTTCATTTATTCTGATCTGCTTATGTTGTTTATTAATGGATCAAAAACAAAAAAAGTTTGTCTTAGTTTCGTTTTAAATCTATAATTTCATGTATTCATAATGGTCAAAACGAGAATAACTAGAAATCACAAAACCTGCTTTAGTTATTGAGATATATATCTCCGATTTTACAAGTTTCATATTTGAAAAGAGTTTAATAAGAACAAAGCAAAGCAAAGCAAAGCAAATGACAGACGCCGGAAAAGTGAGCACACTGCTTGCCGACTTCACATCAGTGCAGATTGGAAAAACAGCAAGCAGTCCTTGTCGGAAAAAGCCACATGGCAGAAAATCTGCTCTTGCGTTCCCACGGTGGTCTGTACGGTGCGACGCGACTTCTCGCTAGAAGAGACATCGAATGATAAACAAAAGACTCTCTTTCTCTCTCGCTCTCGTGTGAAAGACAGATTTCAAATTTCAGTGGTTGTCTTCTCCATTACAAGATTTATAGTTTTTTTTTTCGATTGTTTTGGTTTTTTTCAGAACTATATTATTCGAATCCTTCCTTTTCGTCAATCAAACTATTATTATATTATATTTTTCTACAATTCCAAAGTCTAAAGGACCAATCTTGTGTGAATATGGTGTGAAGAGTACATCAAGTAGAGAGACCCCCACGATAAGCATCGTTTTGGATTTACGTTCTCAATGAAACATTGTTGTAGGTGTGGGGATAAGCACACCTTTTTTTTTTGGTTTATTCGGCACTGTTTACGATCTGTCCGGCACTGTTCACGATCAGCTCGGCACTGTTCACAACTTCCACGATACTGTTCACGACATGCTCGGCACTGTTCACGACCTACCCGGCACTGTTTATGATCTGCCTGGCACTGTTCATGACATGCCCGATATTGTTCACGACCTGCCCGGCACTGTTCACGACCTGCCCGGCACTGTTGACGACCTGCCCAGCACTGTTCATGACATGCTCGACCTGCCCAAAAAACTCTCATTCTCTCTCTCTAAATAACTTTCCCTCTTTAAAAAAGCTCTCTGCAGCTCTCCCAGCTCGGCGCAGCTCTCCCAGCTCTCCGCAGCTCTCCGCAGCTCTCCCAGCTCTCCGCATCTCTCCCGAGCTCCCAGCTCGGCGCAGCTCTCCCAGCTCGGCGCAGCTCTTCCAGCTCTCCGCAGCTCTCCCAGCTCGGCGCAGCTCTCCCAGCTCTCCGCAGCTCCCCCATCTCTCCGCTCTCTGCAGCTCTCCCAGCTCTCCACAGCTCTCTGCAGCTCTCCCGAGCTCCTAGCTCTCCCGAGCTCCTAGCTCTCCCGACCTGACGAGCTCTCAGATCTCCCAACCTGACGAACTCCCAGCTCTCCCGACCTGACGACCTCCCAACTCGGCGCAGCTCTCCCGACCTGACGAGCTCTCAGATCTCCCAACCTGACGAACTCCCAGCTCTCCCGACCTGACGACCTCCCAACTCGGCGCAGCTCTCCCAGCTCTCCGCAGCTCTCCCGAGCTCCCAGCTCGGCGCAGCTCTCCCAGCTCTCCGCAGCTCTCCCGAGTTCCCAGCTCGGCGCAGCTCTCCCAACTCGGCACAGCTCTCCCAGCTCGGCGCAGCTCTCCCATCTCCCCGCAGATCTCCCGAGCTCCCAGCTCGGCGCAGCTCTCCCAGCTCTCCCAGCTCGGCGCAGCTCTCCGCAACTCTCCCAGCTCTCCGCTCTTTGCTGCTCTTCCAGCTCTACGCAGCTCCCGGCGTGGCGCAGCTCTCCCAGCTCGGCGCAGCTCTCCCAGCTCTCCGCAGCTCTCCCAGCTCTCCGCAGCTCTCCCAAGCTCCCCGCTCTCTGCAGCTCTCCCAACTCGGCGCAGCTCTCTCCGCTCTCTGCAGCTCTCCTAGCTCTCCGCAGCTCTCCCAAGCTCTCAGCTCTACTGACCTGACGACCTGATAAGCTCCCATCTCTCCCGACCTGACGACCTGACGAGCTCCCAGCTCTCCAGCTGTCTCCTACACGCCTCAACAACGAACTTCGAATGGCTTGATCCCCAACCCGGGGTACATAGGCAGCCCTCCGGGCACAACTATAAATCACCTCTTCCTCCTCATTTGCCGACCGGAACGCAACCGGCTCTATCTTAACAGAAAATCCCCGAACCTCCCCGATACAAATTAATTTGTGGGAGACGTGCTCAAACACGTTCCAACAATTGGCGCTAGAAGGAGGGGATTTGAGGATTTTTCTACATGCAAAGAGTAACTCGACAAATGTCGGAAACATCGCCCTCATCTCCGAACAACTCCATACAGATAAGTGCCAAGCTTATTTCATTTTTTACTCTTTTCTTTCTCCTCAAAAGCCGAGCTCATCTCGCAAACACTCGACAAGATAAGTGCCGAGCCCAGCCTCGTACTTAAGCTTAAGAGTCATCAAAAGCCGAGCTCATCTCGCAAACACTCGACAAGATAAGTGCCGAGCCCAGCCTCGTACTTAAGCTTAAGAGTCATCAAAAGCCGAGCTTATCTCGCAAACACTCGACAAGATAAGTGTCGATCCCAGCCTCGTACTTAAGCTTAAGAGTCATCAAAAAACGAGCTCATCTCGTAGGGGTCGAACACAAGGACTCACAGAAACACACAATAGATCATGAAGTAGAGAATTAAGCTAAGCAATTAATGATATTGAAGACAAGACTTAAATTAAAACAGTTGTAAATTCGATGGGAGAAATATAGATTCAGGGTATTTCTCAGGGAATCAATGAATGCAGATAAACTAACTAACATGATTCAGATTTAGCGCGGTTCTTGAACTCAAATCACTAAAGTATAATTAACCAACTGTCGTTGCGAAAACTATCTAAATCTAAATCCTAGAATTCCAAATCTCTTTGTGAGTCCTAAAGTCTAAATCAGCTTTTAGATCAGGTTTGATTTGTTCACAAAACAACTAAACCAAATCTCTTTGCGAATATATTTTGCTCTCCTTAGGTTCTATCAGGTAATTAATCGCACTGTCGTGCCTAATCAATTATCCTAAGATCTATGTTCTAGGTAGCTAATCTAGAACAAGCTTTGAACACAACCTAAAGTGAATTCAGATGGTGAATCCTAATAAACTAATCAATCTAGCATTCAGATAAAACCCTTATGAGAACCCTGAACCTAAAGTGGATCTAATCAGACATGGAGAATGAAAACAACATGATTGAATAAATCATCAAAGAAATCAATAAAAACAGGAGTTCAGAGTTCTCTCTCCAAAAACCAAAGTAAAATCAAGAGTAGAATAAAGCATAGCCATGAAAGTGGCTGTAAAACCTAATTAAATAATCTAAACATGAATTGGGGTCTTCTTGTAAATATTAAAGTCTTCTGGGCCAGTTCTGCAATTCTTCAAACTTCATTAAAAGTCGCGGGTCGTGTCTGCTGCGATGGGTATCGATAGATGCTTGACGTAAAATCGGGTAATCAGCAACATGAACTTCAGCTTCGCTCCAGAATGCTCCAAAAAGCTCCAATATCTCCAATTATGCTCCAAACATGCTAAAACCTATAAAGGACTCTAAAACACTACGAAATAATAGAAAGACTCTATAAAACATACTTATATCATGGCCTAAAAGGGGTAAAAACCATGATATATCAACTCCCCCAGACTTAGCCTTTGCTTGCCCTCAAGCAAATAGAAGACTAAACCAGAGAAAGAGGTTTGAAAACATAGAGACTCACCTGCTCTTGAAACGTTGCAATGACCCTTTTCCCAAGCACCCATATGTCACCTAACCAGCTTTTTGATCTAACCACCATGTACTTCTCCTTAGACATTCGCAGCTTCCCAGACTACACACATTATCTCACAGCATCGTTCAATTAAGCCATCCTCGCCAGTTTCATCGCTGTGAATTAATACCAAGACCCTTCTAGATTCTTTCCCATACAATATCATGACAAGGAACCACCCTTTTTCACACTTTCTGATATTATTTCTCTCCCCCAAACTTATTTCTTATATTGTTTTTTTTTTTAGATCTGCATATACAAATCAAGGTATGAGACGCGAGTATTGATGGTGTTTGCCACCGAATCCCCGGTTCATCCCTCTCAAAGTATCAAAAGATGTAGGCGAATAATGGCATCATAGGAAAATCCTAGCCTCGCTTCCAATCCTTTGTGTGATCATTCCCTCTAAAGTAGAATAATGGGATCGCTGGAAATTTTCCTAACCCTCTACTCAGAAGAAAATCATTTCATCTTTTAATGCACTTATTTATTAACTTGTAACTGGGAGAAAAATACCATTATTTTAAACATGTGGGTTCCTTTGTCAGATACGAATGAGAAATCAAGCTCTATGAATACTAACCACATCGATGAAGTGCAAAAATTTGGCTCAGGCTTTAAGGAACTTTGCTGGAAACATGAGTGTCTTCTGGTTAACCGGTCAGCCTTTGGATTTTTCATTAGTCGATCCAAAGCTGATTCTGTAACAATGGTCACTTAGACGTAAGGTCAGATCAAAAGATTCAAGAAAAAGATCACAGTCTCCAACAAAATTTTGACTAAATAAAACAACGAATGATTCAAAAACGGACTGACTCTAAGAAAAACAAAAACAAAGTCAGCGACTACCTCCCCCAGACTTAAACAACACTGTCCCCAGTGTTATCTATCCTAGAGTAGGTAAAAGAAAACAAAAGAACAGAATAGAACGAAGAGAAACAAGAAGTTACCGTGCTGGAACATTGAGTATCGATCAACACACAACTTGGTATCGGACGATACCAAGCTTAAACCGACACATATCCTTTCATTCGCGTAGGGTGTCGATCGATACTCAAGGGTATCGATCGACACTCAGGCGATTCCGAGTTTTTGCTTCTTGTTTATCCTGACACAGACACAAAACGAAAAATACAAAGAAAAAGACTCAAAAACAGACTCACCAGTGGGTTGCCACCCACCAAGCGCTTGTTTTACTTCACGAGCTTGACTGTACATACGATTAGTCAGGAGAAACTTGAGAGCTGACTCCAAAACAATCTCCATAATTTGACATCGCCAGCTTCAGAGTTCTGCTCATCATGCCCTCCACAAACTCCCTCCCTTTCTCTTTCAGCTCCGAAGTAAGAAGAACTCTAGCCTTAAAGAATGGTTTCGAGGCTCCTTTGCACTTCACCTTGTATTCAATCGAATCCCCATCACACTTCTGAGGGATTAAAGTTATAGAAGTAGCATCCTTCACTCATTTGCTCTTCACGTTCTTCTTTCCGTTAGATGTTTTGACGTCTTTCTTGGTGATGATAGAATGATTATCTAGAAGGTCTATGACAGTTGGCTCATCAGGAGGATCTTCCAAAATATCAATTACCAACATCTCATCTGTAACAACATCGATGCAAGAGACACGTGTGGGAGTTCCTCTAGGGATAGCTTTGTAGTACACCTCCTTGTCAATGTATGAGAGCGAGATTTGCTTAATGGGTGTGTCCATAATGGCACCAACCGTAGCCATGAACGGTCTTCCAAGAATCAACTGCGTACGAGATTGTGCACTTATCTCCACAACATGAAAATCAGCAGGAACCATACAGTCTCATACTTTAACCAGCAAATCAGGGATTACACCATATGGAAGTGAGGTGGAACAATTCGCGAATGTGATAGATGACATGGGCGGTCGAATATCAGCTCCCAATCTCTCTGAAATTGCTCTTGACACGACATTGACGCTAGCCCTTGAGTCAACGAGAGACTCTTTGAATGCAACTCTAGAGATGGAGCATGGAACGGAGAATTTGCATGGGTCTTCCCTCTTGGTCAACTGCCTCAGCGGTAGTGACTTGCTTCTTGCGCTGATGAAGAGTACTTCGATCTCTTCCAGGGTTTCTCTGAAATCTTTGAAGTGACTTAGCAGAGGCCAGCCCTCTAGAGCTTCTTCAAAAGTGGACGAGTGGGGTATCCTTCGTACCATATTCTCAAAGCCACACAACTGCTTTGGAGTAATGGGGGATCGGAGGTGTTGGGGAATAGGATTCAGCTTCTTGGGATTGCGAAGTCTGTCAACACTCATACGCAGCTCCTTTGCAGTATCTGGGTGAGTATCGATCGATACAGAAAGGGTATCGATCGATGCTTGCTCTTTGGAGATGTCCTTGACAGATTCTTGGATGGGTGTCGATCGATACTTGAGGGTATCGGTCGATTCAGGGGTGGTGTTCGAAGTCTCATCGTCTGATGTATCATCAACAAAAGGAAGCTTCACAACAGGCTTATCCAACATAGCTTTGCTTCTGGCATCCTCCCATTCCTTCTTTGTCATCTTAGGAGGCATAGGATAAGGTAATTTGGGTTTGTACACCCTCTCCTTGACAATCTCGGGCTCTTTCTCGATCTGCGTCTCAGCATCAATCGATACTGGAGTAGTATCGATCGATACACGGGATTTTGGATCACGTGCAGGTGTATGGGCTGGTATCGATCGACACTGGCTGGTATCGATCGATACACGGAGATTTTCTGTCAGCACGAAATTTTCTGCTATTTGGGTTTCCAGCATCTTCTGATGAATACTGAGAGACTCAATTTTCCCATTCGGATCTGTGTACATAACGTCCATCTTCCCATTGAGGTTTAGTGTCATCTTCTGCTGTCCCTGTAGAAGTTGTTCAAGCATGGATTCCATCTTACTCTCAGAAGGTCTGGGTGGTGTGGGTGGGCATTGATACCTTTGATCTTGAAATCCATCTCCATCAATGTGGTTAACAAATTCCACTCCATCTTTTTTAGCAAGACGATCAGCCTTCTACTGCTTGTCCATCAACAAATCTAACTTAGCATTCACCTCAGCAATCTGACTGCAATCCAAGTTACCAACTTGCTTCTTGCGCTCCATGTCTGCATTCTTGGTACTATTGCTAGAAACCAAGTTCTCAATAAGCATATAGGCATCGTCAGGATATCTCGTGTAGAAATTTCCATTGCATGCAGCATCTAGAGCCATCTGATACCTCCAATCGATTCCTCTGTAGAAAGTTCCCAGCAGCTGAACCTGAGTGAAACCATGGTGCGGACAATCTCTCTGATATGACTTGAAACGAATCCAAGCAGCCTTGAGTGCCTCAGTCGGTCATTGAGAAAACTGAAAAATCTTGTTCCTGAGATCCTCGGATCTCGCATCATCGTAGAAGTTGTTCAGGAATGCATTCTTCGTCTCGTCCCATGTAGTCAGCGAACCAGGAGACAACTGCTTCAGCCAATAAGTTGCTTCTCCACCAAGAGAGTATGGGAAGAGCTTGCAGAAGAGGTAATCATAAGACATTCCATTGTTCTTGATGCTTGTAACCATATACTAAAACCTCTCAATGTGATCCATAGGGTGTTCATGAGGAAAACAATGAAAGAGATGATGACCCACAAGTGTGTATGCAGGTTTCAGCTCAGAGTCATCCCTATGAAAAGCTGTAAGGCGAATCGCTGATCGATTGGCATAGAACTGATCAGCCCTGTTGTATTCACCAATAGTTCTACCGCGAGCAGCCACATCATTCCTTGCATTCACATCAATTGCAGGGACAATGATATTTTCAGCGACAATAGGAGCAGGTGGAATGATGTTCCCCTCTCCATCCAGACGTTGTCCTCTCTCGTTGCACAACTGACCCTCTTGGTCTCTCAAAGTTCCAGCAGCATCCTGAATTAGGATCATCGTGTCGTTCATCCCTGCTGGCTTCTTTGCTTTCCTGTTTGCACATTCCAAAATCACACCTGAAACACACAAGGCAAAGCACGTAAGTAAGAAAAAAAAAACGTTGAGTATCGATCGACACTGGGTGGTGTCGATCGATATCAACAAAAGAAGATGACGAGTATTGACCGATACTATGTAGTATCGATCGATACCGACGAACTTAGTCGAAATTCTCAGACTAAAATCTAATGACGAATTGAGTCCCCGGCAACGGCGCCAAATTTGACATGCTCAAATTAATACCCTAAAAGTACTAAGCAGTAGTTGCAGTATAGTAGGGGTCGAACACAAAGACTCACAGAAACACACAATAGATCATGGAGTAGAGAATTAAGCTAAGCAATTAATGATATTGAAGACAATACTTAAATTAAAACAGTTGTAAATTCGATGGGAGAAATATAGATTCAGGGTATTTCTCAGGGAATCAATGAATGCAGATAAACTAACTAACAGGATTCAGATTTAGCGCGGTTCTTGAACTCAAATCACTAAAGTATAATTAACCAACTGTCGTTGCGAAAACTATCTAAATCTAAATCTAAATCCTAGAATTCCAAATCTCTTTGCAAATCCTAAAGTCTAAATCAGCTTTTAGATCAGGTTTGATTTGTTCACAAAACAACTAAACCAAAGAAAACCCTTATGAGAACCCTGAACCTAAAGTGGATCTACTCAGACATGGAGAATGAAAACAACATGATTGAATAGATCATCAAATAAATCAATAAAAACAGGAGTTCAGAGTTGTCTCTCCAAAAACCAAAGTAAAATCAAGAGTAGAATAAAGCATAGCCATGAAAGTGGCTGTAAAACCTAATTAAATAGTCTAAACACGAATTAGGGTCTTCTTGTAAATATTAAAGTCATCTGGGCCAGTTCTGCAATTCTTCAAACTTCATTAAAAGTCGCGGGTCGTGTCTGCTGCGATGGGTATCGATCGATGCTTGACGTAAAATCGGGTACTCAGCAACACGTACTTCAGCTTCGCTCCAGAATACTCCAAAAAGCTCCAATATCTCCAATTATGCTCCAAACATGCTAAAACCTATAAAGGACTCTAAAACACTACGAAATAATAGAAATATTCTATAAAACGGACTTATATCATGGCCTAAAAGGGGTAAAAACCATGATATATCAAGCTCTCCCGAGCTCCCAGCTTGGCGCAGCTCTCCCAGCTCTCCGCAGCTCTCCGCAGCTCTCCCAGCTCTCCGCTCTCTGCAGCTCTCCCAGCTCTCTGCAGCTCTCCGCAGCTCTCCCGAGCTCCCAGCTCTCCCGACCTGACGACCTCCCAGCTCTCCGCTCTCTGCAGCTCTCCGCAGATCTCCCAGCTCTCTACAGCTCTCCCAGCTCGGCGCAGCTCTCCCAGCTCGGCGCAGCTCTCCGCAGCTTTCCCAGCTCGGCGCAGGTCTCCCAGCTCTCCGCAGCTCTCCCAGCTCTCCGCTCTCTGCAGCTCTCCCAGCTCTCCGCAGCTCTCCCAGCTCTCCCGAGCTCCCAGCTCGACGCAGCTCTCCCAGCTCGGCGCAGCTCTCCCAGCTCGGCGCAGCTCTCCCAGCTCGGCGCAGCTCTCCCAGCTCGGCGCAGCTGTCTCCGCTCTCTGCAGCTCTCCCAGTTCTCTGCAGCTCTCCCGACCTGACGACCTGATGAGCTCCTAGCTCTCCCGACCTGACGACCTGACGAGCTCCCAGCTCTCCAGCTCTCTCCTACACGCCTCAACAACGAACTACGAATGGCTTGATCCCCAACCCGGGGTACGTAGGCTGCCCTCCGGGCACAGTTATAAATCACTTCTTCCTCCTCATTTGCCGACTGGAATACAACCGGCTCTATCTTAACAGAAAATCCCCGAACCTCCATAATACAAATTGATTTGTGGAAGACGTGCTCAAACAAGTTCCAACAATTGTGTTATTTGTATGAGTTTTGATAAGTTACTATATACAGTAACTTTTTAAAAACAAAATGAATGTGAAAGTTGCATGTTAACATGGTTATGGGTTTATTTTCACGAACAAAAATTAGATAAAGCTCTTTTTTTTTGTTACTATGATTCATATAATTTTGGTCGAATTCGAGCTCACAAAACCTGTGCCAAACTTGTCATTGAATATTGGTGATCTTATTTTGGGGGTGTGGACCAATCAAATTCAACCACTATGTGTGGATTTTTGCGAGAAAAATAAAACGATTGGAAAATAAAAATAAGAATTGACCTAACGACGATATTTATAGCTTAATTAACCAAGTTATATGATGTAATACATTTTCTTAAATATAATTTCATCTGATCTTGGTGATGAAAGTGTCCTTGAAGGGCCATCCCCGGATAGTCAATGTGGCTCATTTGTAGTTGAAGATTCGTTTACATTTTAATACCATCTCTTAGAAAGATATCTGATTAGCTATAAATCATAAGATTTAATTGGTCCATAACTGTACTATATTCCTTGGCCAGATATTAAACGTTTTCTTAAGAGAAGTTAGTTTATTATTTTATATTATTTACCAACCTTATTCAAGAAATTAAGCTTGTTTAGAAATCCAAACTTGAATATGAATGAAATATCATTTACAAATCCACTTTATTGAAGGTTTGTCTTTGTGTTTAAATATTGCCAGTTGCAAGAGAGTGGTGGTGGATCACCAAATCACACCACTAAAAATTCTTAATTTATCAATCAACAGTCTATTCTTCTATGAAGTATTTAGTTTTTTTTTATTATTCATACATGAGGTATTGACCAATACTAGAAACTATATGAGTTATTTAAAATTTGAATTTATGACATGATCTTTTGAAATATGGTCGATTCCACCAAAACCGTAAACGGTGTGAATTTAACCATTAACGGATGCTTGATGTCAGCATTTTGCATAACGGGCTTGTTTGATCATAACGGGCTTATAGTAATGGGTTTGATCTTAATGGGCTTGTCGTAATGGGTTTGATAATAATAGGCTTGTAAAATGGATTTAATCTTCCATTAGTATATAAATTGTTTGATCATAATGGGCCTTTAATAATGGGTTTGAAATTGTAGGCTTAAAGTGTAAGGGTATAAATGTCATTTGACATGCTGAAGCCCTAATTCCATCGCTTTTATTTCACCTCCAAGCGAATCGGCTTAGATCTGTGTATTCACTTTTCACACTTTCTTTCGTCGATTAGCGATTTTCGATTTCGTTTTCAAACTGTTTTCTTTGGTTTAGTTTTCTAAGTTAAATACTTTGCGTTTTGTTGTTGTTGATTGCCCAGTGATGGATAAATTATGAAATAGAGCGGTTGTATTTGGGTAATCTCCGGCGTGTTGTATATCCTTTAAGCCTTGAACATCGCTGATTTGTAGCCGACGACATTCATACGCGCACATCTCACTTCCACCATTTTTTTTTGTTAATCAAACCTTCACACACGTTCGTCGGATGCGGATTAGCGGTTTTTGGGGATTTTAGGTTTGCTGGATTTTACCCATTTACTTCCGTGAATGACCAGATATATAGCTATGAGATCTGAGGGCTTTCTTGTTTTTTTAATAAAGTTTCTGTTTTTAAGGGTTTTTTCTGTCTCATCGGATTTTGATTTTGCCCATTGATGTAAAAATGAATGTTTCTGAGTGGTGCCCTGGTTTTTCAATGTTTTGATCGCGTAGTTATCATTTCGGCTCATCATCATCATTATCATTGTTAACACAATCTCTTCTTCTTCTTCTTCTTCTATCTCTATCGCTGCTTTTTGTTAATTGAAATGGTAACTATGCGTCAATTTGAAAACCGGAGTTTGATGCGCCACAAATGACAGATTTACGTGAATACTGAGGGCGTTTTAATTTTATACAAGAAGTTTCGAGTTTTGGTTATTATAGTTATGATATTTTTTTCTTTTATGTTGCGACAATATAGCCCTATGTTGTTTTAGAGCGATTTAAACCCCGTTATGATGACCTATTGATGTCGAGTGGTGCCGCTTGGTTATTTCTAGCCGAGACTCATCATCTCCATTGCTGCACCTTCTCTCTCTCTCTCTCTCTCTCTCTCTCTCTCTGTATACATACATGCATGCATGATGGTTGCAGTGGTGGTGATGATGTTAGTCTTTGGCTTGGTGGATACCAATGCGTTGTGCCGTCAATGACTTGGAAAAAGTTGTCTTAAAGACCTGAGGGCTATGTACATTGCTAGACCTGATTTCTCCATATTTCTTGAGTTTGCCTTTGTTTTGCTGTTTATTGAATTGAAGATTGTCAGAGTGAATGGTGAAGATTCATTGTTTAATCTGCGATTGTGGGATGCACATCGATATATGAGATTGAAATTGTCTGGATTGTTGACCAAAGATGTTATAGAAAAAAATGATATGGAAAGTGCATTGTTGTTATATGTTTCATCGTATGCAAATACATACTATTTCGATTCTTTTTGTTTTGAGTCTCGGTAATTTTATTTGATCAACTTTGCGCTAAGAGCATCTCCATCAATGAACCCCTCTTTGGGGTTTAGGGGTTCTTAACAAAAAGGGGTTCTTAACAAAAGAGGTTCTTAACAATTTTTTAATAGTATTTTTGTTATTAGTGAATAGTTAAAAATCCTTTGAGATGTGTCCTCTTTTCTTCTTTTTTGATGTTCAAACGATTGATGCTTTCGCAATCTCCAAATCACAATCACCCAGAATCGACTCATGATCAGCAACACTAGTGTTATAATGCGTCGTCCTCGTCATCATCCCATCGAAAGGAGGAGAAGCGAATTGAGACCAACCATCCTCTGAAGAACACAATCTGTTTGAGAAGTAGTTCGAGATCGAGTAATCAGATGGCGATCGGAGATAGAACCTACTCGAAGACGAGTCCTCCGGAAAGAGATTTTGATTTTGGTAGAAATTCGGAGAGTGATTAATCCATTGTGTTTGCATAGAAGAAGAAGGAGAGCGCGCGAGAGACGAAGAAGATGAAGCTTCTTCAAATTCATCACCTCTCATCATAATCAAAAAGATTGGAGATATCAGTCTCGATTTCGTCTTCAAACTCTCCGAGATTTGCTGTGCTCTAATCGCTATAAAAGAAGGAAAACTTTGGCCAAAATGAAGAGAATAAATTGTCGACGAGGTCGAAATAAAGAGAGAGATTCGTCAAATTTTTTTTTTTCAAAAACCAATCTCATCTCAACATCTGTCCTAAGAGATTCATTAAGGATCGGTTCTAAAAATGTTTAGCTAAGGATCGGTTCTTACAAAATTTGGGTTTTTCAATTTTTTTAAATCCAATAATATCTAAGAACCTGCGTTGAGAATTTTTCATGAACCTGCATTGGAGATGGTCTAATTGTATTCTTTCAACAATGCCCTTCTATTTGTATCCATTTGCCGGTCTCCAATATTACTTTTTCGTTCACCCAACACATCCGTTATGTTTGATTATATTTTCTTAAAAAGTTTCATTTTTTATTCTTCTGAAAGTTGTTTACATAAATGTTATAATCGTATATTTATGGATCACTTATTTGATTTCTTGTCTTCAACTGAATATAAAAATGCTGAAAAAGTCTGGTCATTTTTTAATTAAAGAACTGGAGAATTGTCTTTATGTAATGTATTCTTTCATTTTTATTTCCAAAATTGAGTAACTCCAAAATTGAGTTGAATTTTTCTCTAATGTATTCTTCCATTTTTTTATTCCAAAAATAATATTCTTAGTATATTATTCATTTTCTATTTTATTATTAATTGCTAAAAATATATTTTATCTATAAAATTTACAAATTAATTCATTATTTTTTTTCTTTCAAAACTTTCACAAATTGTGATATTATTTGAATTTAACCATTACAATATCATAAAAAATAACAAAACAAAACACATTTTAATTTAAACATCACTATTTGAATATTTTTCCCATACATGATCAATTAACGCATTTCGAAATGAGAAATGAGCGTTTTTATCTTTGATTTCTCTGAATCGAACAAGAAATTCGATCATGTTTGGAATATTATAAATAAGAAGCGAAATTATTACAAGAATATTTGACGAGTCATATTTTGTTGTGCTGTTGTGCATATGTGACAAGTACATTACTTTAAAAAATTTGGAAAATAATAAAACCATAAAATCTTTGTCTCGTAATATTTGTTAAAATGAAAGGTACAATTTTTCAAAAATGATAAAATATGAACTAAATTATAAATAAAAAAGTTTAACTCTATTTTGGAGTTGAAAATGGAGTTACTCCATATTTAGAGGAAAATATGGCATTTTCCTATTTTACAATTAAAAATAGAATATGGTTGGAGATAATTTTACTGTAAAATAATATTTGGAGTAGAAAATATGATATGGTTGGAGATGTCCTTATTCAAAGTGAGTAGTTCGGATATAATAATTAATCTCTCAACTTGAAACCGATATCTAATTTTCCCCCAAGTTTTTCTTCGTAGAAAAAGTCCTTTTTCCCTTTTGTAGAAGTACATATATGATATTATTATTACGAACTAAAAAGTAAAACAGAAAAATAGATTCCAATGCCATAACTAGCTTCATACGCACCGTTGCTATAGAATACTTTCTTTTCTTATATATATAGATATTCATTTAGAATGACATAAAATGTCGCATCAAACATACGAGTAAAGTATAGCTACTTTATATTGATGTCAGCAAGCATGATCACCTTCTCTTTAGTCATCATATCATTAAACTCTTATTACAACAACGTAGATGCTTAAATGTCTAATTAGGGTAATACAGGATAAGTTAGAGGAAGGAAGCATCTACGTTCTTCTTCCTCCGCAACCATTCTCTTTCTGACAGTTGAAGAAAACGGCAGCCACAGGGAGACCAAGATTGTAATTATTAGCGAACTCACGAGTGTTAAACCGTTGGCGCCACTCAGGTGCATAAACCGTTTGTCTTCCGAGTTGTCGGAACAATATCAGGACGACACGGTGAATCCCAGAGGTGGGACGTGGATTCTCATAGCACACCATCTCATTGCCTGAAAATAAAAAACAATCACTGTTGATCCCGGGGATCACTAAGTATGTTTACGGGGTGATTAGGAGATGAGAGGTAAGATTTTCGTTAATTAGAGCAGTTTAACCACTATTAAGACAGGCCGGGAGAAAAATGAGTAGGCCGGGGGCCGTGTTTCTTTTTATTGATGGTGAGAGAAATGAACGCTTTAGAATTACGAACTGGTTTCCGAAGGACGTCCAGTTCGGCGTTCTAAAATGTTGCCTTGTTACAAAGAGAAAGAGAGAGGTCGGGTAGCTAGTTATAGGTCGGAAATGGCCCCAATCAAAAGTCCTCCTCATTAATGACATCGAGGGGTATATATAGCCGAGGTTGGCTTCCTGCTCCCCGGAATCTCGGGGCCACGTGGCGTCTTCGGCCTCTTTTGCGGGTAAGGTGGTCTAGGAGGCGTGTTCCGGCTTTCGAGGATAAAGGTCATGATGAGCTCGGCGTGGCGTGTTGCAGAGCAGCGTACTGTTTGACCCACTCCTCCACGTGTCTTCTTCTCCTTTGTCGAGTCTGCAGGGTTGGTGAGATGTCGAGGTCAGCCCATACTCCTGCTAAGACGATATACTGTTCGACCAACTCCCACTTGCCTTCTGCTCTTCTGACATTCCTGCCTTGAAGTGTCAGACCGGGCCCGAGGTGCGTCGCTTTCAGGTCGGCGACCGAGCTGAAGAGGGGACTTGCGGGTCGGTGCTTTCAGGCCGGCGACCGAGCTGAAGAGGGGCCTTGCGGGTATGTGCTTTCAGGCCGGCGACCGAGCTGAAGAGGGGTCTTGCGGGTCGGTGCTTTCAGGCCGGCGACCGGGCTGAACAGGGGTTTTTCCTAAGATAGGCCTAACTAATTGGGGGTGCTAGGCCCACCTCCAACAATCACCAAACGTACATTCAATTGAAGCTTTCATTGGTTACAACAGATTGACAAAACATACTAGTAATGTTTTCTTCTTAAAAGTTGTTTGCAGCGTACAAAAACTCTTTAATTAGTCTGTCCATTTCATGGCAAACACTTGAATAATCGCATATTTACATATATGACTTTATTTATCTATGTAACTTGGTGAATGTATAGAGTTAATTAAGTTCACCAAAGGCCGTTCCAGTTGTGGCGGGGATATCAGTGACCAACCTGTAACGAAAAATATCCATTTAGATTTAAAAATGTTTTATGATTTAAAAAAATTAAAAAAAAATGCTACTTGGAAAGCATACATCAAAAGTCTTTGAAAGTCTCCAATCATATGCATATATAATTAAGGGTGGCTAATTTTTTTTGCGCTATGACACTCCAAAGTCTAGTTCTGTACATGTATAGAATCTCTGTGTAATTCATTAAAGAATATTTATTTAAAAAATAGAAAGTGATTGCTTTAAAAAAAAAATTAGTTGATTCTATATGTCCCCTTCTATTATAAATAAAATATCAATTTTTGTGTGTTACTTAAGAAATGCGTAGGTCTCTAAATTTCGTACTCTCCTTTAAGTATATTAAATTCGAACAAGAAGGAAATGTGAGGCTGTATATCTCTTAAGTAAAAGTTAAATGAAATGATTAGAGAGATCTAATACGAACCAATGGAGATATTCTCGGAGGTGAGGGTTGCTTGGACTTGGCACATCTGGATCCACCATAACCTTCACCCGTCAACACTAACCGAATAAGAAGATGATGATGAAAGATATCAATGCGATCAAGAAACCAACATTTTTTCACCTAAAATCCAAAACAATTATGCATGCAAGAAGGAAAAACATCACGTATAGGTGCATGGATGAGAGGCTATAATAAAGAAAAGATTTATCGAATTACAATATCTACACTCAAGTTGGTATTTGATGAAATACCTAATGCTTGATAGAGAAAATTGAAAAGGAACACAGACTTTCTAATTTGGATTTATGTCTGAATGTAACTTGATTAAGTGTTCCTTTGACAAATCAAGGTTTCTTCGAAATACATACTAAAAGAAAAAATAACTTGACAATAAAAAAAAGAAAGAAAGGCACGACTATAACTGAGGAGACCGGTAAACGTGGATTGCCTAAAACATCTAATCTGCTAAAATAGAGTGCTATTTTGTGACCAAACTAGAAAAATGCATTTAAAACTATTTCTATTCTGGATAAATTTTAAACTTTCAATTTTTGTGGATAACTATCCTGTTTCCAAACAGAATAATCTTTTAAACCATTGATATCACAAAAGTTTTAATTTTGTTTATATTTTATATTTTAATTTAATTCCAAAAATTAAAAAAAAAAAATAGATTATTTTAGATTTCTTAAATATAGGTTAGATTATTTACCAGAAATATTAGTTATTATCTTCAATATTTTATAATATTTCCATTTATTTTATAAAATTAAATTGTATTATATAATTAAGATTGTCAATCCGGGCTAATGACATCTTGATTGGCCATAAACTGCTTTGCCATGTAACGAGTTAGAGCTCTAATTTTAAATGTCCACAAAAACGGATTTCGCGAATCAAAATATTAATTTTTTTTGTTTTTAAATAGATGTTAATTGATTATATATCAAAACTAAATTTGAAAAAATATTTTACTACGTTTATAAAGAGTTAGACTAAAAAAATTAAACTTTTAAGAGTTCGTGGACCAATCACAAAACTCACAATCACTAAACAATGCATATTAGAATTGAATCTTTCAAGATTCAAGATTGTAGTTCTTTACGAGTTAGTCCAAAAATATCTTAGTCTACTATAAAACATATTAAGTAGGCGGGTTAACCCGTTTTGAAAACCTTATCTATAATAATTAGTAATGCATATTATAGAATTCATTAACCAAAAAGATAATCTGATATAAAAAAAAACAAAAATCACTGCCAAATTCCTATTTTACGAATATACATATCAAGATACTAATCCGTGTTGGTATGTATACAAGTAAGTATCTTTTTAGTGCAGTTCCGGCGATTACAAGCTTTTTGTAAAAAGTTGTGGGTGAGAATCGGTTCATTTTTTGTGCATATTCAGAGTGTTATTTTGTGACTAAACAGGAAAAAATGCATTTAAAACTATTCATATCATGGATAACTTTTAAATTTTCAATTTTTGTGGATAATTATCATGTTTCCAAACAGCATAATCTTTTAAACCATTGATATCACAAAATTTTAATTTTGGTTATATTTTATATTTTAATTTAATTCCGAAAATTTTAAAAAATATTTTAGATTATTTTAGATTTTCTTAAATATAGGTTAGATTTACCAAAAATCAGAAAAATTAGTTATTATCTTCAAAAATAATAAATAAGATATTAAATTAGATTTAATATAATTATTCGAATTTAAATAATATTCCCATAATAACACAGATGATAAAAAAATATGTTATTGTATTTTTTTTTTATCATAATCAATCATCTTAAAAATTCAAATATTCAAAATTAGTAAATATTATGTTATACGGAAATATGATGGACGGATTATGGTTATGTTTTTATAATCACCATCTTATACGGGTTTATTTGTCAAAAGATCCAATGTAGTAGGATGATTTGAAACATATTAAAAAAAGGGGTTAGCATTTTAACACTCATAAATATATAGATTGATTGTATAGTAATCTAAATTCACATAATAACAAAATTTAAAAAATGGGTCAGAAAATTTGGATAGCTAAAATAATTAATTTTAAATCATACATGTTAAAAAAATTGTCACTCATCCTCAATGTGGATTAAAATTTGAACTCAGATAAAAATCATATAGATTTTAGAGATTTTAAGTTGAAAATATCAAAAAAAAAATTGTTTAAAATCCGCTAAAGTTTTTGATTCTAACTTAAATCATAAAACATTTATGTTATAAAATTTATAAAAAATACATTAAATAAATGTTTTAAAATCCGACACAGGAAGCAAATTGAAGAATCCTTCGAGCCACCGGATCCATAGGTTAACCCGGTTTGATACGGTCCGACCGTAATCAATAATTAATAAAATTATATATATACACGACACACACACATATATATATATATATATATATATAAGTATAAAAACTAACAGATAACTAAGATATGTTTAAAAATGATATGTCTAACTGACAAAGTAATTTTTTTAAAAATAAAATATTATTCACAAACGGAAGAAGATGATAAAGTACTATAATGTAAAATCTGAATGACTCAATAAAAACAATAAAGAAAATCCTCTGATTGAATTATTACGGAACCATGATCCGTCCGGATCAACGATTAATATGTCATGCGCGGTGTCTCATATGACAAAAATTATATCTAAATATAAAAATAAATACAAATTATATTACAAAATTTGATTAAAAAAAAATCCCGAGGCGGACGCACGGGTGTAGAATATAGTACGTATATTAAATAAAAACGAAAAAAAAGAGATAGAACGGAGTAATGAAGAATAAAATAAATTAGAAGATAGAAGACTAACCAAAGTGTAGAAATTTCTGAGGTCATCTCCTCCGATCTCAACCGTTGGTTTGTTCAAAATTTGAGAAGACCTTATATCCACGCCATTAGTAACATGTCTTTGGCGATAAGTAACCTTAAGAGAGATCAATCTCGTGAAAGGATCAACAACATCTCCTACAACTCTTCCTACCACTAGAGGATCTCTCGGACTTAAAGACATGAATGTATTCGATCTCAAGTGTTTGTTATTCTTTTCCGTATTAAACCCTACATTTCTATTTCTATATTTATAATGTTATGCGAATGTCATTGATTGTATCGAGTCGACGAAATGAAACCATTAACATTGTCTTTCTCGTGTCTAGTCATCTACAGGAATCTAAAACTGGTTTGAGTCGTTTGACGTAACATCACTTATTGTCTTTTTATATTCTTTCTTTTCTCGTTGTATTCCAAATCCACCACCCAAAATAGAAACTACAATTACTATACATTGAAAGTACAAAGGAAAGAGAATAAATCAATTGCACGATTAGCAAAACACAAGGGATACGATTTGATTGAATCGTATCCTAATAGTATTCCAAAATCCACCACCCAAAATAGAAACTACAATATTCCAAAGTAACGTATATCTCACCCACTTGCTACTCGCTAGCCAATAATATTTTGATCTGTTTCCTCCAATCAAATACCTCTCAAGTCTCAACCATGCTATATGCATAATATTGCATAAACCTCTCTCTTCATATATAATACACTTACACTAATTACGACTGAAGAGAAGTATACTGGCAGTTCTTTATATGATGAACAAACAAATTCAGTTTATTTGTATTTTCAGCTTTTTTTTGTTTTGACAAATAATTTCATTGATTTCAAATTATGATTACAAAATCATACATAATTTCTAAAAAAACAATTACTACATAAGCAGATGTATGTGCCATATAGTGAAAATACAACAAAAAATGGATTTTGACGATGTTTTCTATAAACAAGGCATACTCGCTAACAAATGATGAAATCCGTTATTTCCTTCTCCGTATTTGATCTTAATTTGATGCGAATTGTGTGATTTCGATAGCATCTCTTGGCTAGACCTTTGAATTGCACACCGCATAACAAACCCGATGCTTTCTATAATAGTCCCGAAACTTCAGTTAAAATCGTGTTTATATGATGAACAAAAGAAAAGAGAGAATTCGTTGCATATTGAAACTCTTCTTGATTTAGGCAGCCCAAAAAGAAAGATAATGGTTAGATTAGACAAGCCCATTGGGCTGTATGAGTCCCTTCCAATGTCATGTTCTTGTGAAGCCAGACTCTTACCATTCACTTCGGAGGCCACATGCTCTCACTCTAATTCGAAACCGGCCTTAATTACCACCAAATCAAAACAATAATTTCAATACTGTATTTGCTCATATTACTCTGAAAATTATTTGATTGATAAAAATAATAATTGTGAGAACGTGATAATATTTGAAAAATCGAGTCTTTCTGGTAATAATTCTAGAGACTTGTGATAAAAATTAATAAAGAAAAAATATATTATTAGTCTAAGAAAATTGTAGAAACTTCTTAGTCCATTGATCAAAGGTTTATTAATGTTTTTACACCAAAATATCCGAGTTTTGATTTTCAGAGGATGTACTTTCTGCAAATTAATGGAAGTAAGCTTATACAAAATTTTCAGCATTGTGCAAGTAGAACCGTTCATTGTAATTGCAGATAGTTGTGAAATCGGTAGTTTTGTCCTCTATAAAAAAATTAAAAAATTAGGTGAGCGGAGAGACCATTAAGCCAGGGACAAAATCGGAACTATAAAAATTTATTCCTTTGTCTTCACTTACTTCCATTCCGATACCGAAAATCGCAACCAATGACAACGCAGACGACGCGACTTCGCTGACAATTCCGATTTTACCCTTTCGCCTCTCGAGAAATCACGTTTCCGTCCGCCGCCGCAAAACTAACGGAGGAGACAATCATGGAGTCGTCGCCAATCAACCGTCTCCCGCCGGATTCGCTCCACCAGATCTTCTCTTCTCTTCCTCTCCGTCAGATCATGATCTGCAGATCTGTTTGTAAGTTCTTCAACCAGCTCTTGACATCTCAGTGCTTCACCGAGATCATTTCCACTCGTCCGCCCCTGAATCTACTAGCTCTCCGGCCTCCGCATCACCACAGCCACCGTCACGGAGGCCACGCGGCGGCGAATATCCGGCCGTACATCCATGTATACGATCCAGAGGAGAATCAGTGGTTCAGATTCAATCTCGATTTCCTCCCTTTTCGATTGCCGCAGCCTGTAGCGTCTTCAAGCGGATTGATCTACCTCTGGGGAGAGTCGATCGACTCGGCCGAGTCTAGCAAATCCCTGGTCGCCTGCAATCCGCTGACTCGTCAGTTCAAGGTGTTGCCTCGGCTAGGCTCGGCTTGGTCACGGCACGGCACTGTTCTGGTCGATTCGGTTAATCGAGTGATGGTGCTCACCGAGCTCGCGGCGCTGTATTACTCAGGTACGGTGATGGCTAACAAGTGGCTAAAATTCTCATCGAATCTACCATCGAAGCCTAGAAGCCCTGTGTTAATGTCGAGCTCTGTTTTCGCCTTGTGCGATGTTGGATCTCCGTGGAGAAGTCAATGGAAGCTTTTCTCATGTAAATTGACAAACCTCACAACCACTCACACCAACTGGATTTGCTTGGAGAAACATGAGTGGGGAGATATCTTCGATATCATCAAACGACCACGTTTGTTGCGAGGAAACGGCGATTCCAAGCTGCTGATGATCGGTGGCCTGAAATCGACCTTCTCGTTGAACCCGGCTTGTTCAACGATTCTGATACTTAGGCTGGATTTAGAAAGCTTGGAGTGGGAAGAAGCAGGTAGGATGCCTCTAGATATGTACAGAGGTTTTCAAGAATCGAGCAAGTTCAAAGTTTTTGGAGGCGGAGATAGGGTTTACTTCTCTGCTAAAAGGATGGGGAAGCTTGCAATGTGGGATTGTTGGGAAGGATGGAGATGGATTGATGGTGTACCTGGCTATGCAGATGGGTTGTGTCGAGGGTTTGTGTTCGATGCTAAGCTTACGATGATGCTGCCATGAAACAAAGGTCCGTTTGTGTTAGGAAACTCTTATCTCTCTGTTTACCAAATTTATTTTCTATGATTGTTTGTGCTTTTTGTTTCTCTGCTTGTCATTATATCTCTCTTTTCAAACGAGAATACATCTGATTTCTGAAAACCATTTTCTTGCTATGGTTTCTTTATTGTGCTTGATCACCTTTGCAAAGAGTCGAAGAATCTCTGAAATTTCTGTGTCAGTTAACAAAATGATTAAAGTTAAATGGTGGTTCCGACCACATCCACATCTCCATTGAATTTGAAACTCATCTCTTTCTTAGTCAATTCTAACACCAATCATATGTATGTTTGATTTCAAAGTATTTACTTCATACATAATATATGCATCTGATGATGATATCGTTAGCTTGAGACTGAAGGAACGTGCTTGATGATGCAGATGTGCTTATAACTAATAATATTTTATGTCGTATTGCACACGCAAGGTTAAAAAAATGGGGTCATATCCTATTCATATGTCATGAACCATCATGTTCGGTCTATAGATGATCGAACATAGTCATCATTGGTGCGTCGTCGATCAAATTGAGAAAGATTTATTGGACTCTAGTAAAATTATAATCTGATCATTAGATTAGGAATTGACGATTTTGGTTTTCGGGTTGTCTTGAGTTATTCAGGTTCTTCCTCTCTTTGTAATGTCCATTGTTTCTCATTTCCAGAATTACCAATTATAAATTTAAAACACGAACATATATATAACATACCAAGAATACCAATCCTCGAACCCTTTACTAAGAGATTTAAAAAGGCAAATAACATAAATCCTCAAGTGAACTCTTCTTACTCTTGTCTTCAGAGATGATAAGCAACGGTTAAAGATCTTTCTTGTAGTGATCAAACCAACCATTTTATATTTCTTTTATTTCTCCAGAACTTTTTTTAATAAAATGTAAATATTATTCAAAAAACTTTTAAGTCATACAGATTGCATAACTTCAAAATTTGGTCCCATGCCAAAAAAAAATTAAAATCGGTGTAACGACTATCGCAATCTTATGGTCACAATGAGAAGTTACATCGATAAAACTAAATAAGTTCCAAGGAGGAAAAGAAAATGAGAATGAGCAAAATTAAAATCAGCCAGAGATCCTTGAAATGCAAACTTCACTTGATGGAAGCTCTTTCCCCGGCAGTCCGAAACCCGAATCGACTCGCGAATAAGTTGTAGTCCACGGCTAAAGACACCTTCCACGTCAAAGGATCGGAGACCAAACAATCTTACCTAAGAATTAGTTTTGACGGAACCACAACGAGCCAAAGAACCGACTCAGGCGGCGCTGAGAAGCCAAGTTCGCCGAAAACTGTCGTGAGTGCATGTTTTCAAGTCAGTTGCGACCCACGCCGGAGAGACGAGATTCCGATCTGACATGCCGTCCTCAAAGCAGTCAAAATAAAAAAATAAAAAAATCCCTAGTTGGTTCATGGAAAATAAAAAAAAAGCAAGAGAAGGCATGTGACGTGTATACGGTATGGCATAAGTCAACGGCTAATAAATGGTTCATTTGAGGATTTTATAGCAGCCAAATAAAAATTAGGAATGATACTTAGTGTGGAGCAGGGGAAATGAAAAGAAACTTATACTTTTATTTAATTAAACAACCAAACTTTGAAACTGAAGAATTTGGAGAAAACAGGACTCGAACTTACAAACATATGACTAATTTGCATGCATGAAGGGACCACTCATCAACATGTTTGAAGTTTATTACAACAACTTATTTATGGGGAACAATAAAAAGAAGAAAAACACATTAAATGGGAAACTTTCTCTTTAAAACATATATATCCGTTTCGATTCTCTCTT
Source organism: Eutrema japonicum (assembly GCA_030161315.1). Classification (NCBI taxonomy): domain Eukaryota; kingdom Viridiplantae; phylum Streptophyta; class Magnoliopsida; order Brassicales; family Brassicaceae; genus Eutrema; species Eutrema japonicum. The sequence continues at coordinate 9,411,543 of BSQW01000013.1, forward strand.
AATCATCTTGTGTCTTTTATTATATCACCAAAAGATTCTTTGTTTTCTTGTGTACTGTCGTCAACTCCTGCAAGAATATATGTAAACGTATGAAATAAGCAACTGTAAATTGATTGAGGTGTACCAATTACCATATTGTAAGTATGAGAAATGATAACTACCATGAGTCGACGATTAGTTTATCTAGTAGTGGTATGGAGGAGGAGGTGGAGATTTGTAAAGGTAGGGTTTGTGTGGAGGTGAGTAGTGAACCGGTGGAGGAGGAGAATGGACGGGAGGAGGAGGAGATTTGTATTCGTAGTGCTTCTTTGGTGGTGGGGGAGAGTGGTAAACCGGAGGAGGAGGAGACTTGTAAACCGGTGGAGGAGGTGATTTGTACTCGTAATGTTTCTTGGGTGGTGGGGGAGAATGGTAAACCGGAGGAGGAGGAGACTTGTAAACCGGTGGAGGAGGTGATTTGTACTCGTAATGTTTCTTGGGAGGAGGTGGGGACTTGTAAACTGGAGGAGGAGAGTAATGCTTAACCGGTGGTGGAGGGGATTTGTACTCGTAGTCTTTCTTGGGTGGAGGTGGAGATTTATAAACCGGAGGAGGAGAGTAGTGCTTAACCGGTGGTGGAGGGGATTTGTACTCGTAGTCCTTCTTGGGTGGAGGTGGAGATTTATAAACCGGAGGAGGAGAGTAGTGCTTAACCGGTGGTGGAGGGGATTTGTACTCGTAGTCCTTCTTGGGTGGAGGTGGAGATTTATAAACCGGAGGAGGAGAGTAGTGCTTAACCGGTGGTGGAGGTGATTTGTACTCGTAGTCCTTCTTGGGTGGAGGTGGAGATTTATAAACCGGAGGAGGAGAGTAGTGCTTAACCGGTGGTGGAGGTGATTTGTACTCGTATTGCTTCTTGGGTGGTGGTGGAGACTTGTAAACCGGAGGAGGAGAGTAGTGTTTAACCGGTGGAGGAGGAGATTTGTACTCGTAGTCCTTCTTTGGTGGAGGTGGAGATTTATAAACCGGAGGAGGAGAGTAGTGCTTAACCGGTGGTGGAGGTGATTTGTACTCGTAGTGTTTCTTGGGAGGAGGTGGGGATTTGTAAACCGGAGGAGGGGAGTAATGTTTAACCGGTGGTGGTGGAGATTTGTAAACCGGAGGAGTGTAGTGTTTGACCGGTGGAGGAGGAGAAGAATAGTAGTAATTAGCGGTGGTTTCCGATACAAAACCAAGAGAGAATGCTAAGACAAGCAAAGTTGCTGCCAAAGAGGCCTTTGGTGACCCCATTTTTCTAAGTGTTTATATTTGTGTTTGATGCTCTTACTCTCTCCCCTTCTCACCCTTTATATAGCTTTTCAATTTCACTTTCTTTTTTTTTTACTTTGATCTCTCATGTAAGAAAACCAATAATGATTGAATAGAAAATACAAAGAAAGAAAATGAGGTCAGTCGACTCTTTCGGGCTTTCATTATTGATTTTCTTTTTCCTCTTCTATTATTTTGGTCGTCGTTGATCGATCGATATGTTCCGAATATATCAAATATAATATAGAGAACATTGAATCTAAAGCTAACATAATTTTACCATAAGATATTAGATTAACTAGAAATTGAAATGGTACGTAAAAAAGGGAAAAAGACGAGAGAACTACACACTCTGAATGTGGTAAAAGTAACCGTTTGTCCATTTATCATTTACATTTACATCGAGGGTTTTATTTTCTTCTGTAACTACGAACTACATTGTTCAAAAGTAAAAGAAAAATCAAATTTCTTGTTTATAATCTTTGATTTCCTATTTTGTTTTGTTTCGTTTTGGATAACAAAAAAAAAGAAAGAAGGAACGCGTTAAAATCTTAAAGATTTGAATGTATAGACGGAACATCGAAGGAGAAGGTGGTCCGTCATGCAGATGATTCTCTCTCGTGTCGGTGACAGTCAATCTTTGATTTATTTTATGTTTTGTTTTTGGGGTTTTGCTTCACACGTTCTTCGTTTTATAACACGTTTCTTGTCATTACTCTGACTAATCTCTTATTCTAATTATTAGTTAATCAACATTAAATCGAATACTTAACAAAAAAACATTAAATCGAATACAAATTACGTTTAAGATTAACACAAGATAGATAAATGTTAGCATTTGATTTTTTTTTAAACCATATTGTTTTTTTTAAAGCTTACTTTTGAAATGATGTAAACAACCTAACGAGAAAGATATAACGTATATACATTGTATCTTAATTTATATATAATGCTAACAAATTGGGAATAATAAATTTTAGAAATAAATATACGAGGTGGAGGCTTCTTCTTGAAAAAAAAAGTAAATAAACTATAACCGAGGCTTGGTCAACATTAGACAATAAAATATTTTGGATAATAGAATTTAAATTTTTGGAGTGATTTTTATCAAATGGGTAAGTAACCAGCTGGATTAGGATTTAGACAAATCAACAACTTAATAACATTATATATAGTTTTTTTTCTCGAAAGTTGACTATTTTGGTTATAGGCGTCAAAAGTTATATAACTAATCTTGACAATTTTGATGCTGAAGAAATTGACGTAAAACAAACTTAATATAACCACCGTCATTAATAATTTGGTTTAAGCAAACGCAATTATGCTTTGTTATTAAAACATGGTACTAGTGATTGAGTAAAAAAAAACTGATTGGTTCGAAAGGCCTATAGAAAACACAATATCAAAAATAATAAGTAAAAATTTATTAATTAAATAATAATTATAACTAATAGGAATGAGGATAAAAATACATAAACTGCGGAAGGTGCGAAAGATTTTGCCTTGCTGAGTTGTTTTTTTTTTACTAAAATTAATGTTTGATTTTTGTTGAAATATATATATATATATATATGTTACTAGCTTTGGTTCCAAAATAAAATTATAGTTAACAATCAGAAAGTTACCTTTAGTGGAAATATATGAGTATACATTCCAAAAAAAATTAAAATGGTTTTTAGCAGCGTGCGTGTGAATCTTGTAAGTTAAAAATTGTTTTATTCAAAAAGTCACTAATTTGGTGAGATAATTAGGTAAATGCGAAACATCATTTGGTGATTCAAAGTCCAAGCCAACCACGGAAAGCCAAAAGTAACAAAAAGAAAAGGAGTATTTGATTGTTATATCAGGTAATATTAACTAGAATTTAACTCGCGTTAATTATAGCTCGGAGTAAATTTTTTAAAAGAAATTGTTTTGAAATTTAAAAAAATTATTTTTATCTGAAATTTACAATATAGTTAACTAATGATTATAGATAAAACTGTCAACTTGTAATAATTTATCTATTTAACCCGTTTTGCAGTGAACTAAAATATTATTCGGATTAACCCTTAAATTTTATAATCTTGAAAAATAACTCTAATATGCACTGTTAAATAACTCTAGTTTTTGTGGTTAATTTACGAACTCTTAAAAAAATAGTTTTTTGTGTGTAATTTTTTATAAAATTAGTAAAATATTTTTCAATTTTTGTTTTGATATATATTCAAATAAAATATAATAAATTATAGTGAAAAATATAGCAAGATTTTGAATAGATTTTTTTCTTTGAATATATATGAATTGATTATTATTTTAAAATATATAGCATTAAAAATAATTAAAAAATTAAATAATAAATAACCCCTTTAATGCAAAATATATATTTTTCATATTCTAATCAATAATTTTAAAAGACTATTATATAATTTTCTATTTTAATTTTTTTTTTATTTGTAATGACATTTTATGTAATAACTTATAAAACAAAGTTTATTTTTAAAAATATATTTTTAAATAATATTGTAGAGATATCCGACGTTGGCAATAACCTCTCCAACATGGAGTTATTGCCATATTCTTTCGACAAGAAATATTCGTTTAAAACGTTTCTAATTATTCGCTACAAATTAATTTAATCCTAAATTTTGCTTGACCAACATGGAGTTATTGCCATGCTGAATTACGGACTCGGCTCTCATTCGTTCAGAAAACATAAATTAGAAATTCGTCATTTTATAATATAAATTAAACTTTATATATCTTTTGGTAGGAAAACTATCTAACAAATTTGTGTTGTAGTGTTAAAAAAAAAATATGTTGCTTTGTTTGCTTTCTCCTTTACACTCATGATTATATTAAAAAGAACAAAAAAAGACGTTCATGGATTTTCATAATGATCTACCAAATAATTCAATGACTTTTAGCAAAATCCCATGCAAAAATATAAGTATAAAGTATTTTTCCCTGATTGATTTTTCATATAAAAAAAAATGAAATAGAATCGTTAAAGCTAGTGAAAAAGTTCCCTCCATTACAGAAATATTCATCTGAACAAAAAAAAAAAACTAAAGAAAGCATAAAATCTCTCTTAGTCCTAATGCAACCATTATCATAGGTTGAGGGTATGTATATCCTCTTAAACTCAGAATTAGAACATATTATATAGTATCACTTGATCATGTAATCTCTAAAATTTGTCTTTAATATTTATTTATTTTGGTCAGTTATGCTAGCTAACATCGGTAAGGTTATAATATATTCGTTTTTCATTGCAATATATATATTACCAAATAAATTTCCGTGTGAAAGCATTGGAAGGAGTTCGTGGACTTAATTGCTTCGTGTGGGCCAGGAGGCTTCTATACGTCTTTCTGAAGAATTTTGTTATTCATCCTTATACTAATTTGATGAAAGACTCAACGATAGTGAAAGGCACTACATGCACAGATCTAGTAGGTACTGACTACTGACCATTAGATCAAGACCTAACGGAGTTTTCTTTTGGTTTATGTAAATTTAGTTTTGATAACGTTACATTTTTTTTTTAATGTAATGCTAAATTAATTCAAGAAAAAATCATTTTTTTACATCAAGTGTCTCTTTGTTTTAATTTTTTGAAAGCTATATAACTTTAGTTCATAAAAGCAAACCAAACATAGAGCCATGTCTCGTAGCGCTTGTCTCCCACGACTCAAATGGATAGTAGCTGATTTGGCACGTGTTTATCGATGAGTTTGATCAGGCGAGCTGCGGATACTGATTATTGAATATTTAATATTGAATATTAGGCCAAGACTATATTGAACGAATATTGAATATTAATTAGGCCAAGACCCAACGAATTTCTTTTGGTTTAGGGCGAGCAATATCATTAGACTATAATGAAAATATTTTCATTAGTGATTACAGAAGTTACAAACTATTGCTCGTAAGAGGAAACAAAAAAACGAATTGATTTAAATGTTAAGAAGTTAAAAATCGTGAAAGGGGACAGGCAACAAACATGAAAGATTTTTGATATGTAATATACGAAAAGAGACGCGGAGAAGAGCATTTGCTTTGTTTGGATATACGTTTTTGTGGTGTGACTCTTCGACAAAGAGATTACTAATTATCATTTTTCGTAAAAACACTTTAACAAAAAAAAAAATTGTAAAAACACTAGCAATATATATTGATGATAGTGTAATTAATATCCCTCATCTATTTTATGAATAACAAATGGCTCTGTGTTTGATGGTAGACTTTAGACGGTAAGAAATTGTTGAAGCAAAGGAAGTTTCATGAAGTCTCCTTAAGGCATTTGCTGGGTGGTAGATTTAAGACAGTAAAATTAAGTTGGTTGGTAGTGGGGTGGTTCTTTTTTATGGTGAGAATGACCATGTCAGTCTAGATCATGATCGATTTCCTACGAGAACGAAATTGCAACATTTAATCTATTTGGCCACCGTACATCGGTCGGAGTCGACAGTCTCTTAATTCAGCTGGATCACATGAGTTATATATAAAAAAAACAATAAAATTATAGTGGCCATGGTTCCTCCTTAAGGCATCTGTTGGCCATAGGTCAGTTACGCTTCTTGTGCCATTAGTCATCATTCTTTTGTAAATAGGTGGTTCATTTTGTAGTTTTCTTAATAAGTTCATTAATGGAAAAACTTAACCGGTTTTTGCCGGTTAAAATAAAATAAAAATGTAGTGGTATAATGCAGAGGTGATGATTTGCATGTCAAATGAAAAGTTGAATGATGAAATAGCATAATACTAGTATAATTGTGGATATATTTTAAACAATTTTTTTTGATGAATAATAATGTGTGTGTATTAATGATTTTTCATTTATCTAATTCTTTGTTATTTTATTTTTTTGAACTAAGGTTTCTAATTCTTTATTTTAACCACATACATTATATGAACACGTTAATAGTGATATTTCATTCATTGCTGATCAGGATAGAGTTTTTTTCGTTTTAATTCTGACTAGAACTTAACCCGCGCTATAATTAGCGTGGGTAATTTCTTTTAAAAAAATTATTTTGAAATTTAAGAAAAATTGTTTTTATTTGAATTTTATAATATGTCTAACTCATGATTATAAACAGAGTTGTCAAACGGAATAATTTGTCTATTTAACCCGTTTTGCACTGGATTAAGATATTATTCGGGCTAACCCGTATAACCTATAATCTTGAAAACATAACTCTATTATGCACCGTTTAATGACTCTAGTTTCGTGGTTAGTTTACAAACTCTTTAAAAAAATCAATTTTCTTGTGTCTAACTTTTTTATAAAATTAATAAAATAATTTTAAACTTTTATTTCGATATAAATTCAAATAAAATATAATAAAATATAGTGAAAAATATATCAAGATTTAGAATATTTTTTCTTTGAATATATATGGATTGATTATTATTAAAAATATATAGTAGATAACATCTTTAATGCAAAATAAATAATTTTCATATTCTTATCACTAATTGTAAAAGACAATGATATCATTTCCTATTTCAATTATTCTTTGTTATTTGTAATGGTATTTCATGTAATAACTTACAAATCAAAGTTCATTTTCAAAAATTAATGTCTTCTTAAATAATATTATAGATTATAGCGCGGAGTAAATTTTTTTAAAGAAATTGTTTTGAAGTTTAAGAAAAATTATTTTTATTTGAATTTTATAATATGTCTAATTCATGATTATAGATAGAGTTGTCAAACGGAATAATTTATCTATTTAACCACTTTTGCAGTGTACTAAAAGATTATTCGGGCTAACCCGTCAAAACATATAATCTTGAAAACATAACTTTATTATGCACCGTTTAATGACTCTAGTTTTGTGGTTAGTTCATGAATTCTTTATAAAATTAATTTTATTGTGTCTAATTTTTTATAAAATTAGTAAAATATTTTTCAATTTTTATTTTGATATAAATTCAAATAAAATATAGTGAAAAATGAAGCAAGATATCGAATAGATTTTTTTTCTTTGAATATATATGAATTGATTATTATTTAAAAATATATAGTAGATAATATTTTTAATGCAAAATAAATATTTTCCATATTTTTATCACTAATTGTAAAAGACAATTATATCATTTCCTATTTCAATTATTTTTTGTTATTTGTAATGGCATTTCATGTAATAATTTACAAAACAAAGTTCATTTTCAAAAATGTTTTCTTAAATAATATTATAGAGATGTTATGTATTTAGTTATTTGCCTATACAATTATACATTATGAAAATTTAGGTTCAAATTCGGAATGTACTTCGACTCGATCTTTATATTTTTTGCTAAAAAACTTCGACTCGATCTTAGTTGCTCATTGTGCTAGATATGACCTTTGTATTTTATTCTTTGTTCTTTTTGATATATTTGTAACTTTAATATCAAAAGGAAATTCTAGCTGGTCGTAGTTGATAAAGGAAAATGTACATTATTGACATTTTCTATAAGAATATATAAAGTATGGTATGAAAAATATGAGTATTACGTTTATACTAGAAAATCTATCTATATATATATAATATATATAAAAGAGAATGATTCAAAGTTAGTAACTCGCAAGATTGTGATATGTGTCGAGTTAATCCATTAGAAAGGAGAATGATTCAAAGTTAGTGGTTCGCAAGATCACGACACGTGTCGAGTTAATCTATTAGTTTTTGACACGTGTACAAAAAATTACCAATTAGATTTTGATACATTATATTAACAATAAAGGAAAAAATGTAATCTAGACTTAATCATAAAAGTAAAGGTAGCAAATAAAGGAAAATAAAAGTTATTTTTAGATTAAAGAAATTTATCTTAAAGTTTTGAGGGGTGGGCATTTCGGTTTAATTTTGGGTTCGGTTCGGGTTCGGTTCGGTTCGGTTTATTCGGGTTGAATAAAACTCTAGCCGAACTCAACCGAAATACGTTTGGTTCGGATTGTGTTCGGTTTGGGTTTAGTTCGGTTTGGTTTAGTTCGGTTGTACTTTGGTTTGGTTTTAGTTCGGTTTTTAAAAAATTAACTTATAAAAACAAGAATTCTAACGAAATGTAAACAAAACGAATTCATAAAAAAATCATTCCCTAAAAGTCTAAAACCATTTAGTTCGGTTTATAACTTTTATGGTGAAGAACCGAAGATTCCACCGTATGTATTATTATTTTAATATTATTAATTAATTAATTAACAAAAACACATTGGTTTATCGGTTCGATTCGGTTTAAAACCGAACCAAACCGAACCGTTCGGGTTGAGAAAAACTTCAACCAAATGGTTGGGTATTAACTCTGGTTTGGTTTGGATCGGTTTGAGTTCGGTTTGGTTTGGTTGGTTCGGTTCGGTTCGGTTAAAATGCCCACCCCTAGTTTTGACACATAATATTAACAATAAAAGAAAAAAATATAATTTAGATTTAATCCTAAAAATAAAGTTAGCAAAAAAAGAAAAATAAAAGTAGTTTTTAGATTAATAAAATTTATCTTAAAGTTTTTTTACAAAATTGAAAAAAAAAATTATTTTTATAATAAAGCAATAAAACAATATATTGACATCATAAAAAGGAAAGTAAACAAAGAAAAATTAAACAAAAAAATATCCTAAAAGTTAAAGTTAAAAAAAGGAGATAAATATTTTCTATTTTGATTAAGGAAATTTTAAAAAAGAATACAATCCTATAAGGAAAAATAATTCTAATTCATCACCTTTATATAACCAATTTGATATTTGCTTTTCAATTTTACAACCAAAAAAACTTTCACTCACATATTTCGTCCATAAGCTACATCATCTTCGTTATCTATACTAGAGGTAATATTTCGTGTAATCAAAATTATGATGTATGTTATGAAATATCTTTTTTATGTACACCCGCTTCATATATTTTCGTTATCTACTCCCGAGATTATGTTGTACGTTATCTAAACTAAAAGCTAAATTATGTTGTACGTTATTGAAATTATGTTAGAGAGACATGTCAAGTGAATTGATCAGATTTTGAAACATGTTTAATAAATTTTCAAATAGATTTTTAATAATTTTCTAATTATATTTTAACACATAATATTAACAATAAAAATAATATTTATAATCAATTCATAATCTTAAAAGGTAAAAGAAAAATTAATAGTTATGTTTAGATTAAGAAAATTAAACAAAAATTATAAATAAAAGCCAAATTTTTTTAAATAAAGAAAAACCCATATTTCAGATTAGAATAAGGAAATTAAACAGTATATAACAATCATAAAAAGAAAATGAATAAAAGCCAAAAAATTTAAAAAGGAAAAACTATATTTCAGTTAAGAATAAAGAAATCTTATTATATAAAACTGAATGTTTCAATGTTGTTAACTTACCTGATCGCGATACATGTCAAGTCAAAGTTGTAAAAAAATAAAATCGATTAATAAAAAAACTTAAAAATTCGGAAAATTTAATAACCGATTCATAATTGGTAATTTTACAAAAAATAATTAAAAATATTATCTTAAGAGGCAAAATTAATATAAAAATCGAAAAAAAATCTTAGTTTTTCCATTTAGATTAAAGAAATTAATCCTAAAAGGAAAAAAAAAATTCTAATTTCTCACATCTATATAAACCTCTAATTTCTATTTAGTTTTTCCATCGTTTCTAAATTTATATATTATATATTTTCATGGGTAATCTAAGTTTGTTTTCTATTTTTCGTTTTTAGTTTTTTTTAACGGGTTATAAAATATTTAATTACAAACCCGCATATATGCGGGTACTTATCTAGTTTATTATATAAAGGAGAATGATTCAGAAGATAGTAACTCGTCAGATCGTAACACGTGTCAAGTTAATCGATTAGATTTTGACACATAATATTAACAATAAAGGAAATTTTTTTAATTTAAACTTAATTTGAAAAGTAAAGTTAGCAAACAAAAATACAAAAATGCTGAAAAAAGAAGTAATTATTCCAAAAAGTCAAAGTTAAAAAAAAAAAGTTGGGTATAGATTAAGGAAATTTTTTTAAAAATAAGAAAAAAATGTAAGTAATAAAATAGTGTTATATTAAGAAAAAAGAGCTAAATACCATTTTTATTTTTAAACAAAATAACTTTAAGATTGAGGAAATTTTTCTTACATGCTAAAGTTTATTTAAAAAAATTCAAAAATTAGTATTTCTAATAAAAATAAGGAAATTAGTATAAATTTGAATGTTACATCACATAATCGCGACACATGTCAAGTCAAAGTTGAAATTTTTTAAAATCGCTGGATAAAAATTATAAAATTCGGAAAATTTAATAACCGATTCATAATCTTAAAAGGTAAAAAAAAATTATTTATAAAAGAACAATTAATATAGAAAAGGAAACCTTAGTTTTCCATTTAGATTAAGGAGATTAATCTTAAAAGGAAAAGAATTCTAATTTCTCACCTCTATATAAACTACAATTTGGTAGTATGACAATTATACACCAAAAACTTAAAATTTCAATAATCGTATCCAAATTTATTTACTGCATATACATCACCAAATATTTCCTTCAAGATATATATTTATTTCATCGGAAACTTTGTTTCTAAAGTTATGTATTATATATTTTTACGGGTGATCTAATTTTGTAATCTATTTTTTATGGATTATAAAATATTAAATTACAAACCCGTATATATGCGGATACTTATCTAGTATATTGATAAATGTTGTTGATGTGTCATTACTCGAGTTTAAACCAGCATAATGGATGTTGATAAAAAGATTAGAAATAAATAACCATACAACTTTAGTTTTATATATATATATATATATATATATATTTTTTTTTTTTTTTTAATTTCTTATATATTTTGCCTAAAATGATTTACTAGGAGAAAAGAAAATAATTTCGAATTAAATCATAACTGTCACTAAAAACATTGATCCCGAAAACAATCACGTCTCTTTGTTTATCCCACTGTACAGAAAATTTCCACATTCAGACAATAAATGAAACAAGATAACATTACATAATTCGGACCACAAAATGATTTAAATACAGAAATAATCTATCTACAATTTCTCTCAAATATCACAAGTATTCCCCGACCACAAAATGATTTAAACACGTCTTCATAATATAATACATAAACAGGAATTATTGAAAGACAAAAAAAGTCAATAGTAATTATAATAGATTAGCCATAGAAAATCCTCTTCGTATAAAAATTCCACTAAACCAAGGATCAATCCATTTGTAATGAACATTTGATATCGACAACACAACTTTATAACAGGACACATGAGCTTGAAATCTAGGGAGGGAGCAAAACAAAAAACAATATATATATATATATATATATATATATATATGTGTAAAAATATCCTTTTAAGGTTCTTTCACCTCAGATTCTACACTCTCCACGCATCTTTGTTTCTCTCGATTCAGGTTGCTTCAACGATACAACAAGTGATGTAATGTTCGGTTCCATTGAGATTCTACCTGAAGGAGGATGGCTCTTTCCGTTAAAACTAGCTGACGAGAAACAATAAATTACCATTTGGTTGATGTACCGCAATGTCCCTGAGTCATTACCTTCTTCCTCGTTGTCCTGGTCTTGAACCTGGTTTTCTTGAAAATTGGAGTCGTAAGAACTTGGAATCAGGCTCGCTTTCATCCATTCGATAGCCTGTGAAATGTATTGGTTTTTAAAGAACATGAGATATAGAGCATAGCTGCACAGGGGATAGAGTTGATGGTTTAGGGACGAGGGTCGAGGGTCGAGGGCATTGCGATTTAAGACTCGGGCTATAGCAAATAGGGGATAGAGTAGGGTTGCACTTTTGGAAATCGAACTTAATGTATCACAATATGTACTAATCGAAAGACAATCCAACAGAAAAAGGTTACACAACGAAAACAGACTTAAAAACAGTGGTAAGAGATTTCGTAAGATTATTACTTACCTTGTAAGGTGCTCAGAGCAGTCGCTGCACAGGCAGGGTTTGTAAAATCAACAAAGCAAAGAACAATAGGGTCTCCGTTCCGCTGCATTAACAATAAATATGAACCCTTTAGTAGGTTTATCAAAGTAATAAAAATTCTGGGACAAGCGGTATCAACAAAATCCGAACTGTGAAGCAAGGAAACTTACATGTTTGGAGTCTTTGGTCACAAGTCTCACTTCTCTATATCCTACAAAAGGTCGAAATATATCTAGACCTCGGTTATGGAAAGTGGAGAGAAGATAGTTTCCGTTAAGTTAGTTAGAGGAAGAAACAAAAATATTGGTTTCGAGAAAAGAATTAAAAAAACTTGTCATGTGTCATCAAATAGGATACGAGCTACTTCCCTCCTTGAGCAATTAGAAGGAAGTCCTTCAACATATAGAGTGTTGGATGCATCTGGAGGTAGAGGAAGTGGTTCACGGTTACGCCTATCAACAGATTCTGGTGGATCAAAACCCATAGCACGACCATTTGGACTATGGTCTGGAGGGAGAACTCCACCTCGTCTCATCATAAACTCACCCATGGATTGCCCGTTACCTCCTGGTCTTCCAATGGCAACACCATTACGATGACCTGCTTCTCCCGACGGCATAGAAGGTGTTTGCTTCATCAGAAAAAGGAAAAAAAATAACCAGGTCAACAAAGAAAGAAGAATTGACAGGAAAATTTACAAAATGAATCAATAAGAGTGGTACCACCACGCTTTGGAGGTAGCGATCATAAGCAGACCCAATAGTTCTGGTATCGGGAACATCGAGATCCTCATCCCGGGGAAAATAACCACCGTGCATCTCATGGCCTGAAGGCATTGAAGATGGTAGAGCTTCTACAAGACGGCAAAACATAATATATGAATTCACTCTTTCACAAGTTTATCACACAACCTATAGATTGGTAAACTATGAAAACAGAGAAACTACATAATAAAAATGCAGGCTTTGTCTATCTCAAGCTTGACTATCTTATGATGATGATCAAGCTGGCTTAATTATGGCCTCAATCAAGGAGTTGTTGAAACTGCGTATCGTGCTTCATCTAGCTATCGAGAACCAACGAGAGAGAAAAAGAGAAAGGAGCTTACCGAAATCGGAACGGGGACGTTTCGGAGGACCACCTGAAGGATGCTGTCGCTGCTGATTCCAGTACCCATCCGCCATGGAAGTCGACAGAAACAGGAAATCGAGGAATCACAAGCTACAAGAAGGAAATTAAGAAGAAGAAAAACCCTAATTTCAGTGGCTAGCTTCGATTCTATCAGGTTTCAAATACAACAGAACCCTATCTCTCTGGTTCTTCTGTGTCGAATCGCTCCCGAATCAAAATTCTCAATCCCTTGATCTCAAATTTTTGTTGTTTTGTGTGTCCAATCTCGAAATTTCTGATTCATTCTTCGCTCTCTCTCGGCAGCTAGAGTTAGAGATCCGATTCTCGACGACCCGGCCCGTTTCATGGACCCGATCCGTACCAGCAACATAAACGATTGTCAAACGAACGGGCCGCTAAATCATCGATTCGTAGGCCCATTTAACAAAATTGTTTTTCGTGGGCTCATATGATCCGATTTCAGGACCCGGTTTCAATCCAAATATGATTCGACACAGAAGAACCCTAACTCATATTTCCAAAAATAATTTTCAATAGAAAAGTTTATATTATTAAATTATTATTTTCCAGCATTTCCGAGGCCGCGGGCTGATATGCTCAAATTAATCCAGTCTATTCGGGCGTAAAACGGGCTCACGATATCTTCTACAATAAATAACTAACAATAGAAAAGTTTATATTATTACATTATTATTTTCCTTTTTTTTAACAGATCTCATGAGTTATAATTTTAAAAAAATTTTACTTAATTCTTTTTTTTTACATTTTGTTCAGATTATTACTTTGACACAGGAACGATTCAAAAATGGGAAAAAAAAATTTGGGCCATTTTCAAATTTTTTTTTGGCCCTACAAAAACAAAAAATGGGCCCGAAAAAAAATTGGTTCTTAAAAAAAAAAAAAATTGGGCCCGGGCAAATGCACTCCTTGCACTCCCTCAGAACCGCCACTGCTTTGACACATGTTACGATCTTAATTAACAACGACACATATCACGATTTCGTGAGTAAAAATTTTTCTACGTATCATGCTCATATTGACACGTTCAGTTTTATATAATAAGATTATATATTATGAATTTTATAGTTTACATTTTTTTGATTTTGTAGTTTCTATTTTTGCGCTTACTTTATTTTTTATTTAATTAGTTTCTAATTAAATAAAACACAATTTCTTTTTCCCTTTTTGTTATTTTTTTATAAAAAAAAATAAATAACTAACAATAGAAAAATTTATGTTTCAGAGTTTTTTCGTCCTTTCGGGGAAGCAATCAACCTACACAAGAAACAACATGTGGAGTCCCGAAAAACATGATTGGGATGGTGTTTTCTGAGAACGCTCCGACGCTCAAGTCAATAAACGAGAGAGGTAAGGACCATGGTTTGGGCGTTGGGTCCGAAGATAATCGAAAAACGGATTAGAACGGCTAAGTGACTGAGGGTCCAAAAATGGGGATGGATCCACTAAGTACATGGGATTTGTGAAGCTGTTTGAGGTGAATAAGATACAAAAAAAGGTGAGAACTTTAGGGTGATTTCGGTCAAAGGATGACCAGAGACATAGTGTTTGGAATATTCCAGTGGTTCCCGGAGAAGGGTCTGTGTCTAGAGATAAAAATGGTGTTTTGAGAGTTAAGAGAAATTAGGTCAAGAAACTGTGTGCGAGTGTGTGAGTGAAAGGATCTCTGTCCCCTGCTCTCGGGGAGCGCAAGTGACTTTTATAGAGTATACTTGTCCCGGATCGTATACATGTCATATTTATGGGTCGGCCGTTGCATCGTCTGAGCTGGCTCCTTGTACACTGCTTTAAAGTGTTTTTTGTTGTGCATAATATGTTTGCTTGCGGCTCTATCTTGCGCTGAGTCTTCCTTGCTCTGTGACTCGCGGATTTTGCGCCGTGTGGTCTGCTCGTCCTATAATTCATGCTTCTCGAGATTCCGCTTTATGTCGCTTTCGTCCAGTTCTGTCACTGAAAACGCGTAGCGTGAGTCTTATGCTAAGTGTTTGGGCGGGAATAGTTCGAATTACAATACATTGTCTATGGAGGGAAAACAGTGAAAAACTCGTGTTCAATAAGTCTCTTTTACCTTCCCGATAACCTGGTGAGGGGTATCAGATTCCTCTTACCTTTACGGGTATCTCTACCCGGTTATCTGAGAGTTTACCTTCCCGGGCATTACTGCCCGGTTTACAAGGATGTAGACGAGAAGTCAACATGTACATGTATGGGTTACTCATCTCCTTACTACCGCCCTCTCCAGGTTACATGGCACGAGTTGGCAGCCTCTGGAAAAGGCAATCCTTCTTCACATCGGGGCCACTCGACTCTTACTTCCCGCTCCCATTAATCGAAAATGGTTTTGGGAGAAGGTGGTGATTCATTTTCCTGTCCTAACATGTCCTAAAGTTCGATCACCATGCCTCGTAACTACACCCCTCTAAGTGGTACGCTTTTAGGTCAAGTAGCCGTCTAATCTACGGTTACACGTCATACAACATGCCCTAATATGTTATATAGTTCGATCACCTAGCCTCGTAATCGCACTCTCTCGAGGTAGTACGCTTTTAGGTCAAGTGACCATCTAGTCTAGTATGACACATGTCACCTTCCGATTCGTCGATCCAAAAAGGAATTATTTGTCCCCAATAGTTTATATTATCACATTGTTATTTTTTTAATAGATCTTGTGAGTTATAATTTAAAAAATATATATATTTACTTAATTCTTTTTATTTTTTCTTTTATTCAGATTATTACTTTGACACATATCAAAATCTTAATTAACAATGATACATATCACGATTCCGTGAGTAAGAATTATCATACGTGTCAGGCTCACGTTGACGCGTTCAACTTTATATAATACTAGATAAGTACCCACATATATGCGGATTTGTAATTTAATATTTTATAAACCATGAAAAAATAAACTAAAAATGAAAAAAATAGAAAACAAAATTAGATAACCTGTAAAAATATAAAATACATAAATTTAGAAACGAAATTTCCGATAAAATAAATATATACTTTAAAGAAAATATTTGGTGAAGCAGATGCACTAAATTGCTTTGGATACGATTATTAGACTTTTAATCTATTGGTGTGTAATTCACATAATATTAAGGTGTGGTTTATATAGAGGTGAAAATTTAGAATTTTTTTTTAGGATTAATTTCTTTCATCTAAATGAAAAAACTAAATAATTTTTTTTCTTTTTATATTAATTTTTCTTTTTTGGATATATATATATTTTTTTTTTTAATTTTAGTAAGACCTTTTAAGATTATGAATCAATTATTAATCGATAATTGTTTGATTTACCTTTCTGAATTTTTAAGTTTTTTTTATTAATTGATTTAAATATTTTCCAACTTTGACTTGACACGTTTCGCGATCAGGTGATTTAACAACTTTGAAACATTAAGTTTTATATAATAATATTTCCTTATTCTAAACAGAAATATGGTTTTTTCTTTTTAATTTTTTTTGGCCTTTATTCCTTTTCTTTTTAAAATTGTTATGTATAGTTTAATTTTCTTATTCTAATTTGTAATATAGATTTTCCTTTTTTTAAAAACTTTGGTTTTTATTTATAATTTTTGTTTAATTTATTTAATATAAAATTAACTACTATTTTTTATTTTTCTTTTACCTTTGAGGATTAGGAATCGATTATAAATTTTACTTTTTCTTTTTTCTTTTACCTTTTACAATTAGAAATCAATTATAAAATTTATTTTTATTGTTAATATTATGTGTTAAAATATAATTGAAAATTTATCAAACACATATCATAATATAATAAAAATTTTATTAAACACATATTAAAATCTGATCAATTAACTTAACACGTGTCGCGATCATGTGAGTTACTAACTTTGAAATATTATGCTTTATATAATAAGATAATAAGATAACTAAAAATTTCACATATTACTAATGCAGCAATTGTATGATAAGTGAATGTGTGTAAATAAAGTGAATAACCTTAGGAACAAACTCCCACAATGACAAGAAAGCCGGAAGAACAACGTCGCCGCCTCTATTTAACGCCTTGCACCATTCGACATCTACATCGAACCATTTTGGGTGCCAGTTCTAAACGAACCCAAAGACACGAACGCGGTACCGCCTGATCTAGTCGAGAAACTCCAATTGCCCGCTCGGGCTCTTGTGCCGCCCATTGCAAGTTGGTATGTTAGGCAGTGCCGGAGATCGCGTCAGTCCTCGGAGAAACTGTAGGCATATGCTCCTTGAGGTTTGAGGGCTCACTATAAGAAAACTGCCCTTTTACAACGGACAGAATCGATGTAAAATCGGTGTAAAACAGAGTTTATGACGATTTAGCGACGATTGTCAATTCGTCGTAAATCGTTCGTCGTTAATCCGAAAACGTCGTAAAATCGTCGTAAAACATTCGTCATCAAATCGTCATAATATTACGACGAATTTACGACGTTTATACCAATGAGGTGTTACGACGATCATACGACGGATGTGTACGACGTTTATACGACGGATATGTTACGACGATTTTACGACGGATGCGTTACGACGATTTTACGACGGTTTACTGTACGTCGATTTTACGACGGTTGGTGTTACGATGATGTTACGACGGATGCGTTACGACGATGTTACGACGGATTAAGTACGACGATTTTATGATGATTAGTGTTACGACGATGTTACGACGGATTCTTTACGACGGATGCTTACGACGAATGTTTACGACGAATTTACGATGATTTATAAAATTAGCATTTTAATAATTAATTAATAATTATAATTACATTATTAAATAATAATTTAAATTATTAAAATTAAAATTATTAGAAATAATTGTAAAATACAAATTAAAGTTTCAATTACAAATTACAAAATCCTAATTAATACCAAAATGTCCAAAAAGCTTTTCGTCGGTTCGCTGCAACAATTTCTCTCGCTGTGCAGCGAGCGGATCCACATCCTGATTCGCATCCCTCGGTCCCGATGTCGATGTTTGTTGCGCTCTCAGGGCCTACAGAGAATCGTATCCTTGGATCGTCTTATCTAATCCAAGGATCTTCTGTTCGGATTCCGCTTGCTTCGCCCGTAAAGTGTTGATCTCGGTATGGGCGGTGTTCAACTCGTTCCTCAACCCAACCGGATCGTCGTTCGGATGATGTGCGGAAAACGAGGCAACAAAACTATCTCGAATCGATTTCATCCCAAAAAAAAACGGTTAAAAATTAAATTTAATTAATTACAAAAGCTAGAAAAAAAATTATTAGAAAAAAAACCATACCATTTGAAGACGCCTTCCCGCAAATGACGTCTGACCTGAAGTATGTGGCAACACCGCCGGACAACCGTGTGGACCGACTGTGTTCCGAGAAGCCGAACACTTAGCAGCCACTTGCTGCGAATGCGGATACATCCAGTATGTCTTCAAGCCGTTCCAGACTTCGGAAGGCATGTACGGGGGCTTCGCCGCATCGCCGCATCGCCCTCAACCTCCCACTTCTGCTTCCAATCGGAGACGGTATTGTTGAGCCTCAATTTTCCCTTCGCCTTAAACTCCGTCTTCACCGTCTCGTTGATCGCAACATCCCAGTGCCATTTTTGCTATAAAAACAAGAAAATAATTAGAAACGATTAAATAAAATTAAATAATAAAAAAAAAACAAATTAAAACGATTTAATTATCGCAAAACATTTGAACCACATATCAACGACGTCGCCCGGAACGGCAGATCAATTGCGGTGAGGCTCCTCGAAGTAGGCTTTGATGGTGTTAGACACACTCCGCCCGACTTTGTTGTCCTCCTTAAACCTGAAATATAAAAATTTAATTCTAAGTAAAAACCAAATATTAATGACAAAAACAAAAAATAGCTTACATACCAAAAATTATTCAGTGGCCGGAGCGGATCTAACCGGGGTAAACGATCATGACCCGGCGACTGCAAAATGTCCCCGACCGTAAATCCCGCATATAGCAAAGCGGATCGAGGTGCAGGTGCAGCTGGCGGAGGCGCCTGTGGGGCGGGACCGGAGTCCGGAACCACAGACGGTGTGGCAGACGATGATGGGGCATCCGAATTAACACTCGGTCCCGACTCGCCACCCATAAACGCACGATAGTGAGTCCTACGTGGCCCCATATCTATAAAAAACTAAACGACTATCAAAAATACAATTCAATCTAATTCCAATCCTATCTAATTCAAATCTAATAATTTCATTCCTATCTAATATTAACAATCATAATACCTATCTAATATAAAGCAAAAAAAAAAAATTACTTTCGAGAGAAAAGTCTCGGGTAGAGAGAGAGAAGGAGATTGTGAGTTGTGAGGAAAAAATCTGGGCTCGCGTATATATAGATTTTACGATCCGTCGTAAAATCGTCGTAACCCATGAAACCAATCAGAATAATTTTACCAATGCGGGAAATTTTCATTCCACGCGGCAAAATTAATTTCCGATTACGACGGATCCATCGTAAACTCGTCGTAATATACCAACGCCATTACGACGGATCCGTCGTAACATCGTCCTAAACCCTAAAACACATAACCGTCTTGTATTAACGAAATATATTTATACATCAAAAACTTGTCAGTGTACACAATACAATCAATAATGAAGATTGAATCTGGCAAATATCAAATTTCCTTAGCTCTTGTTACTTCTCTATAACATTCGTTGTATAAGTTTCTTCGTAACATGCATCAAGTATAAATTGTTAATAATTTTTGTATTCTGTCAAACAACGAATCGAGAGCTTATGTAAAACAATATAATTAATGAAATACCAAACATTTACAATCTTTACTCAACCTTAACCCCTAAACCCTAAACCTTATTAAGTATTACGACGATATTACGATGATTTAAGACATAATCCTCGTAATTTCGTCGTAACCTTAAACCCTATTAAGTATTACGACGATTTAAGACTTAATCGTCGTAAAACAATTCGTCGTATTTGACCATCGACATTACGATGGATTCGTCGTAAATTTATCGTACTTTTGATAATCGGAGATAACCGGAGATGGGATCGAAAGGACTCCCGAAGTGTGCAGGTCTAATATTACCCAATCCATAAAATTTCCAGGGTTTGGTTAATATTCAAATTTCGTGCTTTGTTGACGTCGACGACACCAAATTTGTTAATTCGCACCCCTCGACCGACTGTTGGATCGAACCAATCACATTTGAAGATAACGCATTTCATACTAACCAAGTCGGGGTACTCCACTTCGATTATTTCCTGAAACACCCCATAAAAATCTATTTCACCCCTAACACATACTCCGTAGGTGGTAGTTGCCCGCCGAACGCCGTATTTGTATGTATTAAACACATAACCACGGGTGAAATACATGGGTGCAGTCGTTATCTTCCATAGGGGGCCTAGTAGTAACTCATGAAACCATATTGGATATCCAGGGTCACCATGATCCACCTATGAAATTTGGAAATGTTAGATCGAGCATCGATATATATACTTAATGAATTTTTTTTATTACGTAAACTTACTTGCATCTAAAACACCTTCCATGCATTCTCGTACCTGACTAACAAATACACTGCAAAATACATATATATATACATTGAAATTAACACCTTTATATATATATATATATATATATATAATAAATTAGGAGTGGCTAATTAAATTGTCACGTTACCTCTCCAAAGGTTCCACTTCCTCGCAATTTAGGAGGATGTACGTCTGTGCGCTGTGTCTGTCATTCTCGTTAGACCACTAAACTTCTTTCACTTTTCCACCAACACGACCGATTGGGGAGAAGATGTCTGGGACACCCTCTACTGCATAAGTTCTTCCCACACCACCATCATCATATCGTCGGGGTTTCCGTTTCCGTGTGCGAACTTTCGTAGCGAAATAGTATGAAGTGAAGTGTGAAGTTTCTTCGGTTAAACTTCCTGCAACAATTGATCCTTCAACCCTTGCTAGATTTTTAGCATTTTCCTTTAAATGTTTCATGAACCGCTCGAATGGGTACATCCACATAAACTGAACAGGCCCACCTAGTTCTGCTTCGTGAGGGAGATGAATGGGAAGATGTTCCATGACATCAAAAAATGCCGGCGGGAATATCTTTTCCAGATTGCACAACAATATTGCAATATTAGCATACAACTGTGCAATTACATCTTTTGACAACGTCCGTATACTAAGATCCCGGAAAAACGCTCTGATGCCTGCAACACCAACAATTATATAGTGCAATATTTGAACAAATTATATGTGATATGATGATGTCTCTTACCTCTAATTGCTTCATGAACATTTCCTGGAAGGAGTTCTGCAAATGCGAAAGGAAGTAATCGTTGCATAAACACGTGGCAGTCATGACTCTTCATCCCTGAAAACTTTTGTCCTTTCTCAACAGATTTAGCCAGATTGGATACATTCCCATCAGAAAACTTCACATCAGATGAAATCCAATTGAACAACGCTGCCTTTTGTTCGGCACCAACCCGAAATATAAGAACTGGTGATTTCCCATTGCTCATAATATGCAACTCATTTCTGTTGCAAATATCAGACAAGTCCAACCTTGGCTTTCCGTTGTCTTTGGTTCTTCCTTTCACGTTTAACACCGTATGCATGATGTTATCAAAAAAGTTTTTCTCAATGTGAATAACATCAAGATTGTGTCGCAGCAGATGATCTTTCCAGTACGGAAGTTCCCAAAAAATGTTTTTCTTGTGCCAATTATGATTCTCCCCGTATTCATCAAGCATATTAGCTGGAGTGTGCCAATTTTCCCCACGATTCACAGTTTCTAGTCCCCCAAAATGATCTATTTGCGCTTCTAGATCTTCCCCAGATAGATACACTGGTGGGGGGGACACGCACGATTTTGTTCTTCCTAAACAATCAATTGTTTCTCTGATATGGATGGTTGATTGGTAGAAACCGACGGTGACAATCAAACCAGCATGTTTTTCGACCATGTTTAAGCTGAAACGCATATGTCCGATCGAGGCAATACGGACAAGATAACCTCCCATGCATCGTCCAACCTGATAGCATCCCGTATCCAGGGAAGTCGCTTATTGTCCACATAAGCACCGCACACATCGTACAATTTTTCTTCCTCGAACAGTCGTACGTACAAACTCTTGTATACCACAACTGTTTCAACTCATGTATGAGAGGCTGCAAAAACACATCAAGGAAACGCTTCGGATGCTTCAGACCATGTACTAATATACTCAAGAATAAAAATTCTCTTTACATGCACATATCTGGAGGAAGGTTGTATGGCGTTAGGATTACTGGCCAAAAAGAATATTGCCTACCAGACATACCGAATAGACTAAATACATATGTGCAAAGGCCAAGATACACATTTCGCTTAAATTTAGCAAATTCCGGGTGTACCGTGTTAAAGTGTTTCCAAGCTTTTGCATCTGACGGGTGAGTCACTTCTCATTCTCTCTGCGAATGTTCTGCATGCCACCTCATCGATCCAGCTATCTTTTCAAATTAATACAATCGTTTCAACCTATCAGTTATAGGAAGATACCACATCCGTTGGTACGGTATCTTACTACGCCCAGAAGTTTGTGGCATGAATCTCGGCTTTTGGCAAAATCGACATTCCTGCAGCTTATCATCATCTTTCCAAAAAAACATACAATTATCAACACATACATCTATCATCTCAGAAGGCAACCCAAGACTAAACACCAACATATGTATCTCATAATATGTTTCGGCAGCCAAATTATCATCTGGCAAATACTTTTTAATAAGATCATCCCAATCATCCATGCAAACCTCAGCTAAGTTATGATCAGTTTTAACTGTCATCATCCTAGCTGCTAACGAAAATTTAGACTGGCCTTCTCTACATCCATCGTAGAGTAGCTGATTTGTAGCGGCTAGCATATCATAAAACCGCTTCGCATCTACATTGGGTTCCTCAACACTATTATCAACATTTGTTTCATGAAATGCATCATTGACCATTTCATGCATCCTATCATGATCTTGACCATGCTGATCAAATTTATGTTCATGACCATGATGATAACTACTACCCTGATCAAAATCTACATGACCTTGATAATTACTACTACAATCAGCTTGATCAGTAGTACTCCTTTCAAAACCCTCTCCATGTTGATACCAAACATAATATTGCGGCATAAACCCTCTATTTAGTAAATGCTTCCACACCGTCTCAATAAAAATATATGTCGTATTCTTGCATTTACGACAAGGACATAACATCTTACCGCTTTTGAGGGTTGTTTGCATATTTCCGGCCTGATACATGAATATTTCAAGCCCCTCTTGGAATTCTTTCGTCAACGATCCCTCCGAATCATTTTACGTATACATCCATCTTCGTAGTTCGTATATGGACATTTTATAAAAATAGTTTTTGAAGTGTTTTTTTTTATAAGATATTTTTTGTTTTTTGATAACTTTCGTTTGAAGTACGCTGTATTTATAGAAATTTGTAGGAATTACCAACGGATTTACATTGAAAGTTTACATCGAAATAACATTTACAACGAATTTACATCGCATATACGACGGATTTACGACGAATATATGAGATGTAAATAATTAGGTAACCTACTTAAAAACGTGCTCACCTACCTAGACACAATTGACTTAAACTCGTCGTAATTTACATCGAATATAAGTCGTCATAATATCGTTGTAATTTTACATCGATATTACGACGATGTAAACAATCGTCGTAATGTCGACGTTCAGTTACGACGAAAAATATTTACGACGAAATTACATCGAATTCAAAATTCATCGTAATGTCGTCGTGACATCGATGTAATTTTACGACGGCCAAAATTCGATGTAAAATTTCGTTGGTAATCGGCTGTTTTTTTTGTAGTGGCTTGCTTTGGGACAATGCTTGTGACAACTACGATGAGGACTCCAGTTCTTTTGAATTGTGACATAAACGGGATGGTTCGCGTCTTGGCGTGTGATTGCTGCTTTTTCGTCTGGTATTATTTGAGTGATTTATTTTGTGTATTTTTACTTGTTTCCTTAATCGTTTCGTGTTTTCGATTGTATCATTTGTTGTTGTTTGTTTTGTTGTTTATAATTTTAGGTCGATCTGTTTTCTTTGTTGTATTCCTGTAATTGTTGTTACAAATTAAAATAGTATAAAATTTAACATTTTACTCAAAAAAACAAAAATTAAAGTGAACAAAAATTAAAGTGAATCACGGATTGTCGCATGTGTAATGTATATGTGCTTTCTTAAGGAGTAACGAGAGAAATACTTTGATGTTGTCTTGTAGTATTTAACTATTTATGATTCTGCGACAGAATCACAATGAATGAACTTCTGAATAAGCAAATTAATAGTTGACAAATAAAATAAAAAATCTATATATAAACGACAAAATAAAAAGTTTTTTTTAAATTACAAGTGTATAAAGGTAGGAAATGAGGAGAGATCAAAGGTAAAGAGAGAAGGGCCCATACACAACAACAACCAACAAAGTAAGTAGATTTCCAGGTTTCCTTGGAGCTTTTCTTGTTCTTCACCAAAACTTTCATTTCTTCTCAAGCCTTTGCCTTAATCAATTATTTATTTATTTATTTATTTTCTCTAAAGTCCAATCATACAATCCATCATCGCATTCCCTCTTCTTACATCAATTCTATCAAACTTTTTCTACCTAAACCCGTACTGTAGATTCTTAATATATCTCTTTTTGTTTTGTTTTAAACTAGGGTTAATTGAGTGAATATTAAAAATTGATCAAAAAACAAGAAGTTGATTTAGAAATTAGGTGAGGAGGAAACAGAAAACCCAAAATATCATTTGCTTTTTTAATAATCACGAAAATACCATTGGTCAGAAAATAATTTTCAGATAGAATAATCCGGCGACACTGTTCATTTAACGGTCGGTGTTACTTATTCATCGAAACTCGACGACCACTATTCATAACCAGAAAATATATTGTTATCATCGTTAACATTGTCATGTTAACCCAGTTATCATTATTAACATCGTTAACATATAATTAATATCGTTAACATTGTCATGTTAACCCAGTTATCATGTTTATTTATATGAAATTATCATGTTAAACCAGTTATCATATCATAAATTATCGTGTTAATTCAGTTATCATTTCGCAGAAAAATGTGAAATATAAAAATTAATGTGATGATTCAGTTATCATATCATATAAACTATGTGTTATTGGTTATCTAACTTTGTTATCATCACAAATGTATACTGATAATCTATTGGATAATTTTATTATTGATTAACTTCAACGTAATTAACACATAAAATCAGAAGAAAAAAAAAATTAAACACCACCACAGTGGGTGACAACGGCATCACCGTCTCCTGTGTCATGGGCGTAGCCTCCGTCGGGGTCTTTTCCGCCTGCAACGCCGTCCACACCTTCGTCGCTGGCGTCAGCTTCTTCTTCTTTTTCGTCTTCTTCTCACCGGCGTCGTCTCCGGCGGAAAAGTCTCCGTCGGAATCTTTTTCGCCGCCACCAATGTCCTTGCCGACGTCGATTTCTTCTTCTTTCTTCTTCTTTTTCCCGTTCTTCTTCTTCCCCTAAACCATGAGAGAGAAAAACAAAAATGAAATTAGTTAAAAAGGTGGGATTAAATTAGTCTTTTACATATAAACAATATTTGTAGAATATAGTGTTAAAAAAGTACACCTAATTTTCATGTTATTTAATAGCATAAAGTGCTATTACTCTTTAAACTATATCATGATCTTATTAGTTGTTTTCTTTTGTGATATGGAATATACTTATAGTAATTGTAACCCTCAATTTTTCGAAACACCAGTAATATAATTAACTAGGCTGATATATTTTTAGTGGTATATATTATAATGAGATCTAACGACGATTCAATAAACTTTAACGTGGGCAAATTTTTTTGTGAACCAAAATATATAGTCTTCGTCTTATTATACAATGTATGTACTAAAAAAAATTTTGTGAACCAAAAGATTGTAGAAGACAATTTACGTAATATATATTGTTCCATTCAAGGTACTCTTTTTCCAAATCTAAGAGGTAATTCAGATGTTGATTTTTAAGCCTAAACGACACAAACAATTGAACATCCATGATAAGATATAATAAATATAATGCGTATTGTATACATATATTATGTATGGAAAATTGAACTACAACTTTGTGTCTTGATTCTTGGGCATGCATCATCCAATCCAATGTTTCGATTTGCTTTTACAATGTCGAGACGAGCTAGATCCTATGTAATTATGTATTGCTGCCAAACAAATCACATGCATATTCGTTTATAACCACAAATTATTTAATTTGTCGGTGAAGTTAAAGGATGCTACACGAATAAATAAAAATCATAGTATTAACAATAATCAATTGGTTAATGAAGAAGAAGAAAATGGAGATGCATTATTATTGTATTGTTTTTCACCAAAAGTGATACATTCTCCTCGACTAACTCCCCGAAATATGGAGGGAAAGGACCAGACCAAACGGGCCCACTTACTCCCTTAGGGGTGTTTTTGTCTTTTCAGTACAATCGGCAACCGACGTCCAACGTGTATGCGGCGAAGAATAAACGACTTCCTCTTTTGAAAATTACCATTATAGGCCTCAATCTCAGCGCGTGAGTTTCAGACCGGATTAAATTAACCGGCCTAATTTAATCCACGCTATCTAAACCGGAAATATCCTTTGAAAAGCCAGTTTTAGGAGTGGGCGTTCAGATTATCGGATCGGGTTCGAGTTCAGATCGGATATTTCGGATTTTGGATATTTCAGGTTTAGGGATTTATGTATGGATTGGAAATTTTAAAAATTTTGGATCGGGTTCGGTTCAGCTTCGGATCGGATCGGATCATGTATTTTTTAAGATCTAAAATTTTTCGGATATGTTTGTATCCGGATCCGAAAGTATCCAAAAATATCCACAATACCCGAATAACCCAAAATCCGAGACAAAATACAAAAACATGAATATTCATTTCAATAAAACCAATATACCTTCAAACCAAAAGTATCAAAATACCCAAAAAATCCAAAAAAATAAATAAGTGTATTCGATATACCTATAATATCGAAAATATATCTAAAATACTCGAAATATCCAAAAATACTTAATATATTTGGGTATTTTGGTTATATCAAGTCTAAATATAATTAATATATTTTGGTATATAATTACACTTCGGATATTTCGGGTACCCATTCGGTTCTCGGTTCGATACCAGTTCGGATTCGATTCTTCGGATATAGGAATTTAGGATCCGATCAAGTATTTTAAAATTTTGGATCGGATTCGGTTCATATATTTTCGGTTCGATATCGGTTCAGATTTTTGGATCTGGATTTTTTTCTCAGCCCTAGTTTTAGACGATCATGTTAAAAGTATAAAACCAAGAAAATCCGTTACCACATCAAATTGTTGATACCAACAGGCCCAGCCTAAAGGGGGAGGACAGAGGTGCCATGGTCCAAGGGCCCATATATTTTAGGGACAAAATTACATGTAAAGATGGTCCAAATTTTTTTAAAAATACATATAAAAAAGGCTCAAAATTTATAAAAAATATGTTTTTTTATGATAAGGGGCCAAAAAAATTTTTTTGCCCAATGATCCATATTTATGTTGGACCGGGCCTGGATACCAAACAATTTATTTGTGTGAATCAATTCTGGCTCAGATCATAATAGACTCTGGCTTGTTTGTGTGCATCACTTTTTTTTTTTTTTTTTTTTTCAGTTTTAGGTTTCTCGTTCACCTTGGTTACCAACCAAAATGTGCTTTTGTAATCAAAACATGCTTATTTTAAAGTTTAACAGAATAAAAATGAAGATTATAATTTGATTTACTCGAATGTACTATTGCATGGGGAACGCCTCTTTACTTTTTTTATTTTCATTTTCATTTTCATTTTCATTTTCGCTAGCCTCAATAGAGTCTCATATATATATTTTTTTTAAGTATTAAATTATTTTAAGGAGGTTTTATACAAAAAAAAAAAAAAAATTTAAACAGAATAAGGTATTTAATTTTTTTTGTCAAATTTAATAATGATAGAGAAAGAAACAGTTTCCTTTATTTATTAAAGAAATAGTAGTATATATTTATTATATTCTTATTTTACCGTCTCTGACTCCGTCTCTCACACCGTCGTCACTTTCTTTTCTTCTTCTCTCTCTCTCTCTCTTCCTTCTGTCATCGCTGTCTCTGACTTCCTTGTCTTCCTCCTTGTTCCTTTTTGCTTTTCCGTCGTTTTTCTCCGCCGGGTTTTTCTCTCTCCACCACTAATTTCTCCGGTAGCTCGTTCTCTGTTTCGCCGGAGAGGGGAATTGTTTCTCACAGCATACTAAAGCAGCACTTGCGAATCAAATTTGGCTCCTGGAGGGGAATTCTGAAGATCGTGTAAAAATTAAAGTTTCGGTTTTTTTTTCCATCTTGGAGAAGCTTCGTTAGATCTGGGAGGTAAATTAAGCGGGAAGGGCAGTGCCATCTTGGAAGTTTTAAGCTTTTCGTTTACGTTTCTTTCTCTCTCTCTCTCTCTCTCTCTCGCAACTGGTTCACCGGCTGGTTACGGGTTTTATTGATGGTTTCCACGGCGGCTAGGACCTCCGGGGCTTTTGTTTATAGATGATGAACGACCCGTCGGGTAAGGATCGAAGAGGGTGGTGGTGTTCTGGTGAATATCTCACATGGAATGGCAGATCTTGTGACCTACAGTAATGCTGACCACAACGTTGAACAGGTTCGTCTCTCTTTCTCTCCATCTCTCTTACGATCACTTGGGGAGTTTTTTTCTGTTCTAAGCAGTAGAAAGCTCAAATCTTGTTAGCACAAAGTTATTATTAAGATTTTAGCGATTGAAGTGGGGTGATTAAGTGGTATCAAGTCCAAAGTTAGAAATTTAAAGTTTTGTTTGTTCAAATTTTTTTAAAAAGTCCAGCAAATCTCAAGTCTCTGTTAATTGTTGTTCTTTGTAACCAATGATTTCTCCCCAAGAATCTATCACCGGTTTGAAATCCGAATTCTCAGTTTAGTTTGGGGGTTTATTTGTGCGAGTTTTCCTAATTTTTCGTGTAATTTGTCCTTATAGAACTTGTATATTGAATCTGGTTTTCTAGTGAACTTGGAAAAAGCAGGACCTTGGCATTGTAAGCTACAGGGGAATAGATCAATCGAAGATTGGAATTATAGCCAATTGTTGTTTTTGAAACTTCCATGTAAAATGACCATTGAAACTGATTACTTGGTGATGCAAGTGAATATGCAGTCGTAAACGATGTTACGTGTACCAAGTTCTCGTTTTCTTACGCGGATCTTGTACATTTGGCAGGCATTGATTACATTGAAGAAGGGCACACAACTTTTGAAATATGGTCGGAAAGGAAAACCGAAATTTTATCCTTTTAGACTGTCTAGTGTGAGTTGCTGTCTTATCAACCACTTCTCTTTTACTATTGTTTTTGGGACAATCTGAGAAAGAAAAAAATTATGCTCGTTGGTGTTTGGTTGTACAGGATGAAAAATCTTTGATCTGGATATCGAGTAGTGGCGAAAAGCGACTAAAGTTAGCTTCTGTATCTAAAATTATACCTGGGCAAAGAACTGTAAGATATCTTCATTTCTTTACAGTCCTTTATATGAAAATTCTAATCTATTGGAAAGATAAAGAATTCCTCTAGGCTTTTGAGCATATCTAATAAACCATCTATTCTTTTGCAATAGGCTGTTTTCCAGCGTTATCTTCGCCCAGAGAAAGATTACTTATCCTTTTCTCTCTTATACAACGGAAAAAAGAAGTCTCTTGACTTGGTTAGTCATCGTGAAACTGGTTTTTCGACAATCATTTCAACAACACTTGATAATAACTCCAGGCATAACAGTTTACTTCTTAATAGATTTGTAAGGACAAGGTTGAGGCTGAAATTTGGATTGGAGGCCTTAAAACATTAATATCGACTGGGCAAGGCGGGCGCTCAAAAATTGATGGCTGGAGTGGCGGAAACCTTTCAGTTGATGTGAGTATTCAGGCAAGGACTCTGTGTATGTCGTTTTTGATAATTTATCTCAGGAATTCTGTCTGCCAAATATATATTGATCCATCAGAATGGATCACTGCACCGTCTTGGTCTGTTGAACTCTTTGATTGATCCTGTTGATATGAAATATTTCATTTAGGTATTCAATGCATTTGTTTGTTTTTGAATATATTCCAGGCCAGCAGAGACTTGACATCGAGCAGTCCAAGCAGCAGTTCAGCGAGCGCTTCACGGGGTCACAGCTCTCCTGGGACTCCCTTTAATTTTGATCCAATTGCTTCTCCTAAGAGTGCTGAGCCTGAGGTTCCTTTAACTGATTCAGAGAAATCACATGTGGCATTGGAAACCAAAAATATGCAAACAAAGGTATCTGGTTCAGATGGTTTTCGGGTTAGTGTCTCGAGTGCCCAAAGTAGTTCTAGTCACGGTTCTGCAGCAGATGACTCAGATGCTTTAGGTGACGTTTATATTTGGGGTGAGGTTATATGTGACAATGTCGTTAAGGTCGGGATTGATAAGAATGCAAGTTATCTGACCACAAGAACGGATGTCCTTCTGCCAAAGCCATTGGAGTCGAATATTGTCTTGGATGTTCATCAAATTGCCTGTGGTGTCAGGCATGCTGCATTTGTGACAAGGAATGGTGAAATTTTTACTTGGGGTGAAGAATCTGGAGGAAGACTCGGTCATGGTATTGGGAAGGATGTTTTTCATCCCCGTCTTGTTGAATCTCTCACAGCTACTTCATCTGTTGACTTCATTGCTTGTGGAGAATTCCACACTTGTGCTGTTACTCTGGCTGGAGAGCTCTATACCTGGGGTGACGGTACACATAATGTGGGGCTTTTAGGGCATGGCTCTGATATCAGTCACTGGATACCAAAGAGAATTTCGGGTTCTCTCGAGGGGCTTCATGTGGCTTCGGTAACTTGTGGACCCTGGCATACCGCTTTGATAACATCATATGGGAGGCTTTTTACATTTGGAGATGGAACATTTGGTGTCTTAGGGCACGGTGACAGGGAAACAGTTCAGTATCCAAGGGAAGTTGAATCTTTATCAGGATTGAGAACAATTGCGGTTTCATGCGGGGTTTGGCACACTGCTGCTGTTGTCGAGATCATTGTCACACAATCAAACTCAAGTTCCGTATCATCTGGAAAATTGTTCACATGGGGTGATGGAGACAAAAATCGTCTTGGACACGGTGACAAGGATCCTCGGCTTAAACCAACATGTGTGCCTGCACTAATTGATTACAATTTTCACAAAATTGCATGTGGACACAGTTTGACAGTCGGTTTGACCACATCTGGACAAGTGTTCACGATGGGGAGTACAGTTTATGGTCAACTTGGGAATTTACAGACTGACGGGAAATTACCGTGTTTGGTGGAGGACAAGCTTGCAAGTGAATTTGTCGAGGAAATCTCTTGCGGGGCATATCACGTGGCAGCCTTAACATCTAGAAATGAAGTTTACACATGGGGTAAAGGAGCCAATGGGAGATTAGGCCATGGTGATCTGGAGGATCGAAAAGTACCAACTCTTGTGGAAGCTTTGAAGGACAGACACGTAAAGTACATTGCTTGCGGATCAAATTACACTGCAGCCATATGTCTCCACAAATGGGTCTCTGGTGCTGAGCAGTCTCAGTGTTCAACCTGTAGACTGGCCTTTGGGTTTACACGGAAAAGGCATAACTGCTACAATTGTGGACTTGTGCACTGCCATTCATGTAGTTCCAAAAAAGCATTCCGCGCTGCATTGGCCCCAAGTGCGGGAAGACTATATCGTGTGTGCGACTCTTGTTATGTTAAGCTCAGCAAAGTGTCTGAGATAAGCGATACTAACAGGAGGAACAACGCTGTGCCTCGTATTTCAGGGGAGAACAAAGACAGATTGGATAGATCTGAAATAAGATTAGCTAAATTTGGTACATCCAATATGGACTTAATCAAGCAATTGGATAGCAAAGCGGCCAAGCAAGGAAAGAAGACTGATAATTTTTCACTCGGTCGCAACTCTCAGCTGCCTTCTTTGTTGCAGCTGAAAGATGCTGTGCAGTCTAATATAGGTGACATGCGAAGGTCTGCTCCAAAGCTGGTTCCAGCTCCATCAGGTATTAGCTCCCGGTCGGTGTCACCTTTCTCTAGGAGATCTAGTCCTCCCCGCTCTGCCACTCCTATGCCTTCAACTTCCGGAATCTATTTTCCGGTGGGTATAGCAGATAATATGAAAAAGACCAATGAAATCCTGAATCAGGAGATCAATAAGTTACGAACACAGGTATGCATCTCAGAGAAGGGACTCATGCTTTCTTCTTCTGCATTGGTTCCATGTTCTTATTCTTTGGATTGGGTAACAGTTGACCCAAGTCCCTTTCTGTATCAGATGTGGTAATGTCATTCATGTGAGTCTTATTAAATTCACGGATTTTGTTTAGGTTGACAGTCTGATTCAAAAGTGTGAACTCCAAGAAGTAGAGCTCCAGAATTCGGTTAAGAAGACTCAGGAAGCCTTAACATTGGCAGAGGAGGAATCTGCCAAATCAAGAGCCGCAAAAGAGGCAATAAAGTCGCTCATAGCGCAGGTATAATCGGTTTGATATATTTGTGAACTACATTGAAGCTTGACATAAGATTGGATTTACTCTCACAAAGGACTCTGTTGACTCATAAGCTATTTATGGTTCTGTAAAACAGCTCAAGGATGTAGCTGAGAAGTTGCCTCCTGGTGAGAGTATAAAACTCGCATGCCTTCAAAACGGATTAGACCACAACGGTTTCCATTTCCCTGAAGAAAATGGTTTCCATCCTTCAAGGTCGGAATCGATGACTTCTTCTATATCTTCAGTTGCTCCTTTTGACTTTGCCTTTGCAAATGCATCTTGGTCCAATCTCCAATCACCAAAGCACATGCCTAGAGCCAGTGAAAGAAACAACAACAATGCTTATCCAGCGGACCCACGGCTTAGCAGCAGCGGGTCAGTAATCAGTGAGAGACACGAGCCTTTCCAGTTTCAAAACATCAGCGACAATGGTTCGAGCCAAACAGGAGCTGTTAACAACAATACTAATCAGGTAGAAGCAGAGTGGATCGAACAGTATGAGCCCGGCGTGTATATAACCCTTGTCGCCCTCCACGATGGAACTAGAGATCTAAGAAGAGTCCGCTTCAGGTTAACATCTGCTCATATTCTTGAATTACATTCCAAATTTTTACCAGTGAGTGTGATGATGCTAAAGGTTATGATTTTTTTATTTTTTTGGCAGCCGAAGAAGATTCGGAGAACATCAAGCAGAGACATGGTGGTCAGAGAATCGGGAAAAAGTGTATGAGAAATATAATGTGAGAGTGTCGGAGAAATCAACAGCTTCTCAGACGCATAGGGACAGAGACGAAGAAGAAGACATTCCTCAGTAGTAGTCATAAAAACATTTGTATGATTTTGCCCCATAATTTTTAGTTTCTCTACGTTTTGCCCCGAAACTCTTCTTTGTTCAACATAACCCCTCTTCCTTTTTTGTTGTTGTTGTTGTTCTTTCTCTATCTCGACTCGATATGTGGGAGATTCATTTTCATGTCCTTTACATGTATGTTGTATATATAAAAAGTCCATCCCGTTCTCGGATCACTTTAGCAACTATATATATTAAGAACAATCGTTGAAGTATTGAAATTGCCTAATCAAGGTCTTCCTTTTGACTTTTAACATTGAAAGAATCTCGATTTTTGTGATTAAAAGACTAATGACAACCGTTTGTCATTACCTAATTGTGTGACTAAAGGTAACAATGTGTTACCAAAATATAAGTCAACCCAACAACGAATTTTGGCAACTAAAATCCATCAACTTCCAATGCTATAGGCTTTACATTTTTCTCATTCATTCTTCATATATTCTTTTTGTTCTGCCATTTTAGACTTTACAATAATTTGGGTCATTCATTATATTTATTTATCTGTAAATTTTTTTTTTAAAACGTCAGAGATTTTGTTGTTTCAATTATCTGTAAATTTTAAACCATCATTTTTGCGTTAGTATTTTGTGAACTCTGATTAATTAATATGTTGACCGACGCCTTTTTCAACTTGACATATTGTCTTAAAGCAGTAACTAAAGTCCTATATATATATAAAAAAAAAGATTTCGTCGACCTATTTTTTCCTAGACTTCTATGCTTTGGAAAACAACCTAAACGCATTTTCAAGAAAATCTCGTTTACTTAGCTCATACTAGTATATAACTTTACAATATATATGCCGTTAGTTCTGATTTTTATAATCAAGAAATTCATGCTCATTAGATTTTATCTTTGTAAGGCTTACATGTCTCCATTGTTTTAAACGCAACTCATAATTAACTTTTGCGTTTGCATTAAGCGTTTACGTATACAATTAACACATAAATTTTGCTTAAAATGATAATTAAGTCTGTGTTCTTCGTCTGTTCAAAAATGTAGACTAAAAGCTAACGCAGAAGTAGACACAAAACAATGGAAACCTCAGTATATTAATTACAATGGTAATTAAGCTAGCAAAACTCGAATGGGATGATTTGGCTGTAATAAGATCACGCTGATTTATGGTTGGTTGGTTGCTGCTAATAAATGTGTTATTTCATCTCACTAAAAAAAATTCAAAGTCCTTTTTGGATAATCAAATCGAAACTACAAAACAAACTTACGTCAGCTCTAAGATTTATGATGGTACATATACAGTCATTTATATGCAACTATTTCTCCCTATTTTTACCAAGTGATTGTAGTGGAATGATTGCCACTTAGTTGAAAAAGTCGTTATGTTGGTCTAGATCAGGGATCGATTTTTCGGTGACTCTTCGCGGGAGCGAAATTATCACATTAACACTAGACCAAATGGGACATTAAAACTAGGTTGTGTCACTCCCACCCGAAAAATTAATCTGGACCTGTTTGGACTTGAAATTACTCCCGAAAAACCAAAAGACATTAAATATATATATATATATATATATATCTCGTTTTGATGAAATAATAAGTTCCATTATGGTGACTTCATTTAATTTTATTTTCTTCATTAAACCTGTGACTTCATTTATGAAAAAATTAGCGTCTGCTGGTCCCATGTAAATATGTCTGTACGTAGTCCGGAGAAAATTTATAGTTGGCCATTACGACATATTTATTTCTTCGAGATCTATATAAAAACATAAGTATTTAACTTTTTTTGGGGTCAATTTTGGCTTTTTTGTTTTTGTTTTTGTCAAATACGTACTGGTACATCTTTTGTTATGCTGGTACATATTTGTTGGTGATTAATACTACGAGAAAAGTCATTACTAAGCATTAAAAACTTCTCGACTTTATAAAAAATAAAAGTAGAACATAGGTGGTTTAGTGATAGCTAGAATGGAGAAGGTACATTAGCATGATGCATTACAATGATTCAATTCAATCATGAGTTCACATATAGGATACATAATTCCTCAAACTATACTACAAGTAAGGTTAAAATAAGTAGGCGTGCATCCAAAAATAGCTCGACGACCTTAATTTTGTTATTCTCGATGGAATTAGCGAATACAATAATTCCTTCCTAGAAAACTTTCTTAAAAAAAAAAAACACGAAGGGGAGAGAGAAGAAAGACATGACTATCTCTATGTTATATAAGTATGCATCATGCATAGCTATGTATGTATATGTAATATGTGTAAGTGATCTTGGTGATAAAGATCAAGGATATCTTTGGGACTTAGTACTCTGCAAACCATAGACGTTGTGTTTCTTGGAAGGAGCGGAAGGTGGAATTGGCATTGTCTTGGGCAAAAATCCTGAGAAACTTTCTGGAGGATAATCAATGAAACCACGATTATGATGATGATGTAGTGGATTTGGTCTTCTCACCTTGAAAAATCTTTCTTGTCTTGATGATGATGTGTGTCTTCTTAAGCTCTCCGCTTCACAAATCCTCCATGAGAACATCAACATAACTACCACTAGAATCATCATTGCTTCTATGCGTTTATTGCCCATTATTGTAAAAGCTTGCTTTCAGAAAACAGGTGAGATGGAAGATGAAGAACAAATACAGAAACTAAGTGTTTCGTCTTTTAAGGTGAGTAGTCAATATAAAGGGGGGAGACTGGTTTATATTATAAGAAAATAATTGTACTATCAATTATATAATACTAAAATATAAAGTTATTGGTATAGAGGGGAGTTAATTATGACATTTTTTACATAGATTAAAAATTATTCAAGTATATACTGATATGCCTCCATATTAATTATTTAACTCTTTTGTAATTTTGTGATAACTTTAACTCAATTTTACTATCTTTGGATAAGGGTAAATTATATACAAAACTTTACGAAACAAAATTAACTTTAAATCGACACTTGCGAAACAGAAAAAATATTATTGGATAAGGAGTATTTGGTTTTTGAGTCTACTTTTCATTTTGTTGTTAATTGAAAACTATAAAAGATTGGGTTTCTACAGCACCATTTATCATAAACTACTAGATCTCCAGAAAAATAGTTTTCCTATTTATAGGAGAGCAAAACAATTAACCATAACTTTTCAAATAGTTGTATGAATCGAGTCTTATTAGGATTCTTATTATGCTTTATAAGCATCCACATGGCGACTTTAATGTTTTCTAGGAGAATAAGTTATTACTATTGAATTAATTAAAATCTAATAAAGATGGGTGTACTTTAGAATGAGGATGCTTGATTAAAGGATGAAAGATTGTGTTGTCTAGGGTGGGAGTGGGTAGGATGTTTTATACTGTTGAACGGGGTATTCATATAGTAGATATGTTAATATGCAAAATATTATAGCTTTCTTTGTTTCACAGTTGTTGGTGACAACAATCAGTAACAACGACCAATAATATGTTTTATTAACAAAACAACCAATCAAATTTAGTTTATTTATTTTCTTTTTCTTTTTAAGTTCAGGATCTTCAATCCATAATCTTCTCTAATATGAAATTAGATGTTTGGTTATACATGTTAAGACGTAAACTATTTCTTCCGAACGGAGACTCAAACTCATAAATAAGAAGTCAACCTTTCCCAACAAAATCCTTGCAACTAAATGATCTATCAACGTTTGGTGTTTTTTTTTTTTTTTTTTTTTGATGTCTTTCGGCTCCCGAGAGTAATCTCAAATCTAAACAGGTCCAGACTAATTTTTCGGGTGGGAGTGACACATTCCACTTATAATGCCCCCACTTGGCCAAGTGTTTGTCCTGATAATTACGCTTCCGCGGGGAATTGATCCCAAGTCTAGACTAGCAGGGCCGACACTCACCGCAAAAAATGAACCACCCGACCACCAACAACTTGGTTAACGCTTGGTGTTTAAGTAACTATAAGTTACAATGACAAATTTTGAACTAACGATAAAAACATTTAACGCAAAAAAATTTAGCTTTATAAATTTCAGATTAGCAATCAGTCGTTGAACTATATCATTTGAACCAACGATCACAAATCCAACGTAATTTTGGTGCTGGTCGATGTTCGTTAGCCACTACATATAACGAATATTTTTTGTATATATATATATATCCTTACATTTTTAATTCTTTTTTGCATATGTATGAAATTTGAATAGGTATTTCTTCTTCTCATCATATATAAACGAGGAAGTTTCATAAGAGTAAATGTGAATGATATATAGTAAGAAAAAAATGTACTTCTAATTTCTAAATTTCAAATGGCAGTTGTGAGGAACATGGAAATAAAGTAAAATTGGAGCATTAAATACTATAATAGGAAAGATAGATGATCTGGGGCCACACTAAGTTTGAAAATTTTAACATTTACAAAACAAAATATTGAGTCCCACTGTCTCGGTTCTGTCTTCTCATTTTGTTTTGGGAACATCGATTAGGTTATATCTCCCTTTCTATTGGATCCGTTAACTTGTAAAAACAAGTTACTCCGTATTAGTTACGAGTAAATTACAATTGTCTAGTTTATTAAATAGTAGCCTTTTTGGCGTTTTTAACTATTCAAATTATGATTCAGAGATTAAACAAAATTATGTTTTTAAGTTTATTCAACGTACGAGTATTTATATATATATATTGATTTTGATGTTTTTTTTTTTTTTTTTTTTTGATAAACTGGAATATCCAAAGGCTTATTAGGCCCAAAACTAATCTCCAGCGGCCCAACAACCGGGGTACACGACAGTAATTTGCTGATTTAAACGTGGAAGGGTGACCAAGAGGATTCGAATCCAGGGCGGTACGGCACATATCCATTGGGATACGAACTCTTGGTTTATTGATTTTGATGTTCTATGATCAATACCTATATAAATCGTAAAGTAACGAATACACAAACGTCAAAACTATCCTAATATATAAAAAAACCGATGTTAGTTCTAGATACGGAAAATGCATCATGTTTAAATGAAAATCATTAGTCTAAAAATAAGTAAAAAGTCAAATCAGACATTTATTCAACGATCTGACATCTCTAGTCTTACGTTCATAACAATTTACAGTACTGTTTAGGCATGTTTGTACGTAATAAGTTACAATTTTACCTAAATACGAGTTGGATTAAAGATAGAAAATAATCATGCAAAGTTTTGTTGTATTACACATAATACTTGATGGTTCATTCAATCTTTTCGTCTAACGCAAAGCTCGGCTAATAAATAAGCGCCCAAGATTTACGCTCAATTTCACCGACAAACACACTTCCACACTAACACACACATATCGAAATATATTATAACCGAAATACAAAAAAAATGAAAAAAAGTTGTAAGTAATATAATCGAGCTGAGCTCCTTTATATATAAAATGGAATACTATAATGGAGCTCACTAAACAAAAGGAGAAATGCAAAAAAAGAAAAATAAAGATCAAAGTGGACCTCATCAGTTTGCCGACAGAGCTGATGACATATGCAAAAATGAAAAGACATGTAATATAAAATAATGTTGGATAGATTCAGGTAGTCCTACTTTTATTTATTGGGTCACGCATTTATTATCATATGGTTGCTTGTAGGTCCTTGCGAAAATTCCAAATCCACAGGAAAAAGAAAACATTAATTACAAAAAACCCGACAGTATTTTCCTTTCATGATCAAAAATATTTCAACGTTAACATACGATATACACACGTATCATCAAAAAAATATGATATGTAATAATACTTCATGAATATATTAGCTTTTTGCACCATTAAAGATAGAACACGTTTTTTTTTTTAATATCAAAATTCCTTTTCAATTACGGGTGTTTGTTTGAGGCTAATCAGTCTCTACAAAACAAAACAAAAAGTGAATCCAAGAAAGAATACAATTTTAGTTGTTGTTGTATCCGTTATGTAATAAGGGGTAAATCGGTATATATTAGAGAAGAAATTCAGAAACTTTCGTTTATATAAAATTTGTAACTCGGCAATTACAATGAAAGAATAGATCGATTAGATAATGAACTACGAGGAGATATTGAAGTTTAATGTCTAAACAAGCTGTAAGATGATCAAATGTTGGTATTAAACTATGGTTACTGTTTCAGAACTCTTCTAATTATTTCCGGATTACGGACCTCATTCATAACGAGGTATATCACTATTTATAGAGAGATTAAGACGGTGAATTATAGATATTTTAAACCGCACATATAAAGTGGACATGTCGCACGTCGGAGTGGACAAATCGTACATACAAATTGGATATGTCGCACGATCGGATTGGACATGTCGCACGATCAGAGCAGACAAATCATACGTATGAATTGGACAGATCGGTTAAAGAGCGCAGTGGCGAGATGAGTCTTATCACTCGACGGCTTGATCACGAGATGGACCAATCTTCTAATGATTCAGAAAAAGATTTAAGAGAGGTGCGCGGGCCACCTCCAACAGTTGTAATGGCCTATCGATAAAAGGAAGTAAACGAAAAAGGAATGTCTCGCTAACTGGATTTGCTTGCCTGTGATTGAATGAGAGGGACCATTAGCTCTAAACACATGATGGGCCTTGACATTGGACGTTATTACTGGGCTTTCCTGGCTAAGTGTTCTTCTAGCATCTTAAACTAATACTAATATCTTCACATCATTATTTCACAACTGCATAATAAGCAACGACATTAATATAATAAACTAGACTAAATACCTTTATATGTTTTTTTATTTGTTTCAGTTTAAATCTTTGTACATGAAATATAGATAAGTAGCTTATAAATATATATGTAAGTATTTAAAAGGTTAATTAAATAGATTATTATGTTTGCCTTTCATTTTAGATGACTTATTTGGAACCAGTGAACTACATTTTAAAAACTGATATTGACGAATCAACATGCATGGACATATATCACTGCTGCTATCAAACATCTCTAGACGGTCCAAATATATATGGAGTTTTTATTCTTGAAAATATTCTAATTGTTTATCTACAACTATTTTTAAGTTAGTTATAGCTATCACACAAAATGTTTTGTCACTATTTGCATGAAATTTGCTTTTTAGAAGACAAAATCCCCGAAACAATTTGGTTGTCGATCGTCGTTTCATATTCAAAGACGTTTTCAAAATAAGTGATGTTTTGTATATTTAATTTGTTTTTCTAATTGATTGTTACATTTTAGTAATAATATTGTGACCATAATTTTATTTTGTATAGATATTTAAATCGTATTGTAATTTTTTTAAGTGGTATATACATCTAATCTAACTAATTCCTAATATAATATTTGAAAAAACACATTTCTTAATCTGTTGAGGTGTCTTTTCTTAACCCTTCTCACAAAGCATATATAAGACTTCACAACTTTTTATTTAATAAAAAATTACACATCTCTACTATTAAAACATAATTACTTTTGAAATCTGTTTCTTTATTTTTTTTAAATAAATTGAACATGTTACCAAACATATTGCCAAACATTTATTAAATTTATTATAAACTTAAAAATTAAACATATTTGAATCAATAAAACTTAATTCCTAATTTTACATTTTATATATAACAAAATATAACTTACAAAATACTTTATCCCGCACGGGTTTAGAATCTAGTATTCCATTAAATGCGCATATATAGAGCGGATACAATACTAGTGTATATTTTTAATTTTGAAAGAGAGATACATATACACATATAAATACAAAAATCAATAACAATACTGATATTTTTTTACTTAACCATATAAAAACCCATATCATATGTACATTATATTAAAAAAAAGGTCTGCTATGTTGTTAAATATCGGGGTTTACGAAAATGACAACCTCGAAGTATACCATTAGCAGCTTCGTTTAGCTTAGGATCCGGGGATACAAGGAACTTAGTCACACATGATTTCGAGTTTTTAAATTTCATACAACATGCCCCTCGGTATATAGGCTGCCCGGCAGTTCCGTATACATGCGTATTGATACAATGTCTAACCTCTTGTCTGCATTCTTGTGGCATTGGCATCTTTATACAAATGGGTTTACGATAATGACAACCTCGAAGTACACCATTAGCAGCTTTTTTTGACTCAGGATCCTTGGACGTAAGGAATTTACACACACATGGTACTGAGTTTTTAAGTTTCACACAACATGACCCTCGGTGTTTAGGCTCCGCCCCGCCTTGGTATATATGATTAGTGATGCAATCTAAGACCTCCTCTTTGCATTCTTTTGGCAGATCCTTCGGGATGGGCTTGGGAATGACCACAATCGACGCACCCGGGTCACCGCCACCCTGAGGCTTGCCGGGCCAATTCACGCTCCTATATATAGCCGTCACCCACTCCCCTATAGCCGGTGCCGGGGGGTGGGCTTAGCTTATTGATAGGGCGGCCATCCAGACCAGTACCGCTACTCACAGGCCTATTGCCGGTGCCGGTGCCGGTGCCGGTGCCTTTGCCAACCGCACCACTATTACCAACGTAGCCTGGGCCACCCCCACCACCCCCTCTGGCGATCGAAGCCGGAAATGATGTCAAGGCCTCAAGGGTATGGTGATGGTAATGAGCATCAATGCAATGATTTTCATGTCTAATGAATTAGTAGCTGGTCAGGATGAATTCACGTTAGTTTTGTAGAAATGATCTCTGCTTATATTTATTTTTGTTTTAGGTCTTTAAATAGGAAACTGTCATCAATGGATCATAAAAAAAAACATGGAAATATGGAAAGTGGGAATCGATTCCTATAAAGAAGGGAGGATGGTAATCCTCTATATATTTTATTCAAAATAAAAAAAAACTAAACAATAAACAAAACAATCGAGTCGTCCAATAGCTTCGTCCTATTGTTAGTCTTCTCTATGTGGAGATTGAGTTCTTTAAGGAGGTTGTCCGTGTGACATCAACTGCTTGGTCTAGCTTCTAAGAGCTTCTTCCTTTGTTATTTGTTGCATGATGCAAAATGTTATGCGTCTTGAGATGATTCGTTAAGCAACTTGAATGTGATTGAAAGTTTAGATGCTTTTGAGGTGTTTCTAATGGCTATTGCCTACTGCAAGATCCAACTGCGTAAAGGTTGTCTCTTGCCTTTTCTTTTGGAATTGCCTCTCTCTCTCTCTCTCTCTCTCTCTCTCTCTCTTCACCAGTCTTGAATATTGGCTTGACGTTTTCCCACTTTTTGAGGTTCTTTAATGGCATCCCACCATCTCTAAGTTAGCTTCTGAGGATTCTTTAACAACATTATTGCTCCAACATTAAAAGCTGTATACGTGGAGTAATGTTGGAGAAGTAAAACGTGTGTCGTATGTTGTTTACTATCTCTAAAATTCGCTCATTATTTGACAATAAGGCACACTTGTTACACAGACAAAAAAAAAGATCGCTAAAGCGTTAAACTATCTCTCTGTTTTTGGCTTTAAAAGCTCTGTTTTGGATAGAGGCTATGTTTTTCTAGCCTACGATAGTTAATAGAATCCTTAAATTATACCCACCAAAAAAAATATGGAGCTTAACTAAATGAACCTAAATTTTTCGATGGTATGAATATATGAACTTGTTTCAAAATGAAAAACACATAAATTGTCCAACTAAACGTTCATAATCCACTACAAGAAAACACCCGTTTTACAACGAACATATTCGATGTAAAATCGATGTAAAACAGGGTTTCCGACGGATTAACGACGAATGCCAAATCGTCGTAAAATCGTCGTAAAATTTGAGACGTATAAAAATCGTCGTAAAATCGTCGTAACATATTCGTCGTAAATACGTCGTAACGTTAGGACGAATTTACGACGTTTAAACCACTGGATGTTACGACGAGTATACGACGAATGTTTACGACGATATTACGACAAATAGTGAAGGAGTATTTACGACAACTTTTACGACGGTTTATTTACGACGATATTCCGACGGTTTAATTTACGACGAAATTATTTACGACAGTTTTATTTACGACGGAATTATTTAAGACGATCTATCGAATTTAAATTATTAATTTAAATTATTAATTTATTAATTTTAATTAATTATTAATTAAAATTAAAATAAAATTATATTTATAATAATTTAAAAATTAAAATTTTATAAATTAAAATCTGAAAATACAAAATAAAATCCAAAAATACGAAATAGAAAATCCTAATTATTAAGACCAAACTCTTCGAAAAGCTCCTCGTCGGTGCGGTTAATCACGTCCGATACCCGATCCGCGAGAGGATTCCTCGACGTCGATGCTTGTTGCGCTTTTAGCACTGTCGCCAATACAGGATTATCCACGGCTAGAATGTCGAACAGACTATCGTATCCTTGGATCGTCTTACATAATCCAAGGATCTTCTGATGGTCTTCCCCTTGCTTCGCCCGCAAACTGTTGATCTCGGTATGGGCGGTGTTCAACTCGTTCCTCAACCCAACCGGATCGTCGTGAGGTACGGAAGCCGAGGCAACAAAACTACCTCAAATCGATCCCAAACCTAAAACTCTGCCCTTCTTCTTCGGAGAAACCTAAAAAAAACGTTAAAATTAATAAATTTGAATACGAAATAATTTAGTAAAAATATAATGTGATATTTGTTACCTCTTCAAATATCTCGTCCATATGGGCTGTGGTCAAAGCGGCATTGGACTGGACCGAGCTACCGCCAGGTGATAGCTGCTGAGAGAGTTGAGTTTGACGCTCCTCGATCTGTGCCTGCACGTCATTGTAGACCTG
Organism: Eutrema japonicum; assembly: GCA_030161315.1. Classification (NCBI taxonomy): domain Eukaryota; kingdom Viridiplantae; phylum Streptophyta; class Magnoliopsida; order Brassicales; family Brassicaceae; genus Eutrema; species Eutrema japonicum. The sequence continues at coordinate 9,456,102 of BSQW01000013.1, forward strand.
CTCCGCTCGAGGATCCACAAAAGAACCGTCCTTCTTTTTGTGAGTTTCCTCAAAAACTCTAGTCATCAGAGGAAGTTCACCTCCGTTTGCCTACAAAATAAAGATTAAAAAATTAACGGTTAAAGATTAAATTTAATTAGTTAAAAAGCATTAAAAAAATATAAGGAAAAAAATCATACCATTTGTAGACGCCTTCCCGCAAATGACATCTGACATGAAGTATGTGGCAACACCGCCCGATGACCGTCTGGACCGATAGTGTTCCGGGAAGCGGAACACTTAGCAGCCACCGCCTGCGAATGCGGTTTCGTCCAGTATGCCTTCAAGCCGTTCCAGGCTTCGAAAGACATGTACGGGGGCTTCGCCTCATCGCCGTCAACCTCCCACTTCCGCTTCCAATCGGAGACGGTATTGTTGAGTCGGAGTTTTCCCTTCTCCTTAAACTCCGTCTTCCCCGTCTCGTTGATCGCAACATCCCAGTGCCATTTTTGCTATAAAAACAAGAAAACAATTAGAAAAGATTAAATAAAATTAAATAAAATTAAATTAAATAAAATTAAATAAAATAAAATTAGATAATAATTAAAAAAAAAAAAAATTACCGCGAAACATTTGAACCACGTCTCAACGACGTCGCTCGGAACGGCTGGCCAATTGTAGTGGGGCTCCTCGAAGTGGGCCTTGATGGTGTTAGACACACTCTGCCCGACTTTGTTGTCCTCCTTAAACCTGAAATATACAAATATAATTATCAGTTAAAAACATATATATATATATATATATATATATTAATGAAAAAAAAAAAAATCTTACGTACCAAAAAGTCCTGGGCGGGCGGAGCGGATCTAACCGGGGTAAAAGATGATGACCCGGCGACTGCAAAATGTCTTCGACCGTCAATCCCGCATATGGCAAAACGGGTCGAGGTGCTGCAGGTGGAGGTGCAGTAGGCATCTGTGCGGTGGGCCCGGTGTCCGGAACCAAAGACAGGGTGGCAGACGATGACCGGACATCCGAGTTAACACTCGGTCCCGACTCGTCACCTATAAATGCCCGATAGTGAGTCTTACGTGGCCCCATATCTTAAAAAAAAGAAACGACTATCAAAAATATAATCCAATATAATCCAATCCTATATAATTCTAATCCTAACTAATAATTCCAATCCTAAGTAATAATGATAATCCTATTTAATATTTAAAATTATATAATTAAACTAAACAATTAAAAAAAGTTTACCTTAGTTTGGCTTAGAGAGAGAGAGAGGAGGTCACACGGTAGAGACAGAGAGAGAAGAAGATTGTGAACGATGAGGAGAGAAATCTCGCTGGGTTATATAGATTTTGTGGCCGTCGTAAAATCGATGGTAATTTACGACGATTTTACGACAGATCCGTCGTAAAATCGTCGTAACTCATGCAACCGTGCAGTAAACCAATAAGAAAAATTTAACAATGCGGGAAATTTTTAATCACGCGGCAAAATTAATTTCCGGTTACGACGAGTTTACGACGGATCCGTCGTAAATTACCATTAACATTACGACGGATCCGTCGTAAACTCGTCGTAATATAAGAAATCTAAACCCTAAACCCTAACATACATAACCGTGTTGAATTAACGAAGTAAATATGTACATCAAAAACTTTTCATGACGATCGAATCTAACAAATACTAAATTTCCTTATCTCCTCCGACTTCTCTATAAAATTCTTTCGATAAGTTTCTTCGTAACTTGCATGAAGTATAAATTGTTAAACATTTTTGTATTATGTCAAAAAACTAACCGAGAACATATGTAAAACAATATAATTGATGAAATACCAAACATTTACAACCTATACTCAATCCTAAACCCTAAACCCTATTGAGTATTACGACGAAATTATGACGATTTAAGACACATTAGTCGTAATCGCGTCGTAAAAGTATACGACGAATTTGCCACCTCATCGATCCAAGTGTCCTTTCAGATTGATACAATCGTTTCAACCTATCAGTTATAGGAAGATACCACATCCGTTGGTACGGTATCTTACTACGCCCAGAAGTTTGTGGCATGAATCTCTGCTTTTGGCAAAATCGACACTCCTGAAGCTTATCATCATATTTCCAAAACAGCATACAATTGTCAACACATACATCTATCATCTCAGAAAGCAACCCAAGACTAAAAACCAACTTCTGTATCTCATAGTATGTTTCGGCAGCCAAATTATCATCTGGCAAATACTCTTTAATAAGGTCAGCCCAATCATCCATGCAAACCTCAGCTAAGTTATGATCAGTTTTAATTGTCATCATCCTAGCTGCTAACGACAATTTAGACTGACATTCTCTACATCCATCGTAGAGTGGCTGATTTGCAGCGGCTAACATATCATAAAACCGCTTCGCATCTACATTGAGTTCCTCAACACTATTATCAACATTTGTTTCATGAAATGCATCATTGACCATTTCATGCATCCTATCATGATCTTGATCATGACCATGATGATAACTACTATCCTGATCATAATCTACATGACCTTGATTACTACTACAATAAGCTTGATTACTAGTACTCCTTTCAAAACCCTCTCCATGTTGATACCAAACATAATATTGTGGCATAAACCCTCTATTTAGTAAATGTTTCCACACCGTCTCAATTTGGGTATATCTCGTATTCTTGCATTTACGACAAGGACATAACATCTTACCGCTTTCGAGGGTTGTTTGCATATTTCCGGCCTGATACATGAATATTTCAAGCCCGTATTTGAATTCTTGCGTCAACGATCCCTCCGAATCTTTTTGCGTATACATCAATCGTCGTAGATCGTAAATCGACATTATATAAAAAAAAAATTTGAAGTGTTTTTTTTTTTGAGAACAGAAGAGATTGTTTTTGTTTTTGATAACTATCGTTCGAAGTTCGCTGTATTTATAGAAAATTTTCGGAATTACCAACAGATTTACATCGAAAATTTACATCGAATTTACATCGAAAATAAATTTACATCGAATTTACATCGTTTATACGACGGAATTACGACGACTCAATCAGATGTAAAAAATTAGGTGATGTTGATTCGTAAATCACACAAGGAGAGAAACAGAGAACTTCGATCGGAAACTCGTTTTATTGATTGAATTAGGCGTTACAACAGAGTTTCGATGAAAAAGGACTAAGGAGACTAAAGAACTTGAGGTCGGTGCTTGATGAAGCTTTCTCTCTGTTCTTCTGTCTCTCAGATTATTGTCTATCTATTCTTCGAGTTTGCCTCCTCCTTATTTATAGGATTTCGAGTCGGTTGTTTAAGAGAATATTTCCTTTTCCAAGTTCGATTAGGAAAGGAAATATTCTGGATCCCTTCCGAGATAAGGAAAACCTCCGTTTATCTCAGAAGTCGGCTTATCTTGTTACGCCGGGCTGGGCCGTTGTTGGGCCGTAGAGTCCGGTAGCGGAAGTGATCGGGCTTTGCCTTTTGGGCTTTGTAGAACTCGGCCCTTTAAACCGAAGCCCGTCTTCCCTTCTTCCGAATCGTTGTAAACCAATACCGGTCTTGGTTCGAACCGAGTTAAACCGGAGTGTGCTAAATCCTCCTCTAACAATTGGTCCCCCCTTCAGTTCGGCGAAGGAGTTTTTGAGTTCGGCGGATTTCGTTGGAGAATTATTTAGCTCGGTTTAAATTGAGATCGGTATGACCCGTCTGACGATTGGCGTTTGGACAATCTGTTGGAGCATCTTTCGAGTCCGGAATCGTCACATTTAGTTTTGAACTTTCGAGTTCAGTGGTTTTTTTTTTTTTTTTTTTTTGGAAGAGGGTGTCGATTCGTCTTCTTCGGTCTCAGATTTCGAGGAGCCGCGTGTCTATTCGTCTCCTTCAGTTGCGGGTTTCGAGGAGTCGTCATCGTTGTTTTTTTCTTTATAAATATCGGTCGAACTTCCTTCCGTTTCTCACTTCTTCCTTGCTTTCAAAAGGTAAACGATTTTCCCTCTCTAGCGCTCTCCTTTCTCTCTAGATTTTATTTCTTTTTCCGTTCTCCGATCGTCTCTTCCGCCGTTATTTCTCCGGTTTTCTTGAAGATTTTCGAGTTCTTCAACCTGTTCTTCATTAATCCCTTCTTTTCAATCGAAATGAATTCAAGAACCTCTTCTTCCTCTGTTAATGACCGAACTCCACCGCCCAAATTCCCCAATCTTGAGCTGTTTATTGACAGCTCCAATTCGAGTTTGGACGGTCTGAGTGATGTTCGGCAGGAGCTGGTTAGGCGTAAATCTCAACATGCTGCTGTCGGGCCGATCAATCCGAGGGTTGTTATTGAAGCCCCTCATCTTATTGATGAGGATAAGCCTGAAGAAGAAGTTTCCGAATCAATTGATCAAGTACAGATATATCAAGAATTTGTAGCTCGGCTCGCTGAGGGCGATGATGCAGCTCGTCCAGACGATCGCGCTGTCTCGCCAGATGTTCGTCAAAATGTGGGAGATGATGTTCCCATGTCGGCTACTAGACGAGTAGTTTAAAGACCTGCGAGCATCGGTCCATCTCGTTCTAAGGCGGAGACGGTCCAGGTTACCCTGGAAAGGTGCAATGCTCCGAACGATCTTTTTTTCAAGATTCCGAAGGTGGCCGATCGTCCGTGGGACGCACCTGAAGGCTATTTATATGTTTATGAGGAGTATTTCAGAAGCTGCGGTCTCCAGTTTCCTATCCCAGAGCTCTTTTATAAGTACTGCAAGAGGCGACACGTCGCGCTCTCTCAGCTCATGCCGGCTATGGTAATAAACATTATGGGTCTCCTAACTCTTGGGGAGGAGTGCGGCATCCCTGTTACGGCCAAGATCTTCGAGAGGCTATTCCGGGTGAATTTGTCGAAGGCTAGGCCTTGGTTTTTATTGGCTAATGCGAAGCCGGAATACGACCTAGTTACAGGGAACAAGCCGAGCAAGGTCAACAACTGGAATGCTCGATATTTTTATGTGAAGATTGACGAAACTTCCGTTGAACGTCCGGACGGGAGTTACCGAACTCAGTGGAGGACTCCCATCGGTAGACATTGATTTCTGATTCCTATCTATTGCTTTGTTTTGCCTAAGTTATATTTTTCCTTTTTGTTTCCAGATCGTCACGTACCGGGTTTCCTTATCACCACACCAGGATTTACTTTTGCTCACATGAAGCAGTTAAGCGCGGCTGGGAAAGCTCGGTGGCCTGAAGCTTATCAGGACAAGCTTGATTTGAAAACCAAGAGAGCTCTTAGAGGTATATGTCGGTAAATTCTCCTTCGTAGTCCGGTTATTGCTTTACTGATGATGTAGTCTGATTTTTTGTTGTTTTATATAGCGAATCCTTCTCGTCGACGGAAAATGAAGCTGGATGACATTCCGGATCTGTCCGCTTAGATGGATGCTGAAGAAGGGGCTTTTGAATCCCCGTCCGCTACGCAGGACGAACAACCCGCTGCCGAGGTTGAGGTCGTCGAAGAACAGGCTCCGCGTGAGGAGTCGGCTCCTGCTGAACCACGTGCTCCTTCCGTGGATGCGGCGAAGATTAGAAGGAAAAAAGGGGAAGAGGCCAGCTAAGCAAGCTTCAGAGGCCGGTACGGGAAATGCCGAACCTGAACGGGTTGATCCCGAGACGGTGGTTATATCAGACCGCTCTACTGCATCGAAGAGACAGCGTACCTCTGGGGCCACGGCTCATTCTGTTAGCTTTGGTTATGACAAGAACGAACCAGTGACGAGTGATGCCGGGGCTTGTGCCGAATTATATTGGCAACTAAAATTCAGCTCGGAGGCGCTTCCTCCCGTTGAAGATCTTTTCCAGTCCGATGCTTACAAGAAGCTGGCTCGGACCACTGCTGAAGTAAACGAGTTTCCCGGTTTTAGTTGGTATTGTTCGTTTCTTTTTGTATGTTTGTCGTGACAGGCTTTCTTCTCTTTTTCTTTTTTTAGATGGTCGCTCAAACGAACGAGCTTGTGGGCAGTTACGACCGTGAACTCCATTCTGCTCACCAAAAGGCTCTTACGACCAGCGTACAAGTTGTTGAGATACACAAAGCGTTGCTCACCGAGCAGGAAAGGACGCGGGCTGGAGATTATGCGGTTAACGAGCTGACAAAGGAGATAGCCGCGTTAAAGGCTTACAAAGCCGAGCTGGTCAATGAGAAGGATGCCCTTGCTCGCACCCTGTTTCGGGAGACGACCCGTTTGAGAGCTGGTCGGACCCAGCAGATTATGAAAAAGAAGGAAGTTACCGAAAAATGTCAGGTTCGGCTCCAGAAAGTTAAAGATCATTTGGCGACCTTGGATCGGGTTAAGAAACCATTCCTCGCTATTAATCAAGCTCAAGGGGCATTTCTGTGATAGTCTCCAAACGAAGCACGGTATTGTCGTCCCGCCGTCCTGTATCGATAAAGTTAAAAAGCTCAAAGCTGTGAAGTTAGCCGAGTATGAGGCGGTCGATCTGTGCGAGCTTGCCAAGGAGGACTTGGTTGTGTCGCCTTTCGTCGAGCCGATTCATCCGGAGATTTCTCTTCCGATGGGCACCGAGGTCCCACCGGGCATTGATATGTTTGGTTCTAATCGGACTGTGATGTCGGGTGACCGGGCTGACGCGATACGGAATCAGGATGTCTAATATCTTTATTTTGTAATCTGTTTTAGCTTTTGGCCGATGAGGCTCATAACTCGACCCTTTGGACGGGAGGGTTTTTAAAGTCCGGTATCCGCTAGTTTTTTTTTATGTGACTCTTTTTCCATTTTTATGAATATGCATCTTAATTGTTTTGCGAAACATTTGTCGAATCTCGAATTGTTTGAAGTCGAAAATTTATACGAAATTCTCAAGTCTATCATACACAAAATGGTGCCGTAAACAGTACGGTCTTAGCCGGGGTGAATAGGACGGACTTGATTCGATTTATTCGAAATCGGCGGTCTGTTTAATTAGATCGGCTTATGCTTTTGCAATTGTTGAGGAATCGGCTTAGATTTTTGCGATTGTTGAGGAATCGGCTTATGATTTCTACGATTGTTGAGAAATCGGTTTATATTTTTACGAGAAATGACGTCCAGTTTTACCTATGGAGCTCGGCAAAAGAGTACGTGAACAGCTCGTCTTATGATACTCCAAGGTTTTCTCATATCGAATCCGAGTGTACGAGACAGGCTCGGTTTATTTAGCTCGAATGGTCTGAAAAATAGGTTAAGTGCGAGACTGGTCTCGGCTTTATACATGGAAGGTGTTTTATCCATAGCACCATGTGGATGCGTGCGAGCAATAGCTCGGCTTAGTTTGATTTTATCGATCATCTGGCCAGGACGTCGATGTGGGAACCATGATGATTGGTTGGGGAACCTTCGGAGTTCGGTGAATTTTTAGAAATCGGTTAATTGTTTAAAGTACGGTTTTTGGTGAATACAATTTTTAGAATTCGGCGAACTTTTTAAAGTTCGGCTTTTGCTGAATGCGAATTTTTTAGGATTCGGCGAACTGTTTAAAGTTCGGCTTTTTGATGTATATGAATTTTTAGAATTCGGCGAACTGTTTAAAGTTCGGCTTTTGATGAATACGCATGTTTAGAATTCGACGAACTTTTTAAAGTTCGGCTTTTGATGAATACGAATTTTTTAGTATTCGGCGAACTGTTTTAAAGTTCGGCTTCTGATGAATACAAATTTTTTAGGATTCGGTGAACTGTTTTAATGTTCGACTTTTCATGAATACAAATTTTTAGAATTCGGCGAACTGTTTAAAGCTCGGCTTTCTGCCTTGAATAATTTTTTTTTTTTAAAGTAACATCTGAACCCGAGGCGGGCTGCCTACGTACCCTCGAGAGAAGGATCAAGCCATTCGTAGTTCATATTACATTTTTTTTCCTGCGCTTCTAGTAGTAGTAGCGTTTGAGGTTCATCGAGTTCCATGATCGCGGAATTGGTGTTCCGTCCAACTTCATGAGTTCGTACACTCCAGGTTTGACGACCCTCATGATCTGATAGGGTCCTTCCCAGTTAGTGCCGAGTTTTCCTGCGTTCTTCTCTTCGGTGCATTCGAAGACTTTTCGTAAGACGAGATCGCCATCTTCGAAGTGGCGTCCGCAGACCTTTTTGTTGTAGTAGCGTGCTGCTAGTTTTTTATAGTTTTGAATACGAAGTAAAGCTTGATCGCGTTGTTCTTCGAGTGCGTTGAGGTTGTTGAGCATGATTTCGTCGTTTAGACCGGGATTTTCCACGAGCATTGTCCTGCGTACTGTCGGGATGTTTAATTCGGCGGGACAGAGAGCTCCAACGCCATAGGCTAGGTAGAAAGGGGATTGTTCTGTTGATTGTCTTGGAGTGGTGCGGTAAGACCCTAAGACTCCATCAAGTTCATCGGCCAATCGTCCCTTCCTGATATCCAAGCGTTTCTTGAGTCCGTCGATGATGGTTTTGTTCATTGATTCGGCCTGGCCGTTGCTTTTGGGGTATCTCGGTGTTGAAAAACTTAGTCGGACTTTCCACTTTGCACAAAAATCACCAAATAAAGTTGAGATAAATTGCGGTCCGTTATCGGTGACGATCTCGTACGGGACTCCGTGTCGGCATATGATGTTTTTCCAGACGAATTTTTTAACGTCGATGGCATGGATTTCAGGGTATGACTCGGCTTCGACCCACTTTGTAAAGTAGTCCGTCATGACGAGGATGAATTTTTTTTGCGTCGTGGAACGTCGTAAGGGACCGATTATGTCCATTCCCCAGCGCATGAACGGGTATGGGGCTGTTGATGTAGTTAACAGTTCGGTTGGGAGGTGCATCATTTAGCCGTGCCTTTGACATTTTTCGCACTTGCCTACGAATTTATCGCAATATGCTTGCATGGTTGGCCAGTAATAGCTCCCCTTTTTATCTTTAGTGCCAAGGAGTGCCCTCCGGCGTGGTTTCCGCCATCGTCTTCGTGTATCGTTTTCATGACTTCGTGAATATCGTTGCCGGACACGCATTTGAGAAGGATCCCCGCATCGCTCCAGCGGAATAGGCCGTCTCGGATGAGTACGTATAGAGCAGCTCGCATTTTGAGCCGCAGGGCTGCCCATCTGTCGGCGGGGACTGTTCCGTCGATGATGTATATTTTGATTTCCTGTGTCCAGTCAGTGGGTGTAAGTTCGCTTAAGGGTGCGATGTTTACTGGCGTATGAAGCCCCTCTGATGGTTCCTCGGTTTCGTCGTCGGAGTGATTTTGTGTCGGTTCGACGATGTGCCGGGTTTCTTCGTTGTTTTCGAGCTCGGTATTGTGTTCATCGTCTGTTGTCCGTATTTGCCGTTGTTTTCGTGGGATGGGTTTGGCTGCGGGGTAATCTTCGTAGTTACGCCTGCGCGTAGCGATGTTGCATTCTTTTGTTTTTACAATGCTCGGCTCGAGTATACTTTCGACTGGTATTGTCCTTTTGAGATGAGGATCTGAACTTGATGCTAACGCGGCAAGTGCGTCAGCCGGGGCGTTCTCCCCTCTTGGGATTTTGGTGAGATCAAAGTATTCGAATTCGGTGGCGAGTTTTTTCACGAGTTTGAGGTATGCGTCCATTCGATCATTTTTTGCATCGTATTCCCCGCTATATTGACTGGCGACGAGTTGCGAGTCGCAGTAGGCCCGTATGTGATTTGCGCCGATGGCTTTGGCTAATCGAAGTCCGGCGAGTAGTGGTTCGTACTCTGCTTCGTTATTTGATTCGTTAAATGCCAGGCGGAATGATTGTTCCAAAAGTTCTCCGGTTGGAGACTGAAGTCGTATGCCTACTCCCGATCTTCGATGGGATGATTACCCGTCCACGTGGAGGATCCATTGTTCGGTAGCTGTTACGTCAGTATCGACGAACTCTTGTGGTAGCTCGATAAGGAAGTCGGCGAGAACTTGCGATTTGAAGCTTGTCCGACTCTTATAATTGATATCATATTCGCTGAGCTCAATTGCCCATTTGGCGAGTCGACCGGATTGGATTGGACTGTGTCAGATCGTTCAGATCGGTTGATCTGTTAAGATGGTGATAGAGTGCGATTGAAAATATGGTCTAAGTTTCCGAGCAGCAGTGATGACGGCGAAAGCAAGTTTCTCGAGTGTTGGGTATCGGCTTTCGGCGCCATCAAGTTATTTTCTTACGTAGAAGATCAGCTTTTGCTCGCCTCTGTCTTCTCGAACGAGGACCCCACTGACCGCTGAAGTTGAAATCACGATGTAAAGGTAGAGGGTTTCACCATCTTCGGGTTTGGATAATATCGGTGGCGTGGACATGTATTCCTTGAGCTGTTTGAATGCTTCTTCGCATTGGTCATCCAATTCCAGATGCTTGTTACCGCGTAGCAGTTGATAGAAAGGAAGACACTTGTCGGTGGACCGCGAGATAAACCTATTGAGTGCGACGATCCGGCCAATCAGCCGTTGAACTTCTCTTTTCGTCGTCGGGGAGGGTAGATCGAGGATTTCGGAGATCTGTTTAGGATTAGCTTCGATTTCTCCTTGGGTGACGATATACCCGAGGAATTCTCCCGATGTGACTCCAAACGTACATTTAGTTGGATTGAGCTTCATGCCGTACTCGTTTAGTATGTCGAAGCATGTCTTGAGATGTCTGATGTGGTCCTTAGCGAGGAGCGATTTGACGAGCATGTCATCGATATAGACTTCCATGGTTTTGCCGAGCTGGCTAGCGAACATGCGGTTGACGAGTCTTTTATATGTTGCTCCGGCGTTCTTCAGGCCGAACGGCATGACTTTGTAGCAGTAGATTCTGCGATCGGTAATAAAAGAAGTTTTCTCGCGATCGCCTGGGTGCATGAGTATCTGGTTATATCCCGAGAATGCATACATGAAGGAGAGGAGTTCGTTGCCGGCCGTGGCTTCGACAAGTCTATTGATATGTGAGAGTGGGAAACTGTCTTTTGGGCATGCTTTGTTGAGATCGGTAAAGTCGACGCAGATCCTCCACTTTCCGTATTTCCTTTTGACGACGAGTGGATTTGCCAACCAGTCCGGATATCGAACTTCCGTAATTGACCCCGCTCCAAGTAATCGTTCGACCTCGTCGTTGACAGCATGGGCTTTCTCGGGTCCGAGCTTGCGCCGTTTTTGTTTGACCGATTTGAAGGTGGAATCGTTGTTGAGTTCATGACTTGTGATTTTTTGGTCGATCCCGGTCATGTCGTTGATAGACCAGGCGAAAGTTGACACGTTCCTTTTGAGAAAGCGGACTAGATCATATTTGATTTCTTCATCGAGTTCGGCTCCGATTCCGACGCATCTGTCGGGGTTGAGTTCGTCGATGTTGACTTGAATAATTGTTTCTCGTCTCGGTAGATCGGGGTCGTTATCGGTTCTTTTCGTATTTATTACGCATGTTTGGGGTGTTGTTCTCAATTTGCACTCGATGATGTAGCAAGTTCGGGACATCACCTGATCGCCTCTCAGAGTGTAAACTCCGGATGGTGTTGGGAATTTCAAGCATTGATGATAAGTCGAGACGACGGCTTTCATCGCCTAAATCCACGGTGTTCCAAGTTTGACGTTGTAGATGGCATGTTTATCTAGGACTAGGAATTTGACCATTTGTACGATTCCGCCAACGTAGACGAGGACTTTTACCGTTCCTGCGGTCATGGTCTGCTCGCTTGAAAATACTGTTAATGGTTCGATGTTTGGCTTGATCTGAGCGTCCGGGAAGTCCATGTTTCTGAGTGTTTCTCTGAATACTACATTAACCGAACTTCCGGTATCTACAAGGACTCGTCCGACGGCGACGTCTCCGATAAGTACTTCGACGACTAGTACTGGGTCTTTATGCGGCATGTGAAGTCCTTCCGCATCGGCCTCAGAGAAGGTGATCGGCACTCCGCTTATTGTGGCTCGGTTTTCACGTTGTGCGGCCAATGCTTCTCTACTATATTCTTTAATTGCCCGGACGGAATAGTTGCAAGACTCCAGTGCTCCCATGATCATGTTGACGCGTTTCCGGACCTGGGGAGTATGTTGGCTGTCCGTTTGTTCCTCCCGATCGTGTTTCTGTTGACCTAAGTCGACAGTGTCTGTTGATTGCTCGGTATTTTTATTCGGTTTGTCGTTGTCCCGACCTTGCTTTCCGTTGTTACTGCGGCGGGGTCTGCCTGTAGGTTGGAACGCTCCTTCCACTACAAGAAAACAGGGAATTCGCGACTACAGTATTAGTCGCTAAACAGTCGCCGTTTACATAATTGCGACTGTGTTGCGACTAAAAGAAGTGGTCGCAAAAGACCTCGTCGCTAAATCAATTAGTCGCCATGCAGTCGCTAATCAGCTACTCTTTTGCGACTGTTTTCTTTTAGTCGCGGTCCAGTCGCAATGTAGTCGCTACTTTAGCGACGGGTTTGTGACTGTTGTGGCGACGAAGTTGCGACTGATTCTACGACTAGGTTTGCGACTGGTTTTGCGGCATGATTTGCGACTTCTCCCGACCGGTTTTGCGACTTCTCCCGACCGGTTTTGCGACTAGGTTTGCGACTATGTTTGCGACTATGTTTGCGACTAGGTTTGCGACTGGTTTTGCGACATGATTTGCGACTTCTCCCGACCGGTTTTGCGACTTGTTTGCGATGTTGTCTGCGACTGGTTCTGACACTGGTTTTGCGACGTTTTTGCGACTGGTTTTGGCGACTAAGTTAGAATGTTTTGCGACTGGTTTTGCGACTGGTTTTGCGACTGGATAGCGACTACGATGTTTATCGGTTTAGCATATTGGTATTCCTGTTTTGGTAGATTTTGATTTGTTATTAAATGGTTTAGCCGAATTTGAAAGAAACAAATGAGCTTTAACAAAGAAACATAAGAACTAATAACATACATTCAAGATTTACAAACCTAAAGCATAGAAGTTCAAACTCCAATATAGGAGTTAACAAAAGCATAACAAACACAAGTTCAAACTCCAAAACACAAGTTCAAGTCATTCAAGTTCAGAGTCAAAGAGAGTTGAGAAGTTAGGAACCTAGAGAGGGGGATTAGAGTGATCTTCTTCATTTCTGAGGAATGCAAGAAATTCTGGGTCCTTGATGCTGAGGTACTTTTTGACTACTCCCAAGCCCCTGACCTCTGCTTGTAGAGCTGATGTAACACGGAGATGCTCTGCTTCGCGATGTGCTTGTAGGGCTGTTATTTCCTCGATCTTTTGGTTAGCGTCCTCGAGCTGTTGGTTCACGGTTGTGAAAGAAGAGGAGCTGCCTGGATACTTCCGCTTCCCGTTGATGTATGTCCCTAGGTTTCCAAGTCCATACATTTGGCCTCTGTCATTTGTGACAGTAGACTGCAATAATCAAAACACAGAGTATTAGTTATCAAAGATTTGGAAACCTAAAAAATCTAACAAACTCAAGCTTAGAAAAGTATTTTACCTTGTAGAAGACATCGTTATCCTCCTCTACAGAAAGCTGTGATCGAAGCGAAGTACCATCTGCAGACTCGTCATTCTCATGCTCAAGCTCAGCCAACTTAGCTTCCTTGTTCTGCTTATAAAGATCAAACACTTCCTGCGCTCTCTGATCGACAAAGCTCCCATCTTTCTTTGTATGAGTCTTTACAAAGACTTCAACAACACTCGGAGGTCTTCCCAATGTCACTTCCTGAAATGTTAAACAAGAACATGTGAATAGCAAGACATGTAAATTATCAAGACATGTAACTCAGAGACTAATAGCAAAACAAAGGAACTTACCAATTCTTGTTCCACTTGTAAGAAAGATTTCTGGCCCGAGACATGCTTGTGAATACCTTGACCATTACGGTCAGACATTCGAGCTGCTGATGTAGTGGCATGTTTTTCTTTGGCTTCTTCTGTGATCCAATAGTCACACATTTTTCCCCACAACGTATTGCCAATCCACTTCGGTTGCTTTCTTTTCGTCCCCGCCTTAGAAACCATGTCCTTGAGTCTCACTTGGCAAATCTTCTCGAACTTTGATTGGACAAGACCAGTGTGTATGGGATGCCATGTGTGTTCTTTCTACACAACAAGATAAGAGCAAAGTGTTAGTGATCAAAGAAAACAAACAAACAGAAAATTATGAACAGATTGAGAGGTTAAGAAGATTACCGCAAATTCAAGAAAGTATTTTTCTCTTTTAGGAAATGGGACACAACCCCAGTTGTAGTAAGGCTGATCGAACTTGTTTGTAAATATCCTTGTGATCTTGCGAGTCAATGCGGACTTGTCCTTACCTATAAACCTACAAACAGATAAACAAAAGTGTTAAGTCTCATATACAATCAGAGCAAAAGGACTAAACCAGCATTCACAGATCCATAATACTCTAAAACATTACTCTAAACCATCAGTCACAGAAACAAAAAACTAAGCTAAGCGTTGTGTATTGGTCAAGGCCTACCAGAACAAAACAAAAACAGCTTACCAGACGGTTCCAGGCTCCAATGTGGGAGAGAGTAGCGTTGTGTATTGGTCACGGCCTGGCTGGATTAGCAAGTTGGTCAAAGCGGCGAGCACGTCTTCCGCGAGTTGTGGTTGCAATCCTTCGTCACCGTCAAAATAAACTTCCTCGTAGTCTTCATCATACTCCTCTTCGTCTTCTTCCAGGTGATCGTTTTGAGCCTCAGAACTCTGAGCTTGTGGTGACGCAGCGGGTGGAGCTTCAGGAGAAGGAGCAGATTGAGATTGAGTCGCAGCAGGTGGGGGTTGAAGAGAAGCTGAGGGTCGAGGTTGAAGAGAAGGAGAGGTTCGAGCTTTAAGAGAAGGAGAGGGTCGAGCTTCAGAGGGTCTTGGAGAAGCAGAGGCTCGAGGATTGGTTCCCGAGTTTCCAGATCCTGCTTGGCCCGTACTGGTCAAAAGCTGCGGCGGAGGAGGGAAATCTTTGACACCTTCGGCAAAAACTGGGACACGGCTACGAGGAGTCACGGAGGGTGAAGCGGCCGCCGGCGTGAATGCATACTGAGGCGGAAGCGGCGAGGCGGATTTCTTTGATTTTCCCTTCCGATGCGAGATCCTTGTCTCACCGGGAGAAATGGCTCTTCGATTCGCGGCTGTTGTCGCAGGGCGTCGTCCTCCTCGTCCTGTAGGCGTAACTTTTACACGGCCAGACATCGGAATAAACAGAAGGTGAAGAGAAGCTGAAGAGAAGATGGCGCGGCTAGGGTTTGAGAGAAAACAGACGGTGAAGAGAAGGTGAAGAGAAGGTGAAGAGCCCGAGATAAGTCTCGCGGGTTGAAACATTTGGCTTAGAGGGAAATGTTCCCTCTTGATTAATTTGGGAAAAATTTGGGCCCAAATTGATTTTTTTTTTAATTTTTTTTAACCTAAAATTTTAATTTTTGCTTAATTTTTGTATTATGATATAATTTTTGCTGAATATTATGGTTTAATTTTTGCTTAATATTATGGTTTAATTTTTGCTTAATATTATGGTTTAATTTTTGCTTAATTTTTGCTTAATTTTTGTGGTTTAATATTTTTGTGGTTTTAATCTTATTCTTAACTTTTAATATTATGGTTTTATTTTTGCTTAAGTTTTAATATCACATACAAAACCCAACTAAATAAGATAAACCATTAATAAACTTCATTATCAAATATAAGTACCTTATGCATTATAATATTATTTAGTAAGGTTCTTCATCAACTTCAACTTCATAATCTGAAGACGATGAATTGCATTGGAATTCGTCGTTTTCTTCCGCATCTCCGACATCATAATCGAGATTTATTGGGTTCTCTCCTTATACCAGATTCTCGTCTCGCACTACGAGATCTTCAATTGTAGTCAGCACTACATGATCATCATTTTCTTGTTGCAAAAGAGTCGGTTCTGTGTAGTCATATCCTCCTGAAATATGTCCTCGCGGGTTGACTTTAACAACATTTAGCCATAATTGCTTCGGTTTCTTCTTGTATGGGTATGGGATATAACAAATTTGAGAGGTCGAAGGAATATATCGAGACTACCTCGCGGATGATTTGGCCCAGAATTCATAATTGTAAGAAACAAGTACTCCGTATTCATGCACATACCAGGGGGTAAATTATATGGAGTCAAGACCACAGGCCACAACGAATGATTTTTTGACTCCCCAAATGGATTGAACCCATCTGTACATAATCCAAGATAAACGTTTCGGGTTTCTTGGGCAAACTGGGGATGTCGATCCTGAAAATATTTCCACTCCGCCCCATCAGACGGATGACACATTTCTCCCTCCATTGCTTCGTGCTCGGCATGCCATCTCATTGCCGCTGCAGTCTTCTCGCTTTGATACATTCTCTTTAATCTGTCAGCGATAGGCATATACCACATACGACTATATGGTACTTTGGTCCTACGGTTTTGCTCTTTAGGCCTCCATCTTGGTGAATTACAAAACCCACACTTATCTTCCCTTTCGTCTTCTTTCCAGAAGATCATACAATTGTTAATGCAAACATCAATTGCATGACATGGGAGGCCTAAATTGCCCATCAGTCTTTCCGTCTCGTAATTTGAACATGTTGCCTGGTTTCCTTCAGGTAAAAACTTAGTAAACATTCCGCACATCGAATCCACTAACCTCTCACTCATATTATGATCTGTCTTATGTTGCATGAGCTCAGCAGCAAATGATAACTGCGAGTGACCTTCACGACACCCATCGTATAAAGGATTTTTCGCTCCTTCTAACAAGTCGTAGAATTTTTGGGAATGATTCCGTACAGGTTCTTCTACATTCTCATAACTATCATCATGTTGATGATCAAAATTAACATTATGATGAAATGCATCATTCACCATATCCACATATCTACCTTCTACATTACCCACTTCTTCACTCTGATCACCTACCCACGTTGTATCACCATAACTCGTTCCTAAACTCATATCGAGTTCTTCCCCATGCTTATACCAAACATAATAACCAGGCACAAATCCATTGCTATACAAATGGCTCCAAATTTTAGCCCCCGGTAAAAATTTATTATTCTTGCAAACACTACAAGGACAATAAAACTTACCGCCATTGCTCTGCGTAAGCTCCTGACTATTTGCAAATGTCATGAATTGATTATCCACCCCATCTCTAAACTCTGCTGAGATATTACCCGTCGTTTCATCGAACCTCCGATACATCCACTCCCGGCCATTACTATAATTGTAATTTCCCCACATTTTCAAACTTAATTAAAAAAAGAAGATTCTCTCGTTTAAGAAAAAAAAAAAAAAAAATTTCACTCGACTTAATTCGAAACAAATTGGAATGAGATGAAACAACGTGTGTGGCTTGCTTATATAGACTTTTTGCGACTACATTGCGACTCCAAAATGTAGTCGCAAAAAGTTGTTATGCCTACCACAAACGATAAACACGAGGGTTACCCACTTTTTTGCGACTCCCCACATTTAGTCGCAACTTCGTCGCAACTTAGCTACTACTTTAGCGACTAATTGTTGCAGTCGCGAAAATTATTTTCACTAACTACACACGATCAACACGTGGCTTTTTTAAAAAATATTTGGCGACCCGCCGAATTAAGTCGCAACTTTGTCGCTATTTAGCGACTGTTGAACGACTAATTTATGTAGTCGCTAAATTGCGACTGAGTGGTGACGAATTTATTTTAGTCGCAACTCTGTCGCTATGTAGTCGCAACTAAGTCGCCATTTTTGCGACTGCCATTTTAGACGCAAAATTCAGTCGCTAATTCCCTGTTTTCTTGTAGTGTTCTACTGGGATATCCCCTTTCTTATATTTCATTAGTAAGAACTCTTGGAGGTGTCAGCAGTCTTCGGTGTTATGGCCCTTCTGATTATGAAAGTGGCAGAATGGTCCGGACTCGTTGTCGGACTCTTTTGAGTCATCTGACCGGATCCATGTGTTCCAGTTTTGTTGTGTTTGGACAGCGTTTTGTAACACTTCGATCGGAAACTCGTTTTATTGATTGAATTCGGCGTTACAACAGAGTTTCGATGAAAAAGGACTAAAGAGACTAAAGAACTTGAGGTCGGTGCTTGATGAAGCTTTCTCTATGTTCTTATGTCTCTCAGATTATTGTCTATCTTTTCTTCGAGTTTGCCTCCTCCTTATTTATAGGATTTCGAGTCGGTTGTTTAAGAGAATATTTCCTTTTCCAAGTTCGATTAGGAAAGGAAATATTCCGGATCCCTTCCGAGATAAGGAAAACCTCCGTTTATCTCGGAAGTCGGCTTATCTTGTTACGCCGGGCTGGGCCGTTGTTGGGCCGTAGAATCCTGTAGCGGAAGTGATCGGACTTTGCCTTTTGGGCTTTGTAGAACTCGGCCCTTTAAATCGAAGCCCGTCTTCCCTTCTTCCGAATCGTTGTAAACCAATACCGGTCTTGGTTCGAACCGAGTTAAACCGGAGGGTGCTAAATCCTCCTCTAACAGGTGACCCTTTTAAAACGTGCCCACCTACCTAGATGCATTCGACGTAATCTCGTTGTAATGTACATCGATATTAAGTCGTCGTAACATCGATGTAAGTGTTACGACGATATTACGACGATTGTTTAGATCGTCGTAATATCGTCGTACTGTTGACGTCCAATTACGACGATATTACGACCACAATAATTTACGACGAATTTACATCGAAACAAATTTGCGTCGTAATATCGTCGTAATATCGATGTAAAGTTACGACGGCCAAAATTCGATGTAAAAATTCGTTGGTAATCGGGTGTTTTCTTGTAGTGATCGGGATATTAATAAGATAGATAGAAGAGAAGGAGCAAAAGCGTTAATTAGCCGACATGGCAACATAGTAGTTCAATTTTTAGACTCATCAGTTTCCCTCCAAAACTTCATTCTCTTAGCCATTGGGATATCTTTGAGACTATATTACTTCAATTACTTGTTAGAAACGTCATGGATTAGAGATATAGATAAATGACGATATTTTATTCCAACTTAAATAGCCGACATGGCAACGTTGTAGACTTTTAGTTTTCTTTTTCTCTCTAATAAGACTATTTATATTATTAACTTATAAGCAAGATAAATCTAATATTTTCACAATTATGTATTAGATTTGTGTTATTTCAAACAATTTTAGGTTTGATAATGTTTAAAAACGCGGCCGCTTAATCACTGTAAAGTATTTGGCAGTGGAGAACCGCTGCGATTTGAGATTATTCTGTCAATTAGGGGTGGGCATTTCGGTTTAATTTCGGGTTCGGTTCGGGTTCGGTTCGGTTCGGTTTATTCGGGTTGAATAAAACTCTAGCCGAACTCAACCGAAATAAGTTTGGTTCGGTTTGTGTTCGGTTTGGGTTTAGTTCGGTTTGGTTTAGTTCGGTTCGGTTGTACTTTGGTTTGGTTTTAGTTCGGTTTTTAAAAAATTAACTTATAAAAACAAGAATTCTAACGAAATGTAAACAAAACGAATTCATAAAAAATCATTCCCTAAAAGTCTAAAACCACTTAGTTCGGTTTATAACTTTTATGGTGAAGAACCGAAGATTCCACCGTATGTATTATTATTTTAATATTATTAATTAATTAATTAACAAAAACACATTGGTTTATCGGTACGGTTCGGTTTAAAATCGAAACAAACCGAACTGTTCGGATTGAGAAAAACTTCAACCAAATGGTTGGGTATTAACTCTGGTTTGGTTTGGATCGGTTTAAGTTCAGTTTGGTTGGTTGGTTCAGTTCGGTTCGATTAAAATGCCCACCCCTACTGTCAACTAACCAGATGTTGTGTCATCGTCATATTTAAATAAAACCTACAAAACTAACAAACAAAACCAATGAAATCGTGAAAAAAGAAGAAGCTGACGACGAGGTTATGATAAATAGACACAATCCTCCTCAACAGTTTTAATATTGCAATTATTAATATATTTTATTTTTGGTATGGATATTTAATTAGGTCATTTTTCCAATCTATATTTGATTCTAGAAGAGAGAGTGTATTTGCACAAAAAGAAAAAGAGAGATAGTGCTACAAACTAGGGGTGGCCAATCTAAGCAATCCGATCCAATCTAACCTAATCCAATCCAAAAAATTTCAATTAGTTTGGATATAGGTTTTTATAAAAATCTATTTGTATCTAATAATTTTTACTAATTTGGGTTTGGGTTATTTGGATTGGTATTTAGATAATTAAAAACCCCAAATAAAATCTAATCTTATTTTTACATATATTATTTATATAGTATATACATTAATAAATGGATTACTGCAAAAAAAAACGTTCAACCTTTATTGTTTTTGCAAGAATAACCCTCACATAAAAAAAATGCAAGTCAATCCCCCCACCTGCAAAGTCATCCGCAAAACAGCCTCTGGTCGTGTATAGGTTTTTCAAACTGTATATACCCGTGTATCAATGAGCAAAACGACGTCGTTTTGACTTTTTTTTTTAAACCAGAAAATGCAAAATCATGATTCAAACTCATGACCTCTTATACAATTAACACAACTACAATACCATTGTGTCAAGATCATTTTTGTTGTACTAACCAATATAATTATATTTATATATATTAAAATGATGTGTTTTGTCCTTTGAATATTTTTGCCGGTTGTCTTCGGTTTTCGCGGTTTTGACGGAAAAACCTGATTCCACGGTTTTGAAACCAAAATCAGGTTTTCCGGTCAAAACCGCAAAATCACATTTTGCCATAAACACGTGATTTTGAGCAGAGGGGTCTGTAATCACGTTTTCCTGCTTCATGTTTTCCCATAAACACGTGATTTTACGGTTTTAGCAGGAAAACGTGATTTTACGGTTTTGACGGGAAAACGTGATTTCTTCATTATAGTAGCTAGTTATAGTAGCTGGTTAAGATGAATTTGTTGAAATAATCTATATTTTCTTCGTTTTGTCTTAGGTCCTTTAAATAAGAAACTGGAAATTGGAATTAATGGTTCCTATTAAACGCGAAAATACGAAAAGTGGGAATTGATTCCAATAAACAAGCAACAGCTTCATCCTATTGTTAGTTCTTACTTTGGTATTTGCTGCATAATGCAAAATGTATGTTGTCTTGAACGTGATTGGCCGTCACACGGAAATGTATTTGACAATAAGGCGCACTCTAATATCATCATTCAATGCCACTTAAAAAAAAGATTGCTAAACATTCTTGTTACACAAGCAAGAGACTCAAAGCGACCTATTGTTGTAGGCATGACCAAAATGGAACCGTAACCGTATTTTGGACCGTAACCGTACCGTTTTTAAACCGTAACCGACGGTTAAAAACCGTAACCGTTAACCGTAAAAATATATTAGTTATGGTTAAAAAAATTATTAACCGTAACCGTTAATTAACCATAACCGTATCAAAACCGTTGGTTAACTGCAAGGTTAAACCGTAACCGTTTTAAAAATAAAATTATATATACTAATAATTATAATTAGTTCTGTAAAATTAAAAATTCAAAAAAAATTATATATAATCAATTTACCAATAGCAAATGCAAATCTAACAAATAAAAATATTAATTAAAACTTAAACGTGCTAGACTAATTAATATTTTTCTAACAAATATAAAGAATATTTTAACAAAACAGTTTTATGAAGAAATATACTCCCACTGTTTCACAATGTTTGATTTTCTGAATATTGCACATGAATTAAGAAGCAATAAATGCTCAATTATTTGTTGTTTTATTTCTATAAAAAAATTCAAATTTAAAATTCACATATACAAATAAAAAAAACAAATAGAGCTAAATCTCATAATGGAGATAAATAAAAAAACTGTAATGTTTTTGCTTTTAACAATAGAGCTAAGTTCGCACAGTCATCGTCATTCGTCAAAATAGATAATTTTTATTTTTTATTATTCTAGTTTATAAAATTTATAATTATTTAATTATAAATCATGACATTAACCATTTATTGTCATCAGGTAACCGTAACCATATCTAACCGTAACCGTATCTAACCGTAACCGTATTAACCGGATTCGTATTTAACCGTAACCGTTTTAACCGTATATTAAATGGTTAAGATTAAGGTTAAAAAAATATTTTAACCTTAACCGCATTAACCGTAACCGTGGTCATGCTTATATTGTTGGGCTTGGAGGACCTGGTTTTGGCAAACTCAACCAAGTCTTTGAAAAGCACATCCTCTGGTATATCCTCTGATACTGAAAGAAGCAGCAAGAAAAAGCCCCAAACATATTTCTCCCTCAAAAGCTCCATTTTTGGTTTTAATAATGGACCATGTTTTTTTGTCTATATAAACCTCATAGAATGCGTTAGGTTTGAGCAATGCATATATTGACCGACACACAATTTACTGACTAGCTACTATATTGTTAGTTCTTGCTTTTGTAGTTGCTGCATAATGCAAAATGTATGTTGCCGTGATTGGCCGTCACACAGAAATGTATTTGACAATAAGGCGCACTCTAATATCATCATTCAATACCACTTAAAAATATATATATAAAAGAAAAAGATTGCTAAAGCATACTTGTTACACAAGCAATAGACTCAAAGCGGCCTATTGTTGGGCTTGGAGGACCTGGTTTTGGCAAACTCAACCAGGTCTTAGAAAAGCACATCCTCTGGTTTCTCTTCTTTTTTCGGCTCACTAGTCATAGAGAGGTTCCTGGTCTGTCCAACAAGACCCTCGTAAAAGGAATCAGAGCCGCTACTCGAGTGATGATGCTCACAGAACTGTTGCCTCTGGTTTTGCCTTGAAGGTGGAGGTGGAAGAATCATGATTACCTCAGCATCCCATGGAGCCGGAGGAGGTGATTTCTCAGGGGATTTCTTTGCAAAATTGGATCATCCAAAACAGAGTGAGAGAGTGTGTGTTAGGCATGAATCTAGTTTCTATCTTAATCAATATGTAGTGTTATACACCGCACATGATTAGCATCTTCAATCATTACCCTTGAACAACAAAGTCCAAAGATTGAAGTCAAAATCTCGTGCAACCAACGCATACGCATCTACATTGACCCTTTCTAGGACCAAAATGCTGGAAACATACTAGTCCAAGCACATAAACAACCAAAATGCTGCAGAAGAAAATAAAAACAAACACAAGAAAACAACAACGAAACAAGAAATAGATAGATAGTAGTTCAAGCATCATAAACAGCCAAAGGCTGCAGAAGAAAATACAAACAAACACAAGAATACAACAATGAAACAAGAAATAGATAGATAGTAGTTCAAGCATCATAAACAACCAAAGACTGCAGAAGAAAATACAAACAACCACAAGAAGACAACAAAGAAACAAGAAAAAGATAGATAGCTTGCTTCATCCAAAGGAAATGCCAGTTACTTTCTTCAATTTCAAATGCGGATATAGATGGACCCGACTCATGTTGCACTTTCCGTGAAGCTCTTAAACCTTGAAGCTCTGCAACTACTTGTCTCATATCTGGTCTCTCCTCTCTTTTCACTCTTGTGCACTTCATCGCCAACAAATCTGCTTGATAAATCACTCTATGATTCTCTGCATTCACCACCCTCTGGTCCATAACTTCACTTAAACGATTCTCTCTCAGAGCAGATTCTAAGTGACTCACCAGATGCTTTTGAGCCTGTGGCCGGTTCAAGCTGTTCCATGAGGACGGCAGAAAAACTGTAAACGTCACTTTTCTCGCTCAATGTGCTTGTATGCAGATACTCTGGATCCAGATAACCTAAAGTGCCTTGGACCAATGTTTTAAGTTGTTCACTGTTTGCAGGGACAAGCCTAGACGCTCCAAAATCAGATAATTTGGCAGATAACATCTCATCCAAGAGAATGTTGTTGGCATGCTTGACGTCACGGTGAACTATTGGGACATAAGCAGAGAAGTGGAGGTACGATAGAGTTTCGGCAATCTCTGCAGCAATCCCCAGTCAGTCAGACCAAGGTAGAGAAGAACCGAACAAGTTGTCATAAAGGGTTCCGCCATACACAAACTCATAGACCAAAAGGGGAACTTCGGTGTCTAGACAGCAACCGAAAAGCATCACCACGTTTGGATGGTTAATTTGAGAAAGGAGGACTAACTCATTGATAAATTGTGAAACTTGGTTACGATCCCCAACTCGAGATTTTTTAATGGCAACTTCAACGTTGTCTGATAGTATCCCTCTGTATACGACTCCTTGGCCTCCTTCACCAAGGATTATGGTCTGGTGGTAGCCTTTAGTCGCTGTCTTGATGTCTTTCTCGTTAAAGATCTTGATAGAAGCATTCGATGACTGTGCACCCGAGTCTAAGAGTCTTTGTACTAACATGATTTCACCGTTTTCTTCAAACCGTCTTTCTCTAATTTTGGCTCGTTTCCAGAGCTTGAGTTTTAGCATTAGGCAGCAAACCCCGATCAAAAAGAGCAAGAATCCAATGACGTTTACTGGTTACATGAATTGGATTTGGATTAATTAATATGAGAGAGTGTGGATGGATATGCACAACACAGTAAACAACACAAGAACTTACTAAGAATGATTGTTTTCCATTCTATTCTTTTCTTGCACCGAAAAGATCCAATAACGTTCTTACAGGTTTCATGCTTCCCACAACATGGATCACATGAATAATCTTTTGGTGGCAAGAAACTGCAATGTGTAGAGCATGAATCATAAGACTGTCCACTTCTCGTAGTATATTTCCAATCGGATTGAGCACTACAACCAACTATGGTGAGCTGGTTTTTGCTGGACAACGTAAAAATACCACCGGCGGCTATAACTTGCTCTTTTTTACCTTCAGTGATGTATACTTCATGTGGTGTTGTAGCAGACACGATTGGTGTTCATGAAGACTTGCAATTCTCCGCCCAACGAAATGGCTGATAACTTCATGGTTTGTGGTAATTAGAAACGCCTTTTGGTTCTTCTCATCACACCTTAAGAGAAATACATCATCGGCAACACAATCTGGAGAAGTTCCAAACTGATATTCGATTTTGATGTTTCCACAAGTGATGTTGCACTCCTGCCTCCTTGTTGAAACATAAAACGCATTAACTGAAAAAAGCAGCAAGAAGAAGCCCCAAACGTACTTCTCCCTCAAAAGCTCCATTTTTGGTTTTAACAATGGACCATTTTTTTGTCTATAAACCTCACATAATGCGTTAGGTTTGAGCAATGCATATATTGACAGACACAATTTACTGACTATCTACTATACTGTTAGTTCTTGCTTTGGTAATTGCTGCATAATGCAAAATGTATGTTGCCGTGATTGGCCGTCACACAAGTGTATTTGACAATAAAGCGCACTCTAATATCATCATTCAATGCCACTTAAAAACATATATATAAAAGAAAAAGATTGCTAAAGCAAGTAGTACACAAGCAACAGACTCAAAGTGACCTATTGTTGGGCTTGGAGGACCTGGTTTTGGCAAACTCAACCAGGTCTTTGAAAAGCACATCCTCTGGTTTCTCTTCTTTCTTCGGCTCACTAGTCATAGAGAGGTTCTTGGTCTGTCCAACTAGACCCTCGTAAGAGGAATCAGAGCCGCTACTCGAGTGATGATGCTCAAAGAACTGCCGCCTCTGGTTGTGCCTTGAAGGTGGAGGTGGAAGATTCCTGATTACCTCAGCATCCCATGGAGCCGGAGGAGGTAATTGCTCAGGGGATTTTCTTTGCGGAATTGGATCCAAAACAGGAGAAGACGAAGCAGCAGGAGGAGGAGCAGGCTTTACTCCTTGTGAGGAGCCTTGAGGTTTATAGACATCACCACTAAGGAAATCCACCTTACCTGAATCACTACCATGTACTGGTCTCATTGTGTGTGGTGGTGGAGGAGGAGGAAGAATCGGGCTGAAATCTCTTTTAGACCTTGATTGAATTCACAAAGTTAAAAGATCGTTTTTTAAAAAGTCAAGAGATCATATCTTAATACTATTATTACCTGTGAGCTAGCTGATCAAAATCATCATCTGATTCTTCATCATCATGATTTATGTTGACTAGTTGAACTGGAGGAGGAGCTGAAGTATTCATTCCATTTGAAGCAACAGAGGCGACCTTTGCAATATCATCGTGGAGCTGAAGAACACGCTGCAAATTGTCGTTCAATGCCAATCCCTGACACAGAAATTCCTCGTCTCTGGAGAATACAAAGCGAAGGTACTTTCACCGTTTAGCAAAACCCATCATCAAATGGGAGGAAACAGCAGCGGTGAAGGAAGGAAGGAAGGAACAGAAGCTTACGTTGTAGTGTTCACAAGTGTCATAACACGTCTTTGATAAGTATGACACTGCTCGACTAAATCAACTATAATTTCTTCTTTCAAACCCTGCAACAACATCCAGAAGAAACAAACAGTTTCCATTACTTCAAAGAAAACCAGCAGTTCCTTCTATTCATACAATAGAGCAAGCAAATTCCTACCTCGGGATTCCCAGGATCAAGTGCTCCAAGCATGTCCATCAAAACATCAGCTGATCCCTCAGCACTTTGAATCTCTTCCAGGCTAAAAATAAAATTATCAATAAACTACAACATTTCACCGTAACAACAACCCATCCAATTGATAAAGAACATGATCTACTTAGAAGAGAGTACCTGAGGCTAGAAACATCATCTCCTTGCAGCGATGCCTGAATAGCAGCAACTTCATCAGATGGAGCCACGTGTGCAATGGGCTGAGTCTGAGGTGGAGTAAAGAATGAGAGACTACTTTCCGTTCGAGGTGGAAACTCAATTCCAGCAGACTATAAATTATCAAAAAGGCCAAAAACCATTTGTCAAAACCAGTGTTCTAAAAAGTGGACTAGGCGGTTATCTCCTAAGCTTAGGCATTAAGCGTTATTGTTACAAAATAAATGGTCATAACTCATGAATAAAAAGACCCATCTCTCAGGTTAACGTACTCTGAGTTCATTATAAGCATTGTAGTATTGTGGGTATTGACCACCACGTCCACCAAAAGCTTCTTGCCATGTGTCTAGCAAACTTAGTACCTTTTCCCTCACATTCAGGTCAGGCTGCATTATTAAGTTTGTAAGGTAAGCAAAATTTCCAGAGATAGAAGGCAGAATCGAGATCTTAGAGGCAGGTGAATTATGGCAAAACCTTTTTCTTCACTATTTTGACCATATCAATCAAAATATCACGGTCAACGATAAGCTTGTACACGTTCTCGCCACAATTCTTACTTAAAGTCTCCAATGCCTGCACCAAACCCCCCGGGCATCATCCGAGAATGAGGTCAACACATACATGAAACCAAACCAAAGCATTCAATCCAAGAATGGAGAAACAAGTATACTCACATAAAGTGCAAGAATCTGGACTTTAGAGTTTTTACTTCCTAACCGCTTCTTGAGCACCTTCACTGCTTCTTTTGCTTGACTAAGGCATTAAACATTGTCAAAACCATTACATTTCCAGCCACAAAGAAACTGAAACTAGCGAGACAATTGTGACTAGTAACCACCGAAATGGAAACAAATGTATGCGAAAATAGAAAGAGCTGCAGAAGATCACTCAAGGATTTTACCTAGGATCCATGTTGATAATATCAAACAATTCAATGTTAATAGCCCAATCTGGACCAATCAACATATCATTTGTAGCTCTTTCTGCACATGCAGCTGCATCATTTGCCATCTTAGGATCTCTTACCAATCAAATCCGAAAGTTCCAAATTTCCTATAAGCACATATCAAATACACCATAATGTATTTAGTACACAGCTATAATAAGTAAATTAAAAGTTTAAACAATAACCACATCATTGGAATCAAATTTTTAAACTAAATACTGGCGATTGCAACAGAACAAGTAAGAAAAACTGCATTTTTTCCCAGAACTTCAAGAACAGATCACAAAGCCAAAAAAAAACCAAATTCAAACAGAGTCGATCACTGGATATGTCTTTACAGTGATCGCGATTACGCAGCAACTAGAAAAGCAAACAGCCAATAGCAAGAAGAGTAAGACAACTGAACAAAACATCAGATTCGAAAAATAAAAAGCAAAGAACTTTACCTTGTTCAGACCTAAGAACCGAAGTAAGAGCAAGCGACGATTTGCAAGTCTCAGGATTCGAAACAATTTGAAGGGGCGTTTCGGAAAAATTTCAACTTTTTCCCTCAGAACACGGCAAGGATTATTCTGAACGTGTCAAGGTCAGGTCAGCCTTTCGCCGTCTAGAATCAACTGCGACTTTTCTTCTTCTCTATATGCACAAAAAGTTGCAAACTTGTGTTTTGGGTTTTCTCTCAATTATGCTAATGTCACGGTCGGTGATATTAAAGACAAAGTCACCGTCGACTTTTTATTTTTATTACACTAATAAAATACTTCGTTTGATTAATGAATGACTCTCAATTTATTTATTTTGCGCAAACACGACTATTTTCGACATTTTCATAAACTAAAAATAATAATATCTTATTAGTCGCACGCACCGGTCTATTCCCGGCAAAATCACCGTAACTAACAATGCCAAAACGGCGTCGCTTTTCATTTAGTTTTCATCGTTGACTTATCTCCGGAGGAGTCCAAACCACTAATACTTTTTTTTTTTTGGTAAAAATGTTAAGATTATATTACCATATTTTCGATTTTTGATAAAATTAAAGAGGCAAACAAGAGACGGAAAAAACCGAAAACAACTGAAGCAATCTACAACAAACGGAAACAACAACCAAAACTGGAAATAACATATCTGACAAGACAACCTGAAAAAGAACCAGGGGAGAGGACGAGCAAGGAGCAAACTGCGGGAAGGGGAAGCTTAGACGCCTTTAAAACGATGATGTTGCCACGAGAATCACGATCCCGATCCGTCCTCAAAACCTAAGAACATGATGCCTACAGCTTCACCACGAGCTTAGAAGACCCTCTTCGAAGCAGACGAGTAAGCTCCTAATTAAAACCACTGGCGGGTAGAATTTGGCGTACCCCGCACTCGAGAACTAAGATAGCAAACTCAAACAACCTCTCCGAAGCCAAGTGACCAAAACCCTCCGCAAGACAAGCCAACAAGGGACCGATGCAAAAGGGACTCATCCCGAACAAAGCTACCTAAACAACAAACCAAACCCACCCTGAAGACCAACGCATGAGCTTGAAGACGGCTAAGACACAGTCGTACGATGCTGAGACCGAACAAGCACCTACGATAGACTTTGGGCCACCCGGAAGAGACGACGGCCGAAGAACCCCTCCACCATGGAGACACTTCTCCGAGCCACACCGGCAACCACCTTCCGCCTTAGAGAACCGACGGTGGAGCAACAAAGACCAAGTTGAGGACAACACAAGTAGACCGGAAAACAGCTTTTCCGTTCCAAGGACCACCAGAGTAGACCTGACAAACTCACCGCTGATGGGGCCTATTGCCACGGGCCACCATCGGGAGAAGTCGGTGTGCCACCACCCTCCTCGAGCTGCTCTGAAAAGAAAAGAAGAGAGAAAAACCTTGGAGCTACACGAACCGAGATACGACGAAAGCCACCACTCCGAGGAGGACACGAGAGCTAGCCTGAAACCAGAAGTCGGCGAAAGAACCCGTCCCCGAGGTTATAATCGCCACCGCCGGGAGTCAAAAAGACCAGATCTGCCCGCCTCCAACGCTCCACCGTCTAAAGACCGAGATCCGGAAACGAGACAAGGGAGCGAGCCTTGCTTTGTGGAGAAGACTAGCTGCTGCCACCACACCACCAAGACAAGCCGAAGGTAACGCCGATCCAGGAAGAGAGCTTACCAAGACGAAGGCAGCACTGCCGGAAAGGAAAACCGGTGAGCAGTTGAGAGGAGAAGGGGGAGATCGACCGAATGACAAGGCGGAGGTAGGAGAGAGCACCGACCACACTGGAGAGCGACTCTCCGCCACCGCGACCACAATGACACCACTGGGCCGCGCCGTCGTCAAAGGAGGAGTCGTCGCCGCCGAGCAACCTAGCAACCGCAACCGAAACCGACAGACTGAAAGAAAGGGAAAAACAGAAAGAGAAGAGAGAGGGGGCCGGCACCGGTGCTGAGTGAGCCACCGGCGCCGGCAAGCTTAGATCAGATCTGGTTTATCGATGGGCGATTTGGGGTGGGGGAGAAGAGAGGGAAGAGGAGATCGTAAATTCCTCTTGGACTTGAAGCTAAGGCAAAGATAATTGACACTGATTAGTTATAGGTCACATGCAAAAGCTTAAATTTTTGATATTTATCGATGAACATTGGTACACTTTTATTGGTTTATGTTAGCAAAAGCTGGAGTATCTATCTACATATAAGATCATCATAGACTATAGATACCTTACAGAGAAAACTCAAAAAAAAAAAGGGGATAGAATCGTTGGTTGTACATTGAAGAAGATGTTCATGTCCTCTGCTTTCATCTTCACCATTCCTGGATTCCTTCGTCCTTGGATTTATAGAAACGCACTAAATCCGGCTCGAGTTATATGAATCGGTTATCTTCTTAGCCAAAGAAGTGTATATAACCAATGCAGAACTTTTTGTTTCAATCTCGTAGATGTACGTTCCAGAGGAAAGATAAGCATCCGCCGTTTTCATCCCTGTATCAAAACCCCACAATTCGAAACATTTAAACCCCAAAAGTTGCAGAGATGGGACAAGAGATTGTGTTACGGAATTAGGAAACAGAGAGCGAGAGAGATGGAGAGATGGAGAGTGTGTGTGTTAGGCATGAATCTAGTTTCTATTGTAATCAATCTCTAGTGTTATACACAGCACAGGATTAGCAACGTAAGTCAAAAAGTCCAAATCTTGAAGTCAAAATCTCGTGCAACCAACGCATCTACATTGACCCTTTCCAGGACCATTAACTTCAAACACACCACACAAAAAAAAACGACCAAATTCACAAGGGGGAGAGAAGAGTATCACAAAACAGTTCGTCCGCACCGGTACGGACACGAGGAACATTAACTCTAGAAGAAGATTAATAATCAATAAGACCAAAGCTCGAACTAGATGCAAGATACGTCTACGGTTATGCTATCAAAATTAACTTAGCCCAAATCGTATTACAGTTTTGTTTCTGTATCCAACTTTCAACATTCTCAAAGCATTTAACCGGTATATGATCAAAGAAAAACCTTTAATTTCCCAGAGTTTATGCATACCTTAGACTTGGATCGCTGTTGCTTCTGCTGCTACTACCACCACTGCTCTTTGAGCTCCCACTGTTGATCCTTGAGACACCTCTCTGACTCCTACGCGAATCTGACAATCCATTCTTCCACCAATCTTTATCCTCTGGTCTGGGAAGAATCCAAGAGCCTTTGCTTGTCACAGAAGAATCATCCTCATCTTTCTTCTTCGTCTTTTTCTTAGCACCCAAGCTAACAGGAAACACCAATTTCAGAAGAAACCCACTGTTGCTGCTTACGCCCCCGTTTCGAATCGGATCGACCCATTTATCGCTCTTCACCTTCCTCGCGACTTTACTCGGCTTGCTTTTTCTCTGAGGCAATTCATCGAGCACTTTCCGCTCCTTCTCTTCGTCCGAGTTCACCTCGACGAGATCCTTCAACGAAAGCTCGTAGCACGACTCGGGCATCTTGCTAACCATTTCCATAAGCTCTCGCTGACCACGAGCGATGACCTGAGCTTTCGAAAGAGGCGAGGGGTTCTGGTAATTACTGTGACGGTGAGAAGGACTCTTCGGTGGGCTGGTTCTCCACAGAGGAGGTGAACAGACGCCGGAATCTGGATGATCATCGAAAGTTCTGGGAAAAATCAAATGGGAATTGAACGATTTCGACGAAGAATCAAGCATTGCGATCGTGGTCGTTGAAATTTGCGATTTTTAGGATTTAGAGTCTTGTTCACAACAATTTCACAAAGAAGCCTTCGCATCTACATCATTTATAAGATAGGACAAAATATATTGGAAAAAAAAATATACTTTTGGGTTTAGGGTATTGTTGTCATTTGTGGTTCAATATGATGATTGAGAGGCAGATATTAAAATAAACAAACTAATACGTTTTCGTCAAGAAAAATCATATGGATTCTTTAATAACTCAAAAATCACACACACAAATTTGTGTTGATCCAGCCAATTTAAATACTACGTTAGTTAATCTTAATTTCCGATAGATTTAGTATTAATCACCGTTTACTACTGTTGACGTTAAAATAAAATGACATCGTTTCTTATAAACAAGAAACCTTCAAAATTCCCAATTTCGATTTCACTACAAGAAAACATGTGTATTTCCGACGGCAATAATTCCGTCGGATATTTCCAGCGACTTTCCGACGGATTTCCGACTAATTTCTCATCCGACGACAATAATCCGCCGGACACTTTTCGACAGATTTCCGACGACTTTTTGACGAATTCTGATGTTGCCGACATACTGCCGACGGATTTCCGACGACGTTCATCCGTCGGAAATTTCCGACGGATTGCCGACGGATTTCCGACAGATGCCGACATGGTTGCCGACATCGATAATATTTACTTTATATCCGTCGGAAATCCGTCGGAAATCCGTCGGAAAATGCACAAAATTTTCCTTATAAAAACGTTTCCACACTTCATTTATAATCACAACAAAAAAAAATCTCTGTTATCTAATTCCTTACGAAAATGTCTTCTTCAAATCCTTATAATTATTTTCGATCATGGATGGACAAGCCTCATCAAATTCCGGACACGGGCCTAGTTACGGAGAAATTCAAAAAAGGTCTACAGGAATTCATGGCATTTGCGGGTATGCAGAAGAAAGCAAAAAAAACCGGTAAAATCTATTGCCCTTGTACCAATTGTGGGAATCGTAGATTTATCGTGATAGATGAAGTATGGTCACACTTGTATTGTCATGGGTTTATGTCGGGTTACAAGATTTGGTATTATCATGGAGAAAATGATACAATGGTGGATAATTATGCTAGTACTAGTGAACATTATATTGGGGATAACACTAGCTTAGAAGAACCCGCAATGGAAGAACAAAGTACTGTAGGTCATGTTCAGATGGTGAACGATGCATTTCGTGAAAGTATACCATCGGTTGCTGAGTATGGAGATAGGGGAGAAGAACCTAATTTAGAAGCTCGGAGATTCTTTGATATGTTAGACGCTGCTAAACATCCGTTATATGATGGGTGTAGAGGTGAACATTCCCCTTTATGTCGAAGTTTTATAAAGTTAGACATTTGATTAAGTGTAACAAAATCGGAATTTTGCAACAAAAAAAATTTTGGTTACAAGGTTAACCTATATTATAACTTCTATATAAATTCTATATAACACATTTTCTTGATGTATATACAAGGTTAACCTATTTTATATACATCATACAAGTGTTTGTAAACTTTTGCCACAAAAAAAACCTATACCCTATACCCTAAACAAGATTTTTGAATATCCGTCGGAAATCCGTCGGAAATTTCCGACGAATTTCCGACGGTTTGAGTTGAATCCGTCGGAAATCCATCGGAAAATTTCGACGGATTTCCGACGGATTAAGCTGCCTCGGATAAAACCTAGGTTATATCCGAGGGATTGAATTTTTAGCCGAGGCAGCTGAATCCGTCGGAAATTTCCGACGGATTTCCGAGGGTTTCAGTTGCCTCGGCTAAAAAATCAATCCCTCGGATATAACCCAGATTCAACTCAAACCGTCGGAAATCCGTCGGAAAGTTCCGACGAATTTCCGACGGATATTTAAAAATCTTGTTTAGGGTATAGGGTATAGGTTTTTTTTGTGGCAAAAGTTTACAAACACTTGTATGATGTATATAAAATAGGTTAACCTTGTATATACATCAAGAAAATGTGTTATATAGAATTTATAAATTTTGATGGAAGTGTTTGTATAAGTTATAGTATAAGATATAGTTGATTTATGTGAAATGATATGTTTTGATGTTGTATAATTTTTAAACTAATGCAAAGCCTTTAATATTAATGAACTTAATATATATATTGAATGAAACATGTAAATAACATGTCCCTAAATCATATAAAGAAACCCTAAACCCCAAATATACCCTATTTCCGTCGGAAAGCAGTCGGAAATTTCCGACGGGTTTCCGACGGATCTGAAAAATTAGACACGTGCTTGTTGACTGACCAATCGACAAACATGCAAGGAATATACCTTATCCGTCGGAAATCCATCGGAAATTTCCGACGGATTTCCGACGGATATGAAAAATTAGACACGTGCTTGTTGACTGACTAATCGACAAACATGCAAGGAATATACCTTATCTTCTCCAATCCGTCGGAAATCCGTCGGAAATTTCCGACGGATTTCCGACGGACTTTGATATTTTTGAGACCGCGGGAATATCAACCGCCTCCTCCGGGACCAACGAGCTCGGGAACTCACATCCCAGATTCCCAGCAATCCGCTGCTCGGAGCCACATTGAGATCGAGGAGCTAGTCCGGCAGCCTAACCGGGGCCATTGCATTCGACTCGACCCGAAGTTTGAGGACGGCACTTGGTAAGAATTTTTTTGTACATTATTTCAATTTATTTAGATTTTTAAACTTAACATATTTATATCTTTTCATAATGTTTTCAGGTTTAAGCTGTCGACTCAGATCACCAATGCGATATTACGGATGCTCCACAACATGTTGGACAAACCGTACGAGAAGTATTCGGACATGCCTACCGAGGAGAAAGACGTGTGGCACCGGACTTTCGCGGTAAGTTATTTATTGATATATTATTTATTTTGAATTTCATTTTGTCAATTTTGTTTTTTGATATGTAACATATTTTTTTAAAAAATTGTAGCAAGAGTTCACGTGGGACTCTCATCATACGCGCAAAGTCATTGACACATTCGACAAGTATGCCGCAAACTCGTACTCGAAGCACATGTACGAGTGGAAGCAGAAGTGGAAGCACAACAAAGACAAGCCGAAGGACCTTGACGACGACGTCTGGAAGGGCTTCTGTGAGTACTGTAGTAGGCCTGCGACGAAAAAGACTTCCGAGCAACAGTCGAAGAACCGAAATAGCCAACGAGGCGGGAAATGGCTCTACATCCACAACGCGGGCGCAAAGACCATCGAACGGGAAGCGATGGAAATGGTAAGTTTAATTTAAATTTTTTATTGTTAATTCTGTTTTTTATATTTATTTAACTTAACAAATTTTCGCAGGCGAGAAAATCTGGTTCCGAACCCGATTATCTTCAACTCATCGAGAATAGACACACCAACAAGAAAACCAGTCAGATACAGGACTTGGGGATGCGGGATGTTGTCGAGAAGAGCAAGAAGACGAAGCTGGACCGTGAACTATCATCGCAGCTCACTATCGAAGGATCGACGTCCTCGAACTCTTTGTCCCGGGAAGAGATAAACCAGATTGTACTTGAGGTAAGTTTTAATTTCATTTCGTTTTTTTTATTTTCGTTATTTATTTATTATCGGTTTTAATTATTCGCAGCAAACCCGGCAAGTGAAAGGTCGATTCGCTGGGTTAGGCACCCTTCCGACCCAGGAATCTTCTTCCTCGCTTCCTCGTTATCCTTCGGAGTACCGGGTAGAAATCGAGAGGCTCACCCAAACGGTGAAAGACTGTGACCAGCAGGTTGAAGAGCTACGGACGGAGCAACAGACTACCAACAAGAAGCTCTCCTGCTTGGAGAAGATGATGGAAAAATGCTTCCCGCATATGTTTCGGGATAATAATCCCGACGACGGAGATTCTCCAACCGTTTAAATATTTGCTTTTAATGCTTTTTTTTGAACATTTTATTTTAATGTGTAATGAATTTTTTAATTTTGTTTAATGAATTTATATATTTATTATTTCTATTTTTAATTTATATTTCAAATTTATATAATTTTAATATAGAAATTTCAAAAAAATAAATAATTAAATAAAATTCAAAATACCAATTCCGTCGGAAAACCGTCGGAATAAGTTACTGTAACATCCCGATTTCTTGTATATGCGGAGAGGCTTATAAGATTTGATTTAGCTACCTATGACACCAAAGTGCACTTAGCTTTTCCGATCACTTGCCCGAAAGAACTCCAGAGTTAAGCGTGCTTGAGCTGGAGTAGTCTAAGGATGGGTGACCTTCCGGGAAGTGATTCGCGGTATCGTGTGAGTGAGGACAAAACACGGGGAAAGATCACGTGGTGATTGCAGGGTCAGTAAACAAGTATTACAAGCCTCCCGGACTAACGCACCGGCCGTCGGACAAGGGTGGGGCCCACGGGCCGAGAGAAGGCATGGGGCCCACGGGCCGAGAGAAGGCATGGGGCCCACAGGTAGGGGTGGTCGGGGCGTTATAGTTACCGTCGTAAATCCGTCGGAACCTATTTCCGACGAAGAACCGACGGACTTCCGAGACAACTTCCGATCAAATTATCCGTCGTAACTCCGTCGAAAATAGTTACCGTCGGAAATCCGTCAGAAATATCTTCCGACGGATTTACGACGGACTTCCGACAAATTCATTCGATCACCATCCGTCGAAAATTCTGTCGGTAATATATCTGTCGGAAATTTCCGACGGATTTCCGACGGCATTTCCGACTGAATATCCGTCGGAGTATCCGTCGGAAGTCCGTCGGAAATTACCGACGGATTTCCGACGGCATTTCCGACTTAATATCCGTCGGAGTATCCGTCGGAACGTACGCGGTCGGAAATCCGTCGGAAATGTCTGACGGCTTTCCGACGGCACAAATCCGTCGGAAATTTCCGACGGATTCCGACGGAAACCATATTTCCGACGAACTGTAACCGACAGCTTAAATCCGTCGGAAAATACCCTTTCCGACGGATTTGACCGTCGGAAATATCCCTGTTTTCTTGTAGTGTTTTTTCCTCTCTTCTCTTTTCTAATTTGATTTCTATTTCGAAAATCTCTAATTCACTAAAGACGAGAAAACTCTTCTCTCCTCTCTTCTCTTAGACGAGAATTTTGGACGTCCTTTCTATCGTTGTGCAACGAAAAAAGATGCAAGTATATGATGTTTTCAAAATATGTTTTTTTTAACTTGTAAACAGGCTCGGATATAAGATCAATTGTTTATTCAATTTGTTTTGTTTAATATCTAACATTCTTAGGATGTGTTTATCCTTCTTCATGGTTAACTAAAACTATGTATTCTAACTTTGTTATGTCGAACATTCTCATTTGTTATACAATAGGATCATTTATTTAAGTGGTAAAAAAAATCATTCTATGAGAAGGTTGAAGATGCATTGCCAAAATTTGGGAACACTAAAACTGAAGTTTACAATATGAAACAATATCGTTTTATTTTAATGTTAACAATAAACGGTGATTAGTGTTGAATAAACAAGAGTTAAGGTTAAGTAAATATAAATTTATGTGTTTTTTTTGGCGAAACACACATCCATTATTGTATTATGAAAGAAAGCGTGAGACGGAGATGATCTAAGCCATATTTTTTTTGTAAATTAATAAAGATCCTCTACGTGTCTAGTACATGAGTTTTTAGTATTTTTCAACAGCATGTATCATTGTCGTTTAATATCATCTATTTTTGGGCTTAAATTACTCGTCCCCTACTTGTTTACCACTAACACGTTAGAGCGTTTTAATACTCTCGCCGTCTCGAAAACCGTACGTAGTGGAAAGAAAAACTAAACAAAAAAAATGTTACCCTTGCTAGTTGCCTAGTTGCCTAGTTGCCTAGTTGGTACATTCTGGTAATGGGATATAAGAAAAAATTGTTATATTTAATTAAGTAAATATCTGTGCTATACCGCATGAAAATTATTTTTATTAATTTAGTTAAATCATGAAATTTTTTATTTTTTTTTCATATTTATACACAATGTATATCCAAATTTGGTTTATCTTCTCTTATATATAGTAACTCGAAAATATTTTGCTAACCAAAATAACTATAGATCGAGAATATCACATCACTAAGCATGCTAAAGAATAATTTTAGTTTCAATTTATTTAGTAGTTTTAAAAACTTATTTGTAAAATAATTTATATTATATAGTCAATGAAATTAACAAGTGATAGAAAATACTTACAAAAATAGAACGAAAATTAAGAAAATAAAAAATAATCAGATTGAACCAAAGACATATTCTCCTATCCATAAGTATGTGAGAAACAATAATCATAGATCATTTTACTTTCTCTGATATATCCCCCACCCTTATGTAGTCCATAGGTATTCATCTAGATGATAATTCTCGAGCACTCTATTGAACAATAACTTGAAGACTGAAAGGACCCAATGCCATTGTAATAATGACGACCGTTTCGCTGCTTTTCAATCCATTTTTATTACTTAAATATCCTTTTTTCTTTATTTTCTTCTACAACTTGTTTTCTTCTAGAACTTTTTTTTTTAATATCATATATAGCCTCTTTATATATAAATTAATTTTGCCCAACAGTCTCTATAATATTATTTATGAAGACATTTTTAAAAATAAATTTTGTTTTGTAATTTATTACATATTATGCTATTACAAATATAAAAAAATAATTGAAATAAAAAATGATATAATTATCTTTTTAAATTATTGATAATAATATGGAAAATATTTATTTATCATTAAAAAGGTTATTTACCATTTAGTTTCTTAATTATTTTTAATTTTATATATTTTTAAATACTAATCAATTCATACATATTCAAAGAAAAAAATCTATTCGAAATCATGCTATATTTTTCATTATAATTTATTATATTTTATTTTAATACATCAAAATAAAATTTGAAAATATTTTACTAATTTTATAAAAATTTACACACAAGAAAATTTATTTTTTTAAAAGTTCGTGAACTAACCATAAAACTATAGTCATTAAACGATGCATGTTAGAGTTATGTTTTCAAGATTATAGGTTTTGCGGATTAGCTCGAATAATATTTTAATCCACTTCAAAACATGTTAAATAGACAAATTATTCCGTTTGAAAACTCTATCTATAATCATGAGTTAGAAATATTATAAAATTCAAATAAAAACAATTTTCTTAAAATTTAAAATAATTTTTTAAAAAGTAGTACTCCCCTAGTATAAATTTTAATTAGCATGCACTCTATTACGGGCCAAATTCACATCTGTCCCTCCAGGTGTAGAGTTATTCACCTCTACCCCATGCTATTCAGCCATACCCCTTCTCTTTTAATGAAATGTAATATCCCCATCTTGCCTTTCTAATTTCGAAAGTAGGACATTAAAAAAAGAAATATTGTCCAATGAGAATTAATGGAATTTCATCCAATCAGAAGGTAGGTTTACAAATTTCGACCAATTAGAACAAAACAAATTTGGGCCAATCAGAAAAGATGATTACAAATTTCGACCAATTAAAACAAAACAAATTTGGGCCAATCAAAAGATGGAAAAAGGCAAA
Source organism: Eutrema japonicum (assembly GCA_030161315.1). Classification (NCBI taxonomy): domain Eukaryota; kingdom Viridiplantae; phylum Streptophyta; class Magnoliopsida; order Brassicales; family Brassicaceae; genus Eutrema; species Eutrema japonicum. The sequence goes on from BSQW01000013.1 coordinate 9,495,345, forward strand.
AAAAAAAAGATGGGAAAAGGTAAAAAAAACAATCAGGCGCCAAAAATTCCAGCCAATCAGGCGCCAGGAAAAAAAAATTTTTCTCTCAAAAACAGATTCGCAGAATTCATCGCCCATTCATCGCGAGAGCTCTTCTTCTGGGAAATGACAACTCTTCTTCTACTTCTTCATCTGCCATTGAAGCTTTAAAAGGAGGCTAGTTCTTCTATTATGTTAGTAGATTATGCCCTAGAAAACCTATGGGTTATGGGGATTTGAATTGAATTTACAAAATGGGGGGATTTCAATTGAACTTACAAATTCGGGGGATTTCAATTGAAATTACAAATTATTAATTGAATTTATAGATTATCGTAGGTAGAATATAGTTTTTGCCCCGATTTCACCCAATTTGCTGTGATACAGGAAAACTTGAAACAATTGGTATTACTGAGGCAAGTGTACAACTGAGAGCTATTGGTATTACTGGATTCTAATGTAGTTTTTTAATTTATATTCAGGAAACAATGATCACAAACATGCTTTTTGATTATGGAGGATATTATTCAAAATGTGGAGAAGAGGATAAATGGATTTCAAAAGAATGTTGCATGTACGCCGTAATGTTTAAAACATCAAGTTTGGAAGAGATAACTTACTCGGTGATAGTGGATAGGATATGCAAGAAGGTTGGGGTAGCTGAATCTACGACGAAGCTGAAACTGAGTTACATTCCAATAGTAGTGAAAACTCAGAGACGATTGTATAATTTGAATGATGAGGATGTCTCTGTCTATCTGACTTCCTTGGATAAAGAGCAACGCAGAAGTGTTTTGAATGTAGAGATTGTAGTGGTCAGCAATGTTGAAATAAATGAGTTGGGCGAGCAATTTTCAAGAGTAGAGCATGTAAGTTCATTTGGTGTGAATTATGGCGATAATGGTAGAGCTAATGTTGGCGTAAATGATGGTAATGGTGGAGTTAATGATGGTGTCATTGCTATTTACACAGGAAACTGTTCAGCAGAACAACATCATGAGCCGATAGAGAATGCAGATTGTGAGAATGTAGATGGAGAGAACGTAGATGGTGAGAATGCATCACGTGAAGATGGGGATAACGATGAAGATAACGGTCTAGAAAGTTCCCGAAGGCTTGAAATTGTTGAGTTTCCACATTCTGGAGAAGAACAACAGTTTGTAGATGCATGGGAAGATGGTATAGGTCTTAAAGTAGGCCAAGCATTTGCAAGTAAGCAGGAATTGATATATTTCATTGATAGAGCTTCACATCAGAATTGTTTTGGGATCACTTTAAGTAAGTCAGATAAGAGTAGATACGTGGTAAAATACGGTGAAGGAGGTTGTAATTGGTATCTACGAGCTACGAAGGCTACGAATGCAACTTTGTTCACGGTTAGAGTATACAAGAAGATGCATACATGCTCTCGGTCTACTTCGAGTACAAGCATCAAACAAAGCAAAGGCACACTAGGATTAGTTGCTGGTATTGTCTCTGAGTTGTATCCAGGTCAATTGGAACTCCCAACTCCTAAAAGTCTCATCGTTTTGGTTCAAGGAAACGATAGTGTGAATGTGTCATACTCTACCGCATGAAGAGGGAAACAAAAAGTTCTTAGCATGGTGTGTGGTAGTCCAGAAGAAAGTTATAATGATTTGTAGTCATATTTGTACATGTTAGAGCAGGTCAATCCCAATACAAGAACAAGTGTTTTATTGGATGAACAAAAAAGGTTCAAGTACGTATTCTTCGCTTTGGGAGCTTGCATTGAAGGATTTCGAGCAATGAGGAAAGTGATCATTGTGGATGCAACTTTTCTGAAGAACCAACATGGGGGTGTGCTAATTTTTGCAACAGTTCAGGATCCTAATCATCACCATTATCCCATTGCTTTTGCTGTAGTTGATGCTGAAAACAACGCGAGTTGGAACTGGTTTTTCAATACGCTGAAAACAGTGATACCCGATAGTCCTGAATTAGTGTTTGTTTCGGACAGAAATGCAAGCCTCATCAAAGCAATAGGTGAGGTGTACCCGAGCTCTAAACATGGGTATTGTATCTTTCATTTGTCCCAGAATGTGAGATTGCACGTTAGAAGGGACAAAGATGTTGTTGCAAAAAAATTCAGGGATTACGCAAGGCTGTATACAGAGGCTGAGTTTCTAGAAGCATACAGTGAATTGCGGAATACTTATCCTAATGTAGGAAAGTATCTGGATGGTAGTGTAGATGAGGCGAAATGGGCAAGGTATTATTTTCCAGGAGAAAGGTTCAACATAGACACCAGTAATTGTGCAGAGTCCATGAACAATACCTTTCTTGATGAGAGAAAGTACTCGTTATTACATATGATTGATGCAATTGTTGCAAAATTGGCTGGGTGGTTTAACAAACATAGGAACGAGTCTGTTGCTGCATCGGACACACATAAACTGGTCCCCTTTGTGGAGAACATAGTGCACGGTAGGGTAGCCATTGCGAGGAAGCTATCGGTGAGTGAGCTAAACTACTTTCACCTTGAATACAGTGTCATTGGACGCGATGGGAATACTTATTTGGTGAACTTGAGAAGGAAAACTTGTGATTACAAGTGTTTTGATATAGACAAGTATCCTTGTGTCCATGCAATAGCCGCTACAATTATTTTCATGAAACGACCAGGAAGAACAGAGGATATTCATGTAGATGAATTGTGCTCGAAGTATTATTTGATGGAGACGAGGGCATTGGCGTATTATAGGACGATATATCTGGTTCCGCATAAGTCCCAGTGGATTATTCCGGATCATATACAACAATTGTGTGCCTTACCCCCGGATTACAAAAAAAGGGGGTAGAAGGCAAATAACCAGGCATCCATCGGTTGGAGAACGTCGCCGAAGGACGAGTAATAGGCATGTGTGTGGCCAAGGTGAAGGCTTATTTAGCTATTTTAACTACAGTAGGGATAGTAGCGAAGTTTAAATTGTTTACTAGACAATTTTGTAATATTCAAAAAATCAAAAAAATTCATGTTCTTGTCGTATTTGAAATTTTTGTAATAGGCATGTGCGTGGCCAAGTCTGTTCTTTTTACTTGAATATTAAAAAAAAACGAAAATACAGTAATTATACGAGTTTTATTAATCATATTTACTTAACGATACAAAAATTATAAATTCTCATTCACATATTTAATAAATGTTTTAGTACAATCTATTTCATAAACATTTAACATTTTGGAAAATAAATGTTTACACCATCTGATCAAATTGTATTGTTCCCATCAAGAACATTATACTTCTATGTGCACTTTGTTAATCTTAACCCTCTTTTGAAGCGAAAGTTATTAAATAAGCGATTTATGAAATGTTTTTCCATAAGAACGTTGTAAATTCACTTTAATTACAATAAATCTATTGTACAATCAAAACTAATTATTTTTAGAAAGGGTATTACTAATTATAAGTTATAATCCGAAAAGTACAACTACATATTGTCGAGTAAAACCGGAACATTAGGTACTACTATATGTTAAATCCCAGAATTTTTTATTCATGTAATTGCCAAGTGTCCATGTGTTATTGGAAACTAAGATTATGGCGGCGACACGTGAGAAACGACTGCGATCAAATTCATGTAATTGGCAAGTCTCAATTTTTCTCCCCAAATCTCAAATCTCAAATTCCAATTCCCCCCCCCCCCCCCTCCCCCATTTCCCCACCCAAATCCAAAACTCACAAAAATCCCCGAAAATACTCATTTTTCCCCACCCAAACCCGAAAATCACAAAATCCCCTTGAACGCAGAGAAGACGAAGAATGTTGAGTATCAGCTCTTCCGAGAGATCAAGTCTGAGCCCTCTTCCTGAACGCAGTGAGAATTTTGGAATTCCGACTGCTTGTTTTTGTCGTGCGGCACTAACCATTGAAACTTCTTACACGAATCTGGATCCAGGAAGGAGATACTACAGCTGCGCCCTCAAATATGTAAGCAAGATTCTTATTTCCAGTTTATTTTTGGGTAACGAATGGTTATGGGAATCCTTTCATTTCGTGCATATTCCATCCGGAGGATGCCATTTTTACAAATGGTGGGATGATGCAATAACAGAGGAGATCGGTGACATTCGAAGAGCCATTCGGAACTAGATGGCAGACCAAGAAGATTCCATTCGATACGACCTTAGGAGGGCTTGGACATGCCTTCAGCATGAAGCGGCCGAAATTAGAGACCTCCGAGAATCTATTAAAGAGCTGAAAGAATCTTATCACGGCCTTAGTAGCATCATGTGTGACTCAATTGTGAATGAAATTAATCTGGCTTCAGATGCATTTCATCGAAACGAGTTTTACAAGGAAGTGAATGTGATGATTACTCTCTCTGTTCTTGCCATTGTCTCGGTATCTTCAACCATCTACTTGTTTAAGTAGATAATATAAATATTGATCTTATGTTGTTCATAACTTTAGTGAATCTTGATTTTCTGGATTTTGTTATGTTGTTCAAAAATTTTGAGTAGTTGAACCGAGAAACACCGAGTATTACCGATTTTTGGAAATTTTAAATTTTCGAGTAGTTGGACCGAGAATTACCGAGTATTACCCAATTTTGAAAATTTTGAATTTTCGAGTAGTTGGACCGAAAATTACCGAGTATTACCCAATTTTGGAAATTTTGAATTTTTGAGTAGTTGGACCGAGAATTACCGAGTATTACCCAATTTTAGAAATTTTGAATTTTCCAGTAGTTGGACCGAGAATTACCGAGTATTATCCAATTTTGGAAATTCTGAATTTTCCAGTAGTTGGACCGAGAATTACCGAGTATTACCCACTTTTGGAAATTTTGAACTTTCCAGTAGTTGGACCGAGAATTACCGAGTATTACCCAATTTTAGAAATTTTGAATTTTCCAGTAGTTGGACCGAGAATTACAGAGTATTACCCAATTTTGAATTTTCGAATAGTTGGACCGAAAATTACCGAGTATTATATCTTACTTGTCATATTTTTTGTTAATTTTTTAATTTATATATATTTGTACCCAGTTATACGGATGTCTGATTCAGTATATTGCCGAGCCCGTATATTTGTACCCAAAGAGTTATGAAATAATATATAAAATAAAAAAATACATATAAATAAAATAAAAAAACATATAAACATAAAAAAACATTAAAAACATAATATTAAACATAAAAAAACAAAAAAAAACATAAACATAAACATAACATAAAAAAAAACATAATATTAGATTTTTTTCACCATGGATTTAACCATGGCGTACTCCTTTGTCTGTCGTCGTGCCTCACCATCATAGCCCTCCCTCTCCCCGCGGTACATTAAGGCGATGTGTTCATCGAACACATCGTCTTCATTCACCCTAGGGTGAATAAGCATGTCCGCCAACGCCTCCAGGAGATCCTTCATCGACGTCCCCATCGACCAGCGGGTGGCCAGAAGCCAGGGGTGGAAGACAACGCCTTTCACACTCACGTTAGGGTGGAAGATCGGTGTGATGAAGTAGACCGTGGGGGGCCTGTAGGGGAAATCCGGCGGGAACCGAATTTTGAGGGAGAACTGACCCCCTTCGTATGGGCTGCTCGGGGGTCCGTTGAGGGTCGCCTCCCACTCGGAGAGGTCTTCCCCAACAGGGCCTGCGGCGAACCCTGCCTTAGGGTTCTGAAAAATTTCTTTCAGGTGCCGCTTGATCCACACAGTCGCCATGAGAGATGAGAGAAGATAGATGGGTGAGAGAAGATAGATGAGAGAAGATGATGGATTGATGAAGAAGATGATAGAAGATAATGAAAGATGAGAATAACGTGTATTTATAGAAGGGAAAGGAAAGGGCAAAGGTCGCCACGAAAGAGGAGTAGTTATGGAATGGTATTACTGCTTCGAAGCGGTACAACTACCGCCCTTACCTTCATTTATTATTTCTACTGCATGCAGATTTGTCAGTTTTGACGCCACAAACAGCCACATAAACCGAGTGGACGTAATTAATTAAATTTAAGTAATTTCACAAAAACATTCTGTAAACCGACGCCTTGGGAACATGATAAAAATTAAAAACATACTTGTTTAACACGAAAAACTTATTCTCTCACCACTCCTTAAATTGATGATTTGGTTTACAACCACTTCGAATTTACTTACCCGAATTGAATGCTGAGTTGACAGTGTATTACTGGTAAAACTACCACCGCTTACTTTTTATTTATCTTTAATTATCATGATTTTACCGCCACTACATCATTGATTGCCACTACCCATCGATTATATACAATATAAGTTCCGCATTTGACTATTTCATTTAATGTTTCTTGATTACTCTGATTATCCAAAAAACATAATAAAGAGTCATGTCCAAAAACAAACCATGATTACATTGAGAGAGAAGATAGAGGGAAAAACAGTTCAATGCTTCCTATGCCGAGTGATTAGCCCTATCGTCCTCGAAGCCTCCTGTTTCCTTTTCCCAACACTCTCTTCTTCCTCAACAGGAGCAACAACCGTAGCCTCGGCCTCTTTTGGTTGTCCCTACAAATACATCATAGTGTTACCGAACAATAGCAAATAATACATCATAGTGTTACCGAACAATATCAAGTAATACTGAAACCAGATTTCAAAGTTAAATACCTCTTCTCTTCTCGTACGTCTAGTCATATACGTCATTCTCCTTCTCCTTCTCCTTCTCCTTCTCCTTCTCCTTATCCTTATCCATCTCAATTGCCACCTGACGTCTCTCTTCTTCACCTTCTTCTTCTCCTACATGCTCTCCTTGTCCTTCTCTTCTTGCCTCTTTCACGTTTTCTTCAACGGAGTTGAGTCTTCTATCAATCCCATCCATGCGGTCCATGATTTGGAGAAACTGATCGCCCATACTTTTCTTCAACATCTGTAGCTGTTCCACAAATCCAACCAGAGCGACATTGACATTCTCCCTAGCCACAACACGATTATGGACCCTCTCCTTATCATCTCCTCGGGCAGCAACATCAATGCTGAATAGCTCTTTCCAGAATATTGGCTTCCCTTCGTCTATTAGGCGCTTCGACCAAGTGTCAGGAACTACATCAGAGAAATCTGGCTCCTCATACTCCCCACCCACGATTCGAGCCATCATAATTTTCTCATACAAGGATGGTTGCAAGATACTGTGAATGTCCTGTGAATATAAAAATTTACAATTTAAAAACAAGTAAATGCTACATAAATAATGGAAAACCTATAAGATGATTTTCAACCTTAGTATCACCAAGTGCTTCATATAATTATGATAAAGGAAAACCTTTAAGTGCGAATGGTCGCCACTTTTGTTTGCACATCCGAGGACAATCCCTCTCTGCTCTTCTAACATCTTCTCTGTATTTGATCTTCAGATTTGGGATTGCCTCAAACGCTAAAATCTACAAATAACACACCAAATTACAAATAAAATCATAAAATCATTAAAACAAGAAAATGATTACTTACCTCCAATGGAGTAACAAAGTTTGGAAAGGTCCATGAATCTGTTCCGATGACCCCATTGAAATGCTTCATTGTATGATCAATTTCCTTCATATTCACTTCGAAGGAAAACCGCCCCCATGGGAATGTCCGACACGCTTCAAGATCGTTCACAATCCTAAGAAAAAACGGCTCCACAGATGGTGCTTTCGGGCCGGTCTTCGACTTTCCACTTATTATGCTAGCTAAGAAGTAGACGACACAAATTTTCAAACGATCTGGACAAGCTCGCATCTTGCCGAACTTTTCTTCAACAACAGCAATTGAGGGGACGATTCCTTTCTTAAAATGCCTCGACTTGAACTCATCATTTCCCATTATCTCAAAGTCATCTTCTGGATACGGACGACAATCTAATCCAGATAGGAGTGCATGTTCTCTGAGAGAATAGCGGATGGGAACACCATTAACAACAAACCAACATTTCTTTCTCTTATTTGTACTTGCCGTCCGAAGAAGAAGCAACCACATACCCATCACCTTATGATATGGGTCCCTATGCATGTGCCAAAAATGCTTGAACTGCGGATGCTCTGTAAATCACCTCAGCTCGTCAGGTTGAAGTCCTATAGACTCCAATTTCTCCACTGCTTTGTGGATAAAGCACCTTGTTGCCAACTTGATTACCTTGTTATACTCAGTTGTATCGAAGAACATCCTCTCAGGTTGCAATGGCTGGTCTTCCTCCTCGATATACGTTCGCTTCCGCCACAATGTTAACTGACTACCCTCACCATTCACTCCCGACGGTTCTGGGGGCGAGTTTGTATACATTTCCGGTACCGGATGAGTCTCAATTTCTTCGATAACAGCTATAGCAGAAGTTCTACGAAGTTATAACACAACCATTAGCATCCGAAATCTAATTCTACACAAAAATCGAATTCCTTTGTTTCTACACAAAACTCGAATTCCCAAATTTCATATTCCATTCTACTTAATCTCGAATCTAGTTGAACGAAACACAGAAGAATAAGAGGAAGGACGAACCTGATTTAGAGACGGGAATTCGATTCTCCAGTAATCACTACCATTGTCTTAGTTGTACCTTTTAGTACCAAATAGGAGGGAAGAACTTTCGAATCGACACAAGTATTTGGGAAAGATGTTGCTCGGGATGACAATTTTAGGTTTTAATTTTGGGTATAACCCGATTTCAGCGATTTTGACCCGATAATCGCGGGTCTGATGTAGAATTCGATCTGATATCGCGAATCTAGACTAGTGTCGCGAGTGGAGGGTTGATATCGTGGATTTGAATATGGATATAGTTGGTTGGGTTGGTAATTAACAAAAAAAATTAAGAATGAGTAGTCTTTTAACGCTTTTTCGATTTAAAAATAAATCAAAAATAAATTATTTTTTATAACGGATGCATATGTGAATAATGGTAACTGAAAAAAGCATGTCAACATTTGCCCCCTGTATTACTTCTTCTTCATTTCTTCTTCTTTTGGTTTCGTTCTAGAATTGAAGTGTTTGATATCATAATTAAAGTTATGAAACGAAATAAATAGTGTTTGATCCTCATCATACGGCATCGTTTGGTCGTCGTATGATTGATATCCTTTCACTTTTAGTTTTTTTTTTTGTTTCTCAAGCCATGGAAGGAGATTATCGGCGTTATTTCTTCTTCATTCCTGCAGCGACCGAAATCGAGAAACTCTATGGAGACAAACCCACGGATTGTTCCTCGAGAAGTGTTTTCTTAGTTCAATTGTCATCTCCTCCAGTTATACTCGTGGTGTGGCAGAATTGAAAATGCGCGGAACTTGTTCGATGAAATGCCTGAGAGAATCTTTTTCTTGACATGTGCTCAATGTGTTAATAGGTGACATTGTTTTTGCTAGCACATTGCTTGAAGAGTTGAAGATGCCAAACGGGTATTTGATAGAACTGAAAAAAGTGCTTCATTTCTTGGAACTCAATGACTGTGGGATTCAGCCAAAAATGGTGGTCCAGTTGAAACTTTTAGAGTGTTTCCGCCAAATGCACGAGCTGGATTTGCCTACAGATAAGTTTAGCCTCTCCATTGTCTTTAGTGCGTGTGCAAGCATTTCATCTCTCGAACTTGGTGAGCAGGTTTTTGCGAGGGCTACTATTGTTGGTCTTGACTCTGATCAAATAGTATCATCCTCTCTCATTGATCTCTACTGCAAGTGTGGAGGAGAGTATTTGACACAATGGTAAAATCAGATGAAATACCATGGAACTCGATGATATCAGGTTATGCTACGAATGGTCATGGATTTGAAGCGATTGATTTGTTCAAGAAAATGTATGTTGCTGGTATGTATACATCGATATATAGGACAAAACGATGGGTGTAATTTAGCAAAATAAATAAAGTCAATGGTTAGTATAATTATGGGTAAATGAAATACAGAGAGAAAGAGAGTGACGTCGTTAGAATGTGGGGAGGGGAGAGATTAAAGGGCAAAGATACCGAATCTTCTCTTAGCTTTGTGACTTGGCCTTTTTCATTTATCTATCACACCCACTAAAAATTAATGTAATATATATATATATATATATTAGACTTCATTAATCAAAAAATTATGGGTCGAACTCGCACACAAAATATGTCAAGAAATTTACAAATTATTTCGAAACATATGAAACAGACCAGATTTACAATTTTTTTTGTTTTAAACATAATTTAAAGTCAGTCATACAGTATTAATATTTTTATATATTTTTTGTTTGTGGAAAACTTTTTCCTAGTATACCTAGTATACTAGATAAGTAATCCGTGCGCTGCATGTAATTAAAACTATATCAAATTCTAATTTGTTAATTTTTAACTTTCATTTTAAGTATTTATCTTTTTACGCTTTTAGTCTCGTTTAATATTTTGATTAGTCACTAATAATTTAATTAAATAAATTCAATATTTGTATTTTTCTAGATTGTTATATATTTTTTTGGCATAACCTAACTATCTTCCTTATATTTATGGTTAAAAATACATTATACTTACCACTATTTTAAAGACATTAAATGCACCGTCTTTATTTGTGATGTCAACATTGTTTTAAGGCATTTTTTTGTGCCCCAATTGTTTTTTACTTTTTTTATATTGATTACACGTTAATAGTACATGGATACTAAGAAATTGGAACTAACTCAACATACTAAATACCAAAATAGCTCGATATAGGTTTTGATTTGATTCTTTTTTGCTAAAAATTGTCTTTTTTAAAAACTGCACGATCTTATGTCCTTGTGCGCTTAGATACTTTAAAAATAAAAAGATTGTTGGAGTGTTATTTATCATAATATTTGGCACACACAACAACACCACCTACATGCAATCCATTTTTTATTTAAAATGTTTAATTGTGGATTTCATTGACGACTTTTTCTTCACAAAATATAGCATGCTTTAAATATTTCGCTTTTTCGAATCCATTAAACTACTAGAATTTGATACGGAAAAAGAATTTTCAAGCATGTGTTTCTCTTGAAGTATGGTGTAGAATCGCATTTTCACTCGCGATATGGTACAAAATAAATTGTATCACTCTTTACATGTATGTTTTGTTGTGGTAGTGTTTGAACATTCTCAAGCATTATTTTTTTTATTATTATTTTAGTCTGAAATTTATATATATTTATATATATATAATTTTTTTTGGTTAAAAATACAATATCATAACACTTTAAAATTTCAACCCATGTAAAAAATATAAATTTTTTCTTATATGATTCCAATAAAATTTACTTGTAAACACTCGACTTTCATCTATGGTATATGTAAGCAAAGAATAAAAAATATATTTTTGACTTCTTTTTTTTTTGGTCAAAAACAAATATAAGAAAACTCTATACAAAAAAATGAGTGTTAGGAGATTAATTCAAAATAAAATCAATGATAATTAAGTAATCTAGAAATTTCTCAACAAATTTGTTCTATAAAATGATAAATTAAGTCAAAAATATATTTTTAAAATAATCAATCGATATATATATTCTAAAAACAAAATTATTCAAAATCATGCTATATTTTTAATATAATTTATTATATTTTATTTGAATATATATCAAAATAAAAGTTTAAAAATATTTTACTAATTTTATAAAAAGTTAGACACAATTTTTTTTTTTAAAGAGTTCGTTAACTAACCACAAAACTAGAGTCATTAAATGGTGCATATTAGAGTTATGTTTTCAAGATTATATATTTTTCAGGTTAGCCCAAATAATTTTTTAGTCCACTACAAAAAGGATTAAATAGATAAATTATTTCGTTTGACAACTGTATCTATAATCATGAGTTAGATATATTATAAAATTCAAATAAAATCAATTTTTCTTAAATTTTAAAACAATTTTTTTAAAAAAAATATTCTGCACTATAATTAGTACGGGATAAATCCTAATTTGTAGTTTTAAAATCGCAAACTATACCGCGTAGTCCGGGGCCTTATGGTCGGGTGGTTGGGGACGGGATCGGGGTGTCACCACACTTCGGGTTCGATCCACCTGCTGCGCGAAACTAAATCACATTTCTCCTGGACATCCACACGGATATGGGCCCATTGCTTACGGCCCATTTGAAAACCTGGGAGGGAGCATATCCGTTGGTTGCCCTTCTCCCAGAGATTAGTCTGAACTCCTCTATAGGTTTAGGATTAGTTACCAAAAAAAAAAAAAAAAAAAAACTATACCGCGTAAGCCTACACGATTTTTGTTGTTGTCTATAATAATGAAGTTGTTACCCGAAGGTCCCGGAGTTAGTATCTCAACCGGTTGAATTCGGAATCAGAGATATATAGTAACAAAAGGTAAAAATTATGGTCAACCAACAGCAACAAAAAGACAAAAACAGTAAACAAAACTTATATATGTCATTTAAAACTTGGAAAAAAACAAAAAATAGCCTCGTGGAATGTGGATCGTTCGCATTTGCAAGAGAGCTAAAAAAAATAAAAAAATTGAGGGCTATTTTTTTGTAATTTACGAAGCTTTCCATGTCCTCGACCAAGCAACTAAGCGACAAAAACAACCGCCCGTACTACCCCGTGCGATCCAAACGCTTCCATTTTCACGCGATTTTGCTACAAATTCCTTAACGCGCTCTTTTGCATTATTCACTAAATTAATTGTTCTGAACAATGATGTAAATTAAAATTACCATGAACTCCAACACACTTATTGTAGAGCATCTACAATGTGTAAGATTATTTTGGGCGTGATTCGTTGATGGAAAACGTCTCTTCCCCAATTAAATATTCGATTACTGATTATTCATATATGAAATTTTGATCAATGACAAAAACTATCTAATAATTTAATTTTTTTACATGAAATATTGAAATGCGGCTAATTTCACTAAAACCGTAAATGGTGTTAGTTTTCCGTCAATGATTAATGACGTGGCTGACACGTGGTATACCTGTTTGGTACGGTATATGATTTGGTCGATTTTTATTTTTGGCGAAAGGCATTGATTCTGATTTTTTTTGATAAAAAAATCGACCAAATCACATATCGTACCAAACTGATGTGCCACGTGTCAGCCAAGTCATTAATCGTTGACGGAAAACTAACACCGTTTACGATTTTGATGAAATTAGCCGCATTTCAATATTTCATGTAAAAAATTTAAATTATTAGATAGTTTGTGTAATTTTTGGCTTGAATCAAAATTTAATGTATGAATAATCAGCAGTCAAATACTTCATAGGGGAATAAGCCGTTTTCCAACTCGTTTACGGTTTGGAAATAGTTTATCGTAGTTTTTCTTTAGGTAGCTGTAATTTTAATTTCTAATCAAATAGTTTTTCTTTTGTGGAAAACTTTCTTCTAGTATAATTAGGGTAGGAAAATTCTCTCTCTTTTTTCCAATTTAGTGACCTTTAATGTTGAGACGTTAAATCCACATTTGGTTCGATTCAGTGACTGTTTAAAATATGGAAACCCTCCGTGCTCTGTCTGTATGTGTCAGTGTCAATCAGGTCTGAGAGTTTGTAACATGTGGATGTAACCTGTTGATTTCAATAATAAGATGGCATTTTCAGAAAGAAAATAAAATGGAAACCCTCCTGGTATAATATTTGATTAGTGATGGTTTAGTGCTTTCACGTTAATTTTTTCTTTCAAATCAATACATACAAACTGACTAAACATTTCCAACATAGTAAAAATATAATCATATATTATGATATTGTGTGTTAAAAATGAAAAAAAGATTGCAAGTAAATTCGTTTATCGTAGTTTTCAAAATACGTATTTAGTTAGGCGTTATTTGTTTCGGTACAAGATGTTCTTGGTTTGTGGTTCCGGAATTATATCCGGTAATATAGTTCAAGTTCTTAACTCGGTATGTTTAAACTTCGCAATCCGATATTATTAAAACATATTTTTCTTTTAAATCTATGTAATAGTCCATTTTAAAATGAAATAAAATCAGAAATTTTAATTTAAAAAAATCCGTCTATCATAAATTTTTGTTATACAAATAAAACTATATGTTTTGAAATTTGTAAAACCGTTCACACTAAAAAGTAAAAAAAAATAATTTGGCAAAAAAAAAATTCGGCGAATTAAGGGTTGACAGTTAAGAACAGTGTAAAAACTCCTTTAAGAATCGGTTCTTAAAACTCTTATTTAAGAACAAGTTCTTACGCCCAATAGAGAGAGTGAGACACAGGCGCTGTAGCGAGCGTGTGTGTGTGTGAGTGAGGAATGGTTCGTATTAACACCACCATCCACCACTAATTATAATGTTCGCTTCGTCATGTCTGACTAATACTCGTTTAATTAAAAGGTATTTTGTTTTTTTTTCAGTTAAAATTTAAAAAACAAAAGGTATTTTGTTTCGCTAGATTCCTATTAAAGCCTCTGACGGAGAAAGAAGGGTTTCGATATCATTAAAAGAGAGAACGTTTAGAGAGAGAGAAGAGGCAGACAGACATCTTTTTGTTGTTTTTGTGTACACTTGCTTCTGTCTCTGTCTCTCTGTGTATCTTTTTTGTTCTCGAAGATGTAAAGATTTTTTCTTTCTTTTCCTTAAAAATAATCGTACCTTTGTAATCTCCATAGATTTCTCTGTCTCTCCTCTCGCCAACTCCACAGATTTGAACCCTTTTTTCTCTTCTTTCTAAGTTCTCATACTAAGGTAACTATTCCAACTCTCTTTTATCATTTTCTTGTTTGGTTTTTTGATTATCCGATTCTGATTTCGTTTTTTTACTCCTCGCGATTCTGAGTTTTCTTGTGACTTTTTCAAGTTATGATTGTGTCACAAGTGGGTTTCGTAATAGATTTATCTTAAATTTTTGTGTGGAGAAACTCAGAAATTTGTAAGATTTAGCTGAATTGTTGTGCTCAATTCAACAGAGTTTGAGAACGATGTATAGCTAAATTTGATGTCGACAAACCATAGGTTTTATATACAAATATTACAAATTGGGAATAGATTTTGTGTATTTCAAGGAATCGACCAACAAACTTTGTCTCATCTTCATGTTGTTGGTGGATGTGTTTAGTGTTGCAAGTTGGCATATTGTCTGATTTTTATAATAGTGTAACATTTTAGATTCCATCTTTTGACCTATAATATCTTCTTCCATAAACGTTTTCATTTTTTTACTTTTTATTTTCTTCCTGTTTTTCACTTTGACAGCTACTACTTTCTAAGTTGGTTTTTTTTAACGCATCGATTCCTTTATGCAAATAGAGAGAATCTCATGTCCAGTCTTAGAAAGAAAAGAAAAAATTGAACAGTTGCTCAGAAAAGTTCTTTTAGTTTTGATTTTCATAGTAAGAGATCTTTTAGGAATCTATTCTTGTGTTTTTCTTTGGTTGAGAAGGACCAGAGAAGGAGCAGAGAGATTCTTGTTTTTTTTCAGAGAATCTCAGTTTGTGGTCTCTCTTTATGAAATCTTTATCTCTCTATCTTCTCTAGATTCCCCTACTTCTGTCGAGTTACTTAGTGGCCAAGATTCACTTATTTGACTCGGCAGGCAAAATCTCGGAATATCTTATCTTCTTGCAAGTTGTTGAGAGACTTAAAGCCTGCTTCTTCTTATCCTTTGTCTTGTTCTGTGTATTTGTGATATAACTAAGTTCTTTTGGTTAACCGCAGAACGTGTGTGTGAAGAGCTGAAAATCCAGAAAGATCTTGTTTCTTTTTAATGGCTAAAGTTTATTGGCCGTATTTCGATCCTGAGTATGAGAACTTGAGCACCAGAATCAATCCTCCAAGGTAATAAATATTACACTCAGTCTATTTTGATTATTTCATTCAAGAACGTACGTAGACTCATTGATGCTGTATTTACTTTTCTGTGTTGTTGTTGTTGTTGTTTCAGTGTTTCCATAGACAACACTAGCTGCAAAGAATGCACTCTTGTCAAGGTAAGCTCTTACTTCTCGGATTAGTCGATTTGATGATTTAACTGATATTTGATACCTGTGTGACTGTTACTTAACAGGTTGACAGTATGAACAAACCTGGAATACTACTGGAAGTTGTGCAAGTCCTGACCGATCTTGATCTCATAATCACCAAAGCATATATTTCTTCTGATGGTGGATGGTTCATGGACGGTAATAATTGCACCTTTTTTTTTTTTTTACATTCACAAAAGATTCTTTCATTCCAATAAAACATCTCATGGGTTCCATCTTCACATCTTTATAGTATTCCATGTCACTGATCAACAAGGGAACAAGGTTACTGATAGCAAGACCATCGATTACATCGAAAAGGTATATAAATAGAAGCAGTTTTATATTGTAATGTATACAATTGGAACTGTTATTACAATCTGAGTTTTGGCTTTTTCAATAGGTATTAGGACCAAAGGGTCATGCTTCGGCTTCACAAAACACTTGGCCAGGTAAAAGAGTCGGTGTCCATTCATTAGGCGACCACACATCGATCGAGATTATTGCTCGTGATCGTCCTGGTCTCTTGTCTGAGATCTCAGCCGTACTAGCAGACCTTCACTTCAATGTGGTGGCAGCTGAAGCATGGACTCATAACCGTAGGATCGCGTGTGTTCTCTATGTGAATGACAACAAAACGTCTAGAGCTGTCGGAGACCCAGAGAGATTGTCTGCCATGGAAGAACAGCTCAACCTTGTGCTGCGTGGATGTGAACAGGAAGATGAGAAAGTTGCTCGGACGAGTCTCTCCATTGGGTCGACTCATGTTGACCGTAGGCTGCATCAGATGCTTTTCGCTGATAGAGACTACGAAGCAGTGACTAAGCTTGATGGTTCCACTTCTCCTGGACTCGAGCCCAAGATCACGGTTGAGCATTGCGAAGAGAAAGGTTACTCCGTGATAAGCGTGAGCTGCGAGGATCGAGCCAAGCTCATGTTCGACATTGTATGCACGCTTACGGATATGCAATACATTGTGTTTCACGCCACGATTTCATCGAACGGTCCTCATGCCTCTCAGGAGTATTTCATCAGGCACAAAGACGGCTGCACTCTGGACTCAGAAGGAGAGAAAGAGAGAGTTATCAAATGTCTAGAAGCAGCAATCCATAGAAGAGTCAGCGAGGTAAGATAACCCAAAAAAAACACATCTATTTTGGTGTTTCTTGCATTATAAGTTATATTGTCTGAAATAAAATTTATAGGGTTGGAGTTTGGAGCTCTGCGCAAAGGACAGAGTTGGATTACTTTCGGAAGTAACTAGGATTCTGAGAGAGCACGGGATTTCAGTGACAAGAGCTGGTGTGACAACAGTAGGAGAACAAGCGGTTAACGTTTTCTATGTGAGAGATGCTTCAGGGAATCCAGTGGACGTGAAGACAATCGAGGCGTTACGCGGAAAGATCGGACACAGTATGATGATTAACGTCAAGAATAAGGTTCCAAGCAGAAGATGGAAAGAAGAAGGTCAAGCCGGTACAGGAGGAGGATGGGCCAAAACCAGTTTCTTCTTTGGGAATCTGCTAGAGAAGTTGTTGCCTTGAGAGAAAAGGTACTGTTAAATGTGTATTCGGGTCTAGTTGGGTGTTCTGACTTGGTCAGGGATTTTGGTGGTAACCCAAAATCGAACCGAACCAAAACCGGGTTTTTGTTACTTATTCATAGTATGACCGGGTAATGCACCGTGTGAACATGTCTATAATAGAATAATAATATGGACCTTTTCCTATTAGAAAGGTTTGCTTTTGTGTATGAAACTCAGTCCTTGTTACTATTTTCTTTGGCCAAATGTATAATATCCAAATGTTGTTAAGAATTTTTTTTAAAAAATTTAAAAGTTCACTACAAGAAAAAAGGTCAGATTTTGACCACGAATACAGTCAAAAAATGGTCGAAAACATCTGATTTTGATCATTTTTCGACAAAAAATAGTTGTCTATAATCGATGGTCGAAAATGATTTTTGGTAAAAAAATGGTCGAAAATTTTTTGACCAAATAAAATCGTCGAAAACTTTTTGACCAAATAAAATCGTCGAAAATTTATGACCATTTATATGGTCAAACATTTTCGACCAAATAAGTCGTCGAAAATTTTTGACCAAACTAATTGGTCGAAAATTTATGACCAATTAATGTGGTCGAAAATGTTTGACCAGATAAATGGTCAAAAACTTTTGACCAATTATTGACCATGTATTTCAAAATTTTGACCAACAAAATATTGAAAATAAATTCCAAAAAATATTAAATTATAATAAAATGTGTACTATTAATTATGTAAATTCGATTTAAAATTAAAATTGTTGAAATAAAACAAATATTCAAATCTGTTAAAAAAAATACATATCCAAAAACATCTCTAAATAAATGCTGTTGAGTATCAAGTTTTTGTTTCCTTTTAGTAATCGCAGAGTAGTGTAGAAAGGATTTTACCAACAAGTAAACGAAAAAAAAGTAAAAGAAATCACACTCCTTAGCTTCATGACATCTACGCCTACAATCTCTGCTTTCTTCACGCCGCCTTTGAAGAATTGCTGTGTTGGCTGCATTCATCAATCATCGTAACGCACATCTCAAAAAGTGGATAACATTATAGAGCTGATATAGACTCAAAACTAATTCATGCTTGATCCTAGA
Source organism: Eutrema japonicum (assembly GCA_030161315.1). NCBI lineage: Eukaryota > Viridiplantae > Streptophyta > Magnoliopsida > Brassicales > Brassicaceae > Eutrema > Eutrema japonicum. Next base: position 9,513,881 of record BSQW01000013.1, read on the forward strand.
ATGTAGAGTAATCTTTGAAAGGAAACAGAGGATGTTACCACAGCAGAGACATTTAACTTCCCAAGAGCATTTGAAAGACCGCCCTACAAATATGCAAGAAGAGATAATTTAATCAATGAAACTTACAGTGATACTTATAAGAAGATGGGATACAAAGAAAGAGCTTATACATGTGTGAAATGATTTCTCTACTCAGTGACTTATGTTACTTTTATTAAGGATGTAATATCAGTAACCAGTTACAGCAAGTAGAGTGTAGCAATCTTTGTTTATACCTCAAGACTTTCTATCAGTTAAGATATTCATTTGGTTCTATACACCCAATGAAAAAGGCTTTGGATAGCAGATACTTCAAAAGCTTCTAATCACAAAACAAAAACCATAGAAAATGGTGGCTTAGGTCTTACGATGGCCTTGTAGAGACATACCTCGTCAATGTCGACCTTATATGTTGTTACATCGGGATATTTCTTACTGAGCTCCAATATCACATCAATGCAGAGGCAGTAAACGGGAAGTTCCATTGGTACCGAATCAAACGCCGCTTTGAAGAGTTGCGAAGCTCTGCGCTTCTCGGGTTTGTCAGGAAAAACCTGAATCATGTTCGATGTACATAGGTCAGAAGAAACAAATACGAAGGATGACTAATAAATAGAGTAATGAAGGAGATAGATTACAATGCAAGCTCTGGTCTTGATTTTGCAGGAGATAGATTACAATGCAAGCTCTGGTCTTAATGAAGGAGAAAGATTACAATTCGATTTACCCAGACAAAACAATACTCATTTACCCAGATAAAAGGAACAACGACAGATCTAAACAAGGAGACATATTCTGATTCGATTCCAGGAAAATCAGAGATGATAAAAGGAACAACGACAGATCTAACGAGAAAACGAAAATCAGAGAAGAAAAATCAGAGAATCGAAATTCCAGGAAAAACCCAGAAACTGGGCAAGATAATCTATGCAAGGGACAAAAAAAAAAACTTACTACTCGAGCTAATCGAATATCAGAGCAATTACGGAAGAGATCGAAGAAGAGAGAAGAAGAGGAGAAGATGAGATTACGGAAGGGAAGAAGAAGAGGAGAAGAAGAGATTACAGAAGAGAGAGAGAGAGAGAGAGAGAGAGAGAGAGAGAGAGATCGAAGAAGAGAGATAGAGAGATCGAAGAAGAAGAGAGAGAGAGAGAGATCGAAGAAGAAGAAGAGGAGAAGATCGCGAAAAAAAAAAAACGCCTGCTATGAGTAAAGAGATGCGATGAGTTTTTTTTTAGTTGTCTTAGGGTTAATGATAATGGTCAGAAATTGGTCACAAATATTTGATCGATTTTGGTCGATAATTCGTCAGTAATTTTGACCGTTTTTCTTCAGGAATAAATGGTCAAAAACTTTCGACCGTGTTTTGACCAAAATTTGAATCAGTCGAAATTTGGTCGAAAATAACTGACAAATTTTCAACCAATATGAAACGGCTAGAGACAGCTATAAACGGCTATATAATTGGTCGATAATTGGTCAGACAATTTCGACCAATTTTCCTCGGATAACAGTCGTCAAAACTTTTCGACTAAAATTTGACTGTTTCAGGTAACAGTCGCAAAATGGTCAAAAATATTTGACTAAATCTAAACCATAAATATTGGTCAAAAAGTTTTGACTAAATATCGACCGATTGAATTTCAGTCGTTTATTGGTCTAAAATTAGTCGATAAATTTTCGACCAAATAAAAAATGGTCAAAAATTGACTTGTTTTCTTGTAGTGGTTGCTCTATTTTTTTTTTAATGTTATACACTTAAAAGTTTCTCTATTGGATAAACAATAGTTATTTTTGGGGGAACATATGTTGTGATTCTATTATCAAATTGGTGCATTGGCTTGGCCATGAAAATGAGTTGATTGACTTAGCATAAGACAACATACAGTAATAATAAGACATATACTTAGCTGCATAATCCAGTGAAATATACATGTAAATAGTATATAAGCCTAAAAAGGTGATAAATACTCTCTCTCTCTCCATGTCTTTTCTTATATAATTGAGTAACAATGGTTGCTTGGAATTGAGTAACAATGGTAAACACAAAAAGAAGTTTAGGGGTTAAAAACTTACATGTTTGGAATAAGGCTTGTGCTATCAAACTCATCTGAATGCTTTTTTTTAAACTATAAATAGTTTTCATCTAAAGTAACATTCTATTTGTCGTATAGTGTGGATGCCATATTGTAGGAGTGCAAACTCTCAAAATACACAATTGCAAAAACAAAACAAGAAAAATGAAAAAGAGATTGAGACAACAAGAGCTTGAATCACATGAAAGATACAAAGAGGACGACTAATAGGTTTTAAGCCCAAAAGAGAAAAAATGAAAAGCGAATTGAGGGTTGCCTGATAAGATCTCTGTCTCTCTCCTCCGCCTGTAAGAACCTCATCGACAAATCGATTGCTGGGGATTGGAAAAGCTTGAGGAGTAAGGATTTGATGCGATCATTGCATGTAATTATCTTTTGTCATTGTGATTTAATTTGACAAAATCCGTAACATTTTGTTTGTATTTTTTTGGGTTTTTGATTATTATTTATAAAATAGAGAGATTAAAAGTGTTGAAATATCTTTGAGATGCGTACCATACAAACAGCAACCGATAATTTCCAAGACTACAGGGTCAATCCACTCTTCCTGACTGAAACCTTTGGCCACTAGTCGTGCCTGTAGCTTATCCAAACTACATCTGCATTTATACTTACCATTTGCAGTAGACATTCCTCTTTCACTTTCCATTGATGTTGAGGCTAATGATTGTTGTAAAGTTGGAAAATCTTGTTCTGTGAATAGAGGTGAGTTATCTGTAAATGCTTGAGCTGGCTGAGTAGATGAAGGAGTTACAGGAATTAGAGGTGGAGTTCTGGTGTTAGAAGAAGCATTAGTTGCAGAAACAGGATCAGGAGGTAAGAAGCTTTTCTGCCAAGCTGCAAGAGTAGAAGTTGAGGTTTCAGAGTGGAAACTTCTGTAAATATTTGAAAAGGGAAAAGCTGTTTCATCAAACAAAACATGGCGAGTGATGTACACTTTTCCTGTTGGTGGGTAGAAACATCTATTCTGAGGCATTTTACTTTGGAACATCATTGTTAAACCAAGTTCAGTGATGTGTATGTGCTTTCTCTCAGCCAAACCATTTTGATGCGGTGTGTATGGACACGAAATGTATTGTTGAATGCATGAATCTTGTTAAAAAAATTGTAATGTCCTCATGGTACATTAACATGAATCCTAGAGGACAACAGTTAAAATTTCCAGTTAACAATGCCAGTGTGTAACTTTAAAACACTTTGCTCATGAAAGTCAAAACTACATCATCCTAAGATGGTTGTCATTGATCCACATCTTTTGACCACAGTAGTTTACTAAACTGACCTCATGGTACATTAACATGAATCCTAGAGGACAACAGTTAAAATTTCCAGTTAACAATGCCAGTGTGTAACTTTAAAACACTTTGCTCATGAAAGTCAAAACTACATCATCCTAAGATGGTTGTCATTGATCCACATCTTTTGACCACAGTAGTTTACTAAACTGACCTCATGGTACATTAACATGAATCCTAGAGGACAACAGTTAAAATTTCCAGTTAACAATGCCAGTGTGTAACTTTAAAACACTTTGCTCATGAAAGTCAAAACTACATCATCCTAAGATGGTTGTCATTGATCCACATCTTTTGACCACAGTAGTTTACTAAACTGACATCAGCTAAGGATCTGCAAAGCTGGTACAAGGACAATGCATGAAAAAACGCACCTAGACTCCTTCCTAAAAGCGCAAATCAAAGAGAAGTAGAAACCCTATCTGAGCATGAAGAAAAGAAAGCATTTCCTTGGAAATTTCTTGCATCTATTTTTCCTTAAAAGGTCTTTAATCTGCTCTTCATAAGGCATTCTCTGATACAATTTATACATTTTTGCAGCTCTGTTTTTCCTTTCATGTCTTTCCCAAAACATGTGAAAGCTGAAAAGTGTATTTGAATTGGGGGAGGAAAATGTTTTCTTTCTATTAGATAACTCATGTTCATTTGCAGATGTAGTATGTTTTAGAGTTTATTAGGGGTAAACCCATTTTTCCATGTGTTATTTATGAGAATAAAGTGAAAGTTACTTACTTGAGATTCTGTTATCACAACAAGAGGTTAAAACTCTACGTTTATAAACGTTGTACAATTCTTGTACAATTCCAAGCTGTTCAAACCATAAGAATAGACCCGAAACACAATTGTGGAGAGAAGGCAGCTCTTCTAATTGCTCTGTAACCTTCAGTATCTTCAGATATACATCGGATATGGAAACCAACAATAGTTCCTCACTGCAACAAGAAATTAGATGAAATTAGAAGAACACAAAATCAACACAAAATCAGTCACAAGAAATACATAACAAAAAAAACCTTAAGAATCTAAGAGAAAGACTTTTCTTCTCAATTGGTTGAATACATGGCAGAAAGCTTGCCTCACTTCTTCTTTTCCTCCAAGAATCTGAAACAGAGGTAAAGTTAGTATATAGGCAGAAAGATGAAAAAAAAAACAGAAAGAAAGATCAAGGGCAGTAAGAAGATGCCCGTCAAATGGTACGTAGTTTGTGCCCTTCATGATAACATAAACAAATGTTGTACTTGATTCTGGAATACAATTTGGATTGTAGCAATTTTCTTCAACAAGGATCTCAACAAAGTGAGCTCCGTTGTGAGAATTGCTGCAAAGAGGTAGAAGACTAATAGCAGCATTGAAAGTTTGTGAGACATCCATGAGTTTCTCAGAAGAAGAGACATCATAACCCGTCTTTGGAGTTAAACACACTTGTGTTGAAGTTTCCCTACGAATCCACAAGACCAATCCGAGCAGTAGGACATAGGATATGCAGCTTAACCTCTCTCTCCTGATCTCGAAGCCTTATCCTTCCACATGTTTCCTATAAAGAGTTTAATGTAAACTGGACGGTAAACAAGAAACCCCAAATTAATAAAAACCATAAATTCAGAGTAGAAAACGGGAAAACCTCCAAATAAATGTAGATATCGATTCTAATACGGAGAAGAGCTGAAAGAAGATGTGTGATGATTGACGAATTCGGATCCAGAAATTCGTTAGAAAGAAACCCAGAGATCCCTTGGATTCGTCACCTAAATTAACGAGAAAGAATATGAAAACAGTACCCCAAATTAACATAAAAACCCTAAATTCAAGATAAAAAAAAACCAGGAAACCCAAACAATCTTTATGAGTTAGAGACAAGAAATTGGATCGCAAACAGGAAACCCCAAACCACCAAATTCATAAAAACCCTAAATTCAGAGTACTCAAAATAAATGTACATACCGATTTTAATACGGAGAAGAGCATTACCTGAGAGAAGATGTGAGATGATTAACGAATTCGGATCCAAAAGATCGTTAATCATCTCACATCTTCTCTCAGATAATGCTTTTCTTCGTATTAAAATCGGTATCTACATTTATTTTGGGGTTTCTTGTTTTTTACTTTGAAATTAGGGTTTTTATGAATTTGGTGGTTTGGGTTTACTATCTACATCTCACATCTTCTCTCAGGTAATCAAGAGATCCCTTGGATTTGAAGAAGAGAGAGAGAAAGAGACGTTGTGAGAGAGGAAAAGAGCCGTTGTGAATTCCAAACAAAGCTGATTGGTGTTGATATAGATAAGACTTCTCGGTTTTTGTTTTTTTAATTAGAAATAAAGCTAATTAGAAATCACTTACCGTCTACTCAGACCTCAGGCAAAGTCAACCTCTTGATATATGAGTTGGAATGAACAATATGACTAGGGGAGTGGCATGCTTTATTTTGGTCAATACTTGTTGACTTATTATCTGCATTGTCTAAAGAATATCAATAAACACTTGAGATATATTTAGGATTTATTGATATTTAGGAAGGTCGTCCTAAAAGATAAGAGATGTTACCTGAAAATTCTAGAAGTCTTCCTAAATTTAGAAAGACATTCTATATATTGAGTAAGGGCTTCTTGAATCGTTAATAAACCATCTAACTCAACTGTATACGTTCAATGTTTGTTTTAAAGTTCAGTGAGTATGCGTTAGTGTTTGCTTTAAAGTTTAGTGATTATTTTTCTTTTTTCCAATATAAACCAACAATCTTAAGCATCCTAAAAATGCCTTTGTTAAATGTGAACAAAAACACTGAAATTGGCATTTAAAACAATCAAGCTGCGTTGTGAATCATTAGTCTACATAGTATCAATAAACACTTAGAAAGTATTTAGGAAGGCTTTCCTGAATCATTTCTGAATTTATTGGTATTTAGGAAGGACATCGTAAAACATTAGGGATACTTACTAAAAATTAAAAACGACTTCCTAAATTTAGGAACGCCTCCTATATATTTAGTAAGGGCTTCCTAAGTCTGATTTCTCTTTCTTCCACAATGTAACTTGTGGATGCAGATACTAATGATGTTTGGCATTGCTCTTGCTGGTGAGTCTCTTTTATAATCATATTATATAAGCTACTAGGTTCACTTGTTGAATAATGTTTTTTTTCTAATGGTAAACTTAGGTTTTGAAAAAGGTTGATTTTTTTGGAGTTGTTGTTCTGAATTATGTGTGTGCAGTAATTCTGATAATATGCGTAACAAGAGTGGCGAAATCATCATTGGACAAAGCATATTGGCTGAGAATGCATTAATTTAGATGGCAAGAAGAATGACGACAATTGCGTGCTCCCCATCGGCATCGCAGAGCCACCACCGGATCACTATGTTGGAGGTGGGTTTTCGCAATCTTCCCTTTTTATAAAGGTCCATCAAGATCGGCCTAATAAGTAACCGGTCCATCGAACGATTAAGACCTACCTAGATCGGCCGTACTGCCACAAAAGAGATAAGACGGATTGCCACCGAGACCGGTTAGTACACATTATCCAACCAACGACCTGTCCTGCCCCACCAACGATCTGTCATGTCCGACCATCGATCTGTCCTGACCGACCGTACCATTTAGGATTTAGATGTCTCTAACCCACCGTCTTAAGATCAATATAAATAGGAATACACCATCATTGTAAACGGGATCTGATTTCGAAAATAAACGGCTCTAAGAACTATTCAACCGATCTTATATTAACTAAAGAAAAAAACCAATCTATCATCTATTTACAGTCAATACCTCTCTGGGTCCCTATCTAAACCAACCTGTTATTACTTATTTTCTTAACCGATCTCATTCATCTTTGCTATTCGCCGACCTAAGATTTTACTTTAATCGGAATTCTCCGAGCCCTATTCTGTAAACAAGTATAAGAGTTAGTCGGTGACATTAACCGATACAACAATTGGCGCCCACCGTGGGGCTCAGAGATATTTCTCAACCCAAAAAGTAATTCGGCGGATAACAACTCAACGATGTCAGGACAACCATCCACGACTGCGATAGGCGCAAAGACCGCGACACCTCGATTCATTGGACCCGAACCGCCTCAAAACCGGCAGAATAACACCAGCATGCCGACTACGACCGAAATCCTCGAAACTACCCGTATAACCCCACTCGTCAGCAACGTATCCACTGTCGAACCAACCGACATACCAGCCCTCTTTGGAACGCTTCTCGCAAGAATAGACGAGCTCACCCGTGGAACGAACGAACGGTTTGACCAAATAACCGCGGTACAAGCAGCTTGCCAGGATCAAGTCAACGATCTCCATTCCCAGGAAGCCCAGACTCCCGAACACCATCGCACCCGCCGTAACCTGTTCGGCGATCAACCTTCCCCCCC